>CM065589.1:38682982-39282982 GCA_033119425.1 Bufotes viridis
TTTTCCAGGCCCAGTCTGCAATGATTGTGAAGTTGGTTCTCGGCAACCACTTACTTTTAACTTATAAATGACAGACCGCTGAAATCTACTCGCCTGTCTCTACTTTATGCTGCTGTTAGTATGGACAGCATAAAGTTGATGACAGGTTCCCTTTAAGGGGAGCCAGAACTTCCCCTCAACTCAGAATTGAAAACCTTCTCCGGTAGGTTTGTGATCTTGAAGCCCAATTTTACACCTGAATTACTCTATATCTATGAATAGATGTGACAGGGAAGAGAGTATAGAATTATAGTTTGTCTGAGAATTTTATATTAATAACCTATCTTCAGGATAGGTCATCAGTATCTGATTGGAGGGTGTCCAAATCCCAGCATCTCAACCGGTCAGCTGTTTGCGGGGGGCTGTGGCACTCTGGTGAGGACTTAGAACTCTGCATTCTGACATTCCTCTGTTATTCCTACTGAAAATGAGAAATAAGCCAACCTTTGGGTCAGCACACAGTGTAACACTGCCCAATCGATGCTTATGGTGTAGACTGTGTACAAACATTCCCCTTTGACTAGAAGAAAGGTAGCACCCAGTTGCCAATTTCACCTTAAACATCTAGGAGGAATAGAAGAGGAATGGTAGAACACGTACTTAAAAAATACGTTCTAGAAAAGTTATTTCATAGGAAATACAAGTGTTTAGAACAAACAACATGTCACGAGTGGTGACTGACCCTTTTTAAGGCAAGCGAGGATAACTTTCTTTTAAAACGGACTTTCAAGCCTCATAACTCCATCAATACTGACTGTTCAGTTCTGCAGGACATTATCTCATGTCAACAGGTGGTAAGGTCCTGGAATCCAGCCATGTGAAATCAAAAACCTCAACAAGCAAAATCCCTGCATAGTACACATAGCAGGGTAAACAGGCAGCTGGTTGTAGGGTTGGGGGATATTACAAGGCCACATATATTTCCACCAATCACACACCATTTACTGCTGCCAGAGTAGACGGCCGAGCAAAGGGGAAAGGTCAGGGACAATTAAATTGGGAAACGTAAAATGTCCTCACAAGTCTCGGGAATACTTTATTGAGGATTATTGGAGTTTTATCAGTGCGGGAAGAGGCAGGAGGCTGTTAAACAGTATGGAGGATTTACAATCGGTTTTCTAAGCCTCATAATCCTCTAAACTTTGACAAGTTTTACGACCCATCCACAGAGTACCAGTATTATTGTCTACGCAGCTGTTTGCCTTTTCTGGGCCAATAACAATTTGGAGTTACATGCAAATTTAAGGGGTGGGTTATTTTATACAATTATTGTAATTAAAGACAAAAAACTCAGAACGACCTAAATGAGATGGGTAGATAAAATGTATGTTAAAAAAGAACTGGATAATAATGTTCTAAATTCACATCATTCCTAATGGAGAACATATTTCACACTCTACATCATGTACGCATTACCACCCCTGCTGAATAATGTAAGAAAAGTGGGGGAAGGGAAGTGACAACTGCTCTAGCTCCATTCCAGAAACTCAAATGTGGCTGTCACTCTTTTGGATGTTGATTGTTGACCTATTATCCTGAAAAACGAGATGGATTATCATTACCACAAGTGTTCTATTCACAAGGAAGAGTATAACTACAATAATACTGCCCACTATGTACAAGAATATAACTATTATTATGCTGTCTCCCATGTACAAAAATATAACTACTATAATATTGCCTCCTATGTACAAGAATATAACTACTATAATACTGCCTCCTATGTTCAAGAATATAACTACTATAATACCGCTCCTATGTACAAGAATATAACTACTATAATACTGCTCCTATGTACAAGAATATAACTACTATAATACTGCTTCTCTGTACAAAAATAAAACTACTATAATACTGCTTTTATGTACAAGAATATAACTACTATAATACTGCTCCTATGTACCAGAATATAACAACTATAATACTTTTTCTATGTATAAGAATATACTATAATACTGCTTCTATGCAGAGCATAACTACTATAATACTGCCTGCTATATACAAAAATAAAACTACAATACCAGCCTCTATGTGCAAGAATTTCCATAAATGACTAGCATCTTGTATTGGAGGATTAAAACTGGATATCACAAGCCCCTCAGTAGGATGAACAACAACTGTTTTTATACACACACTTCTGAAAACATTTTGATGAACGTTCTTCTTAACAGTTCTAATTTTGACTTCTCTGATTTATCCACAACGTAATTTATCCTCGTTCTCATGACAGTATTGTCAAATGGATGACATGTGAAGGCCACAATTGAGGGAATGAGGTGGCTCTGGCCACTTGCATAACCAGTACATGATATTTTATATGGAGAAAAGGATATTGCATCATTAAAAAGGTTAATGAGCTTAGCAGGATGGAAAGCCACTAACCTAACAAGAGGGCAATTAAAGAGAATTGCATCCATTCATCAATGTCCTAAGCCTGAATGAGAGACATCTTTCCGCAGGCCCCAAGACAATATCTCAGAATCCCTTTGGCTGCAGCTCAGTAGAAAACTGCACAGAAAAAACACCATCCCAGCACAACTCCTTTATTGAGAAAGATGGTTATTGCTCTGTACAGCCAAGAGATACATAGAGGAAGGCCATATCACGAATGAAGCTGGAAGATGCCACCTAAACCCATGCATTAAAAGAACTAACAGTGGGAACACCAATACTCCTGCACTGTCGTCCAAAATATGCACTCACATCAGTGCCCATTGGAGATACAGATCAATCTAACTCACATGACCCAAATGTGGGCAAAGAACGCTCATTTGAAGATGAGGAAGAACTCCATGAGGAGGAGGACCTGGAGGAATTCAAACAAATGCAAACCACTCGACCACCATGTCATAGCCCAACTAAAGCCAACCCACTGGTACTAAAATTTTGTTGGTGGATCTCCAACATTACCGGCTGACTGGTTTCCCTAATGATTAAATGCTTATAGGGCTTGGATACTTCGTAATAGATATTCTGTACATACATAGTCCACTGTGAGCATGTTGAGTAAAGTTTGAGACTCTAACATAAATTAAAGTATAGGTTAAACCTTCAGATACTATTGCATGGTTTACTTCTAGAAAATCTACATGAAACAATGAGTCATTTCTCTTATTCTGATTTGAGGTCCATTAGTGTGTGTACTTCATGACCTCTATGGATTCTAGAGACCTGACCTTTACATTTGTGAGTCACAGCCTGCTGGTTCAGTGTCTTTCCATTTGCATAAAGGGACAAGTAGCTATCCTGAATTCAAGGACCTAGATAGAAAATAACCTGATAAAGTAATGCATAGACCAATGTAAGGATGGAATGAAAAAAGGTTAACATTTTAAAATGAGATGTTTAATTATTTTTTTAAAGGCCACTTAGGTATAAGGCATCTTGCAGCCCAAGTGATTACGTAAGCCAGTAGTATATTAGTAAGGCTCAAATATGTGCAGGTATACACACATTGTCCGTAAATGTCAGTAGCATATCAATTCCCAAAGAACAAGCAACACCACCAAGGAATTTTCAAACAAAACTGAAGATGCTTTGAGAATCTTGAACCTGGGAATTGTGGTTAGACACTTCCACATGGCTGCATGCTAACAATCACATCCATCACCATATCCCACAGCAGTGTACACAGAGGAAAACCCGAGACATCTCTTCCACCCAGCCTTGTGTGTGTGTTCTAACAAGACAGGCCTGCAGTCACCCACGATGATGGATGGGCCAATGACGCCAGAAAGGAGGAGGAAATGAGTTAAGCACAAGACTTGGTTTCAAAATAATTAAATTGCAATCAAACCTTTGCAATAGGATAACATGCATGCTGTTGTCCTGGGTCAACCACCAAATGGATATTCACCATGGACACAACCTTCAGTTCAAAAACAAGATTGAACATACACTGGTGTGTGCCTACAAGGCCCACTGAAAGGTCTTGAACAAAGCACAGCACAATTTAGTTCCTATAGAAGAGGTTTATTACGATAGAACACAAAATTCCTCCATAAATACATTTCAGCATTACAGTTTTAAGGGAGTTCTTTGGTTTGGATCATTTAGCAATGCAATGGAAACCAGAACTTCTCACAAATAAACCACTATGTATCATCCATTTAAGATAGTTTTCCACTCAGTTTAGTGGAGTCTGGCACCAAGCATTAAGATTGGTCTTCGATGCCTTGACCAGCTAAAGAAGATGGCAGAAGATGCTCATGACCCATCAGGAGGCATATTCATCTAATGAATGTACGCTGAAATATTGGTCTGATTGGGGTTTTATATTTTTGCAGTTCTAGTATGCAAATTAGCTATCATCCAAAATGAAGAAAACTACCTGATACCAGTCACACCTCCAAATAGAAGAGACATTTGTTTGACAGCTGTTTCAAGGTTCTTGCTGTTCACCATTACAGACCAGGGTACTGCTTGGCTGGATGAGAAGACTGATGCAGAATAAAGAAAACTACCTAATAAACTACCAGTATAAAAGTGATGGTGCACCTTAGGGAAGGATGGGGTGTTTGCCAAACCTCTTCTCCTGGGCAGACTTTCAAAAGGGAAGCATACCTACCTGCTTCCTGTTGCTGGCACCTGGTTCTTTCACTCCATGGCCTCAGATGCTCCACTGGGTTCCCTGGATGTTACTTTCTGTTTGATGTTACTGCAGCCGAGGGCCATGGAGCGAAGTAGTCACTACCAGAAGGCAGGCAAGTGTGCTTCCCTTTGCAGGTCTGCCAAGGAGGGGAGATTGCCAAGCCTCCCTCCCTTCAAAGGTGCACAACCCCTTTAATGACAACCAATACACCCCCCATCCCATGCTCTAGTAAGGGAACATGCATCAATTGTGTGGTGCAAGAATCATTCACATTTTACAGCCACCAAAAAATGTCAACATCCATAAACGTATGACGACTTGTCACGGTCATTACATTGTCACAACTAGAGAAGGCTAGACTGTACATCAGATCTGGTTTGAACTATGTATATGCAAAACCAGTACATACTGGAAAACAGTTTTTTAGAATGTAACCATTTCCACAAAACAAATACAATGTTCTTAATGTAATAAATGACAATAGTACATAGTATCTTGGATTCTCTTTGTCTTTTTGCAGCGAATTTCAGACCTGGCGGGGAAGGGGGGGGGGGGGGGGTCGAGAGATGGAAAGGAGACAAGGATAAGGATGATTTTAAGGTAGCAGCAGCGTCAGAAACACAACAGACAGCTGGTGTTTGGGTGGTGGTAAATCACCCTGAAATGAGCCTCTTCCCTCTGCTCAATGAGGCCTAAACAACAAAGGAAGGCACAGCTTGCAGCCGGACAGCCCGCTCGCCAGCCACAGACACAAATGACAGCTTCATTCAGGAGATTGGAGTCAATACAAAAGCCTCGAAATCAATCCGACATCCTGCGACCTCAGACAATGCTCCAAATCTTCTCAGAATCTAAGCCCCAGAAAAAGAGGGAATGGCATTCACAGCAGATCAAACCCTGGGTTTGGCACTCAATAGGGAGAAAGAAAAAAGTATTCCCAGTTTATTAATGGTGTGGTCTTGGCCTGCCCGCTTCTTCTTGCTCTCGCCAGGTTCCATTCATCCACAGTCGTGCTTGACACATCCAGCCAGCTGCAGGAACAGTTTTCATATGGAAAATCTAGACATCCTAAAATAACCATTAAACCTCAGTCATCTACAGGTCATGCCACAGTGCAACTTAGTCAGCCATAGGGGCCGATGTAGGACCACCGAGAGATCTAGAAGCCCAAAAACTCAAAAGATTGAAGCTTCTTTCGACACATTTGTTTCTGAATTCGTATGTGTGCTTTTGCATGCGTGCAGGGACAGCACTGTAACCATAATGGGTGCAGAGGTTGAAGTCACAGCCAGGAACTGGTACCCAAGGGATGCCAGATGTTCTTCTGAGGATATGGCTATATATTACCAGTGTGCGGGAATATGCTTGCATATAAGTGTGTTTATGTGTAGAGTCAAGACCTCTCTCTATAGTGCCACATCAAAGGGAGCACTCGTAGATTTTGATATGGGTCCTCATGACTTATTATTACACCAAAAACCCTCCTAGAGAAATCATGAAAGCTATTTATAGATAGACTTGTCCTTCACATGACAACTGTCGGCTGAACCCTAGTTTGGCAAACCACTTTGCCCCCCCCCTCCCCCCAATACACATACATACTCTGCCTCAAGCACACAAATGTCCTCAATAGAAGAAGGGGAGAGAGCTTCTGCCAAACCTTTCCGGTGGTGGCTTATCTTCCCAAGAACAAAAGGATTGGATAAATTGAAGTCCAACCGTCTGGTCCATATCTGCCCCTACATCTGCCATCAAGGGAGAGCCAGGAGGCTCCATGCATATTAAATAGTTGGCCAATTCCACCAAAATAGCTGAATTCAACCAAAGTCTAATGTGTATGACCAATGAGAAATATTTTACTTTACTTGTCTTATGTTACATCAGGTTTTATACTCATACACACTGAATACGTATATGATCTAGACTATTCCATGTCTTGCTCACAAGAGCTCATCTTGTCTCTTGTATAGGACAAGTGTTCTTCAGTCTCGCATGTGCAAATCTTGTGTCACCGTGACTTGCACTAAACAAAATGAGACCAGATGCAAGCCAACAAGTCGTTAGGGTGGATACGCACTTCAGCATTCATTCCTGTCAACGCAGCGAGAGGGTCATCCGTTTCTGACACACAGATCCATTTTGACCCTCTAAGTAGCTGACAATACGTCCTGCAATAAATGACAAGGAAACAAGGGGGCTAATTTAGCTGCATGTGTTCAATATGTAAGGGTGCGCTTGAATACCCCCTCCCCCAAAGCCTTTGCCTCTAATGAGGTATATTAGCATCACTTAAAACAGAGTGGGGTATGGCGAGACACTAAAAGGAACCTGTATAAGGAAAAATTTCTGCTGTGTCCACAAAAGAAAATTGAATCCAATTTCTCTGTCAGGTCTAAGCTTTTTTTTTTTTTCTCGGCCTTTGTAACTTACCTTCGCCAATCCACTTCTCAGCAGGGATCAAAATTAAACAGGCTGCCCATATGCCATGCCTCACTTGTTGTCTGCTCCCCTCACTACCATCTGGTCTATTCTGCTCAGCCAAAGAGAAAGGGAGAAGGAGGAGGAGGAAGGCCAGACACAATGAGACGGAAGGTGATGACGTTGCCTGTCCCATCTGCTCTGTGGCCAGACTTCTGGATGACTCGGTGGCCAGGGACAATTAACCTAAACTCTTGTCTTGTTTACTTAACCCAGGCTCCTGCACCAAATAATGATCAGATGTCCTCTATGGCCAGACAAGTGTAAACAGGCCCACATGACTAAGGATAAGATATTGATAATTCATGGATTCATTCACGTTTTTTGTAATCGTGAACTTTTTACAGTGTCCTACAGCGTACTTTTAAGGTCTTGCATTTTAAAAAGTGGAGTACATATTTGATGTGTCTTCTGTCCATATTAGGCTACTTTTACACTGGTGTTTTGGTTTCCATTTGTGAGATTCGTTCAGGGATCTCACAGCGGTCCAAAATGGATACATTTTGCCCTTAATGCATTCGGAATGGATAAGCATCCGCTCAGAATGCATCAGTTTGGCTCCGTTCCGTCACCATTCCGCTTCGCAGGCTGCTTGCAGCGTTTTGGTGTCCGTCTGACGAGACTATTTCTAAATTCTCACTGTCCATACCATACTACAAAATATACATTAAAGCTATCCGGCAGAGGACTAGCCTGCCGGAGTTCACTAGCTGGATGCTGCCGGCCATTGACAGTTTTTCTCTGGCCGAATCCCGGTACTCATGCCGGAAACAGGTGGTATCCCCGCCGAGTCCCATTATAGTCAATGGGGTCTGGTAGCACTCAGGTCCTATCTGGCTATGCCAGATACAATAAACTCCAGCAGGATGTACCTCTGCCGGAACAGTCTGCCGGATAGTTTTAATGCATAAGAGAAAGTAGCCTTAACATTTAGAGCAGAATGGAGAATTGGTGCATTTGCCATAAATATCCGAGACATGAATACTACCTTATGGGTCAATTTGGCCATTTTGTACAAAGTATGTAGTTTTTTTTTTTTTTAAATCCCTCCCTTTAATCATGTTTAGTGGTGTGTGACCTCACTATTCAATCCTTACGGGGGTGGGTAACCTGTGACAACATCACAGTATCTTTAAAAGATGTCAGATAATGCTAATCCCAAAACCCTCTATTAACAGAGAAACATGTCTTCCTATCTAGTGACGGAATCTCTTAACTAACTTGAGACGGATTAGGGCAGCTGATGCTTGAAACCTGCCTAAAAACACAGTGAAATCTCCTGATTATGTAAGTAGAAATCATATACATGGCAAAAACATAAGGAAATAAAAATGTCTATACATTAAAATATGAACTAAGAATCGTGTTAAAATATTATAACTGAAGAAGGAAAGGGTTCTCTACAGTTAGTGGAGATCTTATATGGCTACAAATCTCAAATAACATACAACAGTGGTGCCAATACAGATACACACAATGTATGGGATCCAGTAGTTATCTGACATCTATTGGTTATCTCTCGGTTCTACAAGAGCCGGTCTTATTACAAATGTTCAGTTGCCGTAATTTATTCTCACGGCCTCTTATGCCCTTAGCAGCAATTATTTCTCAATCCATTATGATCAATTACGATAATGGCTATAAACTGCCCCAACCTGTCTGATGACCACAGACAAGCCTCTCATTTTAAAAGCTTTGTAGACCATTGTGGTCAAACCAGACTTGTTAGTATTCATGAGCACTCTCAATCTACATAAAGTTAGTAATACTGGGGAATACAAAGAGCATCCAATCAACCATGATTGAGAAGATGACTTGTACTATAAAGGTCTCTATACACAGGGCACTTTAGCAGGCGAAGGAAGTGTTCCATCCTGGCAAGCGCCTGCTTGTCAGTGAAGGAGACAGCTGCATTTAAATGCAGCGATCTTCTCCACAGTATGGGGTAGTAGCGATCACTAATTCCATCACTCATGCTCATACAGAATCATTGTTCGCCAGCAGCAGAGCGGGATGATACGGCACGATCTGCAGACGTCTAAACAATGATTAGGTGACTGCATGAAAAAAAGGATTACCTGATGAACCAGGGTTTTGCTTGTTCATCGGCAGAGGCACCTTTACACAATGCTTGATAGCGATTATCTGGCTGATTCTCGGCCTGTGTAAAGGGCCATGAAATACATTGTTGCTGATTTATCTTGAGGTCTTGAAGTGAGGAAGGAACAAGACAATCATGAAGAACAATTGTGCAAGCAGGAGGCTATCCATATAAACGCCATGCAGAAGACTGGATACAAATTTGTGATTATTGGGCAAGACTGGCCCATACACATTAGAATGTGGTTGGCCAAATGATCATATGGACGACTGCCATATACGCACGCTCAGCTGAGTATGCATGTGTACTCATTAGAGAGGAATAATTCACTGTCAGACTCCTTAAGAGGGATCTGTCACCAACAACGTCCCTATCAGACTGTTTTCATGCACACATAGCTGTGATTAACTTGATTAAAACACTACTTTTCTGTGTTCCCTAGTTCTGATACTCTTTTTAAAATATGCAAGCCATTTGGTGCAATGAGGGCACCATCATTGCTCTTTGTGCACCCAAGCTCCACTCATTTGTTTGGTCAGCCCATCCCTCACTGCTTGGTTGCCAAGGACAGGCGAGGGCAAAGCAGCCAGGAGCTTGCCACAGAAAGGAGTGGAGCTTGCCACAGAAAGGAGTGGAGCTTGCCACAGAAAGGAGTGGAGCTTGATTGCAATAAGGGCAACAGTGACACTTCCAGTGCACCGAAGGCCTACTTTACATGTTAAGAAAAAGTGTCATAACTCGGGAACGGAGCCGTCATGCTTCGGTGTGGGAGGGGAACACCACACCGAGCATAGGAGGGAAGGGGGGGGGGGACAGGGACAGGAAATCACGCATGAGAACTAGTAAAGGAAAATGGACACCTAGTGAAAACCCTAACCACAATCCTGACTGACTACCAGTATGAACAGACCCCAAAAGTAGGTGAGTTCATACGCAGGAATACCTAAAGTCCTATTTAGCCCGATAGGACCCGGGTACTAATGGCAGGGACAAGACTGCCTGTTCCTCCAAAAGGAAGGACGAACAGGAGTCTACTTCAGGCCTAATACAAAACAATAGGGAAATGCAACACACAGAACCAAAACAAAATACAAAAGGGAAAGGAAAGACTTGACTTCAAAAGGAGCAATGGAACTCAGCAACTATAAATAGAGAAGGTTAAATGACCCTAATACCCACACCTGGGGAAAGAAGGTGTGGCAAGCACTAGAAACAACACATACGTCATTTGATCCAAACGGAAAACATGTCAGATCAAACCACGTGTTGCCAGTCTCACCGATCTCCTGCCACCTGTCGCAGGAACATCCGTGACAGGAGCCTCAAATAAGCAAAAGAAAAACAGTGCATTATTCAGATGAACTACAGCCATGTTTCTATGCAAACAGTTGGATAGGGAGGTCGTTGATGACAGATGACTGATGTCTTCAAGAACAAAGGAATTGGACATGTTAAAATCTAACTGCTCAATCTTTCTTTTCCTTTCTGTGAGGAACAGTGGGGACACCCCCATGTACATGGAATGGTTGGCTCACCCCTCCCATACTTGACATGTCAAGCTACTATTTAAATTGTAAAAGCCAATATGGTGGCCATGGTGAACCCAACTGGACATCACCAAATTTTAAGTAGAACAGCTCATCAGTAATGTGAATCAACACAAGTGCTTAATTAACACAAGTGGCTATTAGACTAAAGGCAAATTTATTAATCTCAACGCATAGCCCAATGGTGGTCACCAAAAAAAACATACCTTTTCTTAAAACTTTGCTTTCCTAAAAACAAAAAATTAAAAAGACTCGCACTGTTTTTACATAAACTCTTGTACTTTCCATTGAAGGATTTATGAAATTCTCGGCAGCCTCTCCGTTTCCTTGTTTACATAGAAGTGTAGACAGAGAAAGAAAGAGACTCTGTGCAGCCGCCATTGCTAGGTCGGAAAATCAAATAAAATTCGTTTGTAACTTTTTTAAAAAGATTCTCTAATACCTATATAAAAAGGAAGCCTGTTAGTTAATGGAAATTTTTTAGTACTGAGGCGATCTCATTGACACCCAGCTCGGGGTAAACAAACACCATGAATGTCTCTTTGTGCAGGAAATAAAAGTATGGCGGGATAGATGCGGCAATTTCTGCAGAAAAGGTTAACAAGTAGAAAGGATCGTCAGGCACCAATTGTGCTTTGAGACTGAAGTAGGAAAGCTGGAAGTGAATCTGTTCTTCGGAGAAAAAAAAAATGGCTATTTATCATGGATCAGAAAAGAAATATGGTTGGGACGGCATCCAAAAACTTTTAAACAAGGAAGAACATTGAGAGTGTGGGGCCAACCCCACACCTTCAAAATACACCCCAGAAATTATTTTAAACTCATTTAATTTTAACCCCCCTTATTTCTCCCTATATGGCTAAAGTTGTATAAAACAAACAGGAAGGGTTAGAGGGGGATGCAGTTGCAGTTTCACCAAAACATTAGGGGTAAGGTACAGCTGAATTCGATTAAAGGTGTTGACTGAGTGTTCAAATCTGATGAACTATCCTCGTGGTAAGTCATCAGTATCTGATTGGTGGGATCCATCTCCCCTGCACCTTTGCCGATGAGATTTTTGAAGAGCCCGTGGCACTCCGATGATGTGGCTGTGGTGGTCCGGTAGGCCAATGATGTCATGTTAGTTGGTCACATGGTGTAGGCACAGCTTAGTCCCATGAGAATAAGGCTGCGCTGCAATACCAAGCACGGCTGTTATCCTATGGTAAGTGCTCTTCAAATAGCTGATTGGAGGGGGTGCCAGGTGTCAGAAGCCACCGATCACATACTGATGACCTATCCTGAACATAGGTCATCAGTATAAGACACTCAGAAAACCACTTTCAAGTACAGCTTGTACTGTCCACTCAGTAAGCATGGGGAGAGAAAATGCATACATTACAAAATACAGTAGAAAGAAGAATTACAAGACCCGAAATAGCCTCAGAATGCAACATGGACAATTGCTGACATATGCATTAATACCTGAATAAACATGAACATAGGGAACTGTTAACAGTGAAGGCCTCAAAGTAATTTGCTTGTGCACATATATCATCAGGTTCACCTGACCATACATCTAAAGTTTGAGTTAGCTGTCAATGAAAGTTGCGTTGCTTCAAGTCACAGCAGGCGGTAGAGACGATGGACCATGATTGACAGCTTTACTTCCAAGGCAGTACAGGAGCAGCGCTCGACATTTGGCTTGTTGCACACAGAGGCCAAAACTGGGCGTCCATGGGATGGTCATTCTCTCAGTTGGTTTACCCCTTGTCAATCAAATGGCAAGTACAGCTTTAGTTCATTGAAAACGTAACACAAAATGTGTGTGGCTAAAACTCAGAATACCAGCAGACTCATTATAGAGAACAGAGTCAGCTCAAAAGTAATGACTAATGCTTCTGTAAAAAACATTATCGACATACACAAACTCAATTTGAGAGTTGATGACAGAGTTTCTGCCTTATATATCAGATCAGGAGTCACATAGAACAGATGGTATTCAAGAGCTAAAACCAGAATACTGGTGCTGGCTTATGTCATCACTCCATTTCAGGTGAAGACTCAAGAGTTTGTTAGCTGCCGTCTTTTCCTATCACTTGCAAGAGAGAAGGGTTCAAAGAACCTTGTTGTGATTTTGAGCCAATTAGACCACCCCAAGAGTAATTTTCTTAGGGGCCAGTCAAGAAGAAATCTCATAAATCTGAACAAAAGGCAACTCAAAAAGGAGTTGGATATAAATTTTTAAAAATATAAAAAACTGTTCCATATCCACAAATACTTGACTGGTGCTCTTTTGTGAAGTCTATCAACAATGTGCGAGACATTTCCATTGCTAGATCTGTATGGGAGCCAGTTATTGGTCCAAAGCAACTTTATTACAGTTCTTTTTTAACTTTACAGAAGAGGATAACCCATTTAGAGGATTTTTTTTTTTTTTTTTTCAGATTTGGGTGTTAGTGGTCCTCATAAAAGTCTCCATGACCTCAAATAGCTGAGAAAGATTTGGTCTTGTCTGAATAACAGCTGCCACAAATTCATTTTCACCAATGTTATAGCATTAAACTCACCGAGAAAAAAAAAAGCCAAGCCAATTAATAAACTAGCCAAACCGGTTTTCATGGTCTTCATACAGGCTGCAGTCTGGATACTCACAAACATGTTAGAACTCAAAGTAATAAGTGTACTATTCAATAATCTGATTCCTACTGGATCTCTATCTCTAACCTGGCACCTTCAGAGGAGAAAGGGCAATGTAGGACACCTGCCACCACAAGCGCCAAGTAGGTGGTGTTGAAATAGGAAGATCTTGTTCCGCCCATGTTTTATTTTAATAACTTACTTGTTATACCAGAGGCTTACCTTCTCTGGGCTAAGGCTGGTTGTGCTAACTCAGAATATCATGAGTGAAACATCAGTGCATTGATATGATGGTGGGAAATAAACAATTTGATTGTTTTATATCGTACTCTAAGTATGGACCTTATGGCTACCATGAAACAATGGTAGTAGGAAGGGGTTTCACTTTTCTCTTAGTAATGTCCTTAGGTAGAATTGTGTTTAACAGTAAAAGATGAATGTATATTATGTGTTTACAGCTACTAGTAACGTGGTCAGCATGGTTTATAAGCTTGTATTATGTATAATCTTGGTCAATGCCACTACTAACTACCTACCTACCTTTCAAACACTTGAGCAACCTGTTAGTGTTTGACTGTCATTCATTCATGTGGGGGACAGTGCCCAGTGAGAAGAGCAATGGCGATGTTGTGGAGGGATAGAAAGCAGCATATCAAAATAGAGTGGGAGTGGTAGTACCCACCCAGCAAAGTGTGACTACAACATTCACTAAGGGTACATTCACAGTTTCAATTGTTGGACAAGATCCCGCACTACCATAATTCTACCATTCACTGCCGAATCCCCACTAGCTATATATGGATCTGGCAGTGATCCGGCCGCTTTCCGGACGGACAAATACCGCTACATGCATATGCTGGAAAAAGCTACCAGAAGAGCCTGTCGAATCTGAAGTGCAATCGTAAACAATTTACACATAGAATATACAAAGATTCTGTAGGGAAGACCAAACAACCAAAAAGCAGACATCCACGTAAACTAACTGAAGGAAACAAAAACAGGGGTTCATCTTTTACTGATCTCCTCAAGTTCTCCTGGGGATCAACAGGGTGGGGGTTTGGGGTTGTTGGCGCACTGCACATATAGAGCCACCCTCCTTTCGATTTTATGGAACTGCCGAAAATAGGCATGTGTGGTGCGTCCTCCTGCACTTTCCGGGTTTTTGCTCGTTCCACTGCACGCACCGGTATTTTTCCAGCAGAGTACTGGCATTTATCCCAGACACCAGTCAGATCCCATTATAGTAATTGTGGATCCGGCAGTGCCTGGCTATGCCAGATATGGTAACTCTGGTAGTGTGCTCCTCTGCAGGAATGGACTACCGCAGATGTGAACCTAAGTCAGTTATAAATCCTAGATATGTCTGCCTTTAGAAGACCATAGTTGCCTTGCACGCCACGTACAGATCTCCCTCCCCTTGTTTCCATTTCGAATATGATAAACAGCGAGTACTAAACACGGCACAACCTGGCGTTACAGCACCCTGGGAACAATGAGTCACTGACTGTCTTGTTGGATATCACATGTTCTGGTATTACATCAGATTTTTACTGTACACTCACAGACAAATCTGCACTATATGCACTCATCCACAAGCCTGCAGATGCTCTTTTTAAAAAAAAAAAATGCGCATGGAGGACCTGTTCTGTCCTCCGATATCCCTGTTTTTGCTCTTGTTCAGGGTCCCAGCAGCTGAACCCGCCCGAAAAGAAACTTGAAACATTAGAAGAGGACCAATAATAAATATTGTGCAGAATTATGGTGCCTTCACATGTGACAGATTTTGGTGCAGAAATTTTCTGCAACTGAAATCCTCTCCATTCATCAAGTTGGGTTGTTTTGGTGGCAAGCACGTAGATTACTGCAAGCTTTGTTTAAATGAATGAAATTGAGTCTCAGAACATTTCTTCAAGAAAAACTGCCTCGGATGAAGTCACCCTAAATCCGTCCAATATCAAAGTTTTCATCCTATCTGACTTAAACAGAACACCCCTTTATTTGTCTTAATAGGTGCCCAAGTAGATAAGTCTTAATATTTGAAGAAAATGTAAAAATTAAAAGAAAAAAAAAAAGAAAAAAAACCAAGATAAAATAGAAAGACAGTTTCAAAAATTCCATTCAAATTAGTCTTCAATGTGAAAAACTAATGGTTGACACATATCCAGTTCTTTTTTCCAACCCATCTCCCCCAAAAAACTGTAATGATTTGCTGAGCTGTGAACATGTGTTACTTTGTCAAGTAGAAAACCACACTTTCTTCAGAAGTCTGCTTGCTACCTCTTGTCACCATCTTTTCCCAGGGTCCCGGAGTCTTTTTCAACACCCTGACAAAACTGCGAGAACTAAAATGACCAGATGTGACATGTCAACACACATACACATGTCTTCGGAGATCAATAACACTTTCCCACGCTAGTCAGGAAACAGGTTGACTACACAAACTATTGCAAGGAAATTTAAAGTAGAACTTTCAAACTGAAAAAAAATCTGCAAAAACTGCATGTATGTAGGGCCCATGTGGGATCAGCCACAGCTTGGGCAGATGTTGCTGAAAACAAGTACAATTTTTTTTCCTAGGCCACATATGTGGCAAGAGGATCCGGCTGCCTCATCTGGAAGAAATGGCGTCCAAAATATGCCATTTATGCCAGAAAGGTGCCAGATCCTGTTATAGTCAATATGGATACGGCAGTGATCTGTAGAAGTTGTCAATGCCGGAACAGCCTGCGGGAAACATTGACTGGAGATGTGAACATGGCCTTAGTCCTGTATAATGTTAAGTGATCATTGCATGTTGGTATAATAGATGGTAATCATAGTTTATCTGAAGATGAGTGAAAAGGAAGTGAGTTGACCACAATGAACTTTAGATTTTATATATTTTTTTGCACTTCCAATGAGCTTTATCTTTGCTAAGAAAACCACAATGCTCTGTAAAAATAAAAATAAAAGACTCACGTAATGTACACTGTGCATGGTATGTAAAATCAAGATAATCTTTTTCACTCGTGGTCTGCAACCTGTGGTTCTCCAACTGGTTTGAGACCACCAACCACAGGCATGATGGAAATGTAGCTGTAAAACCGTTGGAGAAGACATAGACCAATGCTTTTGTCTCAAAATATGTGAAAAAGAAGCCATCTTTCGATGTAAACTTTGGATGCCAAGCAATATGATGCATGTTACTTCTAAAGCAATATTAAGAAGGGGTTTGCATGCATAAATGTCCTTTGATCCCATGCCAAAGTTAAAGCCCACGTACATCTTGCTTCATGCCACATACCCACCTCTGCTGGATGCAAGAGCAAAGCTCTTTTTATCCCAATTCCCAATCCTCTTCCATTCTTTGTAGACTACAACTGTAGCTAAGTCTAGATCCCAGATGGTTGAGAAAAGGGAAAACCTTAAGCGAGTAATGCTACTTTCACACTCGCGTTTTGTGCGGATCAGTCATGGATGGATCCGTTCAGATAATACCACCGTCTAATTCCATTCAGAACGGATCCGTTTGAATTATCTTTAACACAGCCAAGACGGATCCGTCTTGAACACCATTGAAACTCAATGGAGAACGGGTCCGTTTTCTATTGTGCCAGATTGTGTAAGTGGCTCAGTTTCATCAGACGGACACCAAAACGCTGCAAGCAGCGTTTTAGTGTCGGTCTCCAGAGCGGAACAGAGACTGAACTGATGCAAACTGATCCGTTTTGGACAGTTTGTGAGAGCCCTGAACGAATCACACAAACAGAAAGCCAAAATGCGAGAGTGAAAGTAGACTAACCTAAATTGTATGATGCAGCGACATGATGCACATGCACTGTATGGTGAATATACTGCATGGAGATAAGCCGGGGCGTAACTATTGAAGGTGCAGAAATCACTGGGGTTCAGGAGTTTGACTATGTTCATGATTAAAATATTACTAAGATTCCATAACAGAAATGGTGTTTTCTGGTTTGGAATCCGCTATCAAAACGCCACCAGCAGCCTCCCACTGACTCGAACTGAAAAATGTCGATGGTACATGGTAGCATTTTTTTTGCCACTATTTTCAAAACCACTGTGACATGTTAATTCTTTGACCGGATTGAAAGTAGTTTTTGCATTGAAGTAAAGTGTTTTTAATGCTTCTGCTGACAAAAACTTCTGAATTATCCCACTCAAGGACTGGATTAGAAAAAAAATAAAATGGCAAAAACCCTTCCAAAACAGCTACTAATTTTTCTATTGTGGATTTTACCCATGTGAACATACTATAAAGGGTCCAAAAGGTCCATGTGCCCATATGACAAGACCGGGACACTAAAGGATGCTTGATAGTTGGGGGCCATGTTACATATTTTATACTAATAACCAAGAGTTTTAGCTCTGAGATAATGAGTTTATTCCTGTTACCTCTGACAAAACAAACTGGAGGGTGGCAACCCAAAAAGCTATAGCTAATGTCAAAGTACAAATCCCAACACGTACCAGCAGGCAATGGCTGGTCAGGCGTGCTTATATTGCAGTTCCTTATCAGCTATCAGAGTCGCATGATGCTTTAGCCTGCAGCACAAGTTCTCTCACCATCAGCTTATCTTTAATTCATAGTTTAAAATGTCACATTACTTCACAAGAAATAATGCTGCAGGTCAAACTGATGTCAAAGGCTTAAGTCCAAAGCTTTGCCGAAAGTTCGAAGGTTTAAAAAAAAAAAAGCCTGTAGCTCCCGATAGGACGCAAGCTATGGTTTAATGGGCGGTTTGATAACACAGATCAATGAATACCCCACACAATGTTACAGGTCAAGTCTTCACATAGCTATTCACCCAGGTATATGAAAGGATGCGATACCAACCCAAAAACTATTCTTCAGAAAAATAGCCTCAAAAGCTCTAACAAACTAAACAAAGCAATAGGAAAACAATATAAGTTGGTCCTGAAACCTCCTTCATCTACATATACTAGAAGAATTGTTCAAGGACACACAAGAAATATGGCTTTTAGAGAAGAAACCATGCAAGGGTAAACAACATGAAGCAAAAGGTACACACAGTATGAAATTTCCATACAGCTTACAAGGGTTGTCCAGAATTAGAAAACCATGGCACACTGGTCCACAGGTTATGCCTGGTATGTATTGTATTGTATATGTATTGAGCTGCAATACCGGCACAACCTGTGCACAGATATGGTGATGTATCTGGAAAAAGGCAGTTATGTTTTTTTAAATCTTGGGCAAGCCCTAAAAAACTGTCCTCTTCTTGCTACATACTATTTACAGAGATGTTTATTCAAACACACGCCAACCATTAGGAAACAATCTATTTATGGACGTCGATGAGGTCTGGAGAATATCCACTGATGACCACCGATTCCAAAGAGTGTCCTGAAATTTGTTTTTTTTTCCAAACCTTTTTATGCTGTATTTAAAGAGCAAGACTTCCTTGCACCCAACTGGAGACAAGGGGCGTACCAAAATACTAAATAGGGTTGTACAAACTTGAAAACCCTAACTGAGAGCAACTCGAGCTCCAAATCGATTATAAAAATGTGGTCTACCATCTTGTTGCCCCTATCTGGTTGGGAGCAGGTGGATAATGTCCTCAACAACAGCAGCACTTGAGAGGATGAGAGAAAGAGAGAGAGAGAGAGAGAAGAGACAGTACATTTTTCAAAGCATGTAACCGTAACGCATTTTAAATTTGGGTAGAATGGATTCGTATCCAAATGGAAATTCTTGACTGATGCAGACAAACTAATTTTTGTAAATTCACTCATCTCTATCGGACAACTTCTTTCGTCCTTATCTCTTGATGCTAAAGGTAGGCACATTGGCACAATTACTATGAATGGACAACTTCTCCTGCCTCCTCCTCCACCCAACTGTCTCTGTATTTGTCTTAACTTGCCTTTCTGTCTTCCTATATCAAGGCTGAAGAACACAAATTATAGATTATATATCGCAGTATCAGGTGAATAAATTTTTGCCGCTTCTTATTATAGACCCACTTTTAATAAAGTTCTCAGCTAATATTCTAAGAAAACTGTCAAAACAAGTCAAAACATCTCTTGATGTTCTTGGGCGTCGACACATTGCCAGGAGTAGCAAAGATTCCTACAACCAATTATTATCCAAGCCTATTAAACTTAACAACACCTTTCTCTTGTGGAAAAAAAAAAAAAAAAAAAAAAAAACTGGATTAAAAAAGTATATACTCTACTCCAGTCCTATGAATACATTTCAATTTAGCAAATCCAGGAAGACTTTACCACCACCAAGGTCATGTTGACCTTGAATCCTCAAGCAGTTGGCATCAGAAGTTCAGGCCAGTCAGTAGCTCGTTACACAGACACAAATGTGATCAGTCACAGTTGGAAAGCCATGCGCTTGTAAGGGATAACATTTCTAGCCTTGCCGTATATAGTTACAAAAGCCCTATTGAGTGTAGTTTTCATTGACTAATTTTTTATGCAATGACAGTTAATTCAATATCCACCATTGTGCATCCTCCAGATCGGCTGCCCAGATAAAACGTAAACCAGCAGATGCCTCAAATGTAAATACACTAAGCTGAACGCGAGCTCTGCTTTTATAGAAGGAAATGTACTAAAACTGAAAGGCTGGGAAAAAAGAAAATCTGATTTAAAGGGGCTTTCAAAGATTGTTCTTTGCCGAAAGCAACAAATGGTCCTGGATTGAACAGTTGTATGCTAATTTCCAGGCTTGTGCAAAGTCGCATTCAACAAGGCGGTATGCAGAGCTTCATCTACATAACACTAGCTCTGGAGTGTGACTTACAAAAAAAATAAATAAAATTATATATATATATATATATATATATATATATATTTAAAAACTGCTATCAGGCACAAAATTCAGAAGAAAAGCCAGCAGATATACACAAAGCAGTCATTTTATGCAAAATTTGTATGCACAGATTTCTCACGCAAGAGGACAGAAGGTAAGAAAACAAGAAGTTGGTACTGCCAGTTCATGACCAAGAATGGAATAGGTATGGGGGGAGGGGGTCATAAGAGATGGGTGCGTCACAATATATTAATTAGAGGACTCTGTCAATGTTGGCAAGGATAAGGCATTATACCTATGCAAGGTGCTAGTTTCCCTGATCTATTTAAAGGGGTATTCCCGTTTGAAGCATTTATCACCCATTCACTAAATAGAAAATGCATGCTAAAACAATGGGTTCCTGACCAGTGGAACCCTCAATGACGGGCTGAATGGGCCTATGGTCCACAATTCTCCACCCCCCCCCCCCAAAAAAAAACCAAAAAAACATAGCTAAGTGCAAAGAGAACAGAACGGTAGTCAAGGATGTACTCACTGACTGAGACATGTGATTGCTCTGCCAGCCTCTTTCAGCTATAAACTTTGAATGGAGCAGCCAATGTTCCATTCAAAGTCCTCCTACCCTTGATCATCCAGCCCTCAGGAACATCCACTTATGTCAATTGATGGGGGTCCCACCAGTCAGGCACACACTAAATTCATTCCGTATCCAGTGGACAGACGATAAAGGCTTCAGATTGGATCACCCATTTAAGTTAGGATCAAAACAAGACTGGTTGGCTTTTCCATGTTTATGGAGTTTTCAGGGATTTCTGCCACATATGAACATACCTTGCTATGGACTCTGATGTAGAGCTAGTCAGTCAAAACAGTTGAAATTTATTGTCAGGTATTGCCCATGGTATTGCCTATGGGATGAAAAGTTGCGTGTGGCGTCCAACCACGTGGACAAATTTACTCTGTAGCTCACAACTTGCCTCTTAATGAAGGCCTACAGTTTTATAGATCCACAATTGTTAATAGACAGAGAAAAGTGGGTGTACCAAATTCCGCCACTCTTCCACCTTTGTAAAAGACGCCATAAAAAGACCTTTTTGATTTGGATGGTTCCTGAATTTTGACTATCAAATGCAAATGCATGCAAAGCCTGCGTTCTGTTGTTGAGAGTCTGAAAATAACCATGAAAGACAGTTCTTTTTATAAAAGACACACGGGGAAGTGGTCAGCACCCCCACATTCCCTAAATTAACACATGCAACTCACAAACGATGGGACTCCCCATGTATAGCAGACACTGGCAGCTGCAACCTCTGACTTGTTCTCACCGAGGCAGGGAATTGAATCAAAGGCTAAAGAAGAAAGAAAGAAACAACCTCCCCTCAGGGGGAGAGTGGAAACACAATACCAGACACTCTCACACTTTACAAATACAACCGGGCCTCATTTTATTTTCTGTCCTGAACAAAGAGCTATTGGTATTTTCTCCTGATCCTTTACAGCATCCAGTAGAGCAGATGGCGTCCTGCGCTCTCCAAGCACCGCTCTGCACACAAGGGGAAGGAAGATATGAACCAGCAGGGTGGATCCAACATCATATTATCTTGTCTGCGAGCATGGAATGTGCTCAGGTTATGAATCATGCATGGAAAATGTGTTGAAACCTTCGCAGGTTGCTATTATTAGAATGCACGTCATCAATGTACTGGGAAAAACTGGGCTCCTAAAAAAACAGATGACAGAACATTTGAAGGCAAAACAGGTCTTCAAATAAAAAGACCAGGGAAGGCAATGTCAATCGGTCGCTTGTCTTGAAGAGCTTTTTTTCCCCTGAAACTAAAGACTCCAACAAATTGAACTTCCTGATTTGTCTTCTTCTGTAAAGATTCCAAACAATATGGCTGACATTAAAGGCCCCATAAGGGATGTCACCGAATTTCCTAGCCTATATTGGAATCTAGGCTTGCAGTTCAAAAAATTTGGATGAATGGCCTTTTACTGGTAGTCACAGTATTCACATTTCCAAAGAACTGGGCAAATTAACAAGTCAATCTCTGATCCCTAATGGAGGCCATTATAGTATCCATGTGTTGTAAAAGCAGCTACTGGACGTAGCCCTGTAGCTTGTTACTTGCAAGTGACCAGATATATATAATCTATCTGTGGTATAGATATGGTTAAGCTTTCCCAAACCAATAAGGCTTTCACTTGAAATGTATAGTTAGTCCTTCATTTCCAGGACGGCTCATTTTCTCAGAAGAACCTTCTGGCAATACATGATGTAACACACAGTGATGACTTGGCATACCTTCACTTGACATGTACTATATAAACACCTTACTAAATGTAAAGTTCTAGGTCAGGGCCACCAC
Source organism: Bufotes viridis (assembly GCA_033119425.1). Taxonomy (NCBI): domain Eukaryota; kingdom Metazoa; phylum Chordata; class Amphibia; order Anura; family Bufonidae; genus Bufotes; species Bufotes viridis. The sequence goes on from CM065589.1 coordinate 38,705,517, forward strand.
AGCTGGCAGACAGCAAGCAAACATATCTGGTCTGCAGGTTTCAGTTTCGCAACATGCTGATCAACATTCGCACATAGAAGACTCGGTCAAATTGAGAAGAATCAGAGAGGAATGAAACCTATTTATATATCAACCAGGGTCCTCTGTGCAAAAGATAAAAAATTCCACTGTTGGTGATACCTTTTCATGGCCAACTGAAAAGAGGATGAAAAGAGGAAGCTTTCAAGGCTACCAAGATATTTTGTTATGCCTGATGATGCCTCAAAAGCTGGCCATTTGTTCTCAAGGTCTCTCAATTTTACCTTTTCTATCTACCACCTAAGAAAAGACAGGTGCGAGTGACTACAAATCTATGATGAAAACCAACAGGCCCCTATACACAGACTTATTTTAACCAAGCCCACTTTTTAGTGACATTCACTGACAATCTTATAATATATGGGGGTCTCCTAACTCCCCTGGCAGATGATGATGGTGGAGAGAAGTAATGCAATGCACACCATTATTTTAACTATATCAATACAAAAAAAAACACTGCTCTCCAATGTCATTTCAATTCCTCTTCAATTCCCCTGGCTTCTTCACTTTCAGTAGATGTGCAGCAACTCATCCCATGACAACATCAAGCAGCTGTATCTCAGTCAGCTCTGGTTAACCCCTACCTCCTCTGCATACAAAACAGTTCCTCACACAGCCCTCAAAATTTCTTTCTCCACTGTCTAGAGATAATATAGATCTATATACTTCTTTAAATTTAGTAGCAGGGTGAATGAATAAAAGTTGTCTGGGCCGCTTCACTATAGGATCACTAGAAAAGGAGCAGGGAAGCTACCGAGCATGTCAGTCCACCACTGAATGCAGGAGAAGATGGGCCTACATTTCGGCCACTTGAGAAACAGCAGGGGGCATTACCAGGGAGGAAAATGTAGCCCAATATTCTTACTGCATGTTTTTGCATTAATACATGAATTGAAATGGTCTGTTCATTGCATAGTAATACTTTTTTTGGGATATCCAATTCAATTGTTACTGTCAAAAACATACAATGTCCTATGAATGTAATAGTGTCCAACTCCGATGGGGCACATAGGTCATGTCAGGATGATTAGTGGCAAACAGTTGGCAACGTGCAGGCTAACTGTTCCTGTACAAAGGGATTTTAATAAGAAAGACGATAGGAATCCCAACATTTTTTAACCATCATATATTGTGTGGAATATTTATTTATTTTAAGGCTTGCCAAGAGCAGAACAAGAAAAAGGCTGAAAACATCTGTGGGGTGGCAGGACAAGATATAAAACAGGGATGCATTATTGAAAGACTTCAAAATGACTATGACTTATTGACTCAGAACACATGTGAACTGGCAGATAAAGTTCAGGAAATCTATTGAGGTTCAGATATTAATTCAGTGCACTAACATGTGAATCCCATTATCCTCCAACAGAAGGGTGACGGTGAACAAGCTGTGGAATGGAAAGATCTTAAAGGGGTTGCAGAAGATTAGGAAAAATGGTTCTAGCTACACCTGCCCATGGGCTGTGTCTCATATACACAGTTGTAATACCAAAAATGGGCAATAAAAAATAAAATAAAAAAACTTATATGAGAAAGAGGTTATTTCTGGGAAGTAACTACAAGAGAGGAGATGAGTAGTTTTACATAGGACTACCAGAAAAGTCCCTTGGATGACTAGAGGTTGAGGAAAGGGACCAGAAAAGCATCAGCACTTGACAGATGGATGTGTGTGGTAAGGGGAGTATTAAAGGGGTTGTCCAGGAAATTTCTTCACTAGTTGATCGTTGGGGGCCTGACACCCTGCATCCCCGCTACTCAGGTGTTTGAGAGTAGCTTCATCGCCCTAACTACACACAATGCTATTAACTGTGTAATGGACAGGGCTTGCCACTGAACAGTGCTGTAGTAACGAGCACCCTCCAATTGATGGTGCTGAGTAGTTCAGATGCCGAGTTCCAGAGACATAGCCATAGTCGAACAGCTGATTGGTGGGAGTGCGGGGTGTAAGACCACTGACGATCCACTAGTGATGGCCCATCATAAGCATAGGCTATCACTTAATAAAAGCTGGACAACCTGGTAAATTTTCATCAGGTTTCAAAAACACTTATATAATTACAAAATCACCAAAAATGGATCAATTCTTCAAGAAAGTAATACGTTCCTTAGGGATATCAGACTTCAAAAGAAATATATGAAGGTTCGACATCATATGGATTTTCATTTCCATCCGGAATAGTGGCCGGTAAAACAATACCAAACATCTTCTACCTTCCATTTCAGACACCAGTTGGAGTCGATAACGTCCCATCGTACAGAGCGGCGGTTATTGCCAGGCTCTGTCCACCACCATGCTGTTATTTAAATGACTTTCAAACTTTCGGTGGTTTACCACCTGGTGTTATCTGCATCGATACAGCACAATTCATGCCACTGAGCCATATGTAAACATTAGCCGAGAAATGTGCTTTAAAATATCAGCAGGGAGCAAAATCCATTTCGGTAGTTTGCAAACCAATTCTTACAACTTCAGCGTGAGCCCGGAGAACTTAGCAGATCCCTGCGCGGTTGTCAACACATGCAAACAACAAGTAACACGAATGCCGCGATCACTCCACTAAACACATGGGGTGTTTGTTATTCATTGTGTTAATTATTTTATTAACAACAGAAGGGTTTGTTTGACAATCATATTGATGTCTACTCATGGAACAACATAGCCCATTCTCATTCAGTGCTGCAATCATAATTCTGCAGGCAGTCGAGTTTATATCTCCCAGTACTCCCAGCTTGTCCAGTGAATGTCATTTTGGGACTGTGGAGTCCTGATCATGTAGAAAATTAAACACTCTCCCAGAATGCAGTTCATAGAAAATTACAGAAGGTCTCTCCTGACTATCCTATACACACAGACACTCAGTTGAGTTTGTATGTATTCTCAATGGCGAGAGAGGAAAATGCCCTTGCCAGACACCTCCAAGAGAGGCTTAACTCTATGAGAATGAAAACATTGGCTAAAAAAATTATATTCCCCCCCCCCCCATAATCATCATCTGATGGGGAATAGTTTCCCCATACACACTAGATTGTTGGGCAGCCCCACTGAAAACAAACGGTTCCGCCACCAGTACTGTGTAACAGTAATGTGTACGAGGGTATTTGGGATTATACTGCAATGTTAAGAAACTTACAACTTTGATAATTTCGTTATATCTATATATTAAAATGTGAAAGGATCGATGAAAGTGAATCTAGACTTTAGACTTTATGTCCTATTCCTGAGAGCCAGCTGGCCAAAGAAAATGCTAGAAGTTCATTGCTGGTCCTAAACAATATAGATGTTTTCCATTAACGCCTATGGCATTACTTAATGGGCTTCTAAAAAAAATTAAAAAAAGCACATTGGCTCCTAGACTAGGCTGCCTGTCTTATACATTTCCCTTGAATTAGTCTTGGAAATGGTTACCAGACCACCAAAATTTCAACTAAATGAATCGTATATCACCATAGAACCCTAGGGTGATTTAAGGTTAGTTCAGTGGATTCTGGGCAACCAAGAGTTATTTCTATAGGACAGCAACAGAGATTGTTCTCTATCTAAAATGGACCTTAAAGGGGTTGTATAGAATTATTCCCCAGAAACAGTGCCACTCTTTCCCATCGGTTGTGATGGAGAACAGAACAAAGCTGCAACCACTAAAGGACCTTCACAGAAAAGCAAGCAATGAAAGGGTCATTTAGGGCTAACTGAGTCACCTGCAGTAAAGCTGGCCATACATTTCAGACAGTGATCGGCGGCACTGGAGCCGATCAGTCGACCGTGGGATTGCTTGTATGAATTATCTCACAGTCAACATGCCAGAGTAAACTTACTCTCTGGTCCTTGAGCACAATGGCAAATGATTGGACAAATTTGGCCAATCATGCCATAAACGTGGAGTTTAGGCCAACAGTGGCTGATATTTTCCAGCAAGGCAGATTGCATTTTCAGCAGACAAAAGACTGCCATTGGTCATCACCCTAGTTTTAATTGACAACTGTTATCTCGTGTGTATGTCCAGTGTAAGAAGAACTTTAATGCAAATCATAGCAATCAGAAGTCCACTATCGGTTGAGAGGACAGAAAATTGGTTATTATGGCATAGCATATGTGACTAATACTTTGCTTCCCTCAACAGTGTTATATGTGAAACCTCCTCCCTAACAAGCGTATGAATCTGGGTCAGGTTGGTGGTTTGTGTGCAGAGGACGACACTTCCGTTATGTGCTACTTACACTTTATACATACTAGGTATATTTATTTTTTGATATGCTACTTGTATTTGATCACACCCCACTCACAAAACAAAGATTTTCTTGACCACCTCCTTAATGTTTTACTAGTGTTGTTTCTTTGGATAGAGGAGCCCTTCTTTGTATCAAGTTGTCTATAGGGAAGAGCGATGTTGATTAAGCCTATATAAACTAAGCAAAGAGGCCTCCATTGAAAAGCCCCCGTTATAGTCCTTGCTTTCTATTTCTTGTAGGAAAAATGAAAATCTGACTCCAAGAGATTCCTCTCACTTGTGTGAAGATTTATCCATAATTATGGAAAGAGAAGCCCTGTTGAGTTCAAGACTACCTCTGGGTTTGGATCAAATATATTTTGGGACCTCCCTCTTCATGGTTCTATGGGTTGCATCTACAATATGTACCTGCATATAACTTGAGGTTCAGCAGTAGCTTTCTCTTAAATGCAAATTAACAAAGTCTGTATATGAATTTGATTTTCTTACCTTCTTTTTCATATGAGCTCTCTCATCTTCTTTTGCAAGTTTACTATTTTTCCCAGACTTGGAGAGTTTCTGCTCTCCAGATTGCTTTATAGTAATTTTAATCTCTGGGGGGCAAATATAGTTCTCCAGGTTTTTTGGAGGCTTCTTTGCCCTCTTGGTGGTCTGAATCTTAAGTTTTAGACTTCCTTCGGTAAAATTGGCCTCCTTGATAGAAAACTCTTGTTCTTCCAAACCATCTGCTGTCACCCATTTCTCACTGTCTGCGTTGGAGTTAGAATCCACATCTCTTCCAGATCCTAGTTCATCCTCTTCTTCCGGTTCCACAGACTCTCCATTTCCAGGTCCAGTCTTAGTGGCCCCAGGTGCTGGCTTCAAGGTGTTATCTCCACCAGTGCAGCCAGATGTTGAGGTCTTCGCAGAAGAAACAGACGGCAAAAAGTCTGTCTCACAACACCGCTGTCGGCTGCTGCTAATGTTTTCACGTTGCTCCATGGTAAATCCAGCAATCTACTAAATTTTGACCAAAATGTATTGGAGTTGGACTGGAAAAATGGTCTATAGTAGTAGTATTTAAATGATCGCCTTAGTGTCCAAAATCAGCAATGGCCAGTGAGAAGTGGAAATCTGGAAAAAAGGATAAAAACAATTCAGTGAACAAATACCTAAAAGTTATTGTTTATGCCAAAAGACTACTTGGTTGTCATTTTCACATCAAATATCAATTCTAGACCTCCTGATACCACCCAATTACAAAGTAAAAGAAAACCACCTATTCACATTTCATTCCTAACATTTAATCTTGGCTACAATAGAATATGCATGAACTAAACGTTACCATAGTCCACAATTAAGCGTCAACTTATGCTTTCTAATATGATAAAAATAGCAATCTGCTTAGCATTTCGGGAACAAGACCTGGAATGTTTGCTTGATTACCAACAGCCAATATTTTGAGAGAGGTTGCTTCTGACGTTTCAGAGTCAATTTCTCCAAATCCAGCTACCAAAAGGAACACCAGAGAGCCAATTATGCCAAGTAATGCAATGGAAAGCCAGAAACTCTCTCATGCAGCAGTGGAAATTTAGTATTAAATGGTGGCCATTCCGTTCGATGGCCATTCCTGTAATAAACGTAATACAAGTTTACTGGAGCAGGAGCCACTCATCCAGGTCTTCATGAGATGACCTCCTAGGGTTTATGCACACGACCATGATTTGCCCGGGAAATACAGTCCGTGTGCTTGTCAGATCTCCCAGGCCAACTGTTACCCTCCCCATGGAAGTTAAATATTACATCAAAATTCCCTGTCAATTATAGTTACACATCTCAAATATTATCTTGATATTTATAACAAATTGGCCTCTAAGAGTCCCAACACCAGAAGACTATTTTTTACTACAATTTTGGGTGGTCGTCTCAAAGATGTTGCGTTTCTTGGCGGGTACAACCACCATCATGGACATATATTGAATTGACTACACTGTAAAAGCATTCATACAGATACAGTATAGGTGAAATACAGCTCCAGACATTTGTCCATAAGTGAATTGTCAGTGAAGCAAATCACAAATTTCACAGAATTTGCACACATCTGATCAATTTAAATAAAACGAAAAAAAAAAATTCTGAAAGGTCAACTTTTAAGAAAGATCAAATGACCCAAAAAAATACACAAAGTCAAAGAATAAAGAGCTTTACTAGAGGAATCTTAACCGGACTAGACTGAAAACCACATTCGAAGAACTTTGCCTTCCATCTCTATACAGCAGTACCCAACAAATTTCAAATGAGATCCAAATTGCAGTTTACTTTTTGTATTAGTATTTTCACATCTGTATTAAAAAATACAACTCATATCATTATCTTGATTCTAGGCAAAGTTGGAGTGATAATTTAAGTTGCTGATACAAGCTATAAGCACCATGATTTGACTCTGCCAAGTACACAGATGTGAGGAAGTTGGAGGGTGTGCCGGAGAGCCTACTTCTTTACCCTTAATCAGATTTCTAAACAGACAAACATTTCCTAGAAACAGTTTTTTCTATGGTTACACTGATCTGTTGTTTTAGAGGTGGGAACCTGCTAAAAGATGTTATCACTGCATATCATTATTCAATGGGATGTTATCACTACATATAATTCACCTTATTATTCAAAGGGGAAAACAGAAAGTCAACATAGTAAGAGAAAAGAATATTTAGGAGCATCAAGAACAGCAAGGCCACAGACAAGGGACCAATAAGGAATGGAGACAACGTCCAAAGGCTTAAGGGCCTTTTATACGGGCCAAGAAACCTAAAGATAAATCGCTAACGAGCGCTCATAGGAACGCCCATTAGCGATTATCTGGTACTGGCACACACAAAAATCATTGTTTGCCGGTAACAGATTGTGCTGTGTAAGCACGAGCTACTGCCGGCAAATAACGAGTCAGTAGTCAACGAGGTATGGCATTAGCTATCACTCCTACCCATACTCTGAAGGAGATCGCTGCATGGCTCATGGGCCATGGTGAAAGACGTCAGCTTGGGGCCCCCCCTTCAGTGCTTTATAGCCAGAGGAAGGGAAGCACATAGCCTTCATGCTGCTTGAGGCAAAAATTGAAATGACCCCCCCATGCCAAATTCTTGACCTAACCCCTTCCCTCCAGCCAGAGGTGTAACTTGACCAGCATGCACTTTCTATAATTACAGTGTCTTCTAATGCGGTACAAGGGTCTTTGGGCCACCCTAGGCTCCTGGCCCTGGTAGCGACTGCTACCTCTGCACCCCCTATAGCTACACCCGTGGAAGGAACGCTTCCTTCTTGACAATATGCTGCTCTGTCATCCGTCATCTGTAAAAGGGACCTTTAAGGTTTAGTAGCCCTTTTTTCTCAGGACCAACACAACTGATTTTCACAAAATAGGTATCATTTTAATCAGCAGGATCAACACTGCGAAGCATTAGGCTTGATATCACAGGGTTTGATCCTGTTTTATGGATGCTCTTTAAACTAGCAAGTTCCACCATGAATCTGCTGCCTTACATTTAGAACTGGCGAAGGATTCGAAGTTACAAAGTTATTCTGCTATCTATTTTTCTCCCACAGGCCGCGTTCACATCTACAGTAATCGGGCCTCCTTCCCGCATAAATGTTGGGTTTCAGCAGGACAAAAACTGTCATATGCAATGGTTTTTAGTCCAGCTGACAGAATTTGTACCGGATCAGCTTGCAACAGATATGAATGAGGCCATAGCAATATTCTAGTTTCTTTAACACAACAATAGCTGATCTCAGGGAGACCAGCTACAAAAAACACTGCGGAGCCTCACCTAAGGCCTCTTGCACACGGGCGTCATGTTTGACGCCCGGATAAGATGCGGGTGCGTTGCGGGAATCGCCGCGATTTTTCCGCGCGTGTGCTAACGTTTGTAGTGCGTTAAGCACGCGCGTGAAAAAATCCGCATGCTTGGTACCCAGACCCGAAGTCAGACTTCATCACTGAAGTCTGGTTTCGGGATGAGTATTCTGTATGTGTAATTATTTTCCTTTATAACATAGTTATAAAGGAAAATAATCGCATTCTAATTACAGAATGCAATGTTCCCCAGGCTTTAAAGGGTTAAAAATAATAAAGAGTTAACTTACCTTCTCCCATTGTACGCGCAGAGCCCCAGAACGTCTTCTCTCTGGATAGTTTGGATGCTTGAGGACCTGTGTTGACGTCACAGGGTCACATGGTCCAATCATAGAAGCATTTGAGTGGACCATGTGACCCATGTGATCCTGTGACATCACGGCAGGTCCTTCATCCAACAGCTTCTTTTGGGTGGAGGAGGAGGGGTTAATTCTCAAATAATCATAAGGGCTCATGCACATGACCGTAGATGTTTTTACAGTCAACAAAACATGGATACCGGTTAGGAGCCTGCAGCCGTTTTTTTTTTTCACTGCTTCATAAATGTCCTATGCTTGTCCGCAAAATTGAACAAACAGAACAAGGGCTGATCTCAGGGAGACCAGCTACAGAAAACACAGCGGAGCCTCACCTAAGGCCTCTTGCACACGGGCGTCATGTTTGACGCCCGGATAAGATGCGGGTGCGTTGCGGGAATCGCCGCGATTTTTCACGCGTGTGCTAACGTTTGTAGTGCGTTGAGCACGCGCGTGAAAAAATCCGCATGCTTGGTACCCAGACTCAAGTCAGACTTCATCACTGAAGTCTGGTTTCAGGATGAGTATTCTGTATGTGTAATTATTTTCCTTTATAACATAGTTATAAGGAAAATAATCGCATTCTAATTACAGAATGCAATGTTCCCCAGGCTTTAAAGGGTTAAAAATAATAAAGAGTTAACTTACCTTCTCCCATTGTACGCGCAGAGCCCCAGAACGTCTTCTCTCTGGATAGTTTTGATGCTTGAGGACCTGTGTTGACGTCACAGGGTCACATGGTCCAATCATAGAAGCATTTGAGTGGACCATGTGACCCATGTGATCCTGTGACATCACGGCAGGTCCTTCATCCAACAGCTTCTTTTGGGTGGAGGAGGAGGGGTTAATTCTCAAATAATCATAAGGGCTCATGCACATGACCGTAGATGTTTTTACAGTCAACAAAACATGGATACCGGTTAGGAGCCTGCAGCCGTTTTTTTTTTTCACTGCTTCATAAATGTCCTATGCTTGTCCGCAAAATTGAACAAACAGAACAAGGGCTGATCTCAGGGAGACTAGCTACAGAAAACACAGCGGAGCCTCAATTAAGGCCTCTTGCACACGGGCGTCATGTTTGACGCCCGGATAAGATGCGGGTGCGTTGCGGGAATCGCCGCGATTTTTCCGCGCGTGTGCTAACATTTGTAGTGCGTTGAGCACGCGCGTGAAAAAATCTGCATGCTTGGTACCCAGACCCGAAGTCAGACTTCATCACTGAAGTCTGGTTTCAGGATGAGTATTCTGTATGTGTAATTATTTTCCTTTCTAACATAGTTATAAGGGAAAATAATCGCATTCTAATTACAGAATGCAATGTTCCCCGGGCTTTAAAGGGTTAAAAATAATAAAGCGTTAACTTACCTTCTCCCATTGTACGCGCAGAGCCCCAGAACGTCTTCTCTCTTGATAGTTTTGATGCTTGAGGACCTGTGGTGACGTCACAGGGTCACATGGTCCAATCATAGAAGCATTTGAGTGGACCATGTGACCCATGTGATCCTGTGACATCACGGCAGGTCCTTCATCCAACAGATGGAAAACTCGCCCGTGTGAAAGGGGCCTAAGAGTCTCAACACAGCAATCCAAAGTGCAAAGCTCCCAGGGAAACAGTAATATGCAAAAATAAATGTGGAGCCCCAACATTGGGTCTACAACACAGTGAAAGCCAGATATCCCTCAAAGGAAGGAAAACCAAGCAAAGGGGTGTCTCCATTACAGCGATCACCAAATCTACCATATTAAGTGGCCCCTATGTCAAGATCCCACTTTTTTTTTTACAAGCTTTAAGGATGTTACAGGGAAAACCTAAACCGGTTATCCATCCACAGACACCTGTTTCGGGGTGTTGCCCCTCATTAGTGTGGAGTAGGATTCTGGCTAACCGGGAGCGATGCCTTGGAGACTACTTAAACAAAACAATAGCTGATCTCAGGGAGACCAGCAACAGAAAACACTGCGGAGCCTCATTTAAGAGTCTCAAAACAGCAATCCAAAGTGCAAAATGGAACAAGAATAGGACAGGTTCTATTTATTTATTTATTTTTGTGTGGCCACGGAATGGACTTATGCTTGTGCTGTCCGCATCTTTTGCAGCCCCATTGAGATGAATGGGCCCGCAGTTGCAGATCAGATGTAGACTAAAACCACATCGTGTGCATGAGGCCTTAGTCTTACAGACAATCTACCCAGTTTGACAGAGTGTACAGTGAAAATTAAAACGGAGTAGACCCTCAAAACAATTTGCTTGGTGCCCTCAATGTGCCCTAGTGCGACACTTGGTGAGGATGCACTACGGTTTTACCTATGAAGCTTAAACATACCAGTATACAGTTTTCCTTAGGAAGAGGAGATTGTCCATGAGCTGCAAGCAATTTTTGCCATAGACCCTCGTTGGACTTTCTTCCTCAGGTGACCCTCAAAGCCTTTGTAAATTTTCTACAAACATCTACAGAACCTTCCAGGATCATTTCCTTTATACACATACTATGCGGCAAGGACTAATATCTTTTCCATTTTCAATTTGTCATCTTTATTTATTACACTGGTCGGGAGGTGAGACGAGGCGTTCCTCCAGAAATACAAGGACAAACAGCTTTCAGGCTGGCAATATTACAGTAAAAGGTTTATTAATGCAGATAAATGTACATATCTACACATATATCAAAGGATTTATAGCAAACGTGGTTAATAAGCTTCAGGGGGTAATAAAACAGCAGACGATAGATTTCCCTTGGTGGAGTATAAACGCTGTCATTTGGAATTACGACACCGACCGACACTCAATCTGACCGCAGCTATGAGTGAAAGCATTTCACACATAAGTGCAGCTTCAGTGAGGAAACTCAAGCCCCGAGGAGCTGCTGAAACAGACGGGTTCTGACAAAGTTCTTGTTTCCAGCTTGTTCCTAAAGAACATTTGTGATATTTTCTATATAGAATTTAAGGGGAAAAAACTTAAATCCCATTCAAATAGCTTTTTCTATGCCCTTGTTACATGGTACCTCAGGACTGGGAACATCCAATGCCATGGAACTCATTTTTAAGCCAATTGAAATCTGACTGCAATAGCACGACAACTACACATCTCTGCTGCCTTTTTTATTGCCAATATTTTATTTTCTATACATGATTAGGAGGACAACATTCTTGTCTGAGCTTTTGGAGATATACTTTACAGTAGCCACATGAACCATAGGAACCTGGAGATGTTCATGGACCTTTATGTAACATTGTTATGGGCATGCTTTGTGCAGAGGTCATTGTGCAGGGATGGGAAGAGGTGGGCTGTGACATCACCTATTGTGAATGGTGGATCCTGTATTATCTATATACAGGTGTACAACAGGAAGTCTCAAGATATTGTAAGACTTAGAGGCCAGTGACATAGTAACATAGTATATAAGACCGAAAAAAGACATTTGTCCATCCAGTTCGGCCCGTTTCCTACAAGTTGATCCAGAGGAAGGCAAAAAACCCCTGTGAGACTCCAATCAGGCAATCAGAATAACTCCCTGGATCAACGACCCCTCTCTAGTAGCTATATCCTGTAATATTATTACACTCCAGAAATACATCCAGTCCCCTCTTGAATTCCTTTATTGTACTCACCATCACCACCTCCTCAGGCAGAGAGTTCCATAGTCTCACTGCTCTTACAGTGAAGAATCCTTTTCTATGTTTGTGTACAAACCTTCTTTCCTCCAGACGCAGAGGATGTCCCCTCGTCACAGTCACAGTCCTGGGGATAAATAGATGATGGGACAGATCTCTGTACTGACCCCTGATATATTTATACATAGTTATTAGATCTCCCCTCAGTCGTCTTTTTCTAAAGTAAATAACCCTAATTTTGATACCCTTTCAGGGTACTGTAGATCCCTCATTCCAGTTATTACTTTAGTTGCCCTCCTCTGAACCCTCTCCAGCTCTGCTATGTCTGTCTTGTTCACAGGAGCCCAGAACTGTACACAGTACTCCATGTGTGGTCTAACCAGTGATTTGTAAAGTGGTAGGACTATGTTCTCATCACGGGCGTCTATGCCCCTTTTGATGCAACCCATTATCTTATTGGCCTTGGCAGTAGCTGCCTGACACTGGTTTTTGCAGCTTAATTTGCTGTTTATTAAAATTCCTAGATCCTTTTCCATGTCAGTGTTACCGAGTGTTTTACCATTTAATATGTACGGGTGACTTGCATTATTCCTTCCCATGTGCATAACTTTACATTTGTCAGTGTTAAACCTCATCTGCCATTTTTCTGCCCAAGCCTCCAATCTATCCAGATCCCTCTGACATCACCATTCATTGGGCAGATGGACTATGTGCAACTCCGTCCCATTCAGGTGAACGGGCCTGGGCTTCAAAATCAAGCATGACCACCATACAATGTATGGTGCTGTGACTGGTATGCTCTGAGGAGGCCACAGCCTCTTCAAACAGCTGATTGGAAGATGTTTCGATAGTCGGACCCTCACCAATCAGATAATGATAGGATAAGTCATCAGTAGTGCACTCCCAGAAAACCGCTGTTCAGTTAATAGAAAAAGTTTTTTGTTTTTTTTTAAAGAAATAGATCCATTCTTGTTGAATGGTTGTATCATGTATTACAGCACTTTTCCACCACAAGAAGTGGGGACGAGATACAGTTCCAGACACAACCCAAGGATAACCTGTTGTTTCCAGTAAAAGAAAAGGTTTTCTCAAATTCCAGATACTCCCTTTAAAACCCAGTTGGTTTGAGGCCACTAGAAACCTCCATCAGCAAACAACCCAAAAGGTTTGGTGCCAACTGCAGCTTTTTAGGCACCCTGGCTCCTGTAACTTGTCCAGTCCTGTTTTATATGATTGGCCCTCTTTAAATAAGTTTAGAGTTTAGCTCTTGCAGCCATCATTTTTCATGTGATCACCGCTGACCGCAAGTCATACTGAAACTTCAACAGGAAACGCAGCAACAGAATTACTTAGAAGAAAATACTCATCGACTTCATCTTCCCACACTTTGTCTTTCCAGAACAGGGAAACTTGATCACATAGCTCTTCTCCGGTAACTTTCTAGTAACGTCCTAATGACAATACCTTGCCTGGAGACTTGGAAACTCGTGTACACTGCCGCAAAACAAGAGTATCATGGTCAATGTCTGCAGAAAAGTGAAGCCTGAGGAGCACTTACCCCAAGTCAACAAGGCAGCCGAGCAGGCAGCTCTGGCGGATACGGATAATGCTTTTAAGAAAGATTTGTGTACATTCTGAGCACATGGGTGCAATGAGTTATGAGAAATAATGTAAACACAGGGGAATGCTGGGTCTGTGACGGATAACTGGGAAACTGCAGCCGATTATCTAGGACAGTGATGGGCAACGTGCGGCTCTCCAGCTGTTGCAGAACTACAACTCCCAGCATGCAAAGCCTGTCTATAGCTATCAGCCTACTGCAGGGCATGGTGGGAGTTGTAGTTTAGCAACAGCTGGAGAGCCGCACGTTGCCCATCACTGATCTAGGAGAATGTAGCCTCAAAAGAGTCCTCAACAAAACTAATGTCCGGATTAGCTTAAATCTTTTCATAACTGACAGTATAAACACATTGTACAGAAATTATCTGCAATCACTGCAGATTTTGAATAGTCTCCTCTTAGATAACAGTATTTTACAAGATCTGTACTTGTCTACAAGGGACAGTATTATATTAGTATATTCTTGCACATAGGAGCAGTATTATAGTACTTATATTCTTGTACATAGGAGCAGTATTAGGCCCCTTTCACACGGGCGAGTTTTCCGCGCGGGTGCAATGTGTGAGGAGGACGCATTGCACCCGCACTGAATCCGGACCCATTCATTTCTATGGGGCTGTGCACATGAGCGGTGATTTTCACGCATCACTTCTGCGTTGCGTGAAAATCGCAGCATGTTCTATATTCTGCATTTTTCACGCAGCCCTAGCCCCATAGAAGTGAATGGGGCTGCGTGAAAAACGCATTGCATCCGCAAGCAAGTGCGGGTGCGTTGCGTTTTTCACTGATGGTTGCTAGGAGATGTTGTTTGTAAACCTTCAGTTTTTTATCACGCGCGTGAAAAACGCATCAAAACGCATTGCACCAGCGCGTAAAAAACTGAACAACTGAACGCAATCGCAGGCAAAACTGAATGGCTTTGCCTGTGAAATCACACAGTTTTCACTGAACGCATCCGCAACGCATCCGGACCTAATCCGGACACGCTCGTGTGAAAGAGGCCTTATAGTAGTTATATTCTTGTACATAGGAGCAGTATTATAGTAGTAATATTCTCTTCCATACAAGCAGTATTATAGTAGTTATATTCTTGTACATAGAAGCAGTATTATAGTAGTTATATTCTTGTACATAAGAGGCAGTATTATAGTAGTAATATTATTGTCCATACGAGCAGTATTATAGTAGTTATATTCTTGTACATAGTAGCAGTATTATAGTAGTAATATTCTCTTCCATACGAGCAGTATTATAGTAGTTATATTCTTGTACATAAGAGGCAGTATTATAGTAGTAATATTCTTGTCCATACGAACAGTATTATAGTAGTTATATTCTTGTACAAAGGGGGCAGTATTATAGTAGTAATATTATTGTCCAATAAAGCAGTATTATGGTAGTTATATTCTTGTACATAAGAGGCAGTATTATAGTAGTAATATTCTTGTCCATACGAACAGTATTATAGTAGTTATATTCTTGTACAAAGGGGGCAGTATTATAGTAGTAATATTATTGTCCAATAAAGCAGTATTATGGTAGTTATATTCTTGTACATAAGAGGCAGTATTATAGTAGTAATATTCTTGTCCATACGAGCAGTATTATAGTAGTTATATTCTTGTACAAAGGGGGCAGTATTATAGTAGTAATATTCTTGTCCAATAAAGCAGTATTATAGTAGTTATATTCTTGTACATATGAGCAGTATTATAGTAGGTATATTCTTTTTTCCTGAAATGGCGGCACAAAAATAAATAAATACATAAAGTTACATACACACCCCATCCATTTTCTCGCTGAGAGGCTATTGCGGCCATCTCGATTGAAGAAACCATGTGAAATCACGCGCTGGGCGACTTGTGACGTCACAGCGCAAGATTTTGCGCGGTTTCCTTGATCAAGACGGCCTCTCAGCAAGCAAATGAGCGAGGTGTGTATATATATATTTTTTAACCCTGATTAACCCCTGAAAGACCTCCACATTTTAACTTCAGATGCCACGATCAGCGATGAATGCAGCATGTGAGGGGTTCAATTATAGGGAGCGGCTTGACCGCCAATCCCCATCATCGCATCCGCTACTTACAAATGTGATTCGTGACAAAGTAATTTGTAACCAATTGAATTTCTTTGTGAAATTCGGCAAAGCAGCCAAATCAAATTTTTCATTCGGTCATCACTAGCGCTGATGTACTAAAGAAGTTTTAAATGTTTCAAGACAGTGGCTGAATGGCCTTGAAAAATGACAACCAATTTTCTGGAATGGAAAGAAGCTGAGAGCAGCTGTCACTTCGATTCCTCCACTACATTTGGCAGCCCATACAATGTGAGTAATATCGGAGCACAGGAGAAAAGGTCCTGCTAGGTTCAAGTGAATAAGAAATCTTTTGTCCTGAGGCATGACGGGAAATAAAAATGACTCTCTACTGAAACAGTATTATTAAAGGTCTTTCACATGTTTCTTGAGAACATTTACTGTATGACTGATCTCATCTCAGGAGTGAAAGGAACAGGCCAGTCATTGAGAAAGAAAATTTTATGCATATGCCCAACACTGCATTAAACAGAAAAGCAATTTAAGAAAGGTCAAAAGAAAACAAGGACAAGCGGCAGCAGTATACACAGCCAGATTGATCTGGTTCAGGGGAAAAAGCGCTCGCTGCATGAGTCACCGCTCCTCACCTCGGTGTTTAGATACATCACAAAGAGGAGAATCTTAGGTAGAATGTCAGGTCATTGCGTCCATGATACGTGGTGTCACCTGGGACATTCATGTTGTTTGGGGGTGGACAGTGATTTGTGACCGGCCAACGCCATGCGTTCACCTGTACTACTCTGTAAATCATTTACTGCCAAGAGTTCTCATTGTTACAAAGGTTGTTGGGAGAGAGAACGTAAACGTGGGCAAGATTAGTACTACTGAACATTCTCAACAGCCAGCCGGACTACAAGAGGGTTTTCCAATAAAGACAGCCTTGAACAATCAGTTCTATTATCCATATGGATGCCAGAGTGAATATTCCACTTGAAACCTCCTTAAATCATAAAAAGCCACTAAGCAGTGACACCTCCTACTCTGGAGGATTTGACCCGAACAATGTTTACTTATTGGCAAAAACAATACCGCACCCAGACAGAAATGATGGATGGCGGTAGGGGTGGGCGATATGGCCGAATATCTATATTGCGATATAATTTGAAGCATGTGCGAGGATATGCAATATATATTAATTTCTATATTTGGGGGGGGGGGGTTTGCACCCCATTTTGTAGTGACAAATCTTTTGTGAAATGGCCATACTGTCTTAAACTTTCATAAAAAGTCAGACTTCATGGAGTAATTTTCAGTGAAATTGGTGTAGCTGGTTGTTACCCTCTATTTAGAGAATATTGGTGCACAAACACATTAGATAATTGTTGGTGCACCCTGGTGCATTTAGACAAAGACAAATGTGTTTTTGCACCAATAGTCTCTAAATAGAGGGTAACAACCAGCCACACCAATGTCACTGAAAATTACTCCCTGAAGTCTGACTTCTTATAAAAGTTTAATTTTCAGTGACATTGGTGTGGCTGGTTGTTACCCTCTATTTAGAGACTATTGGTGCAAAAACACATTTGTCTTTGTCTAAATGCACCAGGGTGCACCAACAATTATCTAATGTGATTGTGCACCAATATTCTCTAAATAGAGGGTAACAACCAGCTACACCAATTTCACTGAAAATTACTCCATGAAGTCTGACTTTTTATGAAAGTTTAAGACAGTATAGCAATTTCACAAAAGATTCATTGCCATCTAGGCTGTCCTTTCTTATTTCTGGGTAAAGAGACCTAAAAAAACACAACTGCATGGACATATAGGATCTGTTACTACAAAATGCGGTGCAACTCCCCCGGCCCAAAGAAGATTCGGGCACCTGTTATATCTACCTCTCCCGCAGGGTGCGCGGCGGCAGCTGGCTGATGTGTCTTCTTCCTAGTGACGATGTGAGCACTCCAGGCCCTGGCCAGTGCGGTGCGGACCGCGGAGTTGGGAGGCTGTGGAGAGGCAAGTAGGCTCTGTGGTCATATTGCGGTCCTGCGATATAGGCAAAATCTATATCGTTGCACAAATTCATATTGCCTATATTGCCCGCCCCTAGATGGCGGCAAAACTCAGGCACATATGTAAAGAGGCGACCAAGCTTCAGATGACCCGAACAGACCACCAGTAGAGAGGATAGTTTAATTAGCCAAAAAGCATGAGCAGCTCCCACAGTTTTGTCATCTACCATCCAGACACAGGTGGCACCTTCATTACACATACCTATCTCTGCCCCGAACCATTTCTCGGTGTCAGGGCACCAAGTCTCCTGCTATTGACAGTCCGTAATCTTTGCCTTCATTTGCAGTTATGTCGTGAATGAGAAACCTGGACAGCTAAGGACTGAAACCGCATCATCTTTAGCAATGAATCCAGGTTCTGTTTGGGATTTGCCAACGGTCAGGTTTGAGTATGAGCATGGAGGGCTCGTGGTGAGCGCATCAATCCTGCCTTTGCTGTGGAGCGAAACACTGTTCTAACTGCTGGTGTGATTATAAGGGAGCCATCGCACATGACCGTCGGTCACTTCTAGTAGTGATACAAGGGACACTAACAGCTCAGAGATATCTATAGGACGTTCTCAGGCCACATATGTTCCTCTCATGGCAGGGATTACAACTCAATCTGCATGACTTGACTACTGCTCAATTCAAGTTCAATGGCTGACAGTACCAATATATTTAAAGTGTTTGGTTTTGGTCACTTTAAATGGCTGGCTAAATTTTGGATTGGGAAAGACATAAGTAATCACATGGCACAAATTTATGGGTAGCTTAGGAGGCTCATAAAGAATAATTCCACCCACATACTCATTCTGCATCAAAATTTTGAAGTCAACACCAAGAAAATGCCCCTCAAAGGCGGCTCTACAGGTAGCAGATACAAGTTTTAGTTTACCACAGTGAATATATCCGGGAACCAAGTAGTCAACATGGCTAGAACATTTCTACTGGGGCCCAACTTATTGGATTCATTTCTCTTGATGTCTATGGTGGCCCTTGAGTGGCCACCAAAGAATTAAAAATAGGACCTGAAGTGGTCGGGTTCCAAAGTAATCCGTCCACCCATAACTATAGTTGTTGTGATCAGATGGTAAAAATGGAGATCAATGCAATGAGATCACACTATGGCAACCTCTGCTATGCTTTATATCAAGTGTGCCTTCAAAGTGCAACACTTATTACTCCAGCCATGTACCCCATGTCAGCCAAGGTCACACATCTTCAATGTGATTGTATGAAAACAGAGAATTTCATGATAAAGCAGCACGAACAGCTGTCACTTCACAAATGGCAAGAGCGTCAAGCAGAATATCAAGTATGACATGAAAACTATAGAACATAAAAACTGAAGGTCACAGCCTGGAGATTAGAGAGATCATGTAAATCACATAGTAAATACAGCTGTGTAATTAAAATGAATTACATAACACAGCCATTCATGTATATGTAGTAATGTCCACAAAATCGCACATGGTCAGCTTGGCTGCAAAAAAATCATTAAAGGGACACTTTCTTCAGAAATTAACTCAGTATTCATAGAAAACTTTTTTTTTGTTTTTGGTCTTTTTTCTTCTATTTACTTTTCACAGTACTATTAGTGATGAGCGGAAGGTGCCATATTCGATTTCGCGATATTTCGTGAATATTCGATTGAATATTGACGAAGATAACGAATATCACGAATATAGCGCTATATTCTCAATCTTCGTTATATTCTAGCAATACAACCATTAGGAACCCAGCTCTAAGTTGAATTCGCAATGCGAGTAATACAGGTTATATTTAATCGCATGGCGAATTCAACTTAAAGCTGGGTTCCTAATGGTGTATTGCTAGTATATAATGAATATCGCAATGCGAATAATTCAGGTTATATTAATCGCACTGCGATTACAACTTAATCAAATTTGTGCCATCGTGATTCTCACATCCGACAGTACATTTTAGCATGGAGCGTTCCCATTGGGATGGGGACGCTCCATGCACACAGGAAGTCGGCAGAAGAGGCAACGGGCATTAACTGGAGCGGACAGGGAGCCAGTAATCCTCCGGACAGGTAAGAACAGCTTTTGGGAAGTGGGAAGACAAACAGAGAGCAACAAGGCTTAACATCTAAAAAAAAAAAAAAAAACGAATATTCAAAATTGCGAATATATAGTGCTATATTCGCAAATTATCGAAGTTGCGATATTCGCAATAAAAATTTGCTATTCGAATATTCGCGCTCAACACTAAGTACTATACCAGCAAGCATGATTGACATAATATCGTCCTTTTGTAGCAGTCAACACATAAGATAAGACCTCCTATATAGATAGGTAATGCATTGTCACTTTACTGCTGCTGTGAGGGGAAGAGATCTTCTGAAGGTTAAACTCCATCATAATACTAGGTGCAGAACAGGAATGACAGTTCTATTTTTCTCCTAATAATCCAGATGAAGATGCCCACAGAAGAGCATTGCATTGACTAGTGCAGGAACAGCAACCTTCGGCAATCCAGCTGCTGTGAAACTACAACTCCCAGCATGCAAACATGCTCGGCTGCCCTTCGAACTCCGATGGAAGTGAATGAAGCATTCCGTGAGTAGTAGTTTCTGAACAGCTGGAGTGCCGGAGGTTCCTGATCCCTGGACTAGTGGGATGCTCGAGTTGGGTTACTACAAGGGGCTTTTCTCTGGTTACAGTGATGGTCTGACAGAGGGTAAGGGCAGTAATACACATTGAATGGCTGTCAGCCCCCTTACACATTCAACTCAGTTAAACGTATACGTTTTTGATGGGAAGAAGGGAAAGCTACTGACAGACACTTGTCAGGAGAGAATCAGGAGCTCCCCACATATGGCAAGTGTTCGGCGAAACTCAGTGGGTTCTTCTGACAATACGGTAATGTGTATGGGGGCCTTTAGGTGAGACTTTCTGCTGCGCTAAAAGTCCAAAGAATGAGAAAGTTAAAAGAGCCAGGACAGGAGGTAAAAAAAAATGGTGCGAATTCAAAAAATATATCCAGAAAACCATCCACTCAGTTTTTAGAAAAATATTACACAGAAGATCCATACATCCTGTCGGTTGTTCATATGTGCTAAATTTTTGATTGAAATGTCCCTAGGACCTGAATGTTGAAAAGTAGAACACACTGCAAAGCAGGAACCGCCCAATCAGAATGGCATGCCAGCAGCCATTTCCAAAACCAGTTTGTCAAAGGAGCGATACGAAAGCCAGTCGTGTGAATCTCCACAAGTGGAACTTTCCTTTTGATCTTCCTAACCATAGTCGCAGCAATATGGTGTTCTCATTTTTGTGATCACTGTTGTGCAAGACTGTCCACAACGCAATCACCACAACCTCTAAAATGAGCCACAAGATCTTATCAGGGATGTTCAAGTTGGTCAGCATATGAGCAGACGGCCAAGTCACCACTGCTAAAAGAAAACAACATCCCAAAGTCCTTATTGTTCCATTTACCATTTACTGTAGATGAACGCATGGTTTTGTAAGAAGTCCTGTATATACTGGGCCATTGAGGCTGGTCATACATGAAAAGATGTCTCACCCACCTGAATGCTTGGTGGGACACCTACTGGACCTCAATGTTCAAATGCATTGGTGGAATATATTGAGTGCCTGTTAGATTGAGCCGTAATGTTCACATAATCCCATTGCGTTTCCTAGAAATAGTGGCTGTGTCTGGTATTGCCGGAAATGCAAAGAGACAGTGCTGTTTCTGGAAATAAGAACCTACTTTCTAATCCTGGACAAATTGGCTATTTAGAAGGGCTCTCCGTCTTTAGACAATCTCTACTTGTTAAAAGAGTCCTTTGACAAGAAGTACATTGTAAAGTGTCACCATGTTGAGATCCCCAGTGATAAGCTTCAAACTTAAGACTAAAGAGCTGATTTTGGACTAAACATTGATATAATATCAAATATATTGGGGACTAATCACATCAGTGTTGGACTAAGAAAATAAAATTGAATTTAGGAGCCAATTTGACTTCTTCAGAAGAAAATCTGGCCCATTGTTAAAGTGGTTGCCCGGTTTCACAATATTGATGATATCCTCAGGACAAGGATGAGATGACCTATCCTTGGTTGGGTTCTGACAACCGGTAACCCCACCAATTAGCTGTTTGAGAAGGCAGCAGTGCTTCTGTGGTTACCATGCACAGTGCCGTATATTGTATACCGGCTGTGCTTGGTATCGCGCTCAGCCCAATTCAATTCAATGGGTCTTAGGTCACGTGACCGATAAGAGTGTGGTCACTGGCCTAGGAAAAGCAGAGAGAAGACTGCGGCGCTACTGCAAGCTGCCCCCTGCCAACCAGATACCGATGACTTATCCAGGACAGTTCATCAGCATTAATGTCTCGAAAAAACCCTTAAAATTGCCCTATAAGACATCTATTGACTCTTGTTTGCACCAGCTGGTAAAAACTGATTGCGAGAGGAACGATTTATTACTCTTATGGTCCATTCACACGTCCGTGTGTGTTTTGCGGATCCACGGATCTGCAAACACGGACATCGGCTATGTGCGTTCCACAATTTGCGGACAGCACATCGTCGGCACTATATAGAAAATGCCTTTTCTTGTCCGCAACTGTGGACAAGAATAAGACATGTTCTATTTTTTTCGGGAACGCGATTGCGGACTCGGAAGTGCAGACCCGGGCGGGACATCGTCTGTCCCCATTGAAATTAATGGGTCTGCAATTCTGTTCCGCAAAATGCGGAACAGAATTGCGGACGTGTGAATGGACCCTTATTCTGTTCTTTTGATTATTAGGGATGTACTGTCGATAACTGAGCATCTTTCATTCCAGTTCATCGGCTGCTTGATTAGACAAGTCAATTATTGAACGCTTGCTTTCGATAATTTGATCAATTATTCTGTGGTCTAATAGAAGCTTAGGTCATCAAGATCAGAAAGATGGGGGTCTGACACTAGACACCCCCATCAATCAACCGTTTGAAGAGCCGCCGCCCTCGTGTTAGCATGGTGACCACTTCAATGTTTACCTGCACGCCATCTACAAAGTAGCAGCAATGCAAGTAAACAGAGAAGCAACATCTGAGTGAGCGCCGTGGCCCCTGACAACAGCGGATCTTTGTGGGTGCCAGGAATCGGACCAACACTGATTTGATAATGATACATTATCCCGAGGATATGTGATCAATATAATGAAACCAGACAACCCCTTTAAAGGGGTTTTTGATAATTCTATTTTATCTAATGCCCGCACCCTGCTTATTGAAGCAGAAGATTCATACTTACCTGCCCCCAACACTCTGGTCCTCTGCACAGATTCCATATTTCGGTCCCTGCACTATTTACACCCAAAGGTGCATAGGCCATGGTCACGTGCTTCGCTACAGCCAATAACTGGTTTCAGCGGTGATGTGACCACAAGCAGCACATGACCCAGCAGTGATATGCAGCTTAAGAACATGTCACCACTGAGGCCAGTCATTGGCTGCAGCAGTAAACGTGACCCAGTTCATGTAGATGTCGACAGAGGGTGATCAGAAGTGCAGTGCAGACAGCCCAGGGGTAGGAAAGTATGATCCTTCTGGCTGGGGGGGGGGGGGGGGGATAAAAAATAAATAAATCCCAGCCATCAGCCATAGTATCAGCAGCTAGTATGGAGACAAAAAACATGGGGGCATAACACTGAACATTTATCTAGATCTCCTTAGACTAAAATAAATCTATAAGCCCTTTAGTCCTTCTGCTGTCGAGAGAAAAACCTTCTGACAATTTTGTTTTCTGGCTCCGAAACAGTTATCTCAAATGCTTCATGTCTTAAATTGATAACGTGTTAATAACAATAAGTGTACTTCTTGGCAGGAACCAGACTTCAGCAACTTGAAAAAAAACATCAAAAAAATTATTTATTTCCCCCTTTCTTGGCTGGAAAAAAAATTTGAGTTTCTTGGCTGCCCATGCACTCAAAAGACTTCTGGTTTCAATTACATCTATTGAGAGTAAGAGAAAAAAAATGCGGCAAAACCAACAGGCCGAGCGCCAAGGGAGCTTGGTTACAGTCGCTACCACTGTGTTTCCCACAGTATAAGGCCTCATGCACACGGCAGCAATCTGGAACTGTGGAGTGCTTCCGTGGTGTTTCTGTCTGTGCCTCCGCTCCGCAACAAAAAAGAACATGTACTATTTTTTGGGGTGCGGACGGATCACGGACCCATTCAACTTGGATGGGTCTTCTTGATCCGTCCCGGCCGCTGCACAGACATTGCCTGTGCATTGGGGACCGCAGATTGCGGTCCCCAATGCTCGGAACGGACGCACAACGGTCGTGTGCATGAGGCCCAATACATAGGTTTGTGGAAAAGTCATACCGCAAATTGCTAAGGGTTGTAGGTACTAGGAAACAACATAAACATATTGGGTAGACGCAGGGTGGACAAAGCCATGGACTAATCAGGAGACCATTCGTAGAAACTACCAGACAGAAGAGCATTGAAGGAACACGGGGAGGCTTTTTTTAAATGGCAATAATATAAAAATTATAGCTGTACTGCAATAGGTCGGGATCGATCTAATTTTAATTCTATAAAGGTGAAAATTGGGCCTATTAGGGTTCATTTACACAGGAATATTCAGGAAACTTACAGCAAAAATGTGGCATGAAT
Organism: Bufotes viridis; assembly: GCA_033119425.1. Lineage (NCBI taxonomy): Eukaryota > Metazoa > Chordata > Amphibia > Anura > Bufonidae > Bufotes > Bufotes viridis. The sequence continues at coordinate 38,729,980 of CM065589.1, forward strand.
AAAACCCTTAGCTCCTTTGCCACAGTTTTTACAAGGCAATGTCAGACTGCGTTAATAGATTTGTCAGATTATGTTGTTCCTTAGTGTTCATGGCAAAAGGAGGTCTTAGAAGAGGTTAAAATGACCCTTCAGTTCCAGAAAACTAGGGGAGCAAACACTTCAATGGTGACCTCCTTGTTATCTTTTCAGCTGGAGATCTGACAGTTCCCGTGATCTTCTTCCGTCATCCAAGATGGGCGCACAGGTTTTCAGACTACCTGATGCATACTGTGCATTTCCTGTAGCTCTCGGATTGGCCAGAATTGCTGACATGAGCAGTTCTGGCCAATCTTAGAGCAGTGCTGGACAAGCAGGAAGTACCTTGGACTACTTACGCACAGTATGCACCAGGTAGTCTTGGAAACATGTGACCGAGAACTGGCAGATCTACCTCTGAAGAGATGAAAAGGAGATCACCAGGTAAGTGTTCTGTTTGGTCCCCAGTTAATGCAAATTCTCCTTTTTTGGAAACTGAGGGTCATTAAAACTTTTTCAAGAACAGAAATGTGGAAAAACTATCAAAACAATGAAAAGAAGAAGCTGATCCACAAAAAAATTCAGATGACGTCCGTTTGCATTCTGTATTTTGCGGAAAGGAACAGCTGGCCCCTAATAGAACAGTCCAAATCTTGTCCGAAATGCCTACAATAATGGGACATGTTCTATTCTTTTGCGCAACGGACATACGGAAACGGAATGCACACTGAGTAACTTCCGTATTTTTTGCGGACCCATTGAAATGAATGGTTCCACATTCAGTCCGCAAAAAAAAAAAAAAAACGGGACACAGAAAGAAAATACATTTGTGTGCATGAGCCCTAAGAGTGTATACAGGGATAGCTGTCAGTCACTGATAACTGTACATGGGTGTGATCAGGAGAATAGCTATAGGGGCTGCAGAGGTAGCAGTCGCTACCAGGCCCAGGAGCCTATGGAGGCTCAAAGACTCTTGTACCACATAAGAAGACACCGGTATTATAGAAAGTGAATGCTGGTTAAGTTACACCTCTGGCTGGAGGGAAGGGGTTAGGTCAAGAATTTGGCATGGGTGGGTTGCTGTTTCAATTTTTGCCTCAGGCAGCACAAAAAATATGTTCTCCCCTGCCCCTGGCCACAAAGCACTGAGGGAAAGGGGGCCCAAGTTGAACTCCTGCACCAGGGCCCATGAGCCTTTAGCTATGCCCCTGGGTGTGATCTTAAGTTCTGACAGAGCAGAAGTTTAAGGCTGGGTTCAGACTTGAGCGTTTAGAGCGCGTCCCTAAGCGCTGTAAAACGCGCAACAGGCGAAAACCCAGGTTTTCTTATGGGCATGGTTCTCACCTGAGCGTTTTACAGCGCGTACGAACGTGCTGTAAAATGCCCTACACCCAAAGAAGTACAGGAGCTTCTTTGGGGCGTATTGCCGCGCGTCCCCCATAGGGATATATAGCGCAAACGTGCGCACAACGCTCGATTTTTACTTTCATTTTCACTATGCGAAAATAAAAGTAAAGATAGAGCGTCGTACGCGCGAAGCGGGACGCTCAAGTCTGAACCCAGCCTAAATGAAGAAATGACATGTTTTATTGACTTTTCCCATAAAACCATATATCCTTCTGCCTTCAGATTGCCCTACCTTTTGTGGTTTCATTAATTCTTTCTAAAAGAACCCAGAATGCTAGCAAGGCATGCCTACTATGCAGGCACCAACAGGAGTACAGCCTACATGCTGCTGTTGGGTACAAGGGCCCCCAAAATGTTGCTTAGTACCATTATTGACAAGACATCTTTTTTTTTTTTAAGGTATGCCACCAAGAAAAGTAATTCCATAGGTATCTCCAAAAACAGAGGTGGATTAAGGAGCCAGTCAGCCACACCTTAAAATGGACAATTTGAGATGGTGTATAATACTTCATGAAAGGAGATCATTCAGACCTTCTAGAGTAGCCATCATCGAAACCTAGCAGGAAAGCCACCTCTGTTGCCTCAATCAATACTCAAGTGATTGATGCTTGTCCAGTCAATAAAAACCAATGACCTTATACAACAAATGACCCTTGTGCCACGTCCGTAGTAAATAAAGGAAACTAATGGCACAGATTCTGCTCCCTGCATGGGAGCAACAGATTCCAAATGTAGAATTTATGTCCAATATAGTTTGCCAAACGCTCTTGAGGACCAATTATAAAGCACGTTCTATACATAAAAACTCATCAATCAGGAATTAAAGTTCATCCTAACTAGGTTCATTGCCACTAGTAATATTTACCAAACCACAGAGAATTTCCTGGGCCCCGATATACCTTAGAAACCAACTACACCCCCCCCCCCCCTTTTCCATCCCTCTGCTCTATCGTGTTATACTTAGTATTGTTCTCCTGTGATGGGTACCTTCACAAGCAGCAGATTTTGCTGCAGAAATTTCTGCGACTGGAAATCAGTTCCATTCATTTTGAAGGAAGTTGTTTTGGCGGCAAGCACATGGATTTCTGCAATCCACATTCACCTTATGCGTCAGAGGGTCATCGGTCGGGTACCAATGTCTAGGATAACTGCAACCTTGACACCACCTATGGAGTAGCCACTGAATTACAGCTCCTCTTTAACCACTGCCATATTTTACTCTTCTCAGCCACGACTGTACTTCGAGGTGAAATGTCTCCCCCTGAGACAAAACAGGCACTTGGGATTTGTCTTCTGCCTCACAAGGAACAGAACAAAAAAAACACAGTCTCGGGGAATAGGCAGCAGTCTGGGTCACAGAGAACAAATACATTTGGCGACCTGATCCGTTATTTTTACAGCTGTCAAATTTAATGAAACACGTTCATTTTGGACACAAAATCTATAATAATTTCACGTCTGGCACGGCTACGAGCGCTCCTCCCAATGATTCATTTTAAGGACTATAGCTTTTCCATCAAAACAAACAGCACCGGCTCTAAACTGATACAGTGGATTTTCATGTGATGTACGTCTATGGGTCTACTTTACAGATAGATGCGCACGCACATCCATCAAATACGTTTCTATGGAGTTCATCAGCTAAGATCATTATCCAAATGACTTTAAGGCCCACCAACGCCATTTCAGGGACATAAAAGTAACAGGCAGAAGCCCCTAGGGCACCCTGCAATAAGCCAAGAGTGTGATCTGCCTGAGCGTTCATGCAAGGAAGCATCACAGACCAGGTCAAGAGACCAAACCAAGATCAATTTCCTACTTAGAAATCACAAACAACCCCCGAAATAATAAATATTTAGATACAACTTTCCTTATAGAAGACCATGAGACGGGTTAGAGTACGGTTGGACCATGGGAAGGGTTTACAATTTGGAGCAAATGTCCATGTGTACTTTAGGGGTCTCCAAGAGACAGCCAGGTCACATAGCAGTCAAAAAACAAACACAGCAGGGGGTGCAACCCCAGAGCGCCAAGACACAAGTGGTATCCTGTCAATTGTTTATTTTCTAGACTGGTTTAAACATGAGAGCATGATCCCTACACACGTGTGTGTTGTAATTTTACCTCAGAAGGATGTTCTACCACCACAAGGGCAAAAAGGCAAAGAGGGGGGAAGGGGCCGATTTGGAGCATTCTCTCTCTCTTTTTTTTTCTGTCAAGGCTTGACCTACCCATTGCTTGCTTCTCCACAGGATACAAATAATAAGCTCTATCTGCCTTGGGAGAAGCTCACATCAACAGTGAGATTATCAGTATACTTTACTGCAAGCGGAAACCAATAGGAAATCCTTGTCACAGCTGCTGTCTGCAATTCATATAGCTTTACGTGGCTGCGAAGGCGACCCTTGTGAAACAAAACCACCAAAAAGTGCCACAGGGAAGGACCCAGGTCCAAGACAGGCTGGTGTAGGGTGCATTTAGGCCTCTAGGGATTCTCAGGGCAAGGTGAATCTTAACTAGTAGAGCTTGAATCTAACCATTTTAGCAAAGGCAAACCTATATATACGGAAAAGTAACTATAGACTGAATAAAGTTTAGGAACCAACCAACTCTTCAAAATCTGCAGCACCTAAGGCACTAAAAGATATGAAGCTACTGGAACCAAGAGCAACGAGTCCCAAAAGTTAAAGGCAGGCACAGTAAAGGTCTATTTTAACCAGTTTTTCCTAATCCTATAGATGCAGCCTGATCTTACCAGACCATGAGCATAATGAAGAACTGGTAGCCAAGAAGTGGAAGGGATGGCCTCAGGAAGGCACTGTGCAAGGAAGCACACCTACCTGTCAGGGGATAGAAGGAAACAGTCATTGCTGGAGCAAAGGTTATGTTATCAGAAGGAAGCTATGGTTGCCACCATACTTGTGGGCGCACACCATTCACACTCCACACTCTTGGCTTTCTGGAAAGGACTCCTTGTCACCATCTTTCTTCTAAAACCATTAATAAGAGGAGAAGCTTTTGGCACCACTGCCCCTGACTTCAGACCCCAGACAGAAAGCTCTCTAGCTCCACTTAACCTGCAACTTGCAGCAGCCAGACACAAAATGAATAAAGGTCAGCATGATGGCTGCAGGGAGGACTATAGCCCCTGGAATGGGGACAAGCTAACGTCAACCCTAGGTGACCTTGGACAATCCCCCTGAACAATTAGATCAGGATCAATGCAGTCCACCCCACCGGGGTTCCTTCACTCTTCCCACCAGAGGTCAGTGTAGGAATACCTTTCCAGCTGCCTCAAAACCTCCAGAGAGGCTGACCTGGCCTGTCACTCCATGTCACAGTGATTGACAGTTCTAGTGCCAGTGATTTACTGCCATACCTACTCCCCAACATACCGCAGAAAGCACCCCCCTCCCACAGTCCCTTACACCCCCTCTTACCCGTCCTCCAAGCTGGAAGGGCGCTCATATCCCGAGCGCTGCGGCAATGCCATGTTCATGTGTCACACAGGGGGGAAAAATGGCGGCTCCACGAGTCCTGGGCTTCGCACGGTAGGGAAAAAGATATCCACTCCAGGGAGAGGAGAAAAAAAAAAAAAAAAGAACCAGGCGGGAGCAGGGGCCCCTCCGGGGGCTGTAGAGGCTCTAGGTGCCGGGGCTAGAAGAAGCGGCAGCAGCAGCGGCTCCCTGGGTGTATTCCCCGGCGGGATTCGCTGAGGAGCAGTTTAGAACGCGCCGCCGATACAATGTTTCCCCGACGTTCGATCCTTGATACAATGTTTCCCCAACGTTCGATCCTTGATACAATGTTTCCCCGACGTTCGATCCTTGATAGAATGTCGGGCGCCGCGTCCTGATCTCGATACAATGTTTCCCCGACGTTCTACGGGGCGGCGGGCGCGCTTCCCAGTTGGAGACGTGCTGCGCGGCTCCCCAGCCTCTCTCTCCGCTCATCCAGATACTGTAATGTATCACAAAATGTCCGCTCCGCCTGTCTAATGAGATCTGGCCATCCCCCTCCCTTGTGTGCGAGTCTCTCCCGCCTGTGTGTGTGTCCCTCTGCCGTGAGTGTGTGTGTCTCTCCCGCCTGCTCGCTGTCTCTCCCCCCCCCTGCCTGTGTCTGTCTGTCTCTCCCTCCCTCCTCTGGGTGTCTCTCTCCCCCCCAACCACCACCACCCTGTAGTCCTGCAGTAGCGAGCAGCAGATGCTAATGAAGCGGCAGGGCTGGGTTAATGCACTCAATACTGCCACTACCTGACACAACATGGCCAGCGTGGGAGGGAGGGGGCCCGCTGACTGCTCGTCACATTCTCAGTGCCATTCGTTTAGGTTGAGAGAGGGAACAAGCCTAGAGGGTAGGGGGGAGGCAGTTCCAGAATAGAGGCTGCCAGGTTTTATAGCTGTAGGCAAGAGCAGATCTGAGGCCTGGGGGACTTCTCACATCATAGTATACTTTAGGAAGAGTGGAGGTCTGGAGTTAAGCAGAGACCCTCTGGGTTTCATAGCCCAAAACAAGTCCACTGCACCTGGGGACTTGGCTAGTTTTTGAAGGGGTTTTCGGTTATCCTCAGGATAAGGTCATCATATGTGATTGGTCTGAGACCCTTGTTGATCAGCTGTTGGAGGAGGCCATAGGCCTCCTTGTAGTCTACCAATCACAGTGTCCTCCATTGGATAGTGCCTGTGCTTGGGTTCCCAGCTCAGCCCCATTCCCTTCAACGGAACGATGCTGCGCCTAGGCCGTGTGACCAATGAATGTGACGTCAATGGCCTTGGGTAAGGCTACTTTCACACCCGCGTCTGGTGCTGATCCGTCATGCACAGACGGATCCGCACCGATAATGCAAACGCTTGTATCCGTTCAGAACGGATCCGCTTGCATAATTATGAACAAAGTCAAAACAGATCCGTCTTGAACACCCTTGAAAGTCAATGGGGGACAGATCCGTTTTCAATTGCACATGTGTCAGTGAAAACAGATCAGTCCCCATTGACTTACATTGCAAGTCACGACGGATCTGTTTGGCTCTACATTGACAGGCGGACACCAAAAAGCTGCAAGCAGCGTTTTGGTGTCTGCCTCCAGAGCAGAATGGAGGCGGAACGGAGCCGAACTGATGCATTGTGAACGGATCCTTATTCATTCAGAATGCATTAGGGCTGAACTGATCCGCTTTGGGCCACTTGTGAGAGCCCTGAAACGGATCTCACAAGCGGACCCAGAAACGGCAGTGTAAAAGTAGCGTTAGCTGTGAGAAGGCCAAAGTCCCACAGCCTCGTCAAACAGTTGTTCGTCCACAAACGATCAGATACTGATGACCTGTCCTGGGGATAGGTCATCAGTATAAAACTCCTGAAAAAACCCTTTAAATCATGAACCTATTTTGGCTTAGCATTTCCAGTAGGAAAACGATTCTGACATTTGTAGAGATGAATGCAGTTGCGTTTGCCTACTTTTCCCATCTTCTGATCAATAAAATGGTGGCCGCCATTTTGAATGATTCACTCAGGAACAACCATAAAAATTTCTGATTCAGCAAAATCAAAATCTTTTAAGAAATCATCTGTAGACATTTTAAAATGTATTGGCAGCTAAAAGCTATCAAATATATTTTGGGAGTGATCGATTGTTGATCAAGTTGTAGGGTTCAAGGCTTTGGTTCATGCTCCTGCCTCTCGTGGTCCCTTTTTCTGCATAGATCCAAAAATTTGCAATCATAAAGCGTATTGATCATAGTAAAAACTTTTTTTTTTGTATTCTCATAGTGTTGCATTGGACCACTACTATCCTTTTGTTTCCCCCCCAGATAAGCAGTGCCATATTTGTCAGGCAGTCATGTATCTCCATCCTTCTATAAAAATAACATGTTTATTGTCTGACAAGTCATGAGACAAGTTGGAAGTTGTGACTGGTGGGGTCTATGTCCTGACATGCTCAATGATCACAGCAGATCACTTTCAGCACCCAACGACTTGGATAGTATACGGCTTAAACAATAGGCTTCTGCTGTCCAGGACATCTGGAAGGAGCCCTAAGGCGCATCAAGGAGTCCCACCAATCACAGCTTCTGAGTATGTTTAAGTGGATAGATGCATTTTAATAATTATTTATTAATAGCTCAAATTATTGGAAACAGAAAATTTACATAAAACTTAAAAACAAGCAACTTAAAGCACCCAGATAGAAATGTTGGGTTTCTGCAAAACTCAGGATGCAGTTATGTCTCAGGCAGATATGTAAATCATTACTTGAGGAGTCTGATTAGACATTGAGTCGTGCCACAAGAGGGCATAAAAGTAGTTTCTCCAGTGCCCTCTAAAAAGGCTTTCAGAGGCTACTTTTGTAGTGTACCTACTGGTGATAGATCATTGACTGCTAGACATGCCTCTATGACGCACTCAAAGACATTATGCCCAGCTGACAGACTTTGAGAGGTAGTGCGTTTTAAGACTGAGAGAAGCAGGATGGTCATTTTGACAAATTTCTGACCTGGATGTTAAGAGGTATCGGGAACAAGCTCTGGATGGGTCAGACAGACCACCACAAGTGACCACAAGAAACCTTGACTGCTATGGACCTGAACCATATCATATTTAGTGATAAATCCAGGTTCTGTTTGGGATCAGACGATGGTCGGGTTCGAGTATGGAGGCCTGATAGCGAACACGTCAATCCTTCCTTTTCTGTTGAGCGGCACACTGCCCCAACTGTTGGTGTGATCTGGGAGCCATCGCATACGACAGTCGTCACCCCTAGTAGTGATAGGAGGGGCACTAACAGCTCAGGGATAGGTGCAGGGCATCCTGCCACCACATGTGCTCCTCTCATGGCAGGGCTTCCAACTGGATTTATCATCAGGATAAAGCTCGCCCGCACACAGCAAGGGTTTCCCAGGAATGTCTCCTCCAGATTAGAGCACTTCCTTTGCCTCACCAGATTTATCGCCAATCTAGCATTTATGGGTCCAGCTGGGATGCCATCTTTGTGCAGGATCTACAGGTCCAGCTACAACATCTGTGGGAAAATGTGCCACAGGATACCATACGGAACCTGAATGCCTCCATACCCAACCGTTTCTCATCTTATATCCAGGCTTAAGGTTCATATCTCATCTTGTTTCTAAGCTACAAGTGGCTCAACAGGGTCCTAGAGATTTCTTTCAATTTTATTTTCAATTTGGTCAATAAGTTTCTACTTTCGCTCAAATATTGTAATCACTTCCATGAATGATCATAACCTTCAAACACACACATAAAGTTTCATTCCATTCCAGCAACTCCTTCTTGGTGCCGGACTTTTGATGGCTGGGAAAATGATGCTGACGTACTGGCAGTGATGGTCATGCATTTTGCATGACCAAGAATTGTAAGTTTGTGACCACAAGTGTCCTGGAGGCAGTCCTTTCAGGTTCAGTGCCCTGGAAACTTCTCTGAGTGACAGCTCTAGTCTCCAATTAGGAGGCCATTAGAGGTGTCACTGTCTAAAGGGAGTGTCTTGTAAGGCTAGAATGCAGAGTCCAGGCCTCTGAACTCGCAAGTCGCAAAGACTGATTTCAGGACACTTGGTGTCATAGAGCTGGAGTGGATGAAAACTTTAATTTCTTGGTCATCCAACATGCTTGACCCCCACTAATCAATAAAAAGTGATTTGCTGTCATATTATAAAATGGGAACACTCCTTTGAAATGCTAAAATTCTGTCTGCCTGCTATCACCACAAGGGGGTCCTTAGCGTATTATGTAAGATTTATGTTTCTGTACAACTGGTGCCTTATATAGCAAGTTCCCCCTGGTGGTCGGTGGAGCCTGAGTTTTATAATTCCACTGCAAGGACTTTGAAGCTTTCTGACTCCCAGAAGGATATGCAATAAAATTATTACATAATGTTGGATCTGCTTCAACACAAATAGTGATTAAAGGTAGATATTTGATTTTATGTGAGCCTGGTTTAATTTTATATGCTTCGCATTGGGAGAGGTATTCCAGTAATTTCAAGTTATCCCATATCGGGAGGATAAGGAAACTATTAGACCTGTGAAGGTCCTACTACTAAGACCCCCAATGATTACAAGAAGGGGTCCCTGTACTCCATAAGGCTCCTGAAATGAATGGAGCGACAGGTTGAACAGGCTCACAGCCACTACATGCATCTCTATGAGACTGCCAGAGAGTTATGAGAATAGTAAAGTATGATTATAATTACTGCATAATCCAAATGTTTGCAAGTTTACAAATCTACATTTGACCACATTTTCTTATGTAATCACGTCTACAATGTGGCATAATATGCCCTGAAATGTTGGCATAGATTTGTGAAGCAAATGTGCCTGTTACAAAGATGGCTCACAGCCGCCACTGCTTGACTCACCAGTCCTGAGGGGCCTTATCCCCGCCTCCTGCTCTCTCTATCTTCATAGCAGGTCCGGCCGCTCGGGTTGCTCTGTCCCTCTAGTCAGGCTGCAGTCTGCTTGCTGGCTAGGTCTCTCGACCTCCCATAGGGTGCATGTGCTTCCTCTGGCTCCTAAAGGGCCAGCATGCACCATAATCTGCTCACACATATGGCTCTGTAGGAGGGTGCCTGAGCAACAGATTCCCTAGCTTGCTAGTGTCCTGCAAAAGCTGTCTGTTCCATTGTCTTTTCATGTACAAGCTTTCTCCCTGTTTACTGAGTTGTGGCCCTTTGCTCCCTGTGACGTGACCTGCTTACCATCCTGCCTGTTTCAACCTCGGCTTGTCCCTGACTATGATTTTGCTTGATCCCTTGGTACCTTGTAATAGTGTGTCCTGATCCCTGTGGGTTAGCTGTTAATCATACATAGACTAGTGTAGTCCATATGCCTGTATGGGGTTTAAAGGGTGCAAATCAGGGGAATGCCAGGATAAAGCCCAAAGTCAAATCTGTTGGTTGACACAGTAGTTCCATACCCACTGCTATAACAGTGCCAAAAATAATAATTTATTGTGCCTCACTTGATGATAAATAGAAAATGACCCAAAAGGCACCAAGATGTTCCAAAATTTTGCAAAAATTTTGTAGCAATATTCTGGGATCAAAATAACTTGACCAATAGGCGGTAAAAAGTTAGATAAAGGAGTCTAGCCATTCACCGAATTTATCTTCCAACCACTGTAATAAATTTGGCGCATCTTCAGACTTTCTAAAAGTCTACACATTAGATCTATGCTGGCCCAACCCACAGATTTTAGTGACTTTGACTAATGTGTATGGGGTCTTCCAACTCTAACCCGATGGCTGATGTTAGGGGAGATACCGTAAGTATTAGGCATGTTTAATGTCTAGCGACCCCCACCGATCTAATAGTTATCCCTTATCTTTTTGATAGAGGATAACTTTCTGTAACTAGAATCCCTCTTTATGGTTCACCTGGAAGTTATCAGTTGGGGGCGCTTCCCTGCACAGTCTGACATTATCCGATTAGTGCTGCCAGGGTTATAGAGTTAAAACTAGAGATGAGTGAAGTGTTAGAAAATTCTATTCAGCTGCTTCGCCGAACTTTACAAAAAAATTTGCTTTGTGATTAATTACTTCGCCACAAAGCGCATTTCTTTCTAAGTAGTGGATGCAATGACAGGAAACGACAATTGTGGCACCCCCGTCATTGTACCCTTCAGATGCTGCCTTCATTGCTGATCGTGTCGTCTGTGATGAATATTAAAATATAAACTAAAAAAAATAAAATAAAATCATACTTACCTCATCCATTTGATCGTGAAGAGCCAGCCACTATCTTGATTGAAGATCGAGCACAAAATCTTGCGCGGCCCGAGATTTCGCGCAGGATCTTCATTCAAGATGGTGGCAGCTCTTCGTGCTCAAACAGATGAAGTAAGTATGAATTTTATGAAATTTATTGGTTACCACGAAAAACGAGGAAATTCGGCATTGTGGCGAATCAAATTTTCCCTGAAAACTAGTTTGTAACAAAAGATGCTCCAGAATTGTTATTACATAGGGAATGCAAGTTGTAACTTAAAAATACATGTCAAGAAAGGTGACATTATCCAACCTCTATAATACCTTTCCAAATACCCGGGTCCCTCACACAGATTGTACTTACCTGGCTCCCTGGCATCCACAGGCGCTTCTGATGCCCACACGGCTGTCCCTGCTTCTCCCTGTCACACAGAGGAAAACATCCAGTGATTGGGGGAGTAACTAATGGCAGGCCACAACGGGAAGGAGCCTCTCTAGTTTCACCAGTTAGGCACGGGCATTTGGGGAGGCATTATAGGGGTTGGATAACCCCTTTAAGTGTATACTGTCTACACTTTAGACAGGATTAGTAAATCTGTCCCAATGTGTTTCAGCTCCTCATAATCTTCAAGATCCCGGATGTCAGTGAATGTGACAATTCATGTTTATTGTACAGACTTCTGACAGCTGAAAGGTTGCTACAGTTGTGTCTATTCTAGACAATCCTCTTTGTGCTAAACAGTCTAAAACTCCGGACTGTTACATTTTACCTGAACTGATACAATGTAGCGAGCTGACGGTAAACTCCCTTCATAGATCTCAGCTCTCCTGACCTGCCAGTCGAAGAAATCATTAGAAGTAAAACTGAGCCAAATTTCTTGTATTTAGAATACACTATTCTGCCTTAATAAGGTGTTAGTGAGTAAATGAAGCATGGTTATAACAGAGGTTATTTATCCCCAGAATTAATTCACTGCCATTAGAGTTACTGTCATGACCAGTCATGGTGAAAGACACAAGGGAAGCGATGAGTTCTCTAGGCATGTTGTTTTAGTAAATCCCTGCATTCCCCAAGGATTAGCAATATGGAAGATTCTTTTCTTAAATCTCTTTGTTGTGCAGTTCCTCTGTTATTCCATTTTGGACATGTATGGTTAAATGGGTTCTCTAGGATTTTAGTATTGATGGTCTATCTTTAGGATACTCCTGGACCACCACCAATCAGCTGTATGAAGAGCCCATGGTGCTTTGTAAGTGCTTAGACCTTTTTCTACGCCATCGGTCATGTGGCCTAGAAGCAACTCAGTCCCATTCAAGTGAATGAGGTTGAGTTGCAAAACTAGGCACAGCCACTATCAAATGGATGGCGCTGCACTTGGGGCATCACCATTCTCCTTGTCAATGGTGGGAATTGCTACACATTTGACTCCATCAGCTTTAAGACAATTAAGACAATTCCAGAATGAGTTGGAAAACACCCTGGTAACAAAGGGAATTCACCCATCTTATCCGATTTCTATGTTGGAAAAAATGAGGTGCTTCATAAATATGTCACTCAATCTGAACACCTTACTTCTCAATGTATTTACACCAGTCGACTAACATCAATACATTTGGCACAGTGTATTATAAAACTATCGGGAGCACAGTACATATTATCTTAGACAGTTGCCATTGAATGCGGTGGAAGCTGTAAACAATGTCTTTGCACTGATCTCCCCCTGGTGGTGGCTTCCAGAAATTGCCGTGATCTCATGTCGGAAACAGGAGGAGCAGTCCAGCAGTTGCGTGATCTGTCTCCATGGTGGGTATGCCACTGGACCAGAGAGTGTGGGTAGTGAAAGGGTTATTCCTGAAGGTAAATGATCTCTGTGGTGAGCATGCTTCATTACTCACTAACCTCTTTTTCATGTAGAGTGGATCTTAAATGCGAGGAATTTTGTTCGGCTCTTGAATGATTTCTTCTACTGACGGTGCGTTTAGTGGAGAGAACAAAGATTCATTGATCGCGACTATTAAAGCTGCATTCATTGAAGAAGAGAGATGAGTGAAAATAACTTGTGTTTACAGACAGGGAAGAGTCCTCAGACACCGCATGCGGGGAGTCTTCAGGATGTGAGTCTACCTACATGCTACATAGGGTTGTAGTAAGTGCTAGTGAAATACTTCATCCACTCTGACCTGTTTGGTAGCTTTACAGCTCCATCACTGCCCCCTTACACTCACATGGGAAATTGAGTTTGCAACCTTTACATGGGGTTGTTGTTTAAATGTTCCTTATCTAAGAGGCTTGAATGTCAATCTGCCTGGATATATGGTGGAACGGTAGGTTAGGAAGCAGGGGCGTAGCTATGGGGGATGCAGAGGTAGCTGCTCAGGAAAGTGGCTGAGGGTGCACTGAAAGGACATATTGAGTCACCTGAACCATAAACGAAATACACAATCAGTGATGAGCGGCAGGGGCAAAATTCGAATTTGCGATATTTCATGAATATTTGGGCGAATTCAAGAATTCATGATCTCCAGTCATTATTTTTTTGATTGCGAAAATCGGCAATCAGAAAATTTGTGATAAAATTTTGTGGTAAAAAATTCACGATCAACACAGCTCCTAAATTTAAAGATATTGCAGCGTTCTTATTGGCCCACAAGCAAGAAGCAATGATGGGTACTAATGAAAAAAAAATCTGGAATATTCGCGATTACAAAGATATAGCACTATATTCTAGATATTCACGAATTCTCAATAAAAATTTGCGATTAGAATATTCACGATCAACATTATACACAATCACACAATCACATACACAGTCGAGGTCCACTATTATGACCATTTCCTACTTCCGTAGCGCGCAGCTCACGAAGGAAGTCAGGTGTGCTGAGCTGGTGGGTATGTAAGGTGTGCGTTAGGCTGTCTGCATGCATATTCCTTGTTGCTGTCATGGGTAAAAGGGGTGATTTACAAGAGTTGCAAAAAGGGATAATTATTGGCTTTCGGGCAAAGGGTGACGGTATTTCTGAAACAGAGCAGTTTTTGAAATGTTCACTGCTGCTGTGGAACAACATGCCATTGATGTGAGAGGCTAATATTGGCGCGAGGGAAGTCCGAGGGCAGTGGAGCAGCTCACCGCCAAAATGAACCAGGGGCTACTAGATGTGTGTCTGAAACAACAGGTGAGTGAACCGTACTGCATATGGGGCTCTGAAGCGACGGATGGTCACTTCACCTCTGCTAACAAAGTTGCATCAGCAGAAAAGGCTTCAATTTTTGAGGCAGAATCGGAATTGGACCTCCACTGATTGGCAAAAGGATTGTCTTTTCCGATGAGTCACGTTTTCTGCTTCATTAAAGAAATGGAATTTGTTCCCTGATGTTTCTCGCCTGACATGCCAAACACCCTGCAAGCATTGATGTAAGAGCACAAGCTGGTGGGGGCAGTGTTATCGTCTGGGGAAGGTTTTTGTGGTGTTCTCTGGGCCCACTCATCCATGTGGAGGAGACTCTCAACCGATTTGGGTATGAATCCATCCTTGCAGATCACATACACCCACACATGCTCAGTGTCTTTCACCGGGCACTTGGGATCTTCCAGGAAGACAATGTGACATGTCACATGATTAGAAATGTCTGACATTGGTTGCAAGATCATGAACAAGACTTCCATGTAGAACCCTGGAACCCTAATTTCCCAGACTTTAACCCAATTGATAATCTGTGGGACCTCCTTGATCATTGTGTTCACGCTATGGATCATCCCAACCAGCAGTTATAGGATGCATTGCAGTCAGCAATGACCTGTGACAACCAGCCAGGACCCTATTGGGTCACTCCCATCCCCTTCTAGCTGCAGTTCGTGATGCACACAACGGCTACAACGGATATTAGCTGATGGTCCTAATAATGTGGCTCAACTGTGTAGTTTGTAAGGCTGGAAAAACACACAGGCCTATGAAGTCCAATCTATAATACTACTGTGTTGATCCAGAGGAAGGTAAAATTCCCCATGAGATGGATGCCAGTTGCTCCATATTAAGGCCTATGTCACACGTCAGTGAATCATGGAAGTGTGCTGTCCATAAATGGCATCCATGTTTGGTCTGTAGTTTTCATAGACCATTGGTAGGAAATGCTCTGGAATCTATATTTTTTTTTTTAGCCTCGCAATGTCCGCGGAATATGGACACTGACATACAGAAAGCAAAAAATGTATCCATGGATCAAACATGGATCTTTCACGGACATCTTCACGGATGAACCACTGATCATTTTATCACGAATGTCATCCAGACATGGATGTGTGAAGGAGGCCTCAGGGAGAACAAATCTCTAGATCAGCATGCCATCTCCAGAAATCTACCCTGCAATATTTAGACTTTCAAGAAAGACATCCAAGCCCTTACTGAACTTACAATATATCAGTCATCACTGCATCTTGTGGCAGATGGCTCAATAGTCTCACTGCTCTTACAGTAAGGAATCCAATCAATGATGACAGTGAAACCTTCTTTCCTGTAGATATAAATGATGCCTCTTGTCCAGGCCTAGTCATAAATAGACCATGGGTAAGATCTCTGTATTGTCCATTCATATAATTTTACATTGTAATTAAGTTTTGTAACCTGTCTTGATGCTGCCAACCACCCCTTAATTAACTAGGTTGCCCTCCTCTGCCCCTGCACTAGTTAAGATGTATCTTTCTTATACACAGGTGCCCAAAACTGTACAAAATGCCCCATGTGGGGCCTGACAAGGGATTTATATATAAAAAACTGTGTTTTTATCATTGCTCTTTTGATGCATCCCATCATTTTATTTTCCTTTGCAGCAGCTGCCTGGCACTAGTCTTAGAGCTATTAGACATTGATGGCATATCATTAGGATATGTCATTAGCATCAGATAGGTGTGGGACTGTGGGTCCCTCTGGGACTGACTTGTATCTCCAGAACTGGACCCCTGAAGTGAGAGCACACTGTGCATGCACAGTCACCACATAGCATCTCATAGCAGTGAACTGAGTGGTAGTCACGCTTGAGCGGTGCCTTTACATTCTCATCTGTGGAACTTTTTGAAAATAGCAGACCGTGCTCCCTCAGCTATTTTTGGAACTCCTGTAGCAATTAATAGAGAGCACAGTGTGCTTTGCAGTTTGGGGCCCCATCATGGACATACAGTAGGAGTGAGTCACAAGGCGGGACCAGCACTTATCTGATATTGATGGCATATCATAGCAATGGGCTATCAATGTCTGAGATGAGCCAGCCCTTTCAAGTTTATTGTCCACCAATAGCCTAAGTCTTTTTTGGTGGCAAGTCAAGTCAGTAAAAGCAGTTTTTTTGATGGACTTGAAAAACAGATGATATACAGAAAGAAAAAAATTAACAACGGGAACACAGTCAGAGACTAAACTGATTCCACATGAATGGAAAATTGTCCATCTTTAGCAGATGGAACACAGACAAGTTTTACATTGCTCTCCTGAATAAGCTAGGGCTAAGTTAGGGCTAAACTTTCATCCCCTATACAGGGATCTTAACCCCAGGAGTAGGGTCTC
Source organism: Bufotes viridis (assembly GCA_033119425.1). Lineage (NCBI taxonomy): Eukaryota > Metazoa > Chordata > Amphibia > Anura > Bufonidae > Bufotes > Bufotes viridis. The sequence continues at coordinate 38,746,668 of CM065589.1, forward strand.
TGTTAGCAACATATAACTTGACACAGAACAGATGACACTAGGATATGGTGCCAAGTTGGAAGGCACATGATGTAGTCAGGCACAGCAGGAGTCTTGCAAGGCAATATGGTGTCAGTAACGTTATACAGTCAGAGAACTGGGCAGGCAAATGGATAAACAAGCCTGGTCAGGAATGTAAAGCAAACTGCAGAACACCTCAGCAGAGCACTGGAAATGATAGGACTTTGTTGCTTAGGCCCTAAACAGATGGGAAATGGTCACTCATAAAACCCAGGACAAGAGATGAGCAAATTTTTTGAAATTTACATCATGTCCGATTCATCGAAAAAATAAAAAAAATCAATTAGTGTATGGATTGATTCTACATGAATAAAAGTAGCTCCAATTGCCCTGAAAATGTATATAATACCTTCTAGCCTCCTGGGACTCAGATGTTTTATGAAAATATGTTGTCTCTTTTTGTTAATATTTTATGAATTTTTACTCTTTCTCTCTTTCCTCCCTTAGGCTCTTCAATGTAAGGACAGCAATAGCAAATAATGTCAGAGTTACACTGACATACATAGCTATGGATAAAATCATGTTTCATGGTGTTAACAAACAGGATTAAAAAACACACACACTTGGACAAAAATGAGGGCAGATGGCGATTAAACACACACAGTGTTACGGGCTAAAAATAGTGGCTTGTTGGGACCAATTGTCCAAAATGTATGCCTCAACAGGGTAGATCCCTGCTCCAGTTTATACACACAGGTTAATGTCAGAAAAAACAGTGGCTTGTTCTGGACAAGTGTCTAAAAATTCTGCCTTAACACGCTCAAGTGTTTCAAGAAGAAACTGGGGCTTGTTCTGAATGATCCCAGGAAAATTCCCTTTTAATACAGTGTGGATGTAGGGCAATAGTAGCTGGACAGTAGATGTGTGTGCGGCTGTGTAGCTGAAATAGTAGTGGCAGTAGGAGTAATGGAAGTGTGTGTGTGGAGGGGTACTTGCAAATTGTTTGCCATTTAATGCTTGTCATGTCCAGTAATATCATTTTATGCCCTGTTTTCCCAGTATGGTAATGTATGGAAGTTACAGGGATCCTGGATCCACCTCTTGCTTACGCTAGAGCAGGGGTGCACAACCCGCGACCCGCGGGCCGCATGCGGCCCCCAGAGCCAAAGTTTGCGGCCCCTGTCCTCCTGGACAGAAACACAGCTGTGTTTCTGCCAGCAGCGCCGCACAAGAAAGCTTACAGCTCCCAGGAGCAGGACAGCCTGGGGAGCGTGGAGAAGGCAGAAGCAGTGTCCTTGAGGGACACATTATGTCGCAAAAATATATAAAAAAAAAAATAGAAAATAAAAAATAAAAAAAATAATAAAATACAAAGGAAATAAAAAGGAAAAAAAAAAGTGCAAAATAGTAGTGTTCATTGTACCCCAACAGTCTTTTTATGACCTCTTGTGGAACATATTATTTAAATATATTTCTGCCATATAATAAGTAATAAACCCCCCCCCCTAAAAAAAAAGAAATAAAATATTAATAAAAAACAAATAAAAGTAAAAAATAAGGCCTAATGCACCCGAGCGTATTTTCTTTCCGTGTCCGTTCCGTTTTTTTGGGATCATATACAAAACCATTAATTTCAATGAGTCAACTTCAAATGGAAGTTACTTTGTGTGCATTCCATTTCCGTATGTCCGAATTTCCGTTACGCAAAAAAATAGAACATCATCTATTATTGTTCTCATTATGGACAAGGATAGGGCTGTTCTATTAGGGGCCAGCTATTCTGTTCTGCAAAATAAAAAATGCACATGGATGTCATCCGTATTTTTTGCGGACTGCAAAATACATACGGTCGTGTGCATGAGGTCTAAAAAGGAAAAAGTTTAAAATTAACAAAAAGTGTCAGTGTCCCCCAAAGGTCTTTTTATGACCTCTTAGGGGATATTATTTGTAGCAGAAATACCTGTATATAGAAAAATGCAGGCTGCGCACAGTGTGAGGGCGCTCTTTGACCTCACGCTGTGCACATCAGATCACAGCACAGTCAATGGAGGATGCGAAGGAAGAGGATTGCGATGTAGGTGAGGAGCGGCAGCGTCCGGAGCATTGCTGTGAGGGAGGGTGCTCATCTGCTGGGGCTGATGTGAGGCAGGGGGCTGATCTGAACTAGAGGGGTGATCTGAGGCATTGGGGGGGGGGGTGATCTGTGACATTGGGGGTCATTTACATTGGGTTTTGAGCTAAGTTCTGATTTATGGTCTTATTAACATTGGGGGTCTGATTGGTTGTCTGATCTGTGTGTCCTATGGGGCTAAGAATACGGTAAGTTAAAAAAAAAAAAATATAATAATAAAATGCATAAAAGAAAAAACACCCACACTAACCAAAATTGTCACCATTATCGCCCATTCACGTGAAACTATTATATAACAAAATGACCGACACAATATAGGGAACTAATTATAATTATTTATTTTGGTGGCTGTTTGCATATTTAAAGAATAAGGAGCTATAGTTTGAAAAAAAAAATACTTTTTAAAAATGTTTTGTACAGTTTTCCCCAAATAAAACTAAAAAATAAATTATAAGGCCCTATGTCTCAAGTGAAAAATTATTGCAAAAATTATTTTGACAGTCCGAACACATAAAAAAGTTAGAACTATTTGAACCACCATGTGCGCTAAATTACAAAATAAGTGTTTGTTCAGGCCTGATTATTAAAGTGTTAACCAATAAGCACTTTCTCCATTAGAAAGTGCTTACTGGTTTTTACATGGCGCCTGTAACTGGGGGGCAGGAGGTGGTAATAATTAATGAGCGCCAACCTCTGCAGTTTAGGAAAACGCTCATTTATGAATAGGAGGTAGGAAGGAAATGTCGCCACGTTTCCTGTAAAAATGACTTTTAACACATTCCCACAGCATGGCCCCTGAAACAGAGGATTCATACTTACCTTCTTCAGGCCGCCCTGGCCCCCTCTGCCTCCATCTTCTGGTTCCTGCACTTTTACACCTGTCAGCGCATGGCCATGGCCACATACACGACTCCAGTCAATGACTGACCACAGCAGTGACACGCTGCTTGTGGCCACATCACCGCTGGAGAGGTACAAGTGACTATGGCCATGCACTGCCAAGTAAAAACAGCATAGGGAGCAGGTAAGTATAAGGCCACTTTGCAGACGAGCATTTGTCACAGAGCGAGTCTGCAACACAGCACCCGGCCTAAACTTCCAGCACTGCCGGGTCACATAGCATTATATTGATTTATGATGCTATGTAACCCTTACAGTTCTGGAATGTATTGGATAACGCTGGCAGCATTATGTCAGTGTTATCCAATACATTCCAGAACTGTAAGGGTTACATAGCATCATAAATCAATATAATGCTATGTGACCCCCGGCAGCGCTGGGAGTTCCGGCCAGATGCTGCGTTACAGACTTGCTCTGTGACAAATGCTCGTCTGCAAGGGGCCTAACTCTTCAGTTTCAGGGGCCATGCTCAATTACTGGGAACAAGTGTTCATAGGAACGCTCATTCATGATAAGTGGCGGTATAATCGCACCGCACATCTCTCTGTGTTATCAGGGATGTGCTACTGATAATTAATTTAACTAAATGAAGGAGAAATGACTGTAATAGCGATCATTCCTCCCCAGTCACTTTACATTGGCCTGTGTAATAGGCTGATGCAAATGAGCATCAATCAACATATTATTTTTTTTTGCGGCCCCTTGAAATAAAGCGTTGTGACAATGCGGCCCTTAGACCAAAAAAGGTTGTGCACCCCTGCTCTAGAGAGTTCTAGTTTGGAGTTAGATGAGTAGGTGAGCAACTACATGTTCTCCATTTCTCATGGTATTGGACTAAAGCTATAGAGAATCACCTTCTCTGAAGATCATGTACTGAAAGGCCTCACCATTTATACAGTACTCAAGAAGGAAAGAGAAAAAATGGATAAAAATGTCACAGAAGCCACATGGCCTAGCATATCAGTCAGTCAACAGGATATTTTGCCAAAGCTAACAGACTTTAGTGCAGTGAGGGGAATAGTGCTAAGATGCCCTTCACACTTGGACACCTGGACATTTGTATCTTAAAGCCTGTACGCCACAGTAGTGAACTATAGCCATTACTGCAAAAGTAATATTGCCAGCCATAGCTAAAGCAGAAAGAGACTTTGGGAAAATAGAGCATAAAGAGTAAATTAACTCTCATCTATATTCTGATCCATACTAAACTATATGGGGAAAATGTGCACTGTCTATTATTGTAACTCTGTTCTGAGACTGTTGTATGTACTACAGCCCTTATTTTGCACTTCAGTAAAGAGAGTTGTTCATTCTGTTAAATCTAGCCTGGTCCCTGACTCCTACACCATATGCCGACCATTGCACGCCCTGTCTTGCACCTATACAAACACCTAATATCATGGGCACCCCAACTACCATAAGACAGGAGCCTCAAAACCAGGGATTGCTCCGGGAGAAGAATTTGTGCCCCCTTCTTTTACTACACTGGGCTTAGGGAGCAACAGTGTGAGGAAAGCCACTGTGATAGACTTTCTACCACCTGAATCACAACCACTTCCATCCTTCATTCTGGATCCTCGGGGGCTTGCTGCCGAAGTGGCAGTAGGAGGACTTGTGGAGAAAAAATTGCAGGATTCGCACGCACAGTTAGAAGCAGCTGAACTTGGCTTAGGTCTGGGACATTTTGAGCCTACACACACAGTATCGGCAGTTTCACTAGTTCCTGACTTGAGCACAGAGGAAGCAGATATGGCCTTGCTAGTTTTTTGGGAGGTTTTGGCCATACATTGACTTTGCTCTGTGTTGTCACTGTGGCCACCGCCCCAACATCTCTGATGTCTTCTCTTCAGCACCTTGATCCAGCTGCCAGGTTCTCTTCAACACCAAATCATAGTCATAGTCCTCACCCTCCCTGACACTTTTAACAGACTTTGATATGTCATCGTGGGCTCCTTGGCCCTTCTCTCGTTTCCCAGCTCTGTATTTGCCCTGAGTTCCACTGTTGTTACCACTGCCCCTACAGCCTCCACTGTAGCTACGAGTTCAACTCTGGGATGACAAAGCCTGGGTCGTTCGTTTTAAACTCTCTCATTTTCCAAACATTTTATTATTACATAAAGAAAAGAAGTAGAAAATTCCACTGACTGAGTGAATAAAAGTATCACATAGTACATATTAGAAGGGTGCAAAAGCAAACATAATATCAGTTAAGATTAGTAATGAGTAAAGTTATGAAAAATTAAATTTGGCTGCTTCGCTAAATAAAATTAAAAAAAATTTGATTCATGACAAATTACTTACAGACAAAGCACATTCTTTTGTACATAGCGGGCACAATGACCAGGATCGGCAATCACGACTCTACCATTCAATGAACTCCTCAGATGCAGTGTTCATCACTGATCACAGCATCTGATGCTACAATTGAGGCATTTCAGGGGTTAATCAGGTTAAAAAAAAATTTAAACATACTCACCTTATCCATTTGCTCATGGAGAGGCCATTGCGGCCATGTTGATTGAGGACATTGCACGAAATCTTGTGCTGTGACATGATGACATCATCACGCTGGGAGGGCATGGTGACGGCACGCCAACCCGTGCGACTTTTCGAGCAGTATCTTCAATCAAGATCGCTGCAATGGCTCTTTCTTGACCAACTCAATGAATTGAGTATGTATTTTATTTTTTACTGCCATTTCAGGAAAAAATAATTTGTTACCACAAAGTACAAGGAAATTCGGCTTTGTGGGAAATAAATTTTTTCCTGAAATTCGGATCGAAGTCAATTCATTTGGCTTTGATTCGCTCAACACTAGTTGATATCCTAAGAATAATGGAGATATGAAGAAGAAAGTAAAAAGAGAAGAGAAAGGTGGTTGAGGGGGACAGTATCCTCAGTCTTTTTTATAGAGTAACTGCCTTTATGGTGTAGGACAGGGATCAGCAACCTTCAGCACTCCAGGTGTTGTGAAACTACGACTCCCAGCATGTATACTTGCTTGGCATTTCTCAGAACTCCCACAGAAGTGAAAGGAGCATGCTGCGGGTTGTAGTTTTAGAGCTGGAGTGCTGGTAGGTTGCTGATCCCTGGTGCAGGATGTATGTAGTATGTACTACTAGGTCACAATCTGTCCAAGCACTTGATCAATTAGCTAACTACTTGATCTATCAAGGAGGTCCAAATGTGTGTAAAAGTTTGATGAGAACGTCATTCCCAGTGTGATAGTTCTTCTAGTCTTGCGAATCAGTCTACTTTATTAAACCAGTGTAAAATGGAAGGTATTTCCCGAGCTTTCCCATAGGTAGGTATTAACCCCTTCCCGACTACCCCACGTAAAAGGACGTCAGCAGTCAGGCATTTAAAAATGTTTTAAATAGCAGGCACCCGGGACTAATGTACATTAAACTCCTCAGATGCCGTGGTAAAATGTAACCATGGCCTCTAGGAAGTTAAAGACTGGGAGAGCAAGCTTCCGGCTGTGTACCGGCTCCTCCCGGTGTGCGGCAGCCTATGTACTTAGGAGTGATACGAGGCTGCCGCATGTTAGTTCCTGAGGAGTAGTGATGAGCGGCAGGGGCAATTGTCGAATGTGCGATATTTCGCGAATATGTGGTAGACTACTCGTCATATATTCGCGAATATTCGTATTCGAGATATTCGTATTCGAGATTATTCTCTTGATTTTGAAAAATCGGCAATGTAATATGCGCGTTAATCGAGTGAGGGCGAGTGAGAACTTATAGGCAACTTTCCTATTGGGTTGGCTTGCTAGAATTCGCGAATATGTAGAATATAGTGTGATATATATTCTTAAAAACGAATATTCGTCATTTTTTTTTTCATCTGAACCCATTAGAGTAGTAAATGTAATGGGTTCGGATGAAAAAAAAAAAAGACAAATATTCGTTTTTAAGAATATATATCACACTATTTCCTACATATTTGCCAATTTTAGCAAGCCAACCCAATAGGAAAGTTGCCTATAACCTGCCCTTACTCGATTAACGCGCATATTACATTGCCGATTTTTCGAAATCAAGAGATTACCTGCTTGCTTCTTGCTTGTGGGCCAGTGTGAGAAGGCTGCAATGTATTAGTCTGTAGTGAATTAGAATATTCATTATGATTTTTTTTTTATCTTATCAGAAAAATCTGCAATGTAATATGTGTGTTAATCGACTAAGGGCAGGTTATAGGCAACTTTCTATCGGGTTGGCTTGCTAGAATTTGCGAATATGTACAGTTCTGTTCAAAATAATTCAACCCCCACTGAATTGAGTGTTTTGGCCAGTTTGACATTGATTTTGATCATTTCAGTCATCTTGTTTACAATCAAATCAAAGAGGCACTTGTAAGTCAGACAAATATAACATAACATTTATAATGAAATAACCACAAATGTCTTTTCTGTGCTCACATCATTATCAGTTTTATTCAACCCCCAAGTGACATTCAATCTTAGTGCTTAGTACAACATCCTTTTCCAGTTATAACAGCTTTTAAACGTGAAGCATAGCTTGACACAAGTGTCTTGCAGCGATCTACGGGTATCTTCGCCCGTTCTTCATGGGCAAAAGCCTCCAGTTCAGTCACATTCTTAGGCTTGCGTGCTGCAACTGCTTTCTTTAAGTCCCACCAGAGGTTCTCAATCGGATTTAAGTCTGGTGACTGCGATGGCCACTTCAAAATGTTCCAGCCTTTAACCTGCAACCATGCTCTAGTGGACTTGGAGGTATGCTTGGGATCATTGTCCTGTTGAAAGGTCCAACGTCTCCCAAGCCTCAGGTTTGTGACGGACTGCATCACAATTTCATCCAATATCTCCTGGTACTGAAGAGAATTCATGATACCTTGCACACGCTGAAGCTTCCCTGTACCTGTAGAAGCAAAACAGCCCCAAAGCATGATTGACCCCCCGCCATGCTTCACAGTAGACAAGGTGTTCTTTTCTTCATAGGCCTTGTTCTTCCTCCTGCAAACATAGCTTTGATCCATGGGCCCAAACAGTTCTAATTTTGTTTCCTCAGTCCACAGAACACTATCCCAAAAATTTTGTGTTTTGTCCACATGACTTTTGTCATACTGCAGTCGACTCTTCTTATTCTTTGGAGACAGCAAGGGGGTGCACCTGGGAGTTCTGGCATGGAGGCCTTCATTACGCAGTGTGCGCCTTATTGTCTGAGCTGAAACTTCAGTACCCGCATCTGAGAAATCTTTTTTCAGTTCCTCAGCAGTCACACCGGGACTTTTCAACACTTTGCGCTTCAAGTAGCGCACAGCAGTGGAAGTCAGCATCTTCTTTCTGCCACGACCAGGTAGCATTTCAACAGTGCCCTTTGCCTTGAATTTGCGAATGATGCTTCCTATGGTGTCTCTTGGTATGTTTAACATCTTTGCAATCTTCTTATAGCCATTGCCCTTCCTGTGAAGAGAAATCACCTCTTCTCTTGTCTTCCTGGACCATTCTCTTGACTTCACCATGTCTGTAAACACACCAGTAAATGTCTAGAAGGAGCTGAGTATCACAGTCATTTTACATCTGCCTAATTGGGGCTTATTCTGCTTGATTGCTGCTCCTTGACATCCACAGGGGTTTTCAATACCTGATCGAAAACACTTGAATGAACCTCTGTTCTTAAGAGTGGTGGTCTTTAAGGGGTTGAATAATTGTGTCAATGAAGAAATCACAAAAAAAACATTTAATACTGTATTACAAAAACAATTGATGTCATTTTAGTTGCATTTGGTTCTTTAAAAAGTCCTTGTAAGATTTCATTCCTAAAACCCTTTACAGCATTGGGGGTTGAATAATTTTGAACACAACTATAGAATATAGTCTGATATATATTCTTAAAAACGAATATTCGTCTTTATTTTTTTATCTGAACCCATTACATTTACTAATGGGTTCAGATGAAAAAAAAAAAGACGAATATTCGTTTTTACAAATATATATCACTATATTCTAAATATTCACGAATTCTCGAAGTGCCGATATTCGCGATAAAAATTTGCAAAGTGAATATTCGCGCTCAACACTACTAAGGAGAGCCCTGCCAGTTTAAGAATTGAGCTAAAATGTGTTTATGGGGTCAGGAGATTAAAGATAAGAGCCCTTAGTTGACAGATTCAAACAATGCAGACTGTGACAGCCTGCAAACAGACTCATTTGTTACCCTTAGTATCTCAGAAGCGGCTGAGCATTTTTAATAAAGACCAATTGAAAAAATGCTGCCCAGCCCAAAGAATATTACTACTGCACTGTACACAGAATAGTAACTGTTCTTGCAACGCTACTCAGACAGTGAATATGGGCTGTCAAAAAAATGGGACGTCCTGTTTTTGCCCATTTTCACGGGCCCACAGACCTACTGTAATTGAAATCAATGGCCCAGTTTGAATTGCTGTTTAGACAGGAGTACACCAATCTAACCACCTTTGAAAACAGGTACACGGAAAAAAAGGGCCGTTCAGGACGTACCTCATCCACTTGCTTGCGATGGAACACCCACTCCATGCTGAAGGCAGTGGTACCTGAACTCCCAGCATTGTGACGTCACGATATATAAAGGAAATGTCTGGGGACAAAAATGGGGCCTTATGTCTGGGAACAAACCTGAGGCCATAATGTATGTATAAGGGCGAAACTGGGGCTATAAAGTATGAATGTGGGCACAACTGGGGCCATAATGTATGTATAGGGCACACCTGGGGGCTAATTTCTACTCTGGGGGCCATTATAACTACTGAGGTGCGTTATTTATACTGGGGGTACTATGTGGGGCATATACATACTGAAAGCATAGCCATGGTTGGGATTTATCTTAACAACAAGTGAAATTCCTCCATTATTAATGGCCATTAAAAATGGATGGAAACAGCCATTGACAATAGACAGACGGACTAGAAAATGGATGCACAAATGGTTGAAAAATTGCCATGAAAAACTGATATTTTATCACTGCTGTGTGCACGTAGCCTTAGAAAAAAAATTGTTTGGTGGTAATTGTGGGCTGTATAGTGTTGAGCTCTGTGGTTTCGTATAGTAAGATTAGGACAACCACAAAGCCGGGCTCTGACAAGAGTTGGAGTTAATGCAGAAGGAAATGCTCTACAAATGATAGTTTCGTAAACATATTAGACAATTATATGGGAGGATTTACAGATGTTGACAGCAAATCCTAGAACCGACATGAGGGGAATTGGATATATGTAATGGTTCAGAGGTGTAACTCCCAAAGCTTAGCATAGAAACTATAACAGGGCCCCCTACCTACAAGGTGCCATTTATAATACAGTAGTCTTCTGGCAGAGGGACCCTTTGGTCCTTCTAGACACCAATTGTCTGGTCTGGGTACAACTCTGCATCCCTATAGCTACACCTTTCATATGGTTTCCTCAGCAAGAGACACTTTGTAAATGCTTTCCATCATAAGCATAAGGTGAGGGTCCTAAATAGTGGTTAGAACTGGAGAATGTTAGGTATCTGCTTTCAGGATATACACTAATTGACCCCCAAAAAAATATATATATTTAAAAAATTAAATTACGCACCCAGGTAGAAATGTTGGATTGCTTCAAAAATCAGCATGCAGTTCTGTCTCAGGCAGATAAATGATAAACATTGGGTCTTGCCACCAGACGGTGTAAAAGTTCTACCCCCGCTGCTCTATAAAATGCTCTCAGAGGCTACTTTTGGGTAGTGTACCTCTTGATGAGAGATGGTTGACTGCTAGACATGCTTTTGAGACACACTCAGACATTTTTTCCAGTTGACAGACTTTGAGAGGGGGCACATCATTGGACTGAGAGAAACAGGATGGTCAATTCAAAGAACTGACTGCCATCCAGGCTTTTCTGACCTGAGGTGTTGAGAGCAGATGTTATGTGAGGGCATGCACAGATGATGAACAGGCTCCAGACAGCCCAGACAGACTACCAGTTGAAAGGATCATTTGATTCGCCAACAAGCACAAGCACACAGTTTTGTTGTCCACAATCCAGACACAGGTGACACCTTCATTACATACCCCTTTCTCTGCCTGGACCATTTTCAGGTGCTTAGTAGAAGGAAATTTGGTAACACGCCCATTAGGTGCCTTTAATTGATAGCCAGTGACTGTTGCTTTTGTTTGCAGTGTTGTCATGAATGAGAATCCTGGACTGCTATTGACTGGAACTATATAATCTATCCAATGACAGCCAGGTATGGAGGTCTCAAGGTGAGTGCTTCAATCCTGCTTTTCATGTGGAGAGACACAATACCCTAACTGCTGGTGTGATGATCTGTGGAGCCATTGCATATGACAGTCGGTCACCACTAGTAGTGTTACGAGGGACACTAACTGCTCAGAGATATGTGCAGGACATCCTACCACCACATGTGTTCCTCTCATGGCAGGGCTTCTAACTGGCATTTATCATTATTAGTGTTGATCCCGAATTTTCAAATTGCGAATTTTAATCGTGAATATCGGCACTTCGAGAATTCGCGAATATTTAGAATATTGTGAAATATATTCGCAATTGCGAATATACTTTTTATGCGATTTTTTTAAATGCAAATTTTTCGCAATCAAGAAAATAATGTCATTATTTTCTGATTGCGAAAATTTGCATAAAAATTGCATACAATGTACATAAAATTTGCATAAAAATTTGCATAAACTGGCATTTAAAAGATACCTTTTAAATACCAGTTTATGCGAATGTTTATGCTAATTTTATGCAAATTTTTATGCGCATTTTCGCAAACAAGAAAATAATGACGAGATTACGAATTTGCGAATTTTCGAATATATGGCGAATATTCGCCCAAATGTTCACGAAATATCGCGAATCGAATATTGCCACTGCCGCTCATCACTAATCATTATCAGCAGGATAATGCTCGCCTGCACACAGCAAGGGTTTCCCAGGAATGTCTCCTCCAGATTACGTAGGTTAGAAGGGTGTGGGAAGAGATGGTGTATGCTGGGACAATGCCAACAGCAAACAGTCTCTTGTCCATGCGAAAAGTTAGAAAAAGTAATGAGCTCCGCTCCTAGGGTATTGTGATAAAGGGTATTGGTATACTCAAAGATGACGACCGTATGTGGTTTACAGCACTTCCTTGGCTTCTTGGGCACCAGATTTATCACCAATCCAGCATTTATGGGACCAGCTGACACCAGCTTCAGCGTCCTACAAGTGTATAGTATCTACAGGCCCAGCTTTAACATCTGGGGGCAAAGGTGCGACTGGATACCACACAGAACCTGTATGCATCCATGCCCAGCCATATCTCATCTTGTATCCAGGCTAGAGGTCGTATCTCATCTTGTATCCAGGCTAGAGCACATATCCCATCTTGTATCCAGGCTAGAGCACATATCTTATCTTGTATCCAGGATAGAGGCCGTATCGATTCCAACAACTCCTTCTTGGTGCCGTATTTTTCTGGTCAGTGAATGTATATTAGGGTTTGCAAATACATTTCTTTTAAGATTTTAAGATTTTATATAAAGAAAGATAACACTTATAATCCTAATATAGCTTTGCTCATATACATATATCTCAGAGGTGACCTTAACAATGAATGAACTCTGAAAAGTTCTCTCCCTGCACCATAATAATAAGTCACCGTGGGAAAGTAGTTACACTATTTTTGAGGTAAATTCTAAAGTAAGACAAAACGGTAAGTATATATTAATGATATTTTATGTGTACACAGCTCAGTAAGAAGTATATACACATTTGCACAGAGAAGACTATCAAGATATAGATATGTTAGCTGTAAACATGAAAATATGAATCAGTATCTGACTGAGGTATTTGTTTGGCTCCAAGATACCCTTCAGACATATAATACCTTTCTTATGTTTGTAACTCCCATCACTGTGAGCAGCGTGTCACCTTCAATGGCTGTATAAGAAGTTTGCCCTCATGTCATTCCTGAGCTCTGATACCTTATTGGACAATAGTTGAACACTGTCCTTTTTAGAAGATGATGCTAGAAGGGTAGTCTTCCTTCAAAGGAGTCAATCATTTTCTTACAAATCCGTGATCCAACGTCTCTGTTACAGAATTGGAAAAGACTCTAAAGAAGCTATTTCTCTTGAACTTCATGAAGTAACAATATCTGAGTATTATAAAACATTAAGAGTCCCAAGAGGGCTTAGATGTAATTTACATCTGACTTTATTTTCAGAAGATTCAGAATTTTGCTCACAATTTGAGAAGATACTAAATAAAGTCTCTTTTGATATTATCTTGCTAATCCTAGAACAAGCAGATAAGGAACTGAGAGACTCTACAGAATGCATCACGTCTTTGGAACATTATTTGTATGCAAACCTCTCACCGGAAGATTCAATCAATAATAATCTCACGCAAAAACTGACCGTCTTCCGCTCTAGTCTTGAAGAATGAAAAACAACCAGATTTCTTAGAGACAGTCAAGACTACAAGAGGGGCCAGGTCTATCGGAGTCCTTTAACAGTGACACCATTTTTTTAGGACAAAGCAGTTCAAGATCCCTCAGAAGAGGACCCTTAGAAAGCATGGGGCATAACTACAAGATATTTAAATATATTTTCCCCGAGATTCAATATTAACAAGCTACCAATGACGTACCCGCCAATCTCAATAAACACAGACTATGGAATGAGAACTAGTAGCGAACCTCTCCAATTTCCAATTGAATGCAGCTGAGATTTTTCTATTAAACAAAGGACTCGGCTTTATACCTACCAACCATCTGGATCCATATCCTTTAGACATGGAAATGTTTCAATTCTGCAAACGACTATGCATAAACCACATCAGTACTGAATAGTTATTTAGTAGACCAGCATTGTACAAGAAACTTTCTGATATTGAGGAGTTCCTTTTACAGCCTAATTACTGTCATTTATAATTACAACATGGGACAATTTCTCTTCCTGTCCTTCATAGTCATCTGTACTGCTACACATAGTGTTGAGCGAAGCGAGCTTTGGATGCTTCATCCGAAGTCGCCTTGTTTAAAACTTCGGAATAATATGTATGGAGATTCATCTCCATACAGTATTAAAATGTATGGGCTCCGATGAGCCATAATTAGTTATTCATGAATTCATGCGTGACTTCGTTGAATAACTTCAGTGGTTAACTTTTTAAGTGGAAACCACTTTAATACTTGAAATCAAATTCGGCTTCGGTTCCGACTAGTACCTCGCTTCGCTCAACACTACCGACAAACATAACAAAATTATTATATGTCTAAAGGATATCTTGGAGCCAAACGAATATCTCAGATAGTTACTTCTATTCATGGTTCATTTGTGAATTACAGCTACCATATCTATATCTCGATAGCCTTCTCTGTGTAGATGTGGATATGCTTTTTGCTGAACGGTGTTAATAAAAATATCTCCAATATATACTTTTTGTGACAGTCATATGCTTCTGGTAAATATTTCTATTACATACCTACTTTATTCTCTCTTCCAGTCAAGCCAAAACTCTCTGCTCTGCACTGATGAGGGGCAATCATCCCGAAACAGCTGTCTGCAGATGCAATGTTGACTTAGTTATTATCCAAGTCTCAAGGTCTGTTTACAAGGTTGAACAATTACTTATAAGATAGCTGTCTTATATCTGGCAGCATTAGCGACAAATCTTGTTAGGAGCTCATTTGAATACATTTTTTCCCAGAATTCCAGAGGCTTCAAGGTGTTTTGCATAAGGATATCATTTTCTCCAAATACCTGCCTTATGTAATACTTAGATTTGTCCACAGTTCTGCAACTTGAGTAAGGGCCTTATGCACTTACATGGACAGAAATGTTGCTTCTGTATGTATTTGAAAATATTGTGCACAATCTGGACGAATAAGCTAGAATTATTCTTAATTGCATAATGGAGTTCAGACTAACTTTATTTTTTAGTGAAGTTCCAAAGGTGGAGTGGCAGATGTGCACTCACTAGAAGCCTTCAGAAGAGGAGTCTGCGGTTGTCAATGTGTGACAAAAACATGCCATCCCTCTACTGTCGGACTGAGCCACCAGTGCATCAGAGGATCATCCAATGGGCCCAGACTCTGATACCTTAGTGGGCCCCAAATGTGCAGAGAATAAGAAATGTCTGGTCTATTTCTTTGAACCAAAACCTATTAGACTTGATGTTGGGCCCAGATAATAATTTTCTGTGGTGAGCCCAAGAAACCCCAGTCCTGTCACTATATTTCATGTTCAGATGATCATCGGGATTCCGGTTCTAGGAGGTCACTAGGTCTAACTAGATCCATCACATCCCCACCAGTTGTCACTGCAACAGTACAAATTTCCTCTGTAACAGCCCAAATTCCAGTGAAAATGTTTTTTGTTTTTTTTTGTTTTTATGAGGGAAAGATTATAAAAGTAATAAAGTTAAAAAAAGTAATAGAAAAACATTACACAAAAGAATAACCCATACCTAAAAAACTGTTCCTTGTATGATTCATTCTCGCACTGCTAACCAAAACTCAATTGTCTGAAATTGGACATCTATGGTATCAGAATTTACAGTGGAGAATTATGAATGCCAGTCAAAAATCTTTTTTTTACTTTAATATTCTAAGGAAAAAAAAACTGTAAAAAAGCACATTAATAGATAGACTACAGTGGCTCACTCAGCACGTTACTATAGAAAGGTGCTCACCCCTGGCAACACCCAGGCCAAAAAGTAATGCAATTAAGAAGAGGATGGGGGGCACTCATAGATGGGAGCCACAACTGCAAATCAATACATTTATTAAAACACCCATAAAACCATACAAATAAAAACCATGCAGTATGTAGTATACGATATATACCCCAGATGGGTAGATATATACAGTCTACCTGGAACGGATTGTCCGACCCAATAGAGTGAATGGGAAGCGCTGCCGGCTCTTGATGTTAGATACGCTTGGTAGCGTTCGATCCAGAGAGCAGTGTGTTTGTGTGTGTGGTGGTCTGAGAGGAAGACTACTGAACCAAAGCTCTTGGCAGTGAGGAATTGCTGGGAGAAAAACTGCAGCTGCGGAAGGATTCATCCGTTACATCGCAGAGGACCTGCACTGCACCCGCCTACTCCAGTGACGATTGATCACATGATCCACAGCCGGTCACGTGGGACGCCGCGTTAGACCGAACGGCTTGCACGGGACGCCGAGCAGAGCTCCGTCACGGACTGCAGGATACTCTAAGTCACAACTACAGGAGGGCGGTAATGTAGAAAAATACAGGCACTCTCTGTTATATGTACTATCCCGCTGTGAGGTTTAACTTTCTAGAGATCGAACGCTACCAAGCTTATCTAACATCAAGAGCCGGCAGCGCTTCCCATTCACTCTATTGGGTCTGACAATCCGTTCCAGGTGGACTGTATATATCTACCCATCTGGGGTATATATCGTATACTACATACTGCATGGTTTTTCTATGAGTGCCCCCCATCCTCTTCTTAATTAAAAAAAAAAGTACATTACTTCACTATTTTTTCAATTTTATAAATTTAAAAAAAATCACCTTTCTAGCCCAATCAAATAAAAAAGTTATGGTTGTTAAATTAATGTGTGCAACAGTTGGGTCCTGAAGACTGAATTTATGCTGATCCCGAATCGGTTAAACCAGAATTCTGGTGCAAACTCCTTAGTAAATTTCTCCTACTATTTATCTTCTACTGATCCTGTATTGTACTTCAGAACTGTATTCACAATCCTGCTGGTTTTCACTGGATATAGTTGACAATTTTGAAGTTAGACAATCCCAGCTTAGCTGAGCACGTGTATATGCCAATGCTTGCAGACCCACCAGCTGATTAACAGGAGGTCTACATTTAGAAAATACACCCCCTTTTTGATGTGAGTGTATGTGTGGCCTTGACAACTATTTAAAAAAATGTTGCCACATGAGCCAATCACATTTCCTCAATGCAAATAACAGGGCCTAGCCATGAACGAGCACCACAGCATACAAATCCTCACTAAGTGAACTGTGTAACCACTAAAATGCCCCCTACTCCAGCATACAGGCCCTCACAGTATAACCAGCTCCCCAAGCTCCAATCTCCCAACCTCCACATCTTCAATAAAGATTATGGTGTGACTCTTAACTTCATTTACACCCCGCCTCCATCCCCATTGCACATGATTTCAGCCTATGAAAACCCTCTTTTAATCCACCCACATGTTTAATAAAGGGTATGTTGCCCCTTATGACCCCCTCATCCTACCACATCTTCAGTAATGGGGCAACTTATAACTCCCACACCCCTAGGCGAGCCCACTGCTATATCTTCAATACTTTATCGTCTTCCCACACTTCATCATTTCTCAACCACCGCCCCAGGATTTTTAATTATGATTATATTGTCCATTATGATCCCTCACATCGTCAAAAAGTATAACAGCAGTGCTTTATGACCCCCTACATTGGTAAATAGAATGACACAGTTTTATACTTCTTCAGCCTGACATATTCAGTCAGCAAAAAGGTGCCACTTGTGACCATTGCGTCCCTCATCCACATCTTCAATAATACATTAATATTTTCCACCAAACCTAAGAATTCCTGCCTTGTTGGACTCAAATTCTCAAATATCCCACAGGGACTTGACAGGAGCAGCAGAGTTCAACAGAACCAGAGGTGGCTACAACTGTGACCACTCCAGAGATGGTGGGAAGGGACCAGACACTGGGTCATTGGGAACAGAGGGAAGGCATGTTCAGGTAATCATGTTCTGTGGTTCCCAACCAGCAAGAGAGCAGCTCCTTTTGTGGCACTGGCACTTACCCCTCAAGGCCATGGTGCATACCACTCCTTGAGAAACACTGCTCTAGACCTGTGGCAAATATGCCCTAGCTTATAAATGCCACATGGTCTATTATGTGATGTAATGTAGATAATAGGGCTGTCTCATTACTGAGGAATAATTCTTAAAGATGTTATCCCATGACTAATAAAAAAAAAAAAAAACTAATCAGATGTCATACTGTATAGTAAATCGCAATCTCTTATGAAAAAAGCTAGAACCAACAGGACCTCACATGGATCCAGAGATATCTCCATTCATTGTGCCAATTGTTCTGCTAGAGTTAATTTAAGCTGGTAGCTTGAGGGGTGTGTCATTTTTGCTGCATCTTAATGGCACGTCCTTTCTGCTGTAGCTCCCTCCCTATCACAGCTCAGGGGGCATGTCCTTTCTGCTGCTGTTTGCCTGTAAGGCTTCATGCACACAACCATGGGTCCACCATGTCCGTGTTGCAGACCACAAAGTGTGGGTCTACAAAACATGGGCACAGGCCGTGTGCACTCCAAATTTCAGTGGGGACCCATTCGTTGTTCCACAATCCACAAGATGTGGTGAAAGATAGGACATGTCCTATCTTTTGCGGTTTGAAAGAGTGGACAGGGAAGATCATGTAAGGGCTTCTGTGTCCGTGCCTATCTGTCACAGCTTCCATCAGAAGATAGGGCTTGTGACAGTTGCAAGACAGAACGGAGCATGTGTGTCCACCTCAGCGATGTCTCTGGGATTTTGCAGAGAAATAAGGAAAAGAACAAACAGGAGGTGGCGCTATACAGATAGATTATATTGAATAACTCAGTGGCTACACTACATTTTTCATTTCATTCAGATACAAAAGTATTCAGATCCAGGTGCTGGTTTGAAAAATGTAGAATATTTTTGTTAGACAACCCCTTTAAGTGTGGGGTGCAAGATATCGTTTCATGAGGTCCCCTAATTTGTTTCTGGCATCACTGCTTACACTTGATTCTAAGCTTACTTGGACACGGATGGTTGCCTTCCATCTAATATATAAATTGATTTTTACTGAAAGGATACATTTCAGTAAATATTTGCAGCCGTAACAGAGATGATTATTTTCCTAGTAACTGCATTGATTATGTAGCCATTGATTATGCTATTAACATTCACAGAGGATCTTTTTTACATGCTCTATAAGCCACTTATTTGCTTTCCCAATCTTGAGCAAATGTACCTAAAGGAGTATTTAATGAGATGTGACTGTGACACGATCATTTCTGATAGATAAGAGCTGGGCCGCTGCCGGTCACTTGCAATATCGGTTAATCATTAAACCTCTGAGTCAAGTCACCAGGGGAAGAAATTATGTGCGGGAAGTGAAGTCACATGACATGTAATAATGGCTGTCTGGGCTGCACAGAATTTAAGATATGGATCCAGATAATGAGAAAAATATTTACACTTTAAGAGCTACCACGATTTCTTATGGGTACGTGGCCTTTCAAGGGGATGCTTCTGACTCTGATGGCCTTTGAACAGTGTTTTTTTAGGTAACTGGCTGGTTACCTTATGGCAGTTTTATTTGGTCACAGTAGTGGTAGTAATTAGGCACTCCATGGTGTATTTCATTGTAAATGTATTTAAATATCTTATTATTGCATTATTTGGGCACTATATGGTACACTATAATGGAGCATCAATGGAAAGTTCATCCCTGGTTCCCTAATACACTGGAGTCTTGACTTCATTGGTCATTCCTTGGGTGTTAGGCAAACTGACATGAAGTACATGCATTCTCAAGAACATCTGC
The DNA here is from genome assembly GCA_033119425.1 of Bufotes viridis. Taxonomy (NCBI): domain Eukaryota; kingdom Metazoa; phylum Chordata; class Amphibia; order Anura; family Bufonidae; genus Bufotes; species Bufotes viridis. The sequence goes on from CM065589.1 coordinate 38,766,266, forward strand.
ATGAAACCTTCAGAAATACAAAATGATGACAATTACTGTACAGATACTACTGAGCCAGTAGGAGATGCACTGAAATGAGAGCTCAGAGCAATCATAAAACAAAGATGCCTTCTCTCAATAGTACTATGCTCTCTACTAATGTTCAGTTGATCAAGCAGAAAGTCAGGGCAGGCGAAGTTCATGCAAAATGATAGCAGAAGGTCAAAGGCAAGGGGCAATCCAAATCAGGCTCGGACTGGCCCACAGGGGTACAGGGGAAACCCCCGGTGGGCCCCTGAGCAAGGTGGGCCCCCAGTCTCCCACCCCCTGCACAAGTGGCATATAACACATTAGATTTACTGCACCACATACATGTATTCAATGTAAAACACCTCAACCAGCCTATGTTCATATAAAAAACTTGTTAAATTATTTATTATATTTGAATGTATCCATACGGTGGGCCCCCAAAATAAACTTTACTGGTGGGCCCTAGGTACCCCAGTCCGACACTGATCCAAATCAATCCCAGCAATACAGAAACGAATAAATAAACCTGGTTGCTTAGTCAAATAGCAGAGGGAGTGTGTGTGTGTGTGGGGGGGGGGGGGTATCCTTGAATGGCCATAGAGTTCAGTATTGCAAAAGTTAATGGCTGGTTAGTTACTGGACTAGGTGTGGTCAGGTAACACAATAGGTTCAGTGAGCATAGCTGCCAGAGCTGAATTTGATGCATTGCATCCTGTCAGGAGTAATCAACATGACAGGTGGAGAGCATGACACCTAAACCTGCAGCCAACATCAGATCACAGAACATATACAAATCATCCATAGCATTATGATCACTAACAGGTGAAATAATTAACATTTGTTGTCTTGTGAAAATGTCACCTGTCAAGGGGGGAAGAATATTAGGCAGCAATTGAACAGTCAGTTCTTGTAGCTAATGTGTTGGTAGTAGGATAAATGGGCAATTGTAAGGATATCAGTTCGACATTGGTCAAATTGTGATCAATAGTTGACTTAGAGCATCTACAAAGAGGCATGTCTTGTGGGGTGTTCCTGGTAAGTAGCAGTTTGTACCTACCAAAGGTGGTCCAAGAAAAGACAGCCTGTGAACCAGCGATGGGGTCATGGGTACCCAAGAAAAATGTATATGTTTGGAGCGAGGGCTAACCCATCTGGTTCATCTGGTAGAATAGCTACTATAGAACAAATTGCTAAAAAAAAATGTAATGCCGGCTAGGTGTCAGAACACACAGGACATCGCAGCCTGCGACATGGAGCTGAGTAACTGCAGAGTGCCTTTGCTAATCCCTGTGCGCTGCCAAAAGTGCCCAATGTGCAGAAATGGGCAATAAAACAATGGAAGAAGGTAGCCTGGTGTAATAAATAATGTTTTGATTACATTGTGTGGATGGCCAGGATCCGGATCACTTACCTGGGGAAGAGATGACACCAGAATGCATTAAGGGAAGAAGGTAAGTTCTCAGGGTCAGTGCAATATTTTGGCATTGTTCTTATGGGAAACCATGGATCCCGGCTGTCCTGGCATTCCTGTATATGTTATTGTCACATGTACTACCTACTTAAACAGACCAAGTACCTCTGTTCATGGCTGAGTTGTCATCTAATGGCAGTAGGCTCTTTCACGAGGATAATAAACAAATGGTTTGAGGAACATGACAAAGAGTTCAATGTGTTGACTTGGGCTTCAAATTCTAAAAATCTCAATCTTATCATCATCTGTGGTGTATACTGGAAAAGCAATTTGTCTGCAAGGAGGCTCCACCTCAAAGATTACTGAACTAAAGGGTCTGCTGCTAACATCTAGGTGCCAGGTACCACAGAACATCATAAAGCAAGCCTTTGCCACCAACAATAGCTCCAATATGTTATATCCTAATTAACATATATGGTAGTTACATAGAGGGTCATTTACTAATCTGAAATATAGCTAAATTAGGTTTATTTCAGGCGCAAATGCGACTGCGACTTTTCCCCACTCACTCCAGGTCTAAAATTTTGGATGTGACCTGGGCGGGGAAGGGGCAGGCCCATCTCATTCATCATTCTCTACACCTATTTTAGGTGTAGAAAATGGTTTTAATGTAAGACCACTCAGAAGCTGTCTTACATTTAAAACTAAGGTCGGTGCCTCTTCATAACTTCGGCAGATCCACCACAAGCTATGGGCTTTTATTAAGACCGGTGTCTAAAGTGCCGGTCTTAATAAATGTGCCCCATAGTTCCTGCCAGAAATTATGTTTCGTCTCCAATCCTGATGATCAATTCAACACACTCAAAAAAGTTAAATAAAAATACAGAAACCACACAAGGGAGGATGGGCAGTAAAGGACGTGTATTCACTTTTACTTGTTCTTCCCCAGCATCAACTAGAGAGATAATCATCCCAAGAACTGAAGAAATCCTCAGATGAATTAAGTCAGTAATATTTTTTCTACTAAACTTTTCTCAGACATGGGTGTTCCCATGTTTTGTTTGGCGTGTAGACATCTAGAGCTAGCACCATGAAAGTGTCAAGTCCGTCCATCAAGAAAAAATTCTATTTAATTCTAATTAATTATTATACAGGAGGGTGAGGTGTCCAAATTGGAGAAAAACATTACGGGCAGAGAGCTTAGTACTTTATCCTTAATTCTTTGCAGAGATTTGTTCCAGCTGTTTGAATCAGCTTGGATCCTAGACTTTCCCGTTAACCGGATCTTATTGCTAAAGTCTTTAGGATAAGTAGAGATAGAGACTATGCATTGTGGTGTTGCACTAAACCACTCCATCATTGCAGAAGAAGAACCATGGCAATCAGTTTCACATTCAAGAAGTTTGAAAGTTTGACAGGCGGACAAGAATGGAGTATGGGTGTCTAGCATAGCCTCTTTCTTATATAAGAAGCTGATCTAAGGATCTTCTTAACGGAAAGTAATATCTGACTAAGAGACATGATCAAAAAAAGTAATTTAAGTTAAACCAGCCATACCAAATAAAGATAATAATCCTACCAATAACATGCCAGACTAAGTATAGCTAACCACGGGATCAAGTTTTTTTTTTTGTAAATTGACTCATTGGTTCTGGAGCAAAATGGCACATGATCAACTAAAATTGGCTGATAACAACATACATATAGTTTTGGCTGACTGTTTTGCAGCTTCCAACTAAATTTTCCAACCTGGTTGATCAGTTTTTGGGAGACAGGAGTCTGCACTTCCCTTATTTTTCAGACAATGTCTGACTGAGATGGTTGAAATTGGCTTTTTCAGATGACTTTTACCTTATGGGCACCTTTAATTAGATTAGCAGAGTTGAGACATATAAAGACAGAAGGTCCTTGGAAATGTCTAGAACTTGCAACAGTGGCACAGAACACCTGTCCTTGTAACATATAACACGTGTAATCTGGTAAACTTGAGTCAGTGAAATCATAATAGGGGCTTAAGTGGATGTTCAAAATGTTCAAAACGTATAAGTGAATATATCCAGGAGCAGTGCACAGGATGGTATTCACACTGAAAAAGGCTGGAAGATGAGGCTGGGCTTAAAGAGGTTCTTCACCTAAAATCTGATTAATATCACAGTTGGACATGGGAAATGTTGTGGTATGACTACTGACAAACTGCTTTCCTCTTATTTACTGTCAGCAAAGACCATCTTTGGGTTGAATTTGAATCATGTCTAAAAGTTTGGATGTTACGGATGCACTGCCTAGCAAACACAGTTTTCTCAATAGAGTTGGCTAACTTCCAGTCTGTCTCACGTTACTCTTCAGTTCAAGGCAGGAAGGAAAGGAAGGTGCAGAGAGGCATTCTACATCAATTTCTAGAGAAAAGGGTCTACTATTTTTCCAGAGGCAACGCCACTTCTGTCCATGGCTTTTGTTTAATTTTGCAGCTCATTCGAATTGTTAGTGGAGATGCTTACAGCAAGTCTAAGACTGACGTGTCTTAGGCTTGCTGAGAGCAGCTCCAACGGCAAGCCTAAGACTCCAGAAGCCATTTTAGCACCATAATTCTAGCAGAGGTCACCAGCTCATTGACTAAACATTTCCAGTTATATTTTAGTTGATGGCTGGAGGCTCCCGAGCTAAACTAATCCAGGAAAAGCCCTTTGAGGGTCATGCACATAGCTTGATCATGTGAATGGAACTGTATGTTGTCACACATATTGTACTAGAGGTCCATATAGGATCTTTAGCAGCTCATTGTAATGCTATGTGATGTGTCCATGAGGCACTGCATTCTAGAAGCTTTTTCCCCGTAATATAGCCCATGTTTGAGTACTTTTACATATCTCCTTCAAAACCTAAAGACACCCAGAGGTGCAGTATGGCCACCATACTCGGGATTCATGTGAGAGACCCTCTTAAAAGAAAACTGCCAGCAGGAATCTGAGGTTGACCAAGCATCTGTCAAATTAAGAACTGCCTGGATGACCTAGAGAACTCGAGAGACATATTCCTTAAAGGAAGTGCTGCATTTAATAGGGGACAGCTAAAAGTCAAACAATGTATCAAGGAATATATTTTTTTCTTCCCAGCCATGAAACACCTCCTGTAATATTATCCAGAATGTGTACACGCTAGACATTTTTTTTTCTGAAACCAAACATCTGGATATTGCAAGAGCTAGCAATGATTAATTAAATAGTCAGTTTGATCTCCCATTCATTCACAAACATCTGGCACCCATTACATCCAACTGCAGTTTGTTTAAATGTTGTCAGATCCCGTCCCAGGGAAATTGTCATGCTATAGAGAGAATACAATGGTGGATATGTGTGAACATGGGACAAATTGGGACACACTGCAATTTGCTAACACGCAGCCAACGACTATGGAGACGCCAAATGGATTCTGAGCAAATCAGAAGTCATATGTGTCTAACCATGCCAGGATTGAAAGAAACCACAACTGTGGTATGGCCTAGACATCTAGCATTTACTGTGGACAGCTATGAACATGTATGAATACTAGTGAGAGGGTAAGTGAACATTTCATCTTGTAGTATTAGGGTAGGTTCAGAAATATTTCACCTTGGATTGTGCTGCGCATTTGCCACAAGCCCCAGAGGAGAACAGGATGGGAGTAATAGTAGCTCTGGCTGCAATAATTATTCACAGTGACAATCTTCATACCGATGTTCGCTAGGACCAGGCAGTGACAGGAAGGTGCACCCCTTCCTACCTCAGGGCAAGCCCTGATGTTGGGGCTCCTGCTTGATGGTAGTTGGGGCACCCTTGGTGTTATGAGTGCTGCACAATTGCAGTGCAGGAAATGTAGGTGCTGTGGCCGGCGTATGGTGCTGGAATCAGTAACCAGGCCAGTTGTAAAAAAGCACAAGTCTATCTTTACTAAAGTGCAGAGTGGGAGTTGTAGTACATCCAATGGTATCAAAACACAGTTCCAAACAATTCTCAAGGCAAATCTTCCTATATAGCAATGCATGTACACAGGCCAAGATGGGGATTGTAGTACTTCTTCCCTCTATGTCTCCAAAGTCTCTCTCTCTCTGCAGAATCTAAGGCAGGCAATATAATTCTTGCAATGGTGGCTGTACCAAACTGAGGGGTACAGGATTAAGATCTGGTTGGCCAGATCGTGTCCAAGTGTGATGTATTAGCAATGTTCCTCTCACTGCATTAAAGTCTCTATCAGCCTTAGGCTACATGCACACTAATGTATTTTGTTTCCGTGTTTGTTCAGTTTTTTTTTGTGGATAAGATGCGAACTCATTCATTTAAAAAATGCTGACAGCACTTCGTGTACTATCCACATCCGTATGTCTGTTCCGTAGCCCTGCAGAAAAAATAAAGCATGTCCTATTCTTGTCCGTTTTACGGACAAGGATAGGCATTATTACAATGGATCCGCAAAAAAAAACGGATCCACAAAAAAATCGGATGTCATACGGAATGTCACCCTTTTTTTGCGGATCCGCAATTTGCGGACTGCAAAACACATATGGTCGTGTGCATGTAGGCTTAAAGAGTGAATATCTTACTGACTGACTCCAATGCTTGTCTATGCAGATTTTGGCTCTTCCAGTTCCTTTCTTTCTCTCTTCCTGGAGTACTGTGAAGTAGACATGGGTTTGTCTTTCTAAATTACTCAGAGACGTTGATTCTCTGGCAGATGAAGGCCTAGTTTTCTGAGGAGTTAGCACATGTGGCTTCCTCTCTCTTCCTCCACTACCAGTAAAGTGATCTAGGGGCGGACCTAAATCCAACACCTCAGTTCCTATAGGGGCAGAGTCAGGATTTTTAACCGCAACTGATCCATAGAGAGATATGCTGGAACATTACAAGGCATCAACATATTAAATGACATAAAATAACATTACATAACAAGAACAGTTTGCAAGTACCCTATTCTGGTGTTCTGCCCATTCACTTTGGATTTCACCCTCATAGGGGCTGTTCACACATCAGATCCAACATGTATTTACAAGAGAATCCATAGCATAAATCTGATCCTCTGATCCTGAGCCAATGTTGGCAGTTGCAGGAGAATTGGCCCCAATTGGGCTAATACACATAGGGTTAATCCACAGTTGTCCCTTGCAGGATTTGCTAGAAGTATGAACATACTCACCCTTCTCTGGGATTTCATTCTTCTACCATGTGGATTTTCAGAATGATAATTCTGATTTTATGTGGATTTCAGTCTGAAATTGCTAAAATCCTCAACGAATCCTAAATGTGTAGATTGACCCATACAGTGAAGAGATGAAATCTGCATCCACAGCATTTTCACAATAAAATGTATGCTACATGTAGATTAGGTTTTCAGAGCCCCATCAACATGTATTGTATGGTAACTTGCTATGGGTTTGCTGTTCGGAATCCACACTGCAAATCTGTAGTAAATCTGGGACATCGGAACTTTCCCTTACACTGAAAGCACAGTTGAGGCGGGCTATAAAGCTCCTATGGCTCTATTGGATGAGGCAGGCCTTGCTCATGAGGGTCCCATACCCTTTGCTACTAAGTGGCGAGGATCTATGACTACTGTATGTTAGCAGATAAAGGGCTCATGGAAATAGTCTTCCTTCCCTGGTTGATACATACCATTATAGATGCCTGGAGCTACTCTAGCCTTAAAAGGGTTATCCGGATAAAGATAATGATAACTTATCCTCAGGATAGGTCATTACTAGTGTTAAGCGCAAATATTCGCATTGTAAATTTTTATCGCGAATATTGACACTTTGAGAATTTGCAAATATTTAGAATATAGTGAAATATATTTGTAAAAATAAATATTCATATTTTTTTTTTTCATCTGAACCCATTACCTGCCTGCTTCTTGCTTGTGGGCCAATGTGAGAAGGCTGCAATTGTCAGTAGTGAATTAGGATATTCTTCATTATTTAATTTATTTCATCTTATGCGAAAAATCGGGAATGTAATATGCGCATCAATCGAGTAAGGGAGGGTTACAGGCAACTTTCCTATTGGGTTGGCTTGCTAGAATTTGCGAATATGTAGAATATAGTGTGATATATATTCTTAAAAACGAATATTCGTCTTTTTTTTTTCATCTGAACCCATTAAATTTACTAATGGGTTCTGATGGAAAAAAAAAGATGAATATTCGTTTTTAAGAATATATATCAACTATATTCTACATATTCGCGAATTCTAGCAAGCCAACTCAATAGGAAAGTTGCCTGTAACCCTCCCTTACTCAATTAACGTGCATATTACATTGCCGATTTCTTGCAATTTAGAGAATAATCTCGAATACGAATATGCACGAATATATGACGAATATTCTACCACATATTCGCGAAATTTCGCGAATTCGAATATTGCCCTGCCACTCATCACTAGTCATTATTATCACATCAGTGTGGGTCCGAGTCCCGGCACCCTGGACGATCAGCTGTTTCAGGGAGCTTCTGTGCTCACCAGAGATTTCCAAGCACAGCATTGTACATCGTATAGAAGCAGTGCTTGGTATTGCAGCTCAGCCCCATTGACTTGGCCATTTGACCGTTGGACGGTGACATCCATGGTGGCCTAGGAAAAGGCTGCACCACAGCCTCTTTTAACAACTGATCAGATAGGTCATCAATAGTATAGTGATCAATAGGTCTGATGATAAGTCATCAATAGTAATTCCCAGATAACCCCTCTAAGTGAAATGTCACCCTATTAGATAATAGTGGACACACACGAGTCTCTGGTTTTATTAGCCATAAGACCCTCCCTGGAATTCTCTGGTAGCTTGTTTTAACTACACTCAAGACATGCACTGCGAAAACATTTTATGCAGGTGCTGAAACAATGCTGCAAAGTAAGAATGCTTTCAAAAATAGAAGCAATAGTTTACATTTACATTTATTCTGCAGCAGGACAACCCCAAACATACAGCCAATGTCATTAAGAACTATCTTTAGCAAAAAGAAAAATAAAGAGTCCAGGAAGCGATGATTTGGCCACCCACAAAACCCTGATCTCAACATCATCCAATCCTTCTTGGATTACATGAAGAGACAGAAGGATCTGAGGAAGCCTACCTCCACTGAAGATCTGTGGTTATATCTCTGAGACGTTTGGGACAACCTCTCTACCTAAAACGTTTTCCCAGTACTGTAGTGCCATCCAGACAATAGCAGAAATATTCAAAGTGTCAGCCTTATAGTATAAAGTAAGCTTCATGGTAGTCCCGATTGTGCAATCCTCGTAGTAATCCCAGCAATGCCAGACTCCTTGTAGTGCCTATAATGCCAGTGTCATAGTACAGTACACCTGTCCTTACCTCCCGCTGTGTTTGTAGATTGAGTTGAGCGTACCGAATTTTGGGATTTTTGGCACCTGGACCCAAACCCGAACATTTTCGTAATTGTTCGGGTTTGTTGTTCGGCGAATTTTAAGGCGCTTGTTTAAAAGCTGCTGGGCACCCAATCAACAAGCGTCTAACTACTTTGCCCTTAGAAGCCATCACAGCTATGCCTACTAATGGCATGGCTGTGATTGGCTAAGTGCAGCATCTGACCCAGCCTGTATATAAGCTGGAGTCACGTAGCGCCGCACGTCACACTGCTGCTCTTAGTGTAAGAACAGGTTGCTGCTGGTGCTCTCAGGGAGAGAATAGGAAACAAGCTTAGCTGATAATATCTGATATCAGAATTGTGTTCACTCAGCAATCTACAACCTTTTTTTATTCTTGTGGGTGCAGTGGCAGTATTTTTTTAATGAGGCAAGTGAAAAAGACAGTTTTTTTCTGTGAGTGGTTGGTGTCGGTGGCCATTTTGTGCAAGTGACGTGCACTTGCAGATCTTGCAGATGCATATGTGCCAGGGACAGTAATTTTATCCAGTCTTTTTACTTCATTTGGAAAAATGTACCTATTTTTAAAGGGCTTCTGTCACCCCCCAAAAGCATTTTTTTTTTCCCCTCACTAAAAAGCTTATAGGGCGATTATTCTAATCATATTCTTGTTAACAGTTTTAGCAGGTTAATTTTGCTATAAAACGTTATTTTATATTATGCAAATTACCTTGCTACCAGCAAGTAGGGCGTTTACTTGCTGGTAGCCGCTGCATCCCGCTTGTAAAAAAACGCCCCTCCTGTGGTTGATTGACAGGGCCAGCGAGCGCTCTCCTCCTCCAGCTGGCCCTGTCTCCGTTTAAAATCTCGCGCCTGCGCCATACTGTTCTTCAGTCTGCGCAGGCGCACTGAGAGGAGTACTCTCGCTCGGCCGCTCCTTCCTCAGTGCGCCAATGACGTCACAGCTGCACCCGGAAGAGAAGACGCAGGTGGGTGAAAAAAAAAATATATAGATATATTTACCATTAAGTGCCTTTTCTGCCTGCTCAGCAAATCTGATACTGAAAAATAATCAGTAAATCCATCTTTCACTGGGGTAAAAAAAAATCCTCCTTTTTCTCCTGTAAAGTACCTTATTATCCTGTACTGCAAATCAAATAAAATCAGTAAAATCAGTACTAGTGCTAGTGAAAGAATTTCATTTTCACTGGGGTTGAAGAAAGCATATATTTTGTTGTAATAAATTTCGTCCTCTGCCTGCACAGGCAATCTGATGAAAATCCGGTGAAAAATAATCTGTTAATTCATCTGTAGAGATGAGCGAACTTTAAAAAAAAGTCCGGTGTTTGGCGTTCGGGTTGTGGTAAGTCGCGCATCCCGTTATGGATTCCACTATAGCGGCATATGGAATCCATAAAGGGCGGCTTCCACCAACCCGAACTGTTGAACAGCCGAAGGACCTGGGGTGACGTCACTGTCATGTGATCAGTGCAGGGGGCGTGGCTCAGCCTGGATTTGATCCCGTGCTGAGCCACGCCCCCTGCACTGATCACATGACAGAGATTGCCAAAATTTATTCAGGAAATTAGGTGGCGTACTACCGATTGTTGAGGGATCTGTTCCCCTCATATCTTTCAAAGTAACTTGTGACCTTAACCAATCTTTTATTTTTAACACGCTGCCAGGGCGGGCACACAGTGTAATAAATTTGTTTCTCATATTGTGGTGTGACCAAGAAATATCTTTTATCTTCCAGGGCATATTTGGCAGGGCACAAAGTGTAATAACTTCATCTGTCAAATAGAGGTGTGACCAAAACTAATCTTTTCTGTTTATGACACGGGCACGGCATATCTGACAGGGAACAAGTTTTATTAAATCTGTCTGTTAGTTCGTTGGGTTATCGAAAAGAATGAGGAGAGCGTCAAATAAGAGATGTGACCATGGTCATGGTGCTGCTGGTGTTGGTGAGGCTCCTGTTGCAGGGAGAGAGCGTGGTGGATCTGTGCCAGCTACACGCCCAAATGAAACACCTTTCTCAGGTTCGCGTAAAAGACAGGGCCTTCCAAGTTATTTAGTAGGCCCGAATGCCGATCTACGAATGGTGAGGCTAGAGAACGTACAGTTGCTAGTAGATTGGGTGGTTGATAGTGCCTCCAGTATCTTCACAGTGTCTCCCACCCGGTCCACTGCTGAAAGCTCAGGGTTGGCACCTGCATGCCATGGGCAGCTATCTAGTACCTCACACCCTTGCAAATCAGCCAAGTAGTCTGAGCCCCAGGTCATGCAGCAGACTCTCATGCTTTTTGATGACTCTCCTGGCAGGGCTTTCCTGGCCCATCCACCTAGCCCTGCTCCAGAAGTGGAAGAGATTGAGTGCACCGATGCCCAACCACTTATGTTTGAGGATGAGGATATGGGAAGACCACCGCAGTACGTCTCTGATGATGACAATACACGGGTGCCAACTGAGGGCAGGGGTGCAGAAGACTTGGTGTAAGATGATGTGGAGGACGATGAGGTCCGGGACTCTACATGGGATGAAGGTCATGCTAGTGACCTCTGCAGTTTGGAGGAAGAGGCAGTGGTCGCACAGAGACAGCAGCACAGCAAAAGAGGGAGCAGGGTGCAGAAGCAGAGGGCCCGTCCCCTAGACACTACGCCTGCTACTGCCCACCGCACCCAGGGACCAAGAACACCAAAGACAGCTCCAAGGAGTTCCCCGATGTGGCAGTATTTCACACAATGTGCAGAAGACAAGACACGAGTGGTTTTCACGCTGTGTAATCAGAGCCTAAAGCGAGGCATAAACGTTCTAAACCTGAAAACAATCTGCATGACCAGGCATCTAAGTGCAAGACACAAGCTGCAGGGGAGTAAACACCTCTGAAAACCAAGAAAAGTCTCAGGCTCCTCCTGCTCCCTCTTCTGCTGCAGTCTCTGTCTCTTCCTCCACCTATGGAGTGACAGTAGCAACGGCCACCCCGCAAACGAAGGATGTGACACCAATGCCACCACGTCCGTCATCTTCAACAAGCACCACCACAGTGTCCCATGGAAGCATTCAGCTATCCATCTCCCAAACACTGGATCGAAATAGGAAGTACCCTACTACCCACCCGCGATCCCTGGCCCTTAATGCCAGCATTTCAAAATTGCTGGTCTTTGAAATGCTGTCATTTTGTCTGGTGGAGACAGAGTTTTCAAAACCTTATGGCGTTGGCTGTCCCACAGTACGTCATTCCAAGCCACCACTACTTTTCCAGGCGAGCCATCCCTTACCTGCAAAAGCAAGTGACGGACAAAAAAAGGTGTTCACTGCGCAATGCCATTTGTGGCAAGGTCCACATAACTACCGATACGTGGACCAGTAAGCAAGCCAGGGCCATTATATCTCCCTAACAGCACACTGGGTAAATGCAGTGGTGGCTGTGCCTGAGGCAGATAGCTGTTTGGCGGATGTCCTTCCACTCCAGAGGATTGCAGGGCATTTCTCTTTGCCTCCTGTTGCCTCCTCCTCCTACTCCTCTTCTTCCTCTACCACCTCCTCATCCTCTCAGCATACCACCTCCACCACTAACTTCAGCACAGCCAGGTGGAAATGACAGCAGGCAGTTTTTAAACTCATCTGTTTGGGGGACAAATCCCACACCGTGCAGGAGCTTTGGGCGGGCATGGAACAACAGACCAATGAGTGGTTGGTGCCCTGAGCCTCAAGCCCGGCCTGATGTTGTGCGATAATGTGCAAAATCTTGTAGCAGCTCTGGGCCTAGCTGGTTTGATGCACATCCCTTGCCTGGCACATGTGCTGAATTTGGTGGCGCAGAGATTCCTGAAAAACTACCTCGATATGTCAGAGCTGCTGCAGAAAGTGCGGGCCGTCTGTGCGTGCTTTCGGCGTTCTCACCCTGCTGCTGCTCGCCTGTCTGCGCTGCAGTGTAACTTTGGCCTTCCCGCTCACCGCCTCATATGCGACGTGCCTACAAAGTGGAACTCCACCTTGCACATGCTGGAGAGACTGTGTGAGCAGCAGCAGGCGATAGTGGATTTTCAGCTTCAGCACGCAACGGTCAGTCGTTCTGCAGAACAGCAACACTTCACCGCCACTGAGTGGGCCTCCATACGAGATCTGTGTGCCTTGTTGCGCTGTTTCGACTACTCCAGCAACATGGCCAGTGCGGATGACGTCGTTCTCAGCGTTACTATCCCACTTCTGTCTCCTTGAAAAAACGCTTTGGGCGATGATGGAGGAAGATCTGTCACAGCAGGAAGAGGAGGAGAAAGAGGGATCATTTCAACGGTTAAGGGGCCAGTCATTCACTGGCTCGGAGGTTCGGAGGGTGGGTTCCTGCACCAACATAGGCCAGGTACACAATTGTCCAGCCAGGGCACAGTTCTGGAGGATGAGGAGGAGGAGGAGGAACCGTGTTCACAGCAGAGTGGTACCCAAAGCAGCTCATGGGCATCACTTGTGGGGATACAGAGGACACAGACGATACTCCTCCCACAGAGGACAGCTTGTCCTTGCCTCTAGGCAGCCTGGTACACAATGGGCGACTACATGCTGCAGTGCCTGCGCAACGACAGCTGTGTTGCCCTTATTCTAACTTGTGTTGATTACTGGGCTGCCACCCTGCTGGATCCCCATTACAAAGACAACGTGCCGTCCTTAATTCCATCACTGGAGCGCGATCGGAAGATGCGCGAGTACAAGTGCACGCTGGTAGACGTCAGTTAATATAGGGTGCCCAGCTGCACCCCTCGCTGTCTGGTGCCCAGCGCCGCCGGCAGAGCATAGTGCACAGGCATGGGATCTCGGCAGAGGGACGGGGAGGCATAAATTATAGCAGAGGTGGCACTGGGCACAGGAAGGCGGCGCTCGGCACCAGAAAGCAAAGGGGATGCGGCTGGGCACCCTGTATTAACGGACCTCCCCTTGGACACCTTATGTGAGTAATTTACATATTGCAAAAATAAAATTTATGAATAAATAGAGCCACAGTGGGATATAATAATGACATTATAAGAATCTACTTATCAGGACGGACATGGACATATGTTTTACTTAAGGGGGTAAAAACGGATGACAGACTTTCTTTAACATCAAGTTGTCTTTATTGAAGCATCTATGAGGTTACAAACAGCAAACATTTTTTTGATTACAGGTTTGGAGCTAATTTGACCTTAGTCATGGCATACTAAACCCATTTGGGGTGGGCTATTTAAAGAAGACCGCTAAGCTCTCCTGCCTTATCTCTTTTAGTAACTAGTTGCATTCTTCATGCACAAACAATTCTGCAGCATCTATTCTTATGACTGTTGTTCGATTCCTCTATTATTCCTTCTCAAAATCTATAAATAAATTTTAAAAAGTCCAACTAGGTGTTACCAGTTTAGGAGTGTGTCCCTGCATGGTCTGACAATATCTAATCAGTGCTACCAGTATCAAACTGTGCAGGGACATGTACCCAACTGGTAACTCACAGATAGACCTTTATTGCCGACCACTACTAATTCATTCTTAGACTTCTAGAAGAAATAATAGAGTAATGGAATAAGATGGAGTCATAAGAATAGATACGTCCTTTTTAAAGGAGTTGCCCAATCCTTTACTGCAGCACCTCTTTTACTTTGGATCTCCGCTGATCTGATTTTGATGACCTAACCTGAGGATATGCCATCAATAGTAAAGGAGTGGACAACCCCTTTAAGCACTCCTGCCATAGACCATGGATTTATCACACCATATTAAATATAAGTCAATAATTTGCCCTTTAAAAACGGGTGAACAACAAATAGAAATATTCATGGACTCATTTTGTTATCTAATTTGGAAATCTCATTTTTTAGAATACTCACAATTAACTCTTGCCCAAGGGCAAAATACCCAGTCGAGGTGTCTCTGGAGCTAGGTGCTATGCCATTGGTTAGCATACAGGAAGTTACATGTGACTAGCCTATCAGCTGCTGTTTAAAGGTAACTTTTTGTTCCTGTGGTGTTCTAGACTCTGGGTCACTAAAGTTTGTTATAGGAGAACAATGTGCAGCAGTAGAGCTTGCTACCAATCACTATTATAGGAATGGGGCCAGTACTTGAATATATCTCTCCCAATGCTGCCTTCTGTAGTCAGGGAAGGGTATCGCATGAACCAATGTGTCTACTCTCCTCATGAAAGGAGCAACCCAGGTAGATGTTCAGTATCACAGAACTGCAAATTGTATATTTGTTTTGTATTATAATTAGAGGTGAGCGAAGCAAAGTTGACGAAGTGGAATTTGATCCAAATTTCAGAAAAAAATTAGATTCGCACCAAAGCCGAATTTCCTCACGCTTTGTGGTAACGAATCACATTTTGTTCCTAAAACTCTGGGAAGGCGGGATCACCCATAATGCCATGCATGCAGCCAATCAGCAGCCAGCCCGGTGATGTCACAGCTCTATAAATAGCGGCAGCCATCTTAGATTCTGCCATTTACCAGCGTACTTAGTGTAGGGAGAGACATCAGGCGCTAGGAAGAGTGATAGGAAAGACTGTATTGTGATGAATAAACGATTTATACGTGCAGGGAAAGGATGGGGAGGAATTGTTCCACAGCATTTATGTAGAACAGGGTTCAGTAGGGGAGGTTACTAGATAATAGGAACAATCCTATTACACCTTGCTGCACTGACAAATTGCCATTATTCAGCTGTCATTCTAGCAAACTGCTGTTTGATACAACCATTCACAGGGCTTATTACAAGGAAATATTTCTACGGTACGTCTTATTTGCCCTTGTGCGGTGCAGTTATCTGTTGTAAAACCCTTTTTGCTGTGTATGAGTAGCAAAAGAAAAAATATTTTTGCCCTTGTGCGGTGCAGTGATATATTCTAAAGCCCAGTTTGCCGTGTATTAGTAGCGAAATAAAAATATATTTGCCGTTCTGCATTGCACTTATCTGTTGAAAAGCCTTTTGTGTTGTGTAAAAGTAGAAAAAAATGAGTGCCTAATTGCCATTTTGCGGTGCAGTGATATATTCTAAAGCCCAGTTAGCTGTGTATTAGTGGCAAAATAAAAATATATTCGCCCTTCAGCGTTGCACTTATCTGTTGAAAAGCCTTTTGTGTTGTGTAAAAGTAGAAAAAAAAAATAGGGCCACACTGTCATTGTACCACTCTGTGGCTTACTCATGCTGCTTCCACTATGTCATCTTGCCACACTGTGGTCTTCTCATGCACCTGCCACCTCCGGACTATGTCACCTTGCCACTCTGTGGTCTCCTGATGCTGCCGTCGCATCCACACTGTCATTGTGCCACTCTGTGGCCTCCTCCTGATGCTGCTGCTGCCGCCACCTCCACACTCTGTCATTGTGCCACTCTGTGACCTCCTGATACTGCTGATGCCACCTCCACACTGTCATTGTGCCACTCTCTGGCCTCCTCATGCTGCTTCCACCTCACCACTATGTCATAGGGCCACTCTGTGGACTTCTCATGCTGTTCCCACCCTCCCCACTTTATGACTGGGCCACTATTTTGCCTTTTGGGCTGGCTGAGATCTTCATTTATTTGACCCTTCTTCTGATCTGTCATAAGGAAGGAAAAATGAGACGCACAATGGATCCTGTCTGTGTAGCAGCTGTAAGGCCTATATGGTCCCATCAGTATTGACTTTTGATTTGGTAGCCAAAAGCAAGAGTGGGTACAAAACACAGAAGACATGCAAATATTCCATTCACGTGTCATCTTTGTTTTGGATTCACTCCTGTTTTTTTTGGCATTAGCAATACTGATGGATTACTGACCAAATGCTGACCGAGTGAAGGCGGATGCTCAACAGACAGGATCTATTTTTTGGGGTTATTGTTCTGACGGATCAGAGGAATGGCAAAATATTCAGTGACGTCAACACCAACTTACTGCTGACACCCTCTCCACTCTGTCGGGGGGCTCTACTTGTATAAGCGTTATAACAGGTTCTGTAGACATCTATGAGGAATCAGCTAACGACGGTGAAAAAGCTAAAATTGACCTGTAAGGCTGAGTTCACACTTGAGTTATTTGGTCAGTTTTAGCCGTGACTGCCAAAATAAGTGAAGTGTGCAGTGATTCTAAGAGTGACGCCTGTCATCTGCATGTTATACGGACTTACAGTATTAACTCACTCCCTATGTTTCTTACTGCAAGGCACAGTGTTCTACACCACTATAAAGGCTCTCTGAAGCTAGGAACTAGCAGTTTTTTAACACAATTTGCCGCCAATAAATCTGACCAAACCAAATTTTTACCAAAAAATTCGGCAAACCGGCAAATCGAATCTTTGAAAAATTTGGTGATAATTTGGTCTATAATTATAATGTTATGTATTTTATGTATTTGGCCATATGTTCCAGGAAGAGGTATGGTAGGAAAATGGTTGGCAGGAACAGCTAACCACGCTGTTCCTCTCCTCTTGATAGAAGTGGGCTGGTGCTGCTTCCTGCCAGGAGGAGTTACTGTTTAGTCTTGGAAGGGAGAAGAAGCACCCTGCAGAGCTCCTACTTATGATAAAGATTCTCCAGGGAGACCAACTCAAATGATCCTCAAGAAAACACTTGAGAGACAAGACAGCACAGTGAAGCTAAAACCTGGATTTCAGACACTGCTGTAAGGTAAGGGACTACAGCTTAGACACCCATCATCCATAACTACCAGTAGGCCAGTTAAAGTTCAAGTCTAGACCTGACAGTGGGCATCTATACCCACAAGTGATAAGTTTCCGCCATCCAACCTGCCTCCATACTACTTTATTGGTTCCAAAAACTGGTGCTATTGAATATACCAGAAGTTCTATTTTGCACTTAGTAAAGAGAGACTGTTATACGTTGACTTCCGGCCTGGCTCTTAAAACTACATTTTCACTGCACCAACCCTAAAGGAGCAACATCCTGGGGGAGTACACAGTGACAACATCTCATTAGGGCCACGACCACTCCCATCCTCTGAACCAGCTCCTCAGGGGCTTGCTGCAGATGTCGATCAATAGCCTCACTTCAGCTAGGTATCCAGGAACATCCAACTTTGTGTGAAACATTGGAATTCTCAGGCTCTTGCTAATTTTTGCTTTTATTAGTGAACTGATAGGCTTCAATTTCACGACTATTACTTCTGCAGAATGACTGCCTTTGCTTTCTATGGCTTTCCCAGCTGCCATTTGATAGACGGATTTACAGATCTATGATGATAATTAGTATGGAAACTGCGGTGGTTTAATGTGGAGCTCCGAATGGCTTGGCACATTCCATTCCCGGCGAAATAAGTGCCCTTCTGTTCTGCAGTTACAGAAACAGAGCAGATTCAGTATGGCCAGTAACTAATGAGTACTGGAAACACAGGCTATTTAAATAATCTCTGCTTTGCTTTTCATGTTAACAATTACCGATTCTCGGGGAAAAATGTTTATGTGGCTCTCAAACTGCTTTACGTCATTTTCCAAGCTTTGCTTGCTGATAATCATTCCCATATGTCCTTCATTCTTTACATAAAATGCTGCAGCCAAAGCTCTGTGAGGTTCACTTATCGCAGGATCATGTTTCACAGTAATGCTGGGTGTACACAGCCAGGACTATAAATTATAGTGTTCCGCCTGGCTCTCTATACTTTGTCTACCTGTGGACTTATCATTGCTAGAAGTTGCTGTGCTCAAATACGATTGCTGCTATAAAATGCAGTGTTTTATATGTCTGCCAAGTGCAAAAATTGTTCTCTGGGTCAGTCTATCTATCTATCTATCTATCTATCTATCTATCGGTCCTACTTCCTGCCTGGAGAGTCTTAACTAAGACTGTGAGGAGTGAAGCAGCATGTTCTATTGCTCCTGCTCCTAAGGTCTTGGGGATTAGATGATCAAATCCTCTGTGAGACAAATACTCCAGAAAAGACTTCAAAGACAGAACTACACATATCTTCAAAGCTGCAGCTTTTACAGTCAGAAGAGTGACAAGGTATTCCAGCTATTCAGACTTTTCTGCAGGTGAGGGACTACAGCTCAGACACCCCTCCTTAGATCAAATCCATGCCAGGCCAACTCAAATCTGCATTACCCAGTGGAATGAGAAATTGCACTGTGTACAAACTACTTCTGGATGTACTACTATTTTGCTCTTTAGAGACTTTTATTGTTCTACTTTTTGCCTGATTCCTTATTCCACCTTTTCAATGCATGAATGCCCAGGGAACAACATCTTGAGGAAGTACACCATGACACATCTTATCAAGGCTCCTACTGCTCCCATCCTCTGTACTGGCTCCTCAGGGGCTTGCTGCATATCTATCTATTTACCTATCTATTCTATATCTATCTATCTATCTATCTATCTATCTATCTATCTATCATCTATTTATATGCAGCATCCTCCTCCAAGAGTTGCCATATACTGCACACTTTAGAGGGTTAACAAAGTGCATATGCTTTAATATGTAATACCTGCATATGTATGTATGTGCACATCATACAACAGGCCATGTTCACATAGCCACCACTAGATGGGGCTGGTATCACCCTCTATATAAATACAGGAGATAGAACATTGTAGTCAGTCTATTCTAGTATATTCTTTGTCAGAGCAGAAAAGAGAAAACATGACAATATGTAATGCTGACACTCAAGTTCATCCTGGAGCCGGTATCACCCGGGACAAAAAGCAGACCAAATAAAAAAAGGAGGTGTAGAGGAAGTAAAGTAGAGATAACTATCTAAAAAGGACTTATAGGCTCAATGGCATATGTGACCAGGAGAAGCCTCTGGTGCATGGTTCCACATTTAAGCAGCTTGATCACCTTTGAGAATCTCCACATGCACAAAAGTGCAGAAGAATTGCCTGCCATGAGGGGATCGCTCTCTGGTTGCATGAAGTTATTTAAAATATACACCCCTCATCTGGATGCTCATGTCCCAGTCAGCTAGTTAAGCACAGATTGAGAAATACTCCCTTAAAGAGAAACCTTTTTTCCTATTACTACCTGTGCAGCTGTAAAACTTGTAACATCGGTGAAAGTGCATTCTGCATATCAGCTGCCGGTACATTGCAAGATAAGAACTGCCCTGATCTTTTTGCATTTGAAATCTTCAGGTAAGAACTGTTCTGCTGGACAACTGCCTCATCATTGTTTCCTGTACTACTAGTACACTGAAAACTGCAGACGTCACGACAACCGGGACCCTGCCTTGTACCTCAAAACCTTTACCATCAAGGGCACCTCAACTGTCCTCAGGCAGGAGAACCCCAGAACCAGAGTGTGCTCCAAGGTCAAGAACAGAAGTGCCCTTCTCATGACTGACACACATGCCCCTGCGGTCCAGGAACTGCATATCTATCTATCTATCTATCTATCTATCTATCTATCTATCTATCTATCTATCATATTACTACAAATGTTCCCTCTTAGCCTTTATTGCTACTGGGACAGTTAGGGACCTGGCATTGCTCCCCTAATATAGAACAACATAATTGTTTTTTTAAATACACCAACAAATAATTAGCTATAAAGCAGCAAGGTATAAAAACAGGGTTTACAGCATTCAGGCGAATAGCATTACACAGCACCAAGGTCTAGCATTATTATAGATTATTGTCTATATTCCTGATGGTCTAGGGTAGTGAACGGGCTAATGTCTTAATAAATATGGTAGTAATTTAGGCAAGTCAGGGAGTTAACTCCAATATCCATGGTGGCTTTAGGCAGAGAAGGGGTAAATGTAAGGATTCCTGGTGATCTTGGGCAATGAAGGGGTTTGGATCAGTGTAACTAGTGGTCTAGGGCAATGAGGGGGCCAAGTTGATAATCTTGGTGGTTAGCAGTGGATAAACTAATGCTGCATATCTATCTATCTATCTATCTATCTATCTATCTATCTATCTAATCTATCAGTCTAGTTATGTGCTAGTGATATGGCATGCTAGCACTCGTGACCATCGGAAGTGATTAGGAATGGGGCAGCAGCTCAGGAATAAAAGACAAAAAGGTCCAGCTTCCGTTGCAAAATCGTGAAGAGCTTTATTCATATGGTGCGGTACAGGTTAAAACAGACATGTACTCGTCTACATGAATAAGGATCAAGATATGTGGATCCGAAACGCGTAGACGAGTACATGTCTGTTTTAACCTGTACCGCACCATGTGAATAAAGCTCTTCACGATTTTGCAACGGAAGCTGGACCTTTTCTCTTTTCTTGCTGGACTTTTAGCGCCTGTGGTTCCTCGACGTGACCTCGTGCTTCCAGGGCTGGGTGAGCTCACCACACCTGTGGACTTAACCAGCAGCTCAGGATTGGTTGGACTGTGGACAGGTGAGCTGTTATTTTTATTTTTAAATTGGATACAGGTTACAAGTTTTTAGATGACATTATGTACATAACTGTTATTTGGTCACTGTGTGGTGGTATTTATTTGGGCAGTGGGTGGTAATATTACTTGTAGTGTAATATTTCTACTGTTATTTAGATGTGTTATATGACCCATGTACTGTATGTCTAGCTTTGTAAGGATCTACCTGTCTACCTGTGACACAAAATATAAGTGATGACAACACTACTGATTGATTCTACAGATGTTTTTACTAGATCTTAGCCCCTTGTATTGTGCATATGTGATGTATGTATGTGTATATACATGGAAATGCTAATTCTGGAGGTTTTGATCTTGCTCAACCACTAGACTCTTGCAGAATGTGGAAAGTAAACAGGCGGCTCAGTGACTGGAATGCCCGGTGCACTATGGGCCGGAATGTGGGACATATGGAATCATTCTCTTCCCATTATAGGATTTTTGTGTTGAAATGATTCTGCCGAGAGCTGGACGGTTTGTTTTGCACAAACTATGGGTCTGGGCACTTATCTGAAACTTAACAGGGTGGAATTTCCTTGTGTCGCTGCCAGCTCTTTTCCATTTTCAGTGAGGTTGCAGTCAGATATTGTTCTGTGTTTGTCAGATATCACATAAAATGTCAGAAAACTTCCTACGAATGAAATTGAGCAACAAGAACAAGGGTGGGGGGAATTTACTGATAATTATCAAATGATGAAATTGTCTGACTCTTTAGCTGCCTGGGGATTCTACATACAGTGCTTTACTTATCTTGAGTTACAGCATGTTTTATGCTCTAATCACATCCAGAGCTGAATTCACAATTCTGCTTATGCGCCTTGAACACACTAGAGGCATCCTAACAGAGGAAGCAGAGGTCCAATTTATTTATTTATAGTTGGAAGTCTCTCTTAGAAGAACCCCTAGTTAAGATGCTATAGTGGATTAAACCATGGCACATTGCAGATGTAAAAGTGACATCTCCAAGAATGCTAAATGGTAAAGCATGGTCTTTACAGATCCTGTACAAGCAGCGGCCGATATGTGTACATGAGAGATTAAGCAATCAGGAAAGTATTTGAAATCTTAATTGACATTGTATGTAGGATGCAAATGTATGACACATGCTGTTCAGAGGTGAGATCAGTACTAGTGTAGATTGAGCACCCAAGTGCTCGGGTGCTCGGGCCGAACACATCGGGATGCTCGGGTGCTCTACAGAGCACCAGAGTATAATGGAAATAAATGGGAGAACTCGAGCATTTAACCAGGCACCCCCTACTCTGAAGAGGTGAGGGTGCCTGGTTCTTAGGAAAAGGTCAGAAATTGATGGAAACACTACCAAAATGGAACAGCATGGGGAGGATGTCTGGATGCACCTTGGACTCCCAGGTCTCTGCTGGGAGCGATGTTGTCCGAGTAGTACGCCACTTTTACAGACTGACAAGAATACGCACAAAACCAAAGATGAAATCGATTTTAGAGGAAAAATTGTTAGGAAACATTCTTTCCTGTATATTTACTTGTATATAAAGTGCAAGTGCTGTCAAAAATTACCAGCAAGAGGTACTCCGATACAACCTGCATATCACATAAAGGAGGGCCTCATACACATTGTGGTACACTTGTTAATGTAGTGGGACTCCTACACTCATAAAGCCTATGCACTGTGAAAGGGCTGCCAAAAATTACAAGGAACCGGCACTCCAATACACCTTTTGTTACATATAATGGAGGGCATCATACACACCCTTAAAAATGTATGATTGATGGCCTGCTGGTGACCCTCAAAAACATTTGGAGCAAGGGCCTGCTGATCTGACCATCTAAAACATTAGGGGCGAGGGCCTGCTGCTGAGCTGACCCTCTAAAACATTAGGGGTGAGGGTCTGCTCGTGAGCTGACCCTCTAAAAGAATGTAGATGAGGGCCTGCTGTTGAGATGACCCTCTAAAAGGTTTTAGGTGAGGGCCTGCAGGTGAGCTGACCCTGTAAAACATTATATGCAAGGGCCTACAGGTTAGCTGGCCCTTTAAAATATTGTAGGTGAGGGCCTGCTGGTGAGATGACCCTCTAAAAGGTTATATGTGAGGGCCTGCAGGTGAGATGACCCTGTAAAACATATGCGAGGCCTGTAGTTGAGCTGACCCTGTAAAAGATTATAGGTGAGGGCCTGCTGGTGAGCTGACCCTCTAAGAGGTTGTAGGTGAGGGCCTGCAGGTGAGCTGACCCTGTAAAAAATCATATGCGAAGGCTTGCAGGTGAGCTGACCCTGTAAAACATTATATGCGAGGGTGTGCAGGTGAGCTGACCCTGTAAAGCATTATATGCGAGGGCCTGCAGCTGAGCTGACCCTGTAAAACATTATATGCGAGAGCCTGTAGGTGATCTGACCCTGTAAAACATTATATGCGAGGGCGTGCAGGTGAGCTGACCCTCTAAAACATTAGGGGTGAGGGTCTGTTGGTGAGCTGACCCTCTAAAAGAATGTAGATGAGGGCCTGCTGTTGAGCTGACCCTCTAAAAGGTTGTAGGTATGGGCCTGGTGATGAGCTGATCCTCTAAAAAATTATATGCAAGGGCCTGCAGGTGAGCTGACTCTGTAAAACATTATATGCGAGGCCCTGCAGGTGAGCTGATCCTGTAAAAGATTGTAGGTGAGGGCCTGCAGGTGAGCTGACCCTGTAAAACATTATATGTGAGGCCCTGCAGGTGAGCTGACCCTGTAAAAGATTGTAGGTGAGGGCCTGCAGGTGAGCTGACCCTGTAAAACATTATATGCGAAGCCCTGCAGGTGAGCTGATCCTGTAAAAGATTGTAGGTGAGGGCCTGCAGGTGAGCTGACCCTGTAAAACATTATCTGCGAGGCCCTGCAGGTGAGCTGACCCTGTCAAAGATTGTAGGTGAGGGCCTGCAGGTGAGCTGACCCTCTAAAACATTAGGGGTGAGGGTCTGCTGGTGAGCTGACCCTCTAAAAGATTGTAGTTGAGGGCCTTCTTAGGAGCTGACCCTCTAAAAGGTTGTAGGTGAGGGCCTGCAGGTGAGCTGACCCTGTAAAACATTATATGCGAGGGCCTACAGGTGAGCTGGCCATGTAAAAGATTGTAGGTGAGGACCTGCTGGTGAGGTGACCCTCTAAAAGGTTATAGGTGAGGGCCTGCAGGTGAGCTGACCCTGTAAAACATTATATGCGAGGACTGCAGGTGAGCTGACCCTGTAAAAGATTATAGGTGAGGGCCTGCAGGTGAGCTGACTCTGTAAAAAATTATATGTGAGAGCTTGTAGGTGAGCTGACCCTCTAAAAAATTATATGCAAGAGCCTGCAGGTGAGCTGACCCTGTAAAAGAATGTAAGTGAGGGCCTGCAGATGAGCTGACCCTGTAAAACATTATATGTGAGGGCCTGCAGGTGAGCTGACCCTGTAAAATATTGTAGGTAAGGGCCTGGTGGTGAACTGACCCTCTCAAAAATTATATGCGAGGGCCTGCAGGTGAGCTGACCCTGTAAAACATTAAATGCAAGGGCATGCAGGTGAGCTGACCCTGTAAAAGATTGTAGGGTGAGGGCCTGGTGATGAGCTGACCTTCTAAAAAATTATATGCGAGGGCCTGCAGGTGAGCTGACCCTGTAAAACATGATATACTATGCCCTTACAAATATTGTACGTAAGGGCCTGGTGGTGAGCTGACCCTCTCAAAAATTTAATGCGAGGGCCTGTAGGTGAGCTGACCCTGTAAAAGATTGTAAGTGAGGGCTTGCAGATGAGCTGACCCGGTAAAACATTATATGCGAGGGCCTTGGCTACTAAGACTGAACTTGGTGGAAGACAGGATGGAACTTAACTGACTGGAAGCATTACCTGCTGCAATCCAACCGACCACCTGGTCACACTGGTCAGACTTCAAGAGTGGTGTCCTGCAACGCCCTGCAAACGGGGACATGAAGCCAGGTATCATTATGATTGTTTTACTTGTGCTCTGGTAGCAGGCACAGTTTCACCACACCCAGGGCCACTGCCTCTGCGTGCACCATCAGCATCACGGCTACTTCCCCGTCCCTTACTGCTCGCCTTCTTCATTTTAAATGTTATATATGCTTGAAAGTATGCCACACATACAGTAGTGTACAGGAGCGTAGGCTTAAGAAGTGTATGCGCAAAAAAAAATTTAACATGTATTTGGAAACGTGATGAGCGGGAGGTGCCATATTCTATTTTCGCGATATTTCGTGAATATTCGATAGAATATTCGTCATATATTCGTCGAAATTGAATATTCGCCATAATTCTATTTTTCGTGATTAATATGCGATTGAATTATTCGCGTATTGCGAATTGAACTTTGAACGGGGTATAAAGTTAACTTTCCTATTGGTTGGCTATCTAGAATTAACGAATAGAACTAATATAGCGCTATATTCTCTATATTGGTTAATTCTAGCAAGCCAACCAATAGGAAAGTTTACTGTACCCAGCTCTAAGTTGGATGCGCAAAGCGAAAATATAACTTTACCTATTTTTTTAAATAAATAGAATACTGACTAATTATTCTATTTATTGCCAAAAATAAAAGCAAAGTAATATTTTCACATTGCACATCCAACTTAGAGCTGGGTACAGTCAACTTTCCGATTGGCTTGCTAGAATTAGCGAATATAGAGAATATAGCGCTATATTCATATTCGTCATATTCGTTAATTCTACACAGCCAAACAATAGTAAAGTAAGGTGGATATACCCCGCTCTAAGTTGGATGCGCAATGCTAGTAATATTACTTAATATTCTCGCATTGCGCATCCAACTAAGAGCTGTGTATAGGCAAGTTTACTTGGCTTGCTAGAATTAACAAAGATAACGAATACGAATATACTGCATTAATTGAAAAGATAGAGAATATTTCGCTATCTTCATTCTCTATGCGCTATGTTCTCTATCTTTGTTAATTCTAGCAAGCCAACTAATAGGAAAGTTATACCGCGTTCAAAGTTTCATTCGCAGTACGCAAATATTACGTAATGTGCAGGATGCACAAAAAATATATATTTCTGCTGCCAAACACAATAGTCCTTAAAAGGACTTTTGGGTCTCTGAAAAGTTTTTCTAATAAGAATAGTCCAATATCACTCCCTACACCGTCTGTCCCTTCCTATGCACAGCTCTCCCTGACTAAGACTGTGCCGAACACGCGCCATCGTGTGCTATATAGCACCCGATGACGCGTTCCGGCCAGCGAATCACTGTAATGCCAGTAACCAACATGGCTACGGCATTACTGTGAGGACAGTACTCACCTGCACGTTTATTGGCTGCGTAGCAGCAAAGAAGCATGCGGGGAGGAGACTCGAGCACTGCGCTCGAGCACATGCGGTATTCGGGTGAATACAGCCATGTGCTGAGCATAGCGATGTTTGAGCCGAACTGGTGTTTGGCAGAGCATGCTCGCTCAACACTAATCAGTACCAGACAGTACAGTACCAGGCAAGTAAAGAAGCTTATTTTAAGGTACTTATAGAGTCGCAGAAAGCAGTTCTTCTATGTTACTGCCAAGTGCAATGATTACTATTTTAGAAATAGATAACAGAGTCATCTGGTCTAAAGATTCAACTTTCAAGGGCACTATTAGAGATTTATGAGTAGATAGACAGGTATACAGACAGAGTCGGGGATGGATGGATAGATGGATGGATAGATGGATAGATAGATAGATAGATAGATAGATAGATAGATAGATAGATAGATAGATAGATGTTATGCAAGCGGGTATGGAGGCACTGCGCCACTGACTGGCTATATCCTGGAGAGGTCTGACCAAGTAACTACCTGGTCTTCACTAGAGCCTCTGATGGTGAGGATAGGCTTGGACCATTAGAGTAGTTGCCACGTGCCACTCCAGAATAGTCCCCAGGTCAGGACAACTGACCAGGGGGTCAGAGATACTGTTGCAAGCACCGAGGGGAAGGACGTGTTTAGGAAGTCCAGGGTTAAGGCAGCAATCAAGCAAAGTCCGTAATCGAAGTCCAAGTTCAGAGGCAGACGGCAAGCAAGCAAAATCCGATAAATCTAAAAGCAGGGTAGAGTACTCAGAAAAGCAGAAACTTACAAAACACGTTCACACTAGGAACTAGACAAGCTAGTGACCAAGATTGCTCATGCGCCTTCAGTACAGAACACAGCAGCAGGAGTGAATGAGGGAGCCCGGCGTCCATGCCCACGTTTAAAACTAGTAGTGCAGACACGGGCTGGGCTAACAATAGATAGATAGATACAGAAAAATAGATAAATAGATAGATAGATAGATAGATAGATAGATAGATAGATACTGATAGATGATAGATAGATAGATAGATAGATAGATAGATAGATAGATAGATAGATACTGATAGATAATTGATAAATAATAAATGATAGATAGATAGATAGATAGATAGATAGATAGATAGATAGATGGATAGATATGGGTCCCTGACTTCTCATTATGTCCCAGGTATAGTGGAATAGGTTGGGTTTTCTATGTATTATAGCTTTATCATTAAACCTCCAATGCTCTGAAAAACCTGATTTGTTTTAGCATCTCAAAATATTTTGGGGTTATCAGGATTTTATCGGATGTTTGCATCATTGATATTTTTTCTGTTCTTCAGACAGTACCATGGTGTCTACCCAAGATGAAGGGAAAACCAAGAAAATAGAGGTCACAACAACAGGAGGGAATGTTCAGTGTTGTTTAGTTGTTCTAGCTATGAAGCTTCAAATTATGGAAATCCCTTTATCTGGAAAACTTCCAAATATTCACACAATAGATTGCGTGACTGTACTTATCAGAGACTGGAAACAGCAGATAAATTTGCTTCTCATTTCAAAACAGAATGCTATGATCTAATTGTCCTTATATCACTCATCGAGCCTCAGGCAAAAAACCAATGAAACCCCCTAAATGGCAACATAACTTAATTTAAAGGGGACCTGACAGTTCCTTCAAATGTCCCCAACAAAAGTATGATTCCATGGGCTACCTTCCCAGATTTAACATGGACATTCAGTTTGGGTGAATGGGAGAAAATAAGTTGCCAAATACACCCAGCGCCCCTGATCTCAGAGAACTAATGAAAGGACACACTTTTGTAGGAGCATAACCCGTTCTGGTGGACTTGACCATTTATTTGAATGTCTACCATGCAATTCTATCCTTCTCAGTAACATACATTCCAGCATCTCCAGGAAAAATCAGGCAGGTATGCCAAACGCAGGACCCAGGGTGATCAGCTGATTGTCCTGAGGGACCTCATTCTGAAATGGTTTGTCTGTGATGGGACAAACCCTTTAAAAAATTCTATGAGAGATCCATCAGAAAGTAGCTCAAGGGATATTTTAAGGGTCGGGTCGAACATTGACTTATAGAATAGCTACTTATTAGCTTTTTCACCCCAATTCATGCAACAAGGTGTAATAGAATTGCTTATCTATTAACCAAGGGGGACACTGCACCCTCCCTATAGTGTGAATAATGTCTCCCTATGATCTCCCAATACTATCCCTGTGCTGTTCCTGAACTGCTCCAAATTAAAATTTTACAAATAAAGTCTTTCTTAACAGGGCTGGTCAGAGGACTGGAGACATGGCACCTAGATCTCACTGTGAGGGGTGAATTGGAAGAGGAGGAGGAGGGGAGGAAGACAATGGAGCACAGGCAATGTGTGGCAAAATGGTTGGTTTTTCTACTCAGCTAACAGGAGAGGAGGAGCAGGAGCAACCAGAGGAGCTAGAGGGCAATGAGGAAGACGAGATAGGGAACCCAGGCACACCGTGGTAGTATGCAGTGGAGATGGAGGCAGTAAGTCCCTCTGGCTCGATGCATGCTCTTTTGCTTGCGCAGTGACAGCCGAATTGTCACCATTTGGCAGAGGGATGACTTCTGGCTCTCCACCTTGTTGGACCCTCGCTAATGGTCCAAAATGGGGGACCTTTTTTACACATACTGAGAGGGAGGACAAACTTAATTACTACAGAGACATCTTATATAGTCAGTTGGCTGCTGCCTATCTGCGCCATCGTCCATCCTCTTGCAGTTATGAGCAGGGGGGCCCTCTGCGATCACGTTCCACTGCCATGGCTGCTGGAGAGGGGTAGGGTGGCAGGAGCAGTACCAGTTCCATCAGCAGCAGCCTGAGTCTACAGTCGCTGATGAGCAGCTTTCTTCACCCTGCTGCAGCCACCTCCAGACTCTGTCATTGTGCCACTCAGTGGCCTCCACATACTGCTGCAATCTCCAGACTCTGTCATTGTGCCACTCGGTGGCCTTCTCCTGATGCTGCCGACTCCAGACTGTGTCATTGTGCCACTTGGTGGTCTCCTCATACTGCTGCCAGCTCCAGACTCTGTCTTTGTGCCACTCGGTGGCCTCCTCATACTGTTTCCACCACCAGACCCTGTTATTGGGCCCCTCTGTGGTCTCCTCATGCTGCTTCCACCTCACCACTATGTCATAGGTCCACTCTGTGGACGTCTCATGCTGTTCCGACCCTCCCCACTTCATGACTGCTCCGCTATTTTTTTCTTTCAGCCTGGCGGACATCATCATTTATTTTAACTTTCTTATCTGTCAGAAGGAAGGAAAAATGAGACGCACAATGGATCCTGTCTGTATAGCAGCTGTAAGGCCTGTATGATTCCATCAGAATTGGCTTATGATTTGGTAGAGAAAAAAGCAGGAGTGGGTACAAAACACTGAAGCCATGCAAATATTCCATTCATGTGTCATCTCTGTTTTAGATCCACTCCTGTTTTTTTTTTTTTTTGGCATTAGCAATACTGATGGATTTTTGAGCAAATGCTGACCGAGTGAAAGCGGATTCTCCACAGACAGGATCCATTTTTTGTGGGTTATTGTTCTGACGGATCAGAGGAAGGGCAAATGAATCAGTGATGTCAACACAAACTTACTTCTGACACCCTCTCCCCTCTGTAAAGGGGGCTCTACTTGTATAAGCGTTAATAGAACAGGTTCTGTAGATATTTATGTGTAATCAGCTGACGACGGTGTAAAAGGAATGCGCTTCTTCTTGAAGCTAAGATTAACCTATAAGGCTGAGTTCACACTTGA
Organism: Bufotes viridis; assembly: GCA_033119425.1. Taxonomy (NCBI): domain Eukaryota; kingdom Metazoa; phylum Chordata; class Amphibia; order Anura; family Bufonidae; genus Bufotes; species Bufotes viridis. The sequence continues at coordinate 38,796,461 of CM065589.1, forward strand.
GTTATTTGGTCAGTTTTGGCCCAGTGACTGCCCAAATAAGTGAAGTGCCGTGATTCTAAGATCGACGCCTGTCATCTGCATGTCATACAGATTTACAGTATTATTTCACTCCCAAGCAGACTCCCTATGTGTGTTACTGCAAGGAACCAGGAAATAGTCATTTTTAAATGCAATTTGCCGCAAATATATTCGGATCAAATATATTCTGTGGACTCACAGAAAAAAAGTTCTTTATATATTCCTCACTTGTAATATGAGGCAAAATTGGACCAAAGGAAACAAAGAGATTCGACAAGAGAAGTGCTGCATTAAAAAAAAGTGTACATTTCCATGTTTAGTGTTCCTTCAAATCATGGCTTTTTCTGCATTCAGAAAATATCATCAATATTCATCAATATCAGATCGATGGGGGTCCGACACTCCCATCAATTGTAGCAGCAGGCAGTGTAAATACAATCATGGCGTCCTATTAACATCTATGGGACGGCTCCTGTCTGTTCAAATGAATAGGTATGAGCCGTCCTGAAGAAATGAATGGCAATGATGTATTGTAAGGGTATTTTAATGTCTCTTTTAAATTATATTTACTATTCTGTGTAAGGATATTCCTTGTAATGTAGTACCCGTCCCCCATTATGCCTATAAGGCTACATTCCTGAGTGATCTCAGAGACATGCGTGATGCACACTGGATGAGGAACTAATGGGAATAACTGTGGTCTGCACCAACAATTATAGGGGACTCCACTTGGAACTTCATCCTAGGTAGTATGTAAGTATTGATTTGCCCTATCTCTTGTACACCTCTTTTACATCTCTTAGTAAATATATTTATTCACTTAGACTTCATAAGCTTATTCATAGTGTTGAGCGAACAGTTTGAGCATCGTTCGGGTTCGTACCGAATTTTGGGGTGTCCGGGACACAGACCCGAACCCGGACATTTTCAAAAAAGTTCGGGTTTGGGTTCGTTGTTCGTCGATTACTTCCCGCTTTCTGAAGGGCTGCACAGCAGCCAATCAGCTAGCGTTTTACTTCTTGCCCTAAGAGCCCATCACAGTCATGCCTACTAATGGCATGGCTGTGATTGGCCAAGTGCAGCATGTGACCCAGCCTCTATTTAAGCTGGAGTCACGTAGCGCCGCACGTCACACTGCTCTGATTAGTGCAGGGAGAGGACGCAGCTTCTGTCAGGGCGAGATTAGGCAGGGTAAAGTCAGCAACAGCACCTAATGAACGGATCAATCTACAGCTGTGAATGATTGAACTTCTGCTAGTTACTTGCTCACTGGTTTTTAGGCTGCACAGAGCGTTTTTCTGTCACTTATTTTCTGGGTTGATCGGCGGCCATTTTGTGACTTGTGGTGCACCAGAACAAGCTGCCACCAAGTCCATCAATTCATCAATACTAGTTTTTTTTTGCTATATCCTACATCAGGGGCTTGGCTGTGCTAATTGTCACCCCTAGAAACTCAGGATAGCAATTTCTATATTTTATTAAGGGGTTAAATACAATTGCCCAAATACCAATCCTCTAAATCTGGTGTTCCAGCTTTGGCTAGACAAGTATAATACTGTCTGCTGTCTGGCAAAGGATAGATTATTTTCTGTGGTGAAATTCAATTGCCAAAATAGCAATACCATAAATCAGTGGTTTCAGCTGTGGCTGGCAAAATATAATAGTGTCCGCCAAAACATATATTTTGTTCTGGGGTGTAATTCACTTGCCAAAATAGCAATACCCTGAATCTGGTGTCCCAGCTGTTGCAGGCCAGGTTTCATAGTGTTCGCCAAAACATATATTTTGTTCTGGGGTGAAATTAATCTGCCAAAATAGCAATACCCTGAATCTGGTGTCCCAGCTGTTGCAGGCCAGGTTTCATAGTGTCCACCAAAACATATATTTTGTTCTGGGGTGAAATTACTTTGCCAAAATTGCAATACCCTGAATCTGATGTCCCAGCTGTTGCAGGCCAATTGTAAATCTGTCCATAAAAGGATACCTTTCATCCAGAGCCTAAATACTAGCCCTAAAATAGATATTCCCCTAAATCAGTGGTTTCTGCTGTGCCTGGATTAGTGTAATACGCTACATAAACAAATAGGCAGATAGTGTTAGGTGCCTGTAAAAAAAAGGCCTGAATTTGAAATCAATACATTGGGCCAAATATTTTTTTCCTTATTGTGGTGCTTGGTGAACGGTAACAATGAGGAAAACATCTAGTAAGGGACGCGGACGCGGTCGTGGTGGTGTTAGTGTACCCTCTGGTGCTGGGAGAGGACGTGGCCATTCTGCCACAGCCACACGTCCTAGTGAACCAACTACCTCAGGTTCCAGTACCCGCCAGAATTTACAGCGATATTTGGTGGGGCCCAATGCCGTTCTAAGGATGGTAAGGCCTGAGCAGGTACAGGCGCTAGTCAATTGGGTGGCCGACAGTGGATCCAGCATGTTCACAACATTATCTCCCACCCAGTCTTCTGCTGAAAGCGCACAGGTGACACCTGAAAACCAAGCCCATCAGTCTGTCACATCACCCCCATGCATATCAGGGAAACTGTCTGAGCCTCAAGTTATGCAGCAGTCTCTTATGCTGTTTGAAGACTCTGCTGGCAGGGTTTCCCAAGGAAATCCACCTAGCCCTTCCCCAGTGGTGGAAGACATAGAATGCACTGATGCACAACCACTGATGTTTCCTGATGATGAGGACATGGGAATACCACCTCATCGGAGTCCGCACGTCTCTGATGATGACGAAACACAGGTGCCAACTGCTGCGTCTTTCTGCAGTGTGCAGACCGAACAGGAGGTCAGGGAGAAAGACTGTGTGGAAGACGATGCAGGGGACGATGAGGTCCTAGACCCTACATGGAATGAAGGTCGTGCCACTGACTTTCATAGTTCAGAGGAAGAGGCAGTGGTGAGACCGAGCCAACAGCGTAGCAAAAGAGGGAGCAGGGGGCAAAGCAGACCAGCCGCCGCCAAGAGAGTTCGCCTGCTACTGGCCACCGCCACCAGGGACCGAGCACCCCAAAGGCAGCTTCAAGGAGTTCCCTGGCATGGCACTTCTTTAAACAATGTGCTGACGACAAGACCCGAGTGGTTTGCACGCTGTACCATCAGATCCTGAAGCGAGGCATTAACGTTCTGAACCTTAGCACAACCTGCATGACCAGGCATCTACATGCAAAGCATGAACTGCAGTGGAGTAAACACCTTAAAAGCAAGGAACTCACTCTGGCTTCCCCTGCTCCCTCTTCTGCTGCTGCCTCGGCCTCTTCCTCCGCCTCGGAAGGAACGTTGGCACCTGCCGCCCCTCAAACAGAGGATGTGCCACCGACACCACCACCTGCGTCACCAAGCATCTCCACCATGTCACACGGCAGCGTTCAGCTCTCCATCTCACAAACCTTGGAGAGAAAGCGTAATTTCCACCTAGCCACCCTCGAACCCTGGGCCTGAATGCCAGCATTTCTAAACTACTGGCCTTTGAAATGCTGTCATTCAGGCTAGTGGACACAGACAACTTCAAACAGCTGATGTCCATGGCTGTCCCACAGTATGTTGTTCCCAGCCGCCACTACTTCTCCAAGACAGCCGTGCCTTCCCTGCACAACCAAGTATTCGATAAAATCAAGTGTGCACTGCGCAACGCCATCTGTGGCAAGGTCCACCTAACCACAGATACGTGGACCAGTAAGCACGGCCAGGGACGCTATATCTCCCTAACTGCACACTGGGTAAATGTAGTGGCGGCTGGGCCGCAGGCAGAGAGTTCCTTGGCGCACGTCCTTTCGCCGCCAAGGATCGCAGGGCATCATTCTTTGCCTCCTGTAGCCTCGGCTTCCTCCTCCTCTGCTTCCACCAGCTCATCCTGTCAACCACACACCTTCACCACCAACTTTAGCATAGCCCGGGGTAAACGTCAGCAGGCCATTCTGAAACTCATATGTTTGGGGGACAGGCCCCACACCGCGCAGGAGTTGTGGCGGGGTATTGAACAACAGACCGACGAGTGGTTTCTGCCGGTAGACCTCAAGCCCGGCCTGGTGGTGTGCGATAATGGGCGAAATCTTGTCGCAGCTCTGGGACTAGCCGGTTTGACACACATCCCTTGCCTGGCGCATGTGCTGAATTTGGTGGTGCAGAAGTTTATTCACAACTACCCCGACATGTCAGAGCTGCTGCATAAAGTGAGGGCCGTCTGTGCGCGCTTCCGGCGTTCACATCCTGCCGCTGCTCGCCTGTCTGCGCTACAGCGTAACTTCGGCCTTCCCGCTCACCGCCTCATATGCGACGTGCACACCAGGTGGAACTCCACCTTGCACATGCTGGAAAGACTGTGCGAGCAGCAGCAGGCCATAGTGGAGTTTCAGCTGCAGCACGCACGCGTCAGTCGCACTGCGGAACAGCACCACTTCACCACCAATGATTGGGCTTTCATGCGAGACCTGTGTGCCCTGTTACGCTGTTTCGAGTACTCCACCAACATGGCCAGTGGCGATGACATCGTTATCAGCGTTACAATACCACTTCTATGTCTCCTTGAGAAAATGCTTAGGGCGATGATGGAAGAGGAGGTGGCCCAGGAGGAGAAGGAAGAGGATGAGGGGTCATTTTTAGCACTTTCAGGCCAGTCTGTTAGAAGTGGCTCAGAGGGAGGTTTTTTGCAACAGCAGAGGCCAGGTACAAATGTGGCCAGCCAGGGCCCACTACTGGAGGACGAGGAGGATGAGGAGGAGGTGGAGGTGGATGAGGATGAAGCAGGTTCACAGCGGGGTGGCTCCCGACACAGCTCAGGCCCATCACTGGTGTGTGGTACAAGCGCATGCTGGTAGAGGCGCTCCTGAGAGCATTCCCAAATGTCACAGGGGAACAGGTGGAAGCCCAAGGCGAAGGCAGAGGAGGAGCAAGAGGTCGCCAACGCAGCTGTGTCACTGCCAGCTCCTCTGAGGGCAGGGTTAGCATGGCAGAAATGTGGAAAAGTTTTGTATCCATGCCACAGCTAACTGCACCACCACCTGATACGGAACGTGTTAGCAGGAGGCAGCATTTCACTAACATGGTTGAACAGTACGTCTGCACACCCCTCCACGTACTGACTGATGGTTCGGCCCCATTCAACTTCTGGGTCTCCAAATTGTCCACGTGGCCAGAGTTAGCATTTTATGCCTTGGAGTTGCTGGCCTGCCCGGCGGCCAGCGTTTTGTCTGAACATGTATTCAGCACGGCAGGGGGCGTCATTACTGACAAACGCAGCCGCCTGTCCACAGCCAACGTGGACAAGCTGACGTTCATAAAAATTAACCAGGCATGGATCCCATAGGACCTGTCCCTCCCTTGTGCAGAATAGACATTTATAACTGCCTCCCCCTCAACCATGTATTCTTGTACTCCGGGGCACTTCTTTATTGAATCCTCATTTGTTTAACTTTACCATGATCTTGCGGTGCAACCCAAAGTTGAATGAACCTCTCCTCTGTCTGGGTGGTGGGGCCGAAATAACTGAAAGTGGCCTTCTCCGGTGGTGGTTGATATGACGCATGATTCTTTGCTGTGGGACCTCTCTCCTCTGTCTGGGTGCTGGGCCGAAATAACTGAGAGTGGCCTTCTCCGGTAGTGGTTGATATGACGCATGATTCCTTGCTGTGGGACCTCTCTCCTCTGTCTGGGTGGTGGGGCCGAAATAACTGAGAGTGGCCTTCTCCGGTGGTGGGTGATATGACGCATGATTCCTTGCTGTGGGACCTCTCTCCTCTGTCTGGGTGCTGGGCTGAAATAACCGAGAGTGGCCTTCTCCAGTGGTGGTTGATATGACGGATGATTCCTTGCTGTGGGACCTCTCTCCTCTGTCTGGGTGCTGGGGCCGAAATAACTGAAAGTGGCCTTCTCCAGTGGTGGGTGATATGACGCATGATTCCTTGCTGTGGGACCTCTCTCCTCAGTCTGGGTGCTGGGGCCGAAATAACTGAAAGTGGCCTTCTCCAGTGTTGAGTGATATGACGCATGATTCCTTGCAGTGGGACCTCTCTCCAATTGATATTGGTTAAATTTTATTTATTTTATTTTATTTTAATTCATTTCCCTATCCACATTTGTTTGCAGGGGATTTATCTACATTTTGCTGCCTTTGGCAGCCCTCTAGCCCGTTCCTGGACTATTTTACAGCCTTTTTAGTGCCTAAAAGTTCGGGCCCCCATTGACTTCAATGGGGTTCGGGTTCTGTATAAAGTTCGTGTCGAGTTCGGATCCCGAACACGAACATTTTCGGGAAGTTCGGCCGAACTTCTCGAACCCGAACATCCAGGTGTTTGCTCATCTCTACTTATTCATTCTCAAATATTTTGAATTCAGGTTACAGACGCCATAGTTGTAATTACACTGCCTTTCATAGTTGCAATTGTTGCAGTGAGCAGATAAACAGAGAAGCGTGCAGTCTTCTCTTCAAACAGTTAATTGGCGGGGTGCCGGGTATCGGACTGCCCCAATCTGATATTGATGCCCTATCCTGAGGATAGGTCATCAATAGTAAAAGGTGGACAACCCCTTTAATGATCTTTTTTTGTCCTACTGTAGATGGGGAGGCAGGGAGTTGTCTTACAGCCATAGGACAGTGAAAAGAAGGACTCACAGATAAGTGTTCTTTGTATATGGCTCACTTTAATCGTAATACAAAGCAAATATGATAAAAGGAAACAAAGAGATTAAGAAGAGAAGTGCTGAGAATTTTTTTTAATTGTGTATTTCCATTTTAGTGTTTTAAATCATGGCTTTTTCTCAATCCTACTACCTCACTTGTTTGGAGATGATCTGAGCGGGCTGAACTTAGACAAAGGGGAAGAGCTTAATTATATTTTTGTCCTACTGCAGAAGGGGAGGTTGCTGTTGCAGCTAGTTGCCTTACTGTCAGACATACGGCAGTGGGAAGATGGCCAGATGTAAATTTTCTAGGTGTTAAGACAGCTATCAGTTGCTACAGTGTAGAAACCAGACTTTAACAGGATACAGACATTGCAAAGCTTTAAAACTAGGAAGTGTGTACTGTAGCAAATAATATACACACAGTGGGGGCCATTTATAAATGTGCCTGTATCTACACAGCTAGTATGTGGATGCTTTCATCCAAGACATGAACTTCAGGTTCACATATCTGCAAAGATGTATAACTAAGAAATAATAGATCTGCTGGAACATAAAGCAACAAGTCTAAGCTAAAGTACATAAACTGTAGATGTTGTAAGGGATCACTCTCTCATAGGGGGTCGCAATCACAGATTTCTCCTTTGACAACATGGTTCAAGTCCAAATGGTGCTTTATTCCTGCACTTCAGCACCATCACAAACATAAACATAAACTAAAATAAACACCTGCCCGTCAGGGCTCTAGCTAATTCAGGGGTCTTCTCCCTGGCTTATCTAAAAAAAATGCAGTTCACATACAGGGTCTCCGGCTCCTACTCTCTCTGTAGGGTCACTTCCTCAGCTTTTTCACTCCCTAAGTCATACACAGAGGGTTGTTTTATCCCTCCTTGATTACAGCAGCAGGCCTCACCTGTGATCACCTCCGGCAAAAGACAATACATGTTGTGGAAGGGTGTGGACTGGTAGATCCTACTACCAAACCTATCCCCCAGTCCACATGAAATCCAGCCCAGAACATCTAGACAAAACTGTCTCAGCAAACTACACTTTGTTTAAACCACTGCAGCTTTCTGAATTTCAGTTATCTCACCCAGCTGAGGTATCTGGGTGGGATATACACGCCTCCCAGCACTTATAATGTACCCATCACCACAATGTACAGAAATGGAATCACGCATTGTTCCAGAAACAAAAACAGTTTGGCTTTTGTTCAGAATCTAAGCAACAATTACTCAACAAGCCAAGACTCCTTAAAGACGAGCTCAATGCAGCACTGGGGAACCCTATCATTAAATGTAGGGCCCTATCATTTGAGCTGGTTATTGTGTTAAGTAATTGTGTAAAATATTATAAATATTGAAACACAAAAATAACATACATTACAATGTTTCCCTGTCCTACCTCTCTTTTGCAGCAGCCTTGTAGGCTTCTACATCTAATAGAAAATAGCTAGTTTTAGTCCACCTGAAGTGAAATAGTCTTACTTGGTATTGTTACAGTGGGTGTGGAAACACTGCTTCAACTAACAAATTTGGCTTTGGGCTATTCCTGGCAGTACCCTGGTTTTCACACTTTAACTGATTCATGTACAGGGATTTTGACTTTATTACAGGAGAACCACCAGGCCTCCTAGAGTAATCTCTGTGAGACTGACAGCTGACCCACGGGGGTTAGAGACACTGATGCAGGGCCCTCGAGGGTTCAAGAAAAATCATAGTCATGGACATGCCGAGGTCATGGCAGGCACAGTATGTGCTGTACTGTAAATGGTCCAAGGTTAAGGCAGGCAGTGTTGGGTCAATATAGAGGTAAGACACAGGTCAGGCAGTGAAGGGTCAGAATCCAGTAAATGGGCAGAAAATAGTACATGGTCAGACAGCAGAACAGACACCTCTGCGGGATACTAGTACACTAGAAAACCTATTGCTCAGGCACCCTTCCACAGGAAAAGGTGCCTAAAGTACCCCAGGGTTGCCAGATATGGGCTGGTAAAGATCTGGCTGAGAGCACAATGACCCTTTAAGAGCCCGAGCACACTCCCAGCCTAGAGGAGGAAAGTTCTTGCCAGAAAGCAGGCCACAGCTTGCATAAATGGAAAAAGCAAGCCCAGCTGGGTTATGAGGGAAGTGAAGCAGTGGCTGGGAGCTGCCACAGTAATAGGTATAATGGTCTACCATTGCCTTCACAAAATCTTCCTCCCAAGAATCATTCTTTTCTCAACTTCTCTACTGTCAGCTATGGACACTCAAACCTTCTTTGTCTGACATAATAGGAAACGACCCCAAGTGAAAGTTTTTTATGCTGTTTTTGGAGCTAATATCGGAAGTGAATTATAAAAGGCGAGATAGTACTAAGTAGATATACTATTCCTTTTTTTGAATCAACTCCTGGGTTTGGCTTCAAAAGCTGCATTAAAAAACCTGCACTTGTAGCCATACCCTTAGATGTCCATTATCAGATTACATTTTTGGCCTTTCTTCTCGATTCTTGAACTTGACTTAAGGTCAGTTGCAAAGATTTGTGTAAAAACAATTCCATATAAGTCTAATTGCGTGTCACTGACCTCATCTTACTGACCAAAAACAATAATCATCACAAAACCTGGGGACATTCATGACTGTTAGTTCTACAAGAAAAAGAGTTCTGAGAAACACATATTCTGTCTGTGTTTAGCTAAATTTTTTGCAGAGCTGTAGAGTAAGAAAGTTGGAGTCAGTTTTGAGTAGAAATGTCACAAACTATTCGCCGGCAAACAGTTCCCGGCGAACATATCTTGTTCGTGTCCGCCGCGGCGGGTGAACATATTCGATGTTCGCGTTCGCCCGTATACTTTATCATTGAGCAAACTTTGACCCTGTACCTCACAGTCAGCAGACACATTCCAGCCAATCAGCATACCCTCCCTCCCAGACCCTCCCACCTCCTATCTAACCGCAAGGACAGCATCCATCTTAGATTCATTCTGAAGCTGCAGTGTTAGTAATTGTAAATCGCAATGCGATTAATATAACCTGTATTATTCGCATTGCGATTACAACTTAGATCTGAGTTCCTAATGGTTGTATTGCTAGAATATAACGAAGATAATGAATATAGCACTATATTCTCAATCTTCGTTATATTCTAGCAATACAACCATTAGGAACTCAGCTGTTCAGTTGTAATCGCAATGCGAATAATACTTACAATTATTAATCGCTTTGCGAATCCATTTGATGCCTCTATTTGATTGTATATGACGGTTGACTACCAACGTTCTGCTGCATCCAAAGCAAGATATCTGAACCACCCAGGGGCCATTTGGGCATTTTTTAAGAGAAAACGCATCAAAAGCGCATCAACTACGCATCAAAAATGCATCTGCATTTTTATAATTTTTTTTATAATTTTATTTTTTTGTGTATTTTGCCACATTTGGTTGCATATTTGCATTTGGTATAGGCAAATATGGTAGTCTAGATCATGTGTCTATACCAAAACCTAGGATCATTGTTTGACAGCATATTTTCTAAGCCATGTAGCTGAATATAGATTTGGGCAGAGTAATGATCTAGACTAATGATCTGTTGCAAAACTACAACTCCCAGCATGCCTGCACAGCCAAAGGCTGTCCGGGCATACTGAGAGTTGTAGTTTTGCAAAAGTTGGAGGCACACTGGTTGGGAAACACTGAATTCTAGACTACCATATTTGCCTATACCAAATGTAAAATGTGGCAAAATACACAAAAAAAATATAATAAAAAATAAAAAAATGATAAAAACGCATATGCGTTTTTGATGCGTTTTCTATCAAAAACGCCCAAATGGCCCCTGGGGGGTTCAGATATCTTGCCTCGGAGGCATATACAATCAAATAGAGGCATCAAATGGATTCACAAAGCGATTACTAATTGTAAGTATTATTCGCATTGCGATTACAACTTAGAGCTGAGTTCCTAATGGTTGTATTGCTAGAATATAACGAAGATTGAGAATTCAATCTTCATTCTATTCTAGCAATACAACCATTAGGAACTCAGTTCTAAGTTGAATTCGCAATGCGATTAATGCAGGTTATATTATTCGCATTGCAAATTCAACTTGCCACACTTTGCGTCAACTACGTAATTTTCCATGGGAGTTTTGCCATGGATCCCCCTCCGGCATGCCACAGTTCGGGTGTTAGTCCCCTTGAAACAGCTTTTCCATCACTATTGTGGCCAGAAGGAGTCCCTGTGGGTTTTAAAATTCACCTGTCTATTGAAGGCTATGGCGGTTCGCACTGTGGAAAATTTTATGTTCGCGACATCTCTAGTTTTGAGCGGAATGGCACAAACCCCAACTCTGGCTTCAAAATATAAAATAATAAATATTCTAAAATCTGTATTTACTCACAGGAATGTATAATATTTTTTGTAAGTATGTGATTCAAAAGATACAAATATCATTAAAAGGGTTGTGCAAGAATGGGGAGGAGGTTGGCAAACCCCCCCACTTTACTGGACCTGTATAGGGAAGATTATTTATCTGCTTCCAGGTGCCGGCTCCCCAATCCTTCTCCTCCAGGCCTGTGATGCTCTGCTGGGCTCCCTCAATGTAAACATCTTGTTTCACATTTCTGCAGCCAATCACTGTCTTTGGCGGAGAACGGATCCCTTTGGGTCATGTGATTATTTGTCATGACGTAAGGAGAGATGGTCACTTTTGCGACTAGTTATTGGCTGCGACATTGTCAAACTGGATGTTTACTTCAGGGGAGCGCAGCAGAGCATTGCAGGCTGGGAGGAGAAGGAGCGGGGAGCCAGTGCTGAGAAGCAGGTAAGTAATCTTCCCTTTACAGGTCCAAAAAACATGCAAACACACCCCCACCCGTGTACAACCTCTTTAAAATACAATACAAGTAATAAAAGTTGGTGGGTATGGAAAAAGTCCAGTGTCTTGAACCCCATGCAAGTTTCACTGTGTTGGAAGCCACAGTACCTTTTTCACTATCATATATGGTGGAAATCAGGGGCAGAGTGACCCCTACCCCTGGGTAATAGTGGTTGTGCCCTTCTGACTAGTCATATACATGTATATATACTTTTTTTTGCAGATTTTTCACTTTAATTCATCTGAATTAGGGACTCTGGGCCACGAGTCATGGGCATTGTCCAAATGAAGGGTATCACAGGGTCAAAAAGTCAGATGGATTCTGGTGGTCCTCCAGAACCATGTTGGATGTGGTACTTTGCTCTAGCCAACAGAAGGGTATTTTGACATACCCGTAAGACAGATTAAACCAGGCAACCCAATAATAATTTCATTACAACTGCCATAAATGTTCTACGGCAATGAAGTTGCTGTAGTTAATTGCTCCTTCAATGGGTATGACTGACTTGATTTAATGGTTTTACTGGGACTGTTTAACATATACTCCAATAATGTGATTTGTAAAATAAAAGCAGCAGAGTGAACATTGGCTTTTTCATAACTAGAATGAAAGTTTAGCCTATACGCAATAATAACAATGATATAAAATGTGCCACCACATGTTTTCAGCGTAACTAGACTTTATATTTTATTTTGACTACAATAAAAGCTTCTACAAATAACTTATGTCATCTAGTAAACCATTTTAAATGAAAAGCTCAAATTAGAATACACTGTAAAATGTACATGTAAAATACCTTACTGTGTAATAATATCTTAATAGCAAGACGCCTGCCAAACACAACATTTTTTTAAATGTTTTATTGTGGCGAAATGGAACAGTTTTATGTAACTGGCTGCAGTTATGGTTGAAGATATATTCATTTGTTACTACAACTTTTCTTCCAACCTGCTTCACATGTAAAATCACAACATAACTAAAGTTCACGGGCTCTGAATCTACTGTGTGTTGGTGAATCCTATGGTACAATGCATTTGGAAAGTCTTCAGGCTCTTTCACTTTTTTCACATTTTTTTTTATCTTGCGGTCTTGTGCTAAAATAATAAAATAATTCAAGTTTTCTCCATCATGGAATACCCCATAGTGAGAAAGTAAAAACTAAATTTACAACTTTTTGCACAAAAAGGAAAAACGAAAATTTTTCATGGATATAAGTATTCAAACCCTTTTTATGACAATTGAAATGTTGCTCTGGGGCCCTCCGGCATTTTTTTGATCATCTTTAAGATGTTTCTACGCCTTGATTGGAGTCCATCTGTTGTAAATTCAGTGTATTCCTTGTGATTCAGAAAGACTTAGCCCTGTCAATATAAGATGTCACAGCTGACAATGTATTTTAGAGCAAAAACCAAGCCATAAAAAGAAAAGAACTGCCTGTAGAGCTCAGAGACAAGATTGTGTGGAAGCACAGATCTGGAGAAAAGTACAAAACATTTCTGCTGCACTGAAAGCTCCCAAAAGTGGGAGAAGGGCCTTGGTAAGAGAGGTGACCAAGAACCCAATGGCCACTCTTGCTGAGCTCCAAAGATCCTGTGTGCAGATAGGGGAAACTTCCAAAAGGTCAACCTTCATTGCAGCACTCCAGTAATCTAGGCTTTATGGCAGGGTGGCTAGAAATAAGCTACTCCTCAGTAAAAGATACATGAAAGCCTGGAGTTTGAAAAAAATAAAAAAATAAACACCTAAAGGACTCTAAGACTGTAAGAAACAAGATTCTCTGGTTTGAGGAGTCCAAGATTGAACTTTTTGGCCTCAATTCTAAGCATTATGTCTGCAGGAAATGGGGAACTTCTCATAACCTTCAAAATAACATCCCTACAGTGAAGCATAGTCATGGCAAAATCATGCTGAGGGGGTGTTTTATCACCGGCTGGGACAGGAAGACTGGTCAGGGTTGAGGAAAGCTGAATGGAGCAAAGAACAGAGAAATTAATAATGAAAACCTGATCCAGAGTATTCTGGACCTCTAACTGGGCCAAAGGTTTATCTTCCAACAAGACAATGACCCTAAGAATACAGCCAAAGCAACACAGAAGTGGCTTAGGGACAACTCTGTGAATATCCTTGAGTGGCCCTGCCAGATCCCTGACTTGAACCCTATGGAATATCTCTTGTGAGACCTGAAAATGTCTGTCCACCAATGGTCCCCATTCAACCTGACAGAGCTTGGGAGGGTCTGCAGAGAAGAATTTGAAGAAAATCTCCAAATCCAGTGGCATCATAGACAAGAAGACTGTAGGCTGTAATCACTGGCAAAGGGCTTCAACTAAGTCCCAAGTAAAGGGTCTGAATATGTATGTCAATGCAAGATTAACATTTTTTCCTTTTCAATAAATTAACACAGATTCTGAACATTCCGTTTTCACATTTTTTTTTATTTTAGCACAAGGTAGCATGATAACTAAATGTGAAAAAGTGAAAGGGTCTGAATATATTCCAAATGCATTGTATACACCCTTTTAACGTCTAAATGCTATGCTTGTCGGGATGCATTTACATCTACATTAAAGACTCCATTACAACTCCCATAATCACTTGAACAAGGGTCCAAAGCATGGTACTTGAGACTTAAAAGATATATAGTGCCCTGGGGCAGGGGTACTTTAAAGTCTGAACATTGGTGGACATTTGCCCCTTTTTATCCTATGCAAAGTCATCAATTCCTTACTTTATTGCACCTTAAATGGTTAACTTGCACTGACATACTGTTTAATACTGTGTAACTGCATTTTATATCTTTGCTCTGCTATATATATTGAATCTGATATATGATCTTGTTTCTTTGCACTGTATTTGCACAGCACTGTGGAAAGGGTTAATGAATATTGAACGAGACTTTAGAGACCTTCTAGCTAATAATGAGAAGCTATTAATTTTCCTCTATGTTATAACGTTTTACGTCTCGAGACTTGTTTTTGTCATTCCCACTATTATTGATATTGTAATGCATGTCTATGACAGATAAAAATTGTAACATTCTATCTGTTTGGGCTGTGTTTCTCAACTCTACCCCTCCCACTTGAAGGTTCTAGCTCAGCTAGAAACTATACCTAAGGAGAGCAGTCAGAGCCTCAGTTGTGAAGTTGTGAAGAAGAGACTCTGCCAGACTATTAGAGTGACCAGAAGAAGATACTGACATGGGCATACTCTGCCACAGACCCGGGATCACCAGCTACTGACCAGGGTAACAGATATATAAGAGCAAAAGGGACAGCTAGCCAAGGCTTTTACCATAATACCTTTTACCATATTAACACAAAAGCAAATATATGGCGCACAACCCTTCGTGCACCCTTCCATCCTACTAATAAGAGCACTTTGTATTGTGAGATACTACCTCAACTTGTCCTCCACCGGCATGACAGTGCCTATAACCCTCTACTGTTAAGTTCTTCTACCTAAGTATAATTCACCTCATATCTGTCAGCCATTTTTCCCATCAGTGCCACCAACATTTAGTAATGCATGAAGTGCAAGTTCTGGGAAGCTTTTCTCTTTGGTCTCATAGGGTGGCAAAAAGGGCACAAACTTACTCCAGATGTGCTTGCGTCTAGAAGATGCAGCCAATCTGAATGGAATTATGTCAGGATGAGACTGGGGCCCTGGAATTAAGGCAGGGTATGAAGTGAATGGCCCCACGATCGACTCTGAACCTGTCAGTGATTGACCTGTTGATCATGTTTAATGTCCTGCAACAAGGCAGGGCAAAGGGGTCAATGGTTCCATAATATTCTCAGAATCTGTCAGTGATTGACCTGTTGATCATGTTTAATGGTTTGAGGAGGACCACTTCTTTAGGCTTTACAGTTGAAATTCAACCAGGCAACTTTCAGATGAGTTTGTATGTTTTCCCTGCATCTGTATGGGCTTCTCTCAGGTTCTCCGGATTGTTCCCAAGCTCCAAAAACTGATGCTGATATGTTAATCGATCAGAATCACTAATAGTGGGCAGCCTGGTGGCTCAGTGGTTAGCACTAGTGCCTTACACATTAACCTATAACCTGTTTATCTATAATTGCATTTTAACTTTGAACGTGACTCACAATCAATGATCAGCATTTCTTGGCTTCACTATTGATATTCTACCTCAGACCTTCACTAACATGTAAAACTGCACAAACATTTGGAAAGTGGAAAAAGCCCTAAGGGCCGGTACACCACTCTGCAAACAAAATAAAACTGAATCTATTTATAAGACAGATTAGTGAATATATTGGGAAAATGCTTTAAACAATCCAGTAAAGTATTTTATAGACATATTTGATATTGATTTAGGGATGGATATAAAAAAATAATATTGGGGGTAAATTACTCATTTTATGAACATATATATATATATATATATATATATATATATATATATATATATATATTAGTATAAGTAGTTGTTGAGTCTCGTGATATTGTTTAGCAAAAGCTGAGGATGCTGTAAAATAATTAACTGAGTGATACTCATCTGGCCAAACCCCCACAGTTCCCTTGCTGCTACTACTCGGCCTCTGTAAACTTTAGCAATGACATTTTGACATTGACTTGTGACTTTATTTTCTATACAGATTTTCCATACATATCCGCACTGTATGTACTCACATAAGAGGAGACCAAGTTAAAAGTTTGCAGCTGGGCTCAGGAATTTCAAGTTACCCCAATCAAAACTGGGGGCATACTTTAACAACTCTATAAAAGGAAGGAAAGATGGAAAAAATAAAGAAGGAAGTATGAAAGGATGGAAGAAAGGAAGAAACGAAAGGAAGGTTAGATTGAAAAAATGAAGGAAGGATGCAACTGGAAAGCAAGATGGATGGACTAAAAGAAGGAAGGGAGAATGTAAGGTAAGAAGAAAGAAAGGATGGAAGAACAGAAGGAAGGACAGATGGATCAAAAGAAGGAATTAAGAAAGGAAGGATGAACGAAAGAAAGGATGGATGGATTAAAAGAAGCAATGGAAGATGGAAGGAAGGGCAGATGAACTGAAAGAAGAAAGGAAGAATAGACAGAAAGTACAAAGGAAGAATGGAAAAAAATAAGGAAAGAAGGATGAATGGATCAGAAGAAGGTACTAAGTAAGGAAGGATGGATGGAGGAAGGGAAGGATGTACAGAAGCAAGGATGGACTAAAAAACAAGGATGGACAGATGGCAGGAAGGAAGGAAGGAAAGGAAGAAAGGAATGGATGGATGGATGGATGGAAGGAAGGAAGGAAGGAAGGAATTATGGATGGACTGAAAGAAGGAAATAAAAATGGAAGGAAGAAAGGATATAAGAAGAGAAAGAAGGAATGAAGAATGGAAGGAAAGAAACGTGCAATCAAGAAAGGGCAAAACATTATAATTCAAAAACATAGAGAAAAGAAGATGTACAATTTTGTAGATTCTGTGGGCTCTCGGTAAATTATATTCTACTTGAACAGGGGTCGGCCTCAGATTGCCCTGATGTACATATTAAAAGCAGAGATTCACAGAATGAGTCACGGTGAATCACCATCTATGACACTTGACAAACAAGCATTAAAGCAGCAGTCCATTTGTCATTTTGTGAGTCATAGTGTGTAATATTAGCCATGAAGCTCTTTACAAAATTGCAGCGACTGGTGGGAATAATAGAAGCAATTTGTCCTTACGTGTGTCACACTCCGTGATATTTGCTGTCTTTTAAAACCTGTTTGAATTATGCATTTAGGGAAAGCGGGCAAGGCTCTCTATAAATACAGGCTGCCATCTGAACACATGTGCCACCTGGCCACAGAATGAAGGGTCCAATTAGGATTTCTTTCTCCCTTCAGAAAATTAGCTAAAACAAAACCATTTATTAACAGATTATCAGCTGAATTTGGTTGATGAAGACAGAACCTGATGTTGTAGATAAAGGGTGTCCAACCTGCTGCCCTACAGCTGTTGCAAAAATACAACTCCCAACATGCCTGGACAGCCTACAGCTTTTAGGGCATGCTGGAAGTTGTAGTTTTACAACATCTGGAGGGTCGCAGGTTGAGCATCCCTGTTCTAGACTATAGAGAAGCAGAGGGAAATGGCAGAGGGGTGGCATACTTGCCTACGGTTCTGGACTTTATTGAATTGTCCAGTTGACAATACTAGAAAGGGGGAAGGTCCTAGGACTATGCTAGAAATAAAGGGGTGTGGCTTCAAATCTGACATAATTTGTAATCATTAATTGAACTCAGTTCTTAAAAATTTCATTATTAATAATGAATTAACTAAAGCTATTTGACATGACCCTACTCCTACGCAGAACATCAGCGCCCACCATTCACCCAAGCATCCACGTTAGAGACAAGCGAATCGAAGTGTAATTCTGTCCGAATTTTAGGAAAAATTTGATTTGCACCGAATGCGAATTTCCTCACACTTCGTGGTAAAAAATTGCATTTTTTCCTAAAATGGCTGCTACACGTGTGAGGACATGGAGCAAGTAACTCTGGGAAGGTGTTCTGACATGCATGCTGCCAATCAGCAGCCAGCCAGCCCTGTGATATCACAGCCCTATAAATACGGCTGCCATCTTAGATTCTGCCATTCACCAGCATGCTTAGTGCAGGGAGAGACGTGTCTGCAGACGTTACGGACAGTGAAAGGAAAGACTTGATTGTGGTAAAAAAAAAAAGATTTACAAAAGCAGGGAAAGATTACTCAAGGTGTAGGAAAAGGATAGGGAGGAATCATTCCACCAGCATTTGTGTTGAACAGGGTTCAGTAGGGGAGGTTACAGCCTGGATAATAGGAACAAATTGATTTCACATTGCTGCACTGACTGGGGATCCAAATGCCATTATGCAGCTTTGTAGTTCCAGCAAACCGTTCGTATTAGGGTGCAAGTGCTGTTTGATAGAGACATTAACAGGGTTTATTACAAGGAAATCTTTCTACGTTTTATTCGCCCTTGTGTTGGACAGTTATATGTTCTAAAGCATTTTTTGGCTTGTATTAGTGGAGAAAAAAGGGCTTATTAGCCGTTGTGTGGTGAAGGATGAAAATTACAGACCTTTTTGTAATGTATTAGTGGCAAAAGTAAAATATATTTGCCCCTCAGTGGTGCAGTTATCTGTTTTAAAGCCCTTTTTTCCGTGTATTAGTGGAAAAAGAAAATATATCTTTACCGCTCAGCGGTGCAGTGATATATTCGGAAGCCCTGTATGCCATGTATTAGTGGCAAAATAAAAATATATTCGCCGTCCAGCGTTGTACTTATCTGTTAAGTATGGGCGCCGTGCCTATCTGTGATCTCTGCTTCCAGCCTCTGTTGCAGCTCTGGACTCTGCATGTGCTGTTGGTATTACCTATGTGGATTCCGCTATACAACTTCCATTTAACCTGGACACTGCTTGTACTCGGCTGCTTATGTGGCAGTATGCATCACTCCCTGGGCGGGGCTCAGTCATGTCATGTGATCTTGTTAACCTACCCTTGCTCTCCTGCAGTTATTTAAGTGGCTCAGCCCTTTACCCAGATGCCTCAGAGTCAAGGTCCTGATCTTGTGCTAAAGAGGTTGCTTACCACTCTTGTTCCCGACTTCATACTTTGTTCCCGGACTTTGTTTATCGTCTGATCCCTGCCTCCGTGCTTGCATCTCCTCTCCCGTTGTCAACCCAGATTGTCTGACCTTGTTCCTGTGCCGGCTGACCTGGCCCATTGCTTGTTTTGACTACGTCTCTGCCTCTTCCTCTGGTTCCTGTCTTGTTGCTCCTGGTAACGACCCTGCGTTTCTAACCACGACAGTACTGTTGGTACCTTTGCAGGAACCTCCTGGTCTGCCTTGACCAGCTGCCAATGACTGGTTTACGCTCTGGAGTAGCTCCAGGCAATTACTGTCGGTCAAGCCTATCCTCACCGGGTAGTTTCTTAGTTACTCCCATCCAGAGTATCGCTAGTCAGTGGCACAGTGGGTTCACATCTGATGATCCATGACACAAGGATATATTCTGAAGCCCTGTTTGCAGTGTATTAGTGGCAAAATAAAAATATATTCGCCATCCAGCGTTGTACTTCTCTGTTGAAAAGCCTGTTGAGTAAAAGTAGAATAAAATTGGGGCCTAATTGACATTCTGCGGTGCAGTGATATATATTCTGAAGCCCTGTTTGCCGTGTACTAGTGGCAAAATACAAAATACAAAATATTTTATCTAACATTGGATTATTTGATCTAACAGTATGTCATACAGAGAAGTGCCAGGCCATGCACAGGGGAGTGGCAGAGACATAAATGTTTCTGGCGCAGGCAGAGGTAACAACAGAGTAAGAGAGTGTGGCAGCATGGGTTGCAGTGAGAGGCCTGAGCTTCCAGTGTCATCTAGCGGTCATGTCTTGACCAGCAACCCAGCGGTTCTTGAATGGTTGACTCGGTCATCCACTTCATCCCAAGTGACATCAGACACCCCCAGCCAAGAGTCGCTGAGTTCCTCTGACACAATGTTTAGTTGGCATGTCCCAGGAGCAAGCCCTGTGCCTTCACAGGTCCGCAACCTGCCTCTGCACTTTTCTGTTCCCTCAGCCAGAGAAGTAATATATGCTGTGGGCTTGGCTCCACTTTTCAGTGAGGACGAGATACTAGAGGACAGTCAGCATCTACTGCCCAGGCAAGATCTAGAAGAGACATCCGCCGCTTCCTCCACTAGGCGGGCAAGTATTGATGAGGAGAGTGGCATGGGAGCTGGTGTTGCGAGCGGTCAGGCTCCTAACCCAGAGACAGTTGAGGAGGACATCAGTGACGTGCAGACAGTACTCGAAGATGATGATGTAGCTAATCGCACTTGGGAGCCGGGTGATGAAGGGGCTTTATCATCATCGGGAGAAGAGGGTGGCAGCTTGGCAGTAAGCCAGTGGCGGAGCCATCAAGTCGCTAGCGTGGCCGGGAGTCAGCAGGGTGGCAGCAGTGGGAGGTCAGGAGTAAAATGTGCCCGGGGTAGACCACCTGCTTCGCAGGAGCCTACCTGCCTGGGAAGTAGTGGTGCACAGGTACATGGAAGCAGCGGCAGTATCAGTTAGTCAGTGCGGAGTGTTGGTGGCAAAATCACCTACTCGGCGGTGTGGCAGTTATTTTTAAGACGCCTGAGGAGGTGAACATGGCCATATGTAGAATATGTGGGCAGAAGGTGAAGCGTGGCCAGGGTGCTAATGTTGGCACTATAGCCCTGCGTCAACATATGCAGCATCACCATAAAGTGGCCTGGGAGAACCGTGGCTCTGATGTGTTGGTCCAGCCTGCTGCAGCAACCGCTGCATTACCCAGTGGCACGCCCCAGGTTTCAGGCAGTCAAGGCTCCACCACCTCAGCCTAAGGGAACTGTCTGTCCTTCCCATCATCTGCTGTTCCTGATGCTCCTGCTCTGCCTCCTACTCCTCGTCAGTCATTCCGTCAGCAATCGATCATAAAAGCAATTGCCAAGAGACAACAGTATGTGTGCACGCATCCAGCGGCACAGAAGCTGAATGTGCTCCTGTCCAAGTTGCTGGTGCTGCAGTCCCTCCCGTTCCAAGTAGTGGACTCTGCACCTTTCAGAGAACTGATGTCTTGTGCCGAGCTGAGGTGGAGAGTCCTAAGCCATCATTTCTTTGCCAAAAAGGCAGTACCTGCCCTGCATACACATGTAGAACAGAAGGTGGGCCAGTACTTGAGCCTGTCGGTATCTGCCTAAGTGCACGGCAGCTCCGACGTGTGGAGCTGTAACTACGGTCAGGGACAATACATGTCCTTTATGGCCCACTGGGTAAATGTGGTTCCTGCACAGCCACACCAGCAACTTGACCAGGTAACGCCGCTTCCGCCTCCACGTTGCCAAGCCGTTGGTCCTGCGACAATGTCCGCCTCTGCCTCCTTATCCTCCACCGTGTCCTCAGCCTCCACTGCAGGGACAATTCACAGGGGCCCTCCAGCATACCACATGTGCAGGGCACGGGGTGTCACGCTGTTCTGCACCTCGTTTCCCTGGGCATACAGAGTAACACAGGGAAGGAACTGCTTATTGTCCTTCGTCAAGAAATCGAATCCTCGCTTTCTCCGTGACAACTCAAAATCGGAACCATGGTGACCGAAAACGGGAAGAACATTGTGTCAGTGCTGCGTCAAGGAGGGCTGAGCCATGCGCCCTGCATGTTACATGTGTTTAATCTGGTTGTCAGGCGGTTCCTGAAGTCTTCCACCCATTTACAAGACATCCTAAAAATGGCCAGGAAACTTTGCATTCAATTCAGCCACTCGCCACAGAACGGCATCCCCGAACATAGGCTGATCTTCAACGTTTCCAACTGTTGGAATTCCATAGATGTCTCTATGGTAGTTCAGTTTGTCCAGTAAAAAAGGCCCCCATTTTGGACTGGTAGCGAGGGTCCAACAAGGTGGCGAGACAGAAGTCATCCCTCTGCCGAATCATTTCTAGCCTTTCTCTGTTCATAGAGTTTGTCTAACATATGAATGGTGGAATTCCCTTCATATGTTAGACCAACTCTATGAACAGAGAAAGGCTAGAAATGTTTCAGCAGAGGGATGACTTCTGTCTCGCCACCTTGTTGGACCCTCACTACCAGTCCAAAATGGGGGCCTTTTTTACTGGACAAACTGAACTGCCATAGAGACATCCTATGCAGTCAGTTGACCGCTGCCTATCCGCACCATGGTCCATCCTCTCGCAGGTCTGACCAGGGGGCCCTCTGCGTTCACGTTCAACTGCCAGCTCTATCAGAAACAGCCTGAGTCTAGAGTCGCTGATGAGCAACTTTCTGAATAGTGAAGAAAGTACTCACCAGAAGCAGCTAGACCTGGAGCAAGACCTGAACTAGCAGGTGGTGGCATACTAGTTGGTGGTATACAAATCCAGTTTGGCTTCCCTGTAGTCCAGCAGATCTTCAATGTGGGGTGGCTGGGTGCAGTTACCCTGCGACCCCATATTGAAGATCAGCTGGACTACTGGGCAACCAAACTGGATTTGTCGTCGCAACTAGCAGAGTTTGCTCTGGAAAAGCTGTCCGGCCAGTAGTGTGGCATCAGAACGGGTGTTTAGTGTGGCGAGGGCCATAGTTACCCCAAGAAAAACTCGCCTGTCCACCCAAAATGTGGAGAGACTGACCTTTGTAAAGATGAATCAGACGTGGATCAGCCAGGATTTCCACCCATCAATGCCTGATGCATCAGATTAGATCATCCATGCTGCCTCACCCAAACCTTGACAAAAGAGACCGGTTTCTTCTGGCTACCTGCCTCAACTACTATTCTAATGCTGCCACCCACCTGATGCCACATATCTGATGCCAAGTGCTCCTTCTTAAACGCACCATTGTCAGCGGGTACTGTTATTGCCACCCACCTCCGCACTCTGTCATCGGGCCACTCTGTGGCAGCCTCCTGATGCTGTCTATACTATGTCATTGTGCCACTCTGTGGTATCCTGATGCTGCTGCCACCTCCACACTCTGTCGTCGTGCCACTCTATGGCCTCCTGATGCTGCTGCCACCTCCGCAATCTCTCGTCTTCGTGCCACTCTGTGGCCTCCTCATGCTGCTGCCAACGCCAGACTCTTTCATTGTGCCACTCTGTGACCTCCTGATGATGCCGCCACCTCCAGACTCTGTCATTGTGCCACTCTGTTGCCTCCTCATGCTGTCCCCACACTTCCACCATTTTGCCTTTTTGGCCTGGTTGACATAATCTTTTATTTGACTCTTTTTCTGATCTGTCAGAAGGAAGGAAAAATGAGACGCACAATGGAGCCTCTCTGTGCAGCAGCTGTAAGGCCTGTATGGTCCCATCAGAATTGGCTTGTAATTTGGTAGTCAAAAGCAGGAGTGGGTACATAACACAGAAGACATGCAAATATTCCGTTCATGTGTCATCTCTGTTTTGGATCCGCTCCTGTTTTTTTGGCATTAGCAATACTGATGGATTACTGACCAAATGCTGACAGAGTGAAGGCAAATGCTCAAAAGATAGGATCCATTTTTTTGGGGGGTTATTGTTTTGACAGATCAGAGAAAGTGCAAAATAATCAGTGACGTCAACACAAACGTACTGCTGACACCTTCTCCACTCTGTTGGGGGGCTCTACTTGTTTAAGTGTTTAACAGAACAGGTTCTGTAGACATCTATGTGGAATCAGCTGACGACGGTGTAAAAGGAGTGCGCTTCTTCTTGACGCTAACATTGACCTGTTCGGCTGAGTTCATACTTGGTCAGTTTTAGCCCCGTGACTGCTCAATTAAGTAAAGTGTGCAGTGATTCTAAGAGTGATGCCTGTCATCTGCATGTCATAATTAGTGATGTCGCGAACATAAAATTTTCCGTTCGCGAACGGCGAACGCGAACTTCCGCAAATGTTCGCGAACATGCGAACAGTGCGAACCACCATAGACTTTAATAGACAGGCGAATTTTTAAAACCAAAGGGACTCCTTCTGGCCACAATAGTGATGGAAAAGTTGTTTCAAGGGGACTAACACCTGGACTGGGGCATGCCGGAGGGGGATCCATGGCAAAACTCCCATGGAAAAATACCTAGTTGACGCAGAGTGTGGTAGTTATAATCGCAATGCGATTAATACAGGTTATATTAATCACATTGCAAATTCAACTTAGAGCTGGGTTCCTAATGGTTGTATTGCTAGAAATTCTAGCAATACAACCATTAGGAACCCAGCTCTAAGTTGAATTTGCAATGCGATTAATATAACCTGTATTAATCGCATTGGGATTACAACTTAGATCTGTTCCTAATGGTTGTATTGCTAGAATATAACGAAGATTGCGAATATAGCGCTATATTCGCAATCTTTGTTATATTCTAGCAATACAACCATTAGAAACAGATCTAAGTTGTAATCCCAATGCGATTAATACAGGTTATATTAATCGCATTGCGATTACAACTACTAACACTGCAGCTTCAGAATGAATCTAAGATGGATGCCGTCCTTGCTTTTTGATAGGAGGTGGGAGGGTCTGGGAGGGAGACTAATGTACTAGCCCTATAAAGGGCTTTTTGGGGTGCTGTCAGGACGCTGTCCTTACAGCAGAGATCTGATGAGTCTTTCAGGACTGGAGTGGACACTGAATACACTAGCCTAGCTATTGATTTCCCTATTAAATCAGCAGCAACTACACTCTCCCTCCTCTCACTAAGACTACAGCTTCCGAATGAATCTAAAATGGATGCTGTCCAGGAGATGGGAGGGTCTGGGAGGGAGGGTATGCTAATTGGCTGGAATGCGTCTGCTGACTGTGAGGTAGAGGGTCAAAGTTTACTCAATGATAGGGGGTGGACCTAACATCGCATATGTTCGCCCACCGTGACGAACGCGCACAAGCTATGTTCGTCAGGAACTATTCGCCGGTGAATAGTTTGGGACATCTTATTTGCGAATTCAACTTAGAGATGGGTTCCTAATGGTTGTATTCCTAGAATATAACGAAGATTGAGAATTTAGCGCTATATTCTCAATCTTCGTTATATTCTAGCAATACAACAACCATTAGGAACTCAGATCTAAGTTGAATTCTCAATGCGATTAATATAACCTGCATTAATTGCATTGCGAATTCAACTTAGAGCTGAGTTCCTAATGGTTGTTGTATTGCTAGAATATACGTTATATTCTAGCAATACAACCATTAGTAACTCAGCTCTAAGTTGTAATCGCAATGCGAATAATACTTACAATTATTAATCGCTTTGCGAATCCATTTGATGCCTCTATTTGATTGTATATGACGGTTGACTATGAGTACCACCAAAGTTCTGCTGCCTCCAAAGCAAGATATATAATGTAAATATGCAACCAAATGTGGCAAAATACACAAAAAAATAAAATAAAAAATGAAAAAATTATAAAAACACAGATGCGTTTTTGATGCGTTTTCTATCAAAAACGCCCAAATGGCCCCTGGGGGGTTCAGATATCTTGCTTTGGAGGCAGCAGAACATTGGTGGTAGTCATAGTCAACCGTCATATACAATCAAATAGAGGCATCAAATGGATTCACAGAGCGATTAATAATTGTAAGTATTATTCGCATTCCGATTACAACTTGGAGCTGAGTTCCTAATGGTTGTATTGCTAGAATATAACGTATATTCTAGCAATACAACAACCATTAGGAACTCAGCTCTAAGTTGAATTCGCAATGCGATTAATCCAGGTTATATTAATCGCACTGAGAATTCAACTTAGATCTGAGTTCCTAATGGTTGTTGTATTGCTAGAATATAACGAAGATTGAGAATATAGTGCTATATTCGTTATCTTCGTTATATTCTAGCAATACAACCATTAGGAACTCAGATCTAAGTTGTAATTGCAATGCGAATAATACAGGTTATATTAATCGCATTGCGATTTTCAATTACTATTACTGCAGCTTCAGAATGAATCTAAGATGGATGCTGTCCTTGCGTTTAGATAGGAGGTGGGAGGGTCTGGGAGGGAGGGTATGCTGATTGGCTGGAATGTGTCTGCTTACTGTGAGGTACAGGGTCAAAGTTTGCTCAATAATAAAGTATAGGGGCGAACGCAAACATCGAATATGTTCGCCCGCCGCGGCGGACGCGAACAAGCTATGTTCGCCGGGAACTGTTCGCCGGCGAATAGTTCGGGCCATCTCTAGTCATAATGACTCACAATATTATTTCACTACCAAAGCAGACTCCCTATGCGTGTTACTGCAAGGCACAGTGTTCTACACTACTATAAAGGATCTCAGCAGCCAAGAAATAGCTGTTTTTTAATGTAATTCGCCGCAAATATATTCGGATCAAACCAAATTTTTTGCAAAAAATTCGGCAAACCGGCAAATCGAATTTTTTTTAAATTTGCTCATCTCTAACCCACGTGTTTGTCAATAGGAGAAAAATAGAGTAAATTCAAATCTGCTTATCTTCCCTGAGAGAAAAAGGATCTGGAGTTGAAATGGGTAGAAATACATGGAGCAAAAAACAATAATAAAATACTAATAGGAGTGTATTATAAACCACCTAATATACCAGAGTCCACAGAAAATCTATTACTAAACGAGATAGACGAGGCGGCAAATCATAATGAAGTCGTTATCATGGGGGACTTCAACTACCCAGATATAGACTGGGAAACTGAAAGCTGTACATCCCATAAAGGAAACAGGTTCTTGGCAATAGCCAAAGACAATTTCCTTTCCCAACTGGTTCAGGACCCCACTAGAGGGACGGCCATACTGGACTTAGTATTAACCAATAGACCTGATAGAACAACAGATGTGCAGGTTGGGGGACACCTGGGAAATAGTGACCATAAAGTTATAACCTTCCAATTATCCTTCAAACGAGAGTTTCTAAAGGGAGGAACAAAAATACCAAACTTCAAAAAGCAAAATTTAGCCAACTAAGCGAGGCCATAGGCCTAACTAACTGGGACAAAGTCCTCAAAAATAAAAATACAACCATAAAATGGGAGATTTTTAAAAGCATTGTAACATCTAATTGTGAGAGGTACATACCTTATAGGAATAAAAGGCTAAGGAACAATAAGAGACCAATGTGGATAAATGGAACCGTAAAGAAGGCAATAAATGACAAAAAGAAAGCATATAAATCGCTAAAACAGGAGGGGAGTCAGGAAGCACTGATAAACTATAAGGAAAAAAATAGAATATGTAAAAACTAATAAAATTTGCCAAACTAGAGACCGAGAGATTAATTGCCAAAGAGAGTAAAACTAACCCTAAAATGTTCTTCAATTATATAAATAGTAAAAATATAAATCTGAAGGAGTCGGCCCTCTACATAGCAATGAGGGGGTGTTGCAGAGAGCGACGAGGATAAAGCAAAACTATTAAATATTTTTTCTCCACTATATTCACTGAGGAAAATAAACTGTCAGATGAAATGCAGAATGTAAAAGTAAATCCCCATTAAAAGTGCCCTGTCTGACCCAGGAAGAAGTACAACAGCGACTTAAAAAGATTAAAATAGACAAATCGCCAGGACCGGATGGCATACACCCCGTATCCTAAGGGAATTGAGTGATGTCATAGCCAGACCATTATTTCTGATATTTACGGACTCTATAATAACAGGGAATGTTCCACAGGATTGGCGCATAGCAAATGTGGTGCCAATATTCAAAAAGGGTCCAAAAACAGAGCCTGGAAATTATAGGCCGGTAAGTTTAACATCTATTGTTGGTAAACTGTTTGAAGGGTTTCTAAGAGATGCTATTTTGGAGTATCTCAATGAAAATAAGCAAATAACGCCATATCAGCATGGCTTCATGAGGGATCGGTCGTGCCAAACAAATTTAATCAGCTTCTATGAGGAGGTAAGTTCTAGACTTGACAGCGGCGAATCAATGGATGTCGTATATCTGGACTTCTCCAAAGCATTTGACACCGTACCTCATAAAAGGTTAGTACATAAAATGAGGATGCTCGGACTGGGAGAAAATGTCTGTATGTGGGTAAGTAACTGGCTGAGTGACAGAAAACAGAGGGTGGTTATTAACGGTAGATACTCAGATTGGGTCACTGTCACTAGTGGGGTACCTCAGGGGTCAGTATTGGGCCCTATTCTCTTCAATATATTTATTAATGATCTTGTAGAAGGCCTGCACAGTAAAATATCTATTTTTGCAGATGACACTAAACTGTGTAAAGTAATTAACACTGAAGAGGACAGTTTTCTGCTACAGAGGTATCTGGATAGATTGGAGGCTTGGGCAGAAATATGGCAGATGAGGTTTAACACTGACAAATGTAAAGTTATGCACATGGGAAGGAATAATGCAAGTCACCCATACATATTAAATGGTAAAACACTCGGTAACACTGACATGGAAAAGGATCTAGGAATTTTAATAAACAGCAAATTAAGCTGCAAAAACCAGTGTCAGGCAGCTACTGCCAAGGCCAATAAGATAATGGGTTGCATCAAAGGGGCATAGACGCCCGTGATGAGAACATAGTCCTACCACTTTACAAATCACTGGTTAGACCACACATGGAGTACTGTGTACAGTTCTGGGCTCCTGTGAACAAGACAGACATAGCAGAGCTGGAGAGGGTTCAGAGGAGGGCAACTAAAGTAATAACTGGAATGAGGGATCTACAGTACCCTGAAAGGTTATCAAAATTAGGGTTATTCACTTTAGAAAAAGACGACTGAGGGGAGATCTAATAACTATGTATAAATATATCAGGGGTCAGTACAGAGATCTCTCCCATCATCTATTTATCCCCAGGACTGTGACTGTGACGAGGGGACATCCTCTGCGTCTGGAGGAAAGAAGGTTTGTACACAAACATAGAAAAGGATTCTTCACTGTAAGAGCAGTGAGACTATGGAACTCTCTGCCTGAGGAGGTGGTGATGGTGAGTACAATAAAGGAATTCAAGAGGGGACTGGATTTATTTCTGGAGTGTAATAATATTACTGGCTATAGCTACTAGAGAGGGGTCGTTGATCCAGGGAGTTATTCTGATTGCCTGATTGGAGTCGGGAAGGAATTTTTTTTCCCCTTAAGTGAGGAAAATTGGCTTCTGCCTCACAGGGTTTTTTTGCCTTCCTCTGGATCAACTTGTAGGAAACAGGCCGAACTGGATGGACAAATGTCTTTTTTCGGTCTTATATATATACTATGTTACTATGAGATTAAACATGCCTGATCCTTCTTTGCCCTGACATCATGCAACAGGAGAGAGTTAGGAGGCCCCCATACATATGCCACAGTTGGCCAACCCTTCCAGTATTGGTGGGTTCAAATTACCTTTCTCTTATATGTATAAAGGCTTTAATAGTTAAATATATGTAATAACCAAAAATGTGATAAATCCATCAACTCCACTCCACTCAACTCCACTCCTCAGCCATCAGACTGGTTTATATGCTGAGCATCATGGGCCCTATTGTGTCAGAACCTGGGCCCACCAAGCGTCCCTCTGGTTCTTTGGTGGGGGTCCAACATTGTATATCACTTCATATATATGGAAATATATTGTAAGTCCCTGAGTTGTGATCTTGGATGATGTTCTACTGAGCCTAGCTTCAATGACCTTTACACAGATGCTGAATTGCCAAAGGTAATAACCAATAAATACAGTCACTGTGTAAGGTGCAATGCCTACCTCCAACAAATGTTGCTGTCCAATGAAATGAGTTCCAAAGAGGTAGCCCCTTGAGTGCTGGGCAAAGCTGTCATTCTGGCACAGAAGAAACAAGGAGCATGCCAACCCTACCCTTGGTGATGCAGCCAATGTGGCACTGCTCCAGGCTTGGATGGCTGTGGATTTTGCCTATATTTCCTGTTTCTTCTAATCTGTGGAAGTTAGATTTTCAACAGTACTTACCTTTCGGTCTCATTGCTCAATCCAGAATCTCAGCTGTGATTATGTGACCCTACAACTGGCTGCAGGCTATTTCACTGAATTCCTGACCAGATGTGTTGGCTGCTCATGTGTCTTCCTGTTCAGCTACAGGAGCATATCCGGTTGATACCTCAAAGGAAAAGCCCATAGCCAGCTGTGCATTCATGTGATCACAGACAGATTTGGTGGAGAAAAGGGTATTGGTGGGCGAACCTTCCAAGAATGAGCCAACAGTTTAATATATCAGATGACAGATGATATCGAAAGCAAGAAGGATCAAGCGAAATTAATATTGATCTTTTTGTTCTCTTGAAAGATAAGCTGCTGCCAGATGTGTCTGTCAGCAACTTTCTGTCCTCTCTTCATTGAATATGCAGTGTGCCGCCCCCCAGGACATGATCGGGATCCAAATGTGTAGGAAATGCTGAATGGTGATGCTGCCTTACTAGTTCTCTGTGTCACGGTGATCCTACCTCGATACCGTCGCTCCCCGGGGTTAGGCTCCACAGCATTCAAAGGGGCTTTAGTTGGAGGAATAAGCCGAGTCCAGACTTGATCAAGTTCAACAGCTTTACTTGAATAAACACACACCCAGACAATATTTCTCTGGTTCCAGCAGGTTAAGGGTAAACTGGCAGGAGAACTTGAATACTTTGCTTTATTTTTCTCTGCTGTACTAATCTCTGGCTTCAGTCTGGTTACTGGACTTTCTAGCAGTTCTGTCACCTTTGAGTAGGGTGTCTTTGGTCGTTAACCCCCTCGTAATACTCAGTCTGTAAACTGGAAGGAGTCAGGATGCTTTACAAGCTGCTTCCTCTTAAGACTCCTGCTGTGTGTGTGTGTGTGTGGGGGGGGGTGGGCGACAACGACGACATTCCCTTCACTGCGCCATGTCTTATTCCTTTGGACTCCAAAACTCAACTCCCTATACAGCTTCCTGCAACTTCCGCCCTGATAGGAAGCAGGACTAGCCCACTTCTGCCGAAGGGGGGGGGGGTGTAATGGCAAGTTTGATTCTATCTAAAGATCTCTCTCTGCCAGATAGACCACCACCTGCCGGACAACCAATCAAAGTACATGAAACACAAACATAAGTTACATAGCAATATTATTAATGCACAGTATAAGAGGACCTGGAATAAATACACAGATGACATTATTTGTTAGCCATTATACATAGTCACAGGGTGAAGGAATAGTAGTGCCCGCTCTGGGGTACTACAAATACACTGAGATGAGCGTGTACGGTGGAGCTAGGAAGCAGTTGGAACGATTGTTCCTTCCACAGGTTAGTTGAAAAAGAGAATTTAGGTAGCAACTCAGAATAGCTCTTTTACTCCTACTCCTTTTTCAGTTTGTCCCGTAGGAAAGTTCTTTGGAACTTTGGACTTTTGGGATGTATGGTAATAGAAAGGGTAAGGTAGGCTACTTTCACACTAACGTTTTTTTGCGGATCCGTCATGGATCTTCAAAAACGCTTCTGTTATAATAATACAGCCACATGCATGAATGGATCCGGTTGTATTATGTCTACTATAGCCATGACGGATCCGTCTTGAACACCATGGAAAGTTAATGGGGGATGGATCCGTTTTCTATTAGTAACATAGTAACATAGGGCCAGATTTATCATTACACTTACATCTTACTCCACTTTTACATTTGCCCATAGTCACTTTTAGATAGTCAGATTTATTAATGGTTCTTTAATACTGTGATAAATGTGGATTGACGGTAGCAATTAATCCTTCAGTAAGCAGTTTTACAAAAGTCGCACGTCTTTACAAAAAAGTCACATGTTCTATTTAAAAAGTCGCATAAGATAAGCATGGTCCCCCCTGGAGTGAAATTGCGCATTTTTTTGCGACTTTTTTGCGACTTTTTTGTGACTTTTTAAATGGTTGCAATAGTAAATCGGTCTAGAGATTCATTTACATAAGACAACACGCCCACTTTCACAAAACTGGAGAGCTTAGTGCAGAGCTTGAAAAAGTCGCAAAAAAATGCGCAATTTTACCGATTGCGCATTTTTTTGCGACTTTTTCACTCCATTAAAGTGACTTTAGCTAATGATAAATCTGGCCCATAGTATATAAGACCGAAAAAAGACATTTGTCCATCCAGTTCGGCCTGATTCCTAGAAGTTGATCCAGAGGAAGGCAAAAAAAAAAAACCTGTGAGGCAGAAGCCAATTTTCCCTACTTAAGGGGAAAAAATTCCTTCCTGACTCCAATCAGGCAATCAGAATAACTCCCTGGATCAACGACCAGATTGTGCCAGATTGTGTCAGAGAAAATGGATCCATCCCCATTGACTTACATTGTGTGCCAGGACGGATCCGTTTGGCTCTGCTTCGTCAGGCGGACAGAAAAATGCTGCAGGCAGGGTTTTGGTGTCCGCCTCCAGAGCTGAATGGTGACTGAAAGGAGGCAAACTGATGCATTCTGAGCGGATCCTTTTCCATTCAGAATGCATTAGGGCAAAACTGATCCATTTTGGACCGCTTTTGAGAGCCCTGAACGGATCTCACAAACGGAAAGCCAAAACGGTAGTGTGAAAGTAGCCTAATATGCATGCTTGACCTGCTCTCTTCTTCCTCTTTTCCATTGGGAAGACCTTCAACTACCACCAGTTATCCTGGTTATATTTTAATATGGAAAATGAGGCAATAAATTACATGCCGATCCTGGTTTTGTGTGAGTTTTCCTGAAAAAGCGGGTGTAGCACTACCATAAAATGTGCTGTAAACACATCACTAAGATCGTGGAGGAAGGACTCAGTGAAATGTACACAATTACTGGTTTCAAGGACTTCATATTATTCGCCTGTAATGAATACAAAGCTTTGTTTGCTGAGCAACTATTTAGTTGGCAGTGCCAAGGAAACCACTCATGCTGCTGTATGAAAACAAAGTGGTGTCCATTAGACTTTAACACCCGATTGAAGAATGCCATTGTTGGAAATGTGACCTTTGTCTATGAAGATTATTCTGTTTTCTTATCCACAGGATTAATGTTCTGGAAGCCGCAGAGATCGTTTGTAACTGGCATCTATGACTGTTGTAACATATTACGCCCCAAACAGAGAGACAACGTCTATTTACTTCCGAGTATACGGAGAGCTCGGTGCGGATGGTCTCCCATTCTGCTTCCTTCTTTCATCTGATTATAGGTAGAAGACAAAAAGAAAACAATCTAGACATCAGTAACAAGTTTGTACCTAACTTAAAGGTTCAAAGGGTGCATAAAACCCTCTGGAAAATCTGAAATTTTCTGCGGTAAAATCCTCAGTGAATCTGCGGCTAAATTTGCATTAGTTAGTACATGTGGAGTTGGCTGAGGATTGGCATTGCAAAGGGATTGCAAAAGGTAAAGCATGCTGTGATTTAAAATACGTACTGCAGATATAATTTACACTGCAAATTTTTTACGCAAAGAGTGAATTAGATTTATCCAAATCTTATCCCTTTGGCTGCAACTTGTGGAAATTTCCACGCGACCTTGCTGCATATTCACACCAAATTGGCTCCAAAATCAACCAGTGTTACTTACGGATGTTCCCTAGATTTGCATTGTGAAAGGATGAAATAAGTGAACATCCACACAAACAATTGACATGCTGCGGATTTCAAAATCCGCACCATAGGTTAATTTCTGCTGAGAAAATTTCTGCAACTTGTACACAAGATTTTGAAAAAAGAATCTACTTGGCTGGTAATCTATTAGGCTAATCCACATGGAAAATCCCTGCATAGTACGCACTATGTGCATGTAGCCTAAGGGTAAAGTCACATGTGATGGAAATGCTGTAGGTTTCCCGCAGTTGTTTTCCATGAGGAAAAGACAGTTCACAGTAGCAGAAAAGTGGATGAGATTTTGAAAGATACCATCCACATGT
Source organism: Bufotes viridis (assembly GCA_033119425.1). Classification (NCBI taxonomy): domain Eukaryota; kingdom Metazoa; phylum Chordata; class Amphibia; order Anura; family Bufonidae; genus Bufotes; species Bufotes viridis. Next base: position 38,830,244 of record CM065589.1, read on the forward strand.
TACAGAAAACGCCCACAAAAGAAGTATGTGGACGTTTGTAGATATTGTATGCTTTATGAAACACCTCAATCAGGTGTAATCTGTGGAAGAAACCTGGTATTAGTAACATTGTAACATAGTACATAAGGCCGAAAAAAGACATCTGTCCATCCAGTTCGGCCTGTTATCCTGCAAGTTGATCCAGTGGAAGGTAAGCCTGTGAGGCAGAAGCCAATTTTTTTCTACTTAAGGGGAAAAAATTCCTTCCCGACTCCAATCAGGCATCAGAATAACTCCCTGGATCAACGACCCCTCTCTAGTAGCTATAGCCTGTAATATTATTACACTCCAGAAATACATCCAGTCCCCTCTTGAATTCCTTTATTGTACTCACCATCACCACCTCCTCAGGCAGAGAGTTCCATAGTCTCACTGCTCTTACCGTAAAGAATCCTCTTCTATGTTTGTGTACAAACCTTCTTTCCTCCAGACGCAGAGGATGTCCCCTCGTCACAGTCACAGTCCTGGGGATAAATAGATGATGGGAGAGATCTCTGTACTGACCAATGATATATTTATACATAGTTATTAGATCTCCCCTCAGTCGTCTTTTTTCTAAAGTGAATAACCCAAATTTTGATAACCTTTCAGGGTACTGTAGTTAACCCATTCCAGTTATTACTTTAGTTGCCCTCCTCTGAACCCTCCCCAGATCTGCTATGTCTGCCTTGTTCACAGGAGCCCAGAACTGTACACAATCCTCCATGTGTTGTCTGACTAGCGATTTGTAAAGTGGTAGGACTATGTTCTCATCACGGGCATCTATGCCCCTTTTGATGCGACCCATTATCTTATTGGCCTTGCCAGTAGCTGTCTGGCACTCGTTTCTACAGCTTAGCTTGCTGTTCACCAAAATTCCTATGTCCTTTTCCATGTCAGTGTTACCCAGTGTTTTACCATTTAGTATGTACTGGTGACATGCATTATTCTTTCCCATGTGTATAACCCTACATTTGTACGTTTTAAACTTCATCTGCCACTTCTCTGCCCAAGCCTCCAATCTATCCAGATCCCTCTGTAGTAGTATACTATCCAGATAGTCCTCTTCCGTTTCAATTACTTTACACAGTTTAGTGTCATCTGCAAAAATTGATATTTTACTGTGCAAGCCTTCTACAAGATCATTAATAAATATATTGAAGAGAATAGGGCCCAATACTGACCCCTGAGGTACCCCACTAGTGACAGTGACCCAATCTGAGTATCTACCGTTAATAACCACCCTCTGTCTTCTGTCACTCAGCCAGTTACTTACCCACATACAAACATTTTCTCCCAGTCCGAGCATCCTCATTTTATATACTAACCTTTTATGAGGTACGGTGTCAAATGCTTTGGAGAAGTCCAGATATACGACATCCATTAAATTGCCGCTGTCAAATATAGAACTTACCTCCTCAAAGAAACTGATTAAATAAGTTTGGCATGACCGATCCCTCATGAAGCCATGTTGATATGGCATTATCTGCTTATTTTCATTGAGGTGCTTCAAGATAGCATCTCTTAGAAACCCTTCAAACAGTTTACCAACAACAGATGTTAAACTTGCCGGCCTATAATTTCCAGGCTCTGTTTTTGGACCCTTTTTGAATATTGGCACCACATTTGCTATGCGCTAATCCTGTGGAACATTCCCTGTCAGTATAGAGTCCTTAAATATCAGAAATAAGGGACTGGCTATGACATTACTTAATTCTCTTATGATACGGGGGTGTATGCCATCCGGTCCTGACAATTTGTCTATTTTAATCTTTTTAAGACGCCGCAGCACTTCTTCCTGGGTCACACAGGACACTTTTAATGGGGAATTTACTTTTACATTTTGCATTACAGTTGATTTTCGTTAGTGAATACAGTGGAGAAAAAAATGTTTGATAGCTTTGCTTTCTCCTCGTCACTCTTTGCAACTCCCTCCTCATTACTCTGTAGAGGGCCGACACCTTTTTATACTTTTTACCATTTATATAATTGAAGAACATTCTAGGGTTAGTTTTGCTCTCTTTGGCAATTAATCTCTCAGTCACTAGTTTGCCTGCTTTTCTTTTAGATTTTTTTTAAAATAGTTTTTCAGTGCTTCCTATTTTAGTGATTTAAAAGCTTTCTTTTTGTCATTTATTGCTTTCTTTACATGTCTATTTATCCAGATTGTTTTTATCTTGTTCCTTAACCTTTTATTCCCATAATGTATGTAAATCTCGCAATTAGATTTTAGGATGCTTTTAAAAATATCCCATTTTGTGGCTGAATTTTTATTTTTGAGGACTTTGTACCAGTAAGTTAGGCCTATAGCCTCACATATATCTTCTTGGACTGGGGGCTTTAGATAGGACTTTACATAAAGGCAGACCCCTCCCCCTCTCCAATTTTGGCGATGCTTTCTTAACAGACTGTAACCCTGTACATTAACTGCCCAGTCATAGCTATCATCCAGGCATGTCTCAGTTATTCCCACCATGTCATAGTCCTCCTCATACATCACTAATTCCAGTTCCCCAGTTTTATTATTCAGGCTTCTGGCATGAGTACACATACAATTAAGAGGTTTATGTATATTTTTTACCCTACACCTTTCCTTCTGAACTGTTCTAGTCCCTCCTTCCATTCCTCCCCCTGTCCCATTACCTTAGCCCAGGTCTCTATCTGCGCTATCTTCCCATCCTATAATGTAATTACCCCCCCAGTCCCTAGTTTAAACACTCCTTCAACCTTCTAGCCATCTTCTCCCCCAACACAGCTGCTGCTTCCCCATTGGGGTGCAGCCCATCCCTACGATAGTGCCTAATCTCTTGCTGCCTTTCTTGTGTGGCTTGGAAAACACTACATTTGAAGTCCTACTCCTTGCCCTAAGCTTTTGACTTAAATATTTTATGCTTGTGAGATTCATGTTTGTTATTGGTGCTTCTTTATTATATTGTTTTCATTGGGTAATTTTTTTTTGTCTTCATTTGTTTATAGCTGTCATAGCTGGTGATTATGAGGAACTTTTCCAACTTTTCCAACTTCTTCCAACTGTGATGTCAACCAGAAGATTATGGACCACATGCTCATTGCGGTTGCGATAATATAGCAGTTCGGAGGGTGATGTATGCAAAAACTGCAATTTTTTTTTTATTAGCGAATACTAGTTGTGCACAAAATTGTCACTTTTTGATGTCGTAAAACTAGCAGTTAATACATTACCCCCATTGTGTTAAATGATGAAGTAAAATAACAGCCCATAGTCACCTCTAGAGGGAGCGAAGAAATTTCTTCATACTGTTTATAGACTAACATACATAATAAAAACGTTTGGAGATTTGGAGGGAGCTCCTCCTAGTGGTGACTGCAAAGATCATTTAAATCAGTGCCTATACAAAGGATAAAGTGCTGTTTATCAGAAAAAATAGAGTTCTTGCCTCTACATAGATATAATAAAAAATGATCAGTACTGAAAATTAGATCTAAAAAATGACAGGCAAAAGTCTCCCTATAAATCCCTGCACTTTCCAGCAATGACTGAAGGATAATAGGCAAGTCTAACCTGGTAACTGCCATTGTCGTAGAGGATAAATATAATTTAATCAGGTGATGGATGACAGAACATAACGTAGAGACTTCTGCCTGATGTTATAGTCCGAGGAATGAACAAGAATACATACGAGCAGGTAATAAAAGCGCCTGCTGACACCAGATGGGTTAAAGGGCATTAACCCCAATGATCAACATCTCCATCAATTTGTAAGAAAAGAATAATGACTTGGTGTTAATAGGAGAAGATTATCGTAAAGCTAAAAGCTAAGTTGAAAATAAATCTGTTACAAAATTGTAGCACATACAGTGAATATATTTAATTATTAAAAAAAATTTAAATTGGAAAAAAATATAAAAAGATAATTGCATCTTCACCATTACACTATCGCATTGTCAGACATAAATAAAGCACAATAGCTTCTTAAAATCACATACAGAAAAATCTATTTCCGCCATCCGGGGAGAGAAGACCAATGCGATTTTAAAGCAAAATGCTAAATGCACTTACTCCATCATTTTGGTGACATTACTTCTTCCCAGGAGAATGTGTAACCATTGCAAATCCTTCGGAGAGCAATATTGCCTTATTCATGTCATAGCCTCGGTAGCTGGGTTCAGGGCGAGGTTAATCATAGCAGCCCTGACAAGCCCAGCAAAATAATGCACTCAGCCTTGTTACATCCCCAGGGAGATGAATAAAATTATGGAATGAGGATCTTCCATCTCAATTCTATGTGCAACACATATCCATTTATTGTGAATCTCATCCAACGCCTTTTCACATGAAATCAGAGATGAATGAAGACCCTTCCTGTGCTGGATTTAGGTATTCCTATTTATGGTGACATAAAATTTGTAGTATTCTGCTTTGTGCTTTTAGGAGTGCAGTTGTCACAGAGCTGTGTGGGGAATACACTCCACACTGAACACAGAATGGAACGGAAAAGGTACTAGGCCTGGAAATTAGGGATGGGGGGTGGTCACCACCTAGTGAGTCCCTACACCGAGCCCTCATTGCTATCAGTATGAACAGACCAAGATGGTAGGAATGTTCATACGCAGGAACCTAAGCCCTAACTTACCCTAACAGGGCCCTGCAGATAGTGTCAGGACACGGACGGCCTATTCCTTCCCAGATAAAGGAATAGGAGACCCCCTCAGGCCTAATACCAGATGGTAGGGGAAAACAACAATCAAAGATGGAAAAGACTTAACTTCCAAAAGTATGCGGACGAGCAGGAACTCAGAGGAGAACCAACACCAGAAATTCCACAAACAAGGAGCTATCAACACATAGCATGATGGGTGAGGCCAGACTAAATAAAGGAGAAGGAATAACCACTTAAGCTACACCTGAGACAAGAGGTGTGGTCACCCCCATCAACAACACAGCAAAGTGAAACCAAAGAGGCTGTCAATCACATGCAGCCAGTCTCCTCGATCTTCTGGTCCCAGTCACAGGCGGGACCATGACAGCGGTGTATTTTATTTCATTCTACATTTTGTAGTCTGAATTTAAGAGAAGAACTACAACATGACCTGTAAGTCTGTGAGATAACAGTCACATGTTGATATTTCATTTCCCTTCTGATCTATGGTAAAAAAAAAAAGCGTAGTAGAATATTCATACTTTAATTTCTAAGGCCAGGAGCCATGTTTTTTTTTTACTCCTTGATAACTTTATCAGGTAGTTTCACCTTTCATTTTTAGGGCTCTTTCACACTTGCGTTTTTGCTTTCCGTCCTAGAGTTCCGTCCTCGGGGCTCTAGGATGGAAAGAAACTGATCAGGATAATCCTAATGCATTCTGAATGGAGAGAAATCCTTTCAGGATGCATCAGGATGTCTTCCATTCAGTATGTGAACGTTTTTTGGACGTTGACAAAACCGTAGCATGCTGCGTATTTGTCTCCGTCCAAAAATCCAATTTTCCCCACTTTAGGGGAAAAAAATTCCTCCCCAACTCCAATCAGGCAATCAGAATAACTCCCTGGATCAATGACCCCTCTCTAGTAGCTGTAGCTTGTAATATTATTACACTCCAGAAATAAATCCAGTCCCCTCTTGAATTCCTTTATTGTACTCACCATCACCACCTCCTCAGGCAGAGAGTTCCATAGTCTCACTGCTCTTACAGTGAAGAATCCTTTTCTATGTTTGTGTACAAACCTTCTTTCCTCCAGACGCAGAGGATGTCCCCTTGTCACAGTCACAGTCCTGGGGATAAATAGATGATGGGACAGATCTCTGTACTGACCCCTGATATATTTATACATAGTTGTTAGATCTCCCCTCAGTCGTCTTTTTTCTAAAGTGAATAACCCTAATTTTGATAACCTTTCAGGGTACTGTAGATCCCTCATTCCAGTTATTACTTTAGTTGCCCTCCTCTGAACCCTCACCAGCTCTGCTATGTCTGTCCTATTCACAGTAGCCCAGAACTGTACACTGTACTCCATGTGTGGTCTGACTAGTGATTTGTAAAGTGGTAGGACTATGTTCTCATCACGGGCGTCTATGCCCCTTTTGATGCATAACATATCAAATACCATAACATCCGAACCATTGAACAGGATCCTAGAAGGCAACCAGGTAAGCTGTGTTCTCCACCGTTCACCTCCACTTGTCGTGCCACCTTACCCTTGGCTGCGGTCACCGACCCAAGGGCACTAAATCCTCCAAATTGTAGTTGATCTACCCCTGTAGGCCCATTTGCCCAAACAGGAGCCCAATCCTCCAGCTTACCGAACCTCATGAGATGCACACTCCAACTTCTCATGCACCTATTAAACCTTGCATTGCCTTCCAGGACCCTCCCTTAACACGTCACAAACAACCAACAATCAAAGTGGACACCTCACCTATGGGCGTCCTGCCACACCCTATGTGCCGTCTCCAGGCCCTCTTGAATCCCCAAGGCCCACAAATCCGTACCCACATCATTAAGATGGACCCCGTCCGACCTCAAGAACTGAGGCGACGCAGCCTCCAGCTCCCTGTGCCGCACCACAATTCCACCATGACGCCGCACAAAATGCCCGACATCCCTGTTAAGTTTGGCCCGTACCTTATTAATCCGGTCCACTGACCTCGCAAAACGCCATACCCTCCGGGCCACCACCTCGGACCACACCATCAACAAACCCGGGAAGTCACACCATAATCGCTACAAATCCAATTTAATGTCCCGAATCACCTCCCTTGTACTGCGAACCCCTAAATCATTCCTGCCAACATGCAGGACCACAATATCAGGAGGCCTATCCAAAGAAACGAAAGCCTGAAATTCTGGAAGCACCGTCCCCCATAAGAGACCCCGCAAACCGATCCACTGCCCTTGCAACTCGTCCGGATCGAACCACAATTGCCGTCCGTTCCTCCTCACGTCTGCCCGCAGTGCTCCCCAGTGCACATACGAATGGCCGAAAATCCACGCCATGCACAATGACCCTGGAAACGAACAAAATTAGACCTGACCGAACTACGCCAAGCCAATAGCAAACAAGTCAAAACAAATTACAACAAAAAGCGATAACAACATATGAGGGCGAACATACGAACGATAGCACCTCGACTCCCACCGACCTATCCGCTTAATAGCCTCCTCACCCAAGCCCCATCTAGCCGCCTCCGTCGCTGCGCCAATTCTGAAAGAATGAGGCGCAAACTGCCGTGCCGGATAACCCGCCGCCTCCAGACACTGCCGGAAAACCGCCACAAATTGGTAACGAGACAAAGCCGATCCATCCCGATCCACCAACAATGAGCCCGACACATCCAGCCGCACTGACAGCAACCCCTCCACACACCGCACCGGGTATAAGACCGACCCTGTCAATGAGCGTAACACAATAAAGGCCCCCTTACCCTCCTGGTCAGTCTTAGACCTGCGTAACACGCACCGCACACCCTCATCACAAAAACATACATCCTCACGCAACAAATCGCTCCCTCCCACTCGACTCCCTGCCACCAGCTCAGATACACGAAAAGCCCAAAGAAAGCCAGGGAAAAAGCGTCTCTAAACAGACACACCTCGTAATCAGACGAGCACACCAAACCAGCCTTCTCCCACAAGGTCTGCAACACAGCCCACGAAACCGGCCGATGAGGCCTGACACACCAGAAAACATTTTAACACATTGGACAAACCTTGCAGCCAAAGCCAGAAGTCAACCGCCGCCACCCTCTTGGAAACTGCCAAAAAGACACCGCCGGACTATAAGATAACCCCATGAAATACACCATCAACGTCTGCAAATCCTCCACCACCTCACAGCCCCCCACCTGAACCACCAGGCTCTCCCACTGGGACCACACTGAAGAAAAAGCCGACCACGTACTCTTACTCACGTACAGCCAAATCAATTCTGAGGAGACCACAAGGCCACGTTCCAGAGCCACTGAGGACACGGCAGACCCATCCTGTTTGCGTTCGGCACCAGCCCGAGAAAACGATCCCACTGGAAACGAGAAAGTGAATAAGCAATAGAATTGTCAACTCCGGGAACATGCACAGCCACAAAACAGGCATTTAACCGCGAACCGCTAAGGACTAAATGGCGAACCAAGCGCAAAACGGGAGGCGAATCAGTCGACTGTTAACCGCTTGCACAACCCCCATATTGTCGCAACAAAAATGCACCTGTTTATTCCTCAGCAAATCCCCACACAACTCTGTTGCAAGAACAATCAAAGAACAACAAAACCAGGTTGCCTAGGGACTCAGCCACCTTTCACTCATCCGGCCAGGGACCCACACTCCATTGCCCTTGACAAAACGCCCCATAGCCACACGACCCGGACGCATCAGTAAACAGCTCTAAATCCACACTGGAAACGGGCGCCTCTTATCCACACCGAATGCCCATTAAATTCCCCCAAAAAACGCTCCCAAACAGCTAAGTCATCCCAGACTTCGGACGAAAACTGCAGAAAGTGAAAAGGCACTTTCACCCATTGGCAAGATCCTGCGAGCGAAATTCAATTACCCCAAGATGGACTGCACTCTCCACAGATGCACCTTCCTCGCTCAAATCCGCCCCCTATACTCTGGCAACCAACACTCCATAGCCACACTATCAATCACTAAACCCAGTCGCTGGCCCCTCCTTTTTTTCCGAGGCTAACGGCACACCAAACCGAACTGCCATCCTCTACATCATACGCAGCAACACTGAGCACACTCGTGACCCAGCCGGGCCAAGAAACAAAAAATCATCAAGCTAATGCAGTACCGAGGTCCAGCCTGCCTCCAGCTTAACCACCCATTCCAAAAAGGAAGCAAACTTCTCGAACAAAGAACACGAAATCGCACAACCCATCGGCAAACAACAACTAACGTAAAAACTACTGCCCCACTTAAACCCTAACAAAGGAGAGCTATCTGGATGAATAGGGAGTAAACGAAATGCTGCCTCAATATCAGTCTTAGCCAATAAAGCCCCTTGCCCAAATTGAAGCACCCACCGGACCGCCTCATCGAAAGATGTATATGACACAGAACAAAGCTCATCAGAAATACTGTCATTAACAGAACTGCCCGCCAGAAAAGACAAGTGATGGATAAGCCGAAACGTGCCCTTCTCCTTTTTCGGGACCAACCCCAACGGCGAAACCCACAAAACCGACAACTGACATTAAGCAAACGGGCCAGCTATCCGTCCCGCCGCAACCTCCTTACCAATCTTTTCTGCAACCACATCCAGCCGACGTAAAGCGGACACTAAATTGCGAGGAGCAACCCCAGGACAAACCAAAAAAACAAGGAATCCTAAAACCGTCCCTGAAACCCATTAACAACAACTCCACCTCAGCCCTATTTGGGTAGATCTGTAGCCACGGCCCCATCTCTTCCACCTTCACCGGCGTCACCCCTCTTCTGCACAACGTCCAATCCTTTACCTCGCCCCCGTTTGAAACACTGTGACAAACTGTGCGCCCCGCAGCAACCCGAGCATTCATGCTTGAACTGGCAATCGGTGAGGTACCTGCAGTAACCCTCATTGAACTGCCAACAGCAACCCTTTTTACTCCCGCCACCGAGCTCAGACGCCGAGGAACCCTCGACCGCCCCACGAACGGACAGGTGACCAACCTTTGGAGCTGCCATCAGCTGCATCCAAAGGCTGATGTCCTTGTGATCCCAACGAATACTCGAACGCACCGCTCTTCGCTGACGAAACTGTTCGTCATACCTCAGCCACGCAATGCCCCCGTACGTCTGATACGCCTCCCCAATAGCATCCAAATAGCAAAAAAGAGCGAAACAATTCTCCAGGGCTTTTTCGCTCACTAAATTCGCCAAAATGGCGAATGCTTAAAGCCAATTCAAATACGTCCGCGGAATCAGTCTATACCGCCTCTTCTTCTCCTCATCTTTCTTACTCTCATCCGGTTTCACCCTATCTCAATTGAACTTCTCCAGCAGAAGCAACGAGAATATTTCTACATACTCATCCTTCCAAATTTTTTCCTTACCTCTGCCTTCAAATGGGCCCCCAAAAGCCCCTCAAAGCATACGTACACCTCTCCTTTTGCCGCGTCCACCAGCCAGACCTTGTCCCCAACTTTCCCTGTACTACACCCACTGACTGTCACCTTCCCAGCCGACGGAACACCACATCCGCCGATGCACTAGCCATGTTGACCCCCCAGCCCGCTCCCCAGCGCCAACCTCCGGAGCCCACACCGCTGCCGGGGACAAACCCACACCCAAACCCAACCGGGACAACAGCGGCACCATACCCGACAAGAATTCCTGCGCTAATCCCTCAGACCCCAGCACCCTCAACACATCACCCCCCACCCCCGGCCCAACATGCATCAGCTGTTGACCCAAAGGTCTCTCATCTGACCGGCCCTGAGGTGTCTGCCCAGCAGCCGCTGACCGCCCGGAGGCTCCTCCCAGTGATGATCCGCTCGGAGTCGATGATGCCGCTGGACCGGCTCCAGCCACGTCCTCTCGTCCGTCGTCCACCTCCCACTTGTCTTGGCTGACTTCACCCTCTTCAATGGACAGGGCACGCTGGACCTCACGACTGCAGACCTACTGGCCCGTCCGTGCCCTCAAGGGCTCATGCACGCAGTGCCCACCGCCAGGCGGCCGCTGCCTCACCTCGTCCCGAGCTGCCGTCCTCTCCTGCGCCATCTGAAGCTCACCGACCGGACCACCGAGAGCCGCAGTCCCCTGAGTCCCCGCACCGCCGTTACCCTGCTGCACTGTGGGCGGAGCCAATCCTGCTCCCACAGCCAGCTCACAGTCCTGAGAGAGCCTGCTTGCAATACCAGGCTCTACCACTGGTGTCGCAGCAACATGCAGCCGGTTCCTGCTCCCTCCCGCTAAAGACAGCTGCCGGCCCTAAGATGCAGGCCGCGGCCGCTCCACAACCGAGGCCTGCCGATGCCGTAGTCCCCCACTGACAGCACGTGGGGCCGCACATTCCTCCCCCCTCCCGGGCCGACTTCCAGCCCGCTCTGCAACAGGTAAGGGCCATCTGCTGGCTCGCTCCCTGCCCAGCAGGACCGGCGAGGGAGGCGCCATTCCTACATACTGTCCCCCATGCTGAGTAGAGGTCGAAGGACTGGGGGGAGCCCGTCCCTCTCCCAAAGGTGCCCGGCGCCAACCAGGATTCCTCCCGCTGTGACGGCAGGGCATGGAACTCGACGCCCTGGCCACCGGCAATGGAGGGTCCCTGCTGGGGGCTCCTTAAGCGTTGCCGCACCCGGGGGGTAGCCTCAGGGCTCAGATGTTCAGGTGGAATGGACCCCTTAACCCTGGGCCTAACTGCAGGGGCGGCAGGCGGGCCGGCTGGACCCGCCAAAGCAGCATGCAAACTCTGTTGCAGCCAGTCAGAACCATGTTGTTCTGCTGCTGCCCTGACTGCCACCAACAATTCCTCTAAAGGGGCCATTATATCACTGCCTATGAGACATCCTACTCAAGCTCACACTTGGCAATCTGCCCAACGGACACTGCTGTAAGCCCCACCCCCGCCCCACCTTATATACAGCCCAGGAACTAACTAACCCACCCCTCCACCAAGACTTATCCCTTTACCCTTTCCTGGCTTTAACTTACCCCCAAATCAAAGCTACACTGCGCTATGGCTGCGCCCCACTCCATTACCCTCATTATAGAAACAAACAGGGAGGAAGTACTTACATCATCTATATGAAGAAATAGAGAGGTTGTTCTTTGTGGGTTTAGATCATTTAAAGGGATAAAAATAAAGGAAGTATTGTCTGTGCTGACAAAATTTACAGGGAGAAACAGGAAGTAAGTACTCTGCCTGTTCACATCATTAAGAGGGAAAAACGGGGAGGAAGTACTATATGTACTTACATCATTTACAGAATATAACTACTATTATACTGCCTCCTAGTGATAAGCGGGAGGTGCCATATTCGATTTCACGATATTTCGCGAATATTTGTTTGAATATTCGTCATAATCGAATATTCGTCATTATTCTATATATTGCGAATGTTACGCAAATTTATATTCGCATTGCGAATTAAACTTAGAGCTGATTTCCTAATAGTTGTAACTTGTATTGCTAGAATTGACGAAGATAACGAATATCACAAATATAGCACTATATTCTCAATCTTCGTTATTTTCTAGTAATACAACCATTAGGAACCCAGCTCTAAGTTTCATTCGCAATGCGAACATATACTAGCATTGCAAATTAAACTTAGAGCTGGGTTCCTAATGGTTGGCTTGCTAGAATATAACGAAGATTGAGAATATAGTGCTATATTCGTGAATTTGTGATATTCGTGATATTCTAGCAATACAACCTTTAGGAACCCAGCTCTAAGTTGAATTCGCAATGCGAGTAATTCAGGTAATATTAATCACATTGCGATTACAACTTAGTCAAATTTATGAGATCGTGATTCTCACATCCGACAGTACATTTTAGCATGGAGGCGTTCCCATGCACACAGGAAGTCGGCAGATGCAGCAAGGGGCATTGACTGGAGCGGGCAGGGAGCCAGGAATCCTCCGGACAGGTAAGAACAGCTTTCGGGAAGTGGGAAGACAACCAGAGAGCAACAAGGATTAACAAGTAAAAAAATATATATATATAAATATGTACTAATATGTACTGCTATATTACTCCCTTCTATGTATAAAAATATAACTATAATTCTGCTCCTATGTACAAGAATATAACTATTATACAACTGCCTCCTATATAAAAGAATATCACCACTATAATACTACCTCCTATGTACACGAATATAGCTACTATAATACTGTCTCCTATGTACAGGAAAATAACTACTATAATACTGCCTCCTATGTAGCCAAATATAGCTACCAGCCACAGTGCCAATTGTACCAGCTGTAGTATTTACATAGCACCAGCCATAGTGTATACATTACACTCTGATAATTCCTCCTTTGACTGCACAATTGTGAAGATTTGCCGTTTTAGCAGCTAGGGGGCATTTGGAGCTATGCAGGATAAACTGTATATAAAGTATATGCTAACAGTTATACTGATATTAAATATATGAATTTAGTGTATACAGAGGATGTTACCCAGCTTTCCTCGACTGCTGAATTTCAAATGTACCTAGTTATATAGGGATAAATCCCTTCATACAGCTAGACCAACTTGCCATTCAGGCTTCTGGAAAAGCTGGCTGACATAATTGTACAGATAATTATGTTGCCCTAGTAACATAATGTACTGTAGATTACCATAATGTATCAGGGTAATGTATTTTATATAACCAATATGCCGCCATCATCACCCCAAAAATTGAAAGAGTTATGGGAGATCGGTGTTACCACATTGCAGAATACCAAATCTACCATTATAAATACCCCTCACCATTCCTAAATAGTGCCATAACTAGGCAGATTTTCAAGGTCCAGGGAAAGCTGGGTTACCACTATGTGGAACTGTAATAGACTGCAGGATAGTAAATCTCCAAAGAAAAATCCCTCCGCACTCAATTATATAAAAATATAATCCAGAAAACGGTAGTCAGTGGGGTCTGTCAAGTGGTATTCATTCTGTCATTTCTTCAATTATTTTATTTGTTCTTCTATAAAGGATGGTTTTGTGATTATTATAATTTATTCTGCATGATTCAATTTTTTACATTTACTAAAATAAAATTATACTTCTGCTTTTATCCTCTTAAAAATCCATACAATGTACTTTTATATATATAGAGAGAGATGTATCTGTGTATAACCGTACATTGGAATACATGGTAAAAATATTATTCAGGTATTTAGTTATAGAAAATCCTCTTATTAATGACAGTGAGCTGTGTAGCCTACTTGATAGCTCATTTATGCACTATATAAAAGGTCCCTGGTTCAAGACCTGGCAGTTACGATTTTATAATTTATTTTGTGCCAATAAATGTTCTCCAGTTGTCTAATAAATTATTAAATTTTACTTGTGTTTTTATTCTCTTAAAAACACCCATATAATATACTGTTTTATATATATATATATATATATATATCTATATATATATATATATATCTATATAGATATTGTGACACAGTGAGAGGTTTGGTGGTAAAAAAACTGGTATTTTCCTCTCAGCCTGTGCTTCTGGGTTGATTGCAGCCAGGTGAGGGCAAATACTGGACCGGATTTTAGGTGCCGGTCCGGGTTTTTTGGGTTAATACCTAGCTGCCTTTAAAAGACAGCTGGGTTTATGCAAAGGTCTCTGTGTTTGTGATCTGAGCCCTGTGCTGGGCTGAAAAGCTGAGACCTGTGTGTCAGGAGAGCAGGCCATGTAAAGACAGTCAGTGGACTTTTTGTGTTGCCGAGCATTCAGCCAGGTGTGAACTGACGCCTAGGATTTGAGGTGATTTAACCTGGAAACTGCTGGTGTTCTGTGGAGCTCTCAGGGCTGGAAGCAAGAGCTGGCAAAGAGGCGTGCAGTCTGCCTGGAAGCCTGAGGTTGGACTTTCCTGCGGCTGGGCTGACAGCCAGGTGTGAACACGCACCTAAACCACACAGGTGATTTGATCCCGTCTTGGACTTTTGTTTTGCCTCAAGTTTCTGCTATGTGCGTGAAGTAACACTAAGTGACTGTTTTGAGTTTTGTTTGTGCAAGTGTGAAATAAAACACTGCTGCACTACCTGGACTCCCTTTGTCTCTATACTGCACCCGCTCCACTGTCTACCAGAGCAACTCCCCACATTTGGTGTCGGATGCGGGCAATTGCAGTAAGGCTGGCGGGAAGCCAAAACTTTTTGTAGCATTTTTTTTTTGGGCACTGTTGTATGTCCTGGATTAAGCCTGCCAAGCTGCAACCACCAACACAGGACAAGATGGAGGAGATGATAAAGCAGCTTGTCCAGGCCAACTTAAAGCAACAGCAGGCCATCACACAACAGCAAAAGAGACATGAGGAAGCCTTACTTGTCCAACAGCAGGCTATCGCACAGCAGCAAAAGAGACATGAAGAAGCCTTACTTGTCCAACAGCAGGCCATCGCACAGCAGTAAGAGACGAACAGACAACTGCTAGAGGCTAATCAGCGATAGCAGGACACGAACCAGCGGCTGCTGCAACACTTAATGGTGCTAGAAAAGTCAGGGATGCCTCAAGGAGTGCACGATGCCCGGAAAGCAGTCCGCATGGCCGTTCCCAAGATGACACCGACAGATGATGTTGAAACCTACTTGGCGATGTTCGAAAAGGTGGCCTTGAGAGAGAGACTACCCTGAGACCAGTGGGCGGAGGTCATCGCTCCGTTTCTGGCATCAGGACCCCAACAAGTTTACTTTGATTTACCGGACGACCAAGCGGCAAACTACTCTGTGGTCAAGGGTGAGATCCTGGCGAGACTGGGGGTGAATGTGTTGGTCAGGGCCCAGCGGGTACATCAGTGGGAGTTTAACCCAGCTGAGCCAGCACGACCCCAGTATTACAATTTGCTAAAACTCTTACAAAAATGGCTACCGCCTGACGTACTTAGTCCCACTGCTATGCTGGACCGTATTGTAGCTGACAAATTCTGGATGGCATTGCCACTACCCTCCTGCGCTGGGTTGGCCAGACATCTCCTACTAGTGCCCTGGAGATGGTGGACCTGGTCGAACGTTATGGGGCTACTGAGGAACTTAAGGGGGAACTCTGGGGAAGGGAGTAATAAAACCCAGAAAATCCCTCCCCAGACCCTGCGGCATGTGCTGAGAAAGACCGCACGGGATGTGCCCTTTGGGGATCGGGACTCTATAATCTGCTGGCGGTGCCAGGAGCCTGGCCATGTACGGGCCAACTGTCCCCTCCTGGGTGAGCCCATGGATGTAAACTTTGGGTATCGACAGTCATTGTATGCCAGAAGGGTCGATGTGTCAGAGATTATCCATGATGAACATTTGTGTTGGGTGGAGGTGGGAGACACTCCAGTGGCAGCTCTGCTGGATTCGGGAGTCTGGTGACCCTGGTGAGGGCTTCCTGGTGCGACCCACAGAGTTTACAGGCCGGAGGTTTTCAGCATTCATTGAGATTTAAAAGAATACCCCACTGCTCTGTTGTCTGCAAGCACGTGTGCCGGCAGGCAGGTCCATGAGGTGGCTGTAACCAGGAGTATGCCCTATGATGTGATAATAGGAAGAGACTTTCCATTGTTCCCAGCCCTGTGGCCGGCCATTGTACGTCCAGTTCCCAGACAGGTAGGAAAACTTCCAGTAGTGAGGCCTAGCCCAGGTGAGGTGTTAGAACCCCAGAAACCCAAGGCAGAGGGACCCACAGTAGGTCCGGTGGGTGAGGGGAAGACAGTCCCCCTTAGTAGGATAGGTAGAAAACATAGGAAGGTTGCTCAGCCAGGCCAAAGCCGGACCTGCAATCGAGTGTCTGGGGTCTGTAGCCAAAGGGACCCGGTTTTGGTTGCTGGGCCACCTGTGGACAGTAAGGACAGCGTTAGGGGGAAGGGGACCTATAAATTTGCACAGAAAGTTGGAGACTCAAATTACAAGGTACACCAGCCAGGACAGCAAAAGCCGGAGCCGGTCTACCATGTAAATTTACGGAAACCTTGGAAGGTTAGAGAGACTTATATTGAGAACAACCAGCGGCCGGTTTATCTAGGGAAAGAGATTCCGGTCCCTCTGTCTGCTAACAGGGAAGCGGCTGCCACAGATAAAATTACTGGCAGCCTTTCCACTGAACAGACTCAGAGAGCCAAGGAGTTTGTTAGTCGGAACACAGAGGTGTTCTATGATTTCCCTGAATGTCCTTCCATAACTCACCGTGATATTGTCACTGAGCCCCAGGCAAAAGTCTGGTTAAAGCCGTACCAGGTGCCCGTGGCTCGGCGACAAGCCATCTCTGAAGGAGTGATATGGGGTTGGCCGCAGACTGTCACCACCTGGACAAAGAAGGGAAGTCCTGGGTCACCAGAGGGTTCGGGTGACTTCAGAACTTTAGATTTTCAGTGGAACACAGAGCAGGGCAGTTACAGGGAAATGCGAGTGCCCGGTTCTGGGTATACTGTCTGGCGTGTGTTCACCCCCTCAGGGTTGAACAAAGGGGGGGGTATGTGACAACAGTGAGAGGTTTGGTGGTAAAAAACTGGTATTTTCCTCTCAGCCTGTGCTGCTGGGTTGATTGCAGCCAGGTGAGGGCAAATACTGGACCGGATTTTAGGTGCCGGTCCGGGTTTTTTGGGTTAATACCTAGCTGCCTTTAAAAGACAGCTGGGTTTATGCAAAGGTCTCTGTGTTTGTGATCTGAGCCCTGTGCTGGGCTGAAAAGCTGAGACCTGTGTGTCAGGAGAGCAGGCCATGTAAAGACAGTCAGTAGACTTTTTGTGTTGCCGAGCATTCAGCCAGGTGTGAACTGACGCCTAGGATTTGAGGTGATTTAACCTGGAAACTGCTGGTGTTCTGTGGAGCTCTCAGGGCTGGAAGCAAGAGCTGGCAAAGAGGCATGCAGTCTGCCTGGAAGCCTGAGGTTGGACTTTCCTGCGGCTGGGCTGACAGCCAGGTGTGAACACGCACCTAAACCACACAGGTGATTTGATCCCGTCTTGGACTTTTGTTTTGCCTCAAGTTTCTGCTATGTGCGTGAAGTAACACTAAGTGACTGTTTTGAGTTTTGTTTGTGCAAGTGTGAAATAAAACACTGCTGCACTATCTGGACTCCCTTTGTTTCTATACTGCACCCGCTCCACTGTCTACCAGAGCAACTCCCCACATTTGGTGTCGGATGCGGGCAATTGCAGTAAGGCTGGCGGGAAGCCAAAACTTTTTGTAGCATTTTTTTTTTGGGCACTGTTGTATGTCCTGGATTAAGCCTGCCAAGCTGCAACCACCAACACAGGACAAGATGGAGGAGATGATAAAGCAGCTTGTCCAGGCCAACTTAAAGCAACAGCAGGCCATCACACAACAGCAAAAGAGACATGAGGAAGCCTTACTTGTCCAACAGCAGGCTATCGCACAGCAGCAAAAGAGACATGAAGAAGCCTTACTTGTCCAACAGCAGGCCATCGCACAGCAGTAAGAGACGAACAGACAACTGCTAGAGGCTAATCAGCGATAGCAGGACACGAACCAGCGGCTGCTGCAACACTTAATGGTGCTAGAAAAGTCAGGGATGCCTCAAGGAGTGCACGATGCCCGGAAAGCAGTCCGCATGGCCGTTCCCAAGATGACACCGACAGATGATGTTGAAACCTACTTGGCGATGTTCGAAAAGGTGGCCTTGAGAGAGAGACTACCCTGAGACCAGTGGGCGGAGGTCATCGCTCCGTTTCTGGCATCAGGACCCCAACAAGTTTACTTTGATTTACCGGACGACCAAGCGGCAAACTACTCTGTGGTCAAGGGTGAGATCCTGGCGAGACTGGGGGTGAATGTGTTGGTCAGGGCCCAGCGGGTACATCAGTGGGAGTTTAACCCAGCTGAGCCAGCACGACCCCAGTATTACAATTTGCTAAAACTCTTACAAAAATGGCTACCGCCTGACGTACTTAGTCCCACTGCTATGCTGGACCGTATTGTAGCTGACAAATTCTGGATGGCATTGCCACTACCCCTCCTGCGCTGGGTTGGCCAGACATCTCCTACTAGTGCCCTGGAGATGGTGGACCTGGTCGAACGTTATGGGGCTACTGAGGAACTTAAGGGGGGAACTCTGGGGAAGGGAGTAATAAAACCCAGAAAATCCCCTCCCCAGACCCTGCGGCATGTGCTGAGAAAGACCGCATGGGATGTGCCCTTTGGGGATCGGGACTCTATAATCTGCTGGCGGTGCCAGGAGCCTGGCCATGTACGGGCCAACTGTCCCCTCCTGGGTGAGCCCATGGATGTAAACTTTGGGTATCGACAGTCATTGTATGCCAGAAGGGTCGATGTGTCAGAGATTATCCATGATGAACATTTGTGTTGGGTGGAGGTGGGAGACACTCCAGTGGCAGCTCTGCTGGATTCGGGGAGTCTGGTGACCCTGGTGAGGGCTTCCCTGGTGCGACCCACAGAGTTTACAGGCCGGGGTTTTCAGCATTCATTGAGATTTAAAAGAATACCCCACTGCTCTGTTGTCTGCAAGCACGTGTGCCGGCAGGCAGGTCCATGAGGTGGCTGTAACCAGGAGTATGCCCTATGATGTGATAATAGGAAGAGACTTTCCATTGTTCCCAGCCCTGTGGCCGGCCATTGTACGTCCAGTTCCCAGACAGGTAGGAAAACTTCCAGTAGTGAGGCCTAGCCCAGGTGAGGTGTTAGAACCCCAGAAACCCAAGGCAGAGGGACCCACAGTAGGTCCGGTGGGTGAGGGGAAGACAGTCCCCCTTAGTAGGATAGGTAGAAAACATAGGAAGGTTGCTCAGCCAGGCCAAAGCCGGACCTGCAATCGAGTGTCTGGGGTCCGTAGCCAAAGGGACCCGGTTTTGGTTGCTGGGCCACCTGTGGACAGTAAGGACAGCGTTAGGGGGAAGGGGACCTATAAATTTGCACAGAAAGTTGGAGACTCAAATTACAAGGTACACCAGCCAGGACAGCAAAAGCCGGAGCTGGTCTACCATGTAAATTTATGGAAACCTTGGAAGGTTAGAGAGACTTGTATTGAGAACAACCCGCGGCCGGTTTATCTAGGGAAAGAGATTCCGGTCCCTCTGTCTGCTAACAGGGAAGCGGCTGCCACAGATAAAATTACTGGCAGCCTTTCCACTGAACAGACTCAGAGAGCCAAGGAGTTTGTTAGTCGGAACACAGAAGTGTTCTATGATTTCCCTGAATGTCCTTCCATAACTCACCGTGATATTGTCACTGAGCCCCAGGCAAAAGTCTGGTTAAAGCCGTACCAGGTGCCCGTGGCTCGGCGACAAGCCATCTCTGAAGGAGTGATATGGGGTTGGCCGCAGACTGTCACCACCTGGACAAAGAAGGGAAGTCCTGGGTCACCAGAGGGTTCGGTGACTTCAGAACTTTAGATTTTCAGTGGAACACAGAGCAGGGCAGTTACAGGGAAATGCGAGTGCCCGGTTCTGGGTATACTGTCTGGCGTGTGTTCACCCCCTCAGGGTTGAACAAAGGGGGGGGTATGTGACAACAGTGAGAGGTTTGGTGGTAAAAAACTGGTATTTTCCTCTCAGCCTGTGCTGCTGGGTTGATTGCAGCCAGGTGAGGGCAAATACTGGACCGGATTTTAGGTGCCGGTCCGGGTTTTTTGAGTTAATACCTAGCTGCCTTTAAAAGACAGCTGGGTTTATGCAAAGGTCTCTCTCTGTGTTTGGGATCTGAGCCCTGTGCTGGGCTGAAAAGCTGAGACCTGTGTGTCAGGAGAGCAGGCCATGTAAAGACAGTCAGTGGACTTTTTGTGTTGCCGAGCATTCAGCCAGGTGTGAACTGACACCTAGGATTTGAGGTGATTTAAACTGGAAAATGCTGGTGTTCTGTGGAGCTCTCAGGGCTGGAAGCAAGAGCTGGCAAAGAGGCGTGCAGTCTGCCTGGAAGCCTGAGGTTGGACTTTCCTGCGGCTGGGCTGACAGCCGGGTGTGAACACGCACCTAAACCACACAGGTGATTTGATCCCGTCTTGGACTTTTGTTTTGCCTCAAGTTTTTGCTATGTGTGTGAAGTAACACTAAGTGACTGTTTTAAGTTTTGTTTGTGCAAGTGTGAAATAAAACACAGTTTTCTGCACTACGTGGACTCCCTTTGCCTCTATGCTCCACTGTCTACCAGAGCAACTCCCCACAATATATATATATATATATATATATATATATAGAGATAGAGATAGAGAGAGAGAGAGAGAGAGAGAGAGAGAGAGAGAGAGATCTATATATAACAATACCTTGGAATACATGGGAAAATATTATTCGGGTATTTAGTCGTAGAAAATCCTTCTGTTAATAACAGTGGGCTGTGTAGCCTACTGGTTAGAGCATTCAATACAGCAGGTATGCAGGTCAAGACCCAGCAGTAATTAATTTATTTTTTGCCATAAAATGTTTTACAATTACAAAAAAACTAAAATATTAAATTATTATTCTGCTTTTATTCTCTTAAAAAAAAAGCCAATACAGTATACTAGTATAGATAGAGCGATGTTTCTAAAAATAACAGCCCATTGAAATACATGGATAAAATATTTTTCAGGTATTTAAAGAGAACCTGTCATCAACTTTATGCTGCCCATACTAATGGCAGAATAAAGTAGAGACAGGTGAGTTGATTTCAGCTGTCATTTATAAGTTAAAAGTAAGGGGTTGCCGAGCACCAACATCACAATCGTGCAGACTAGGCCTGGAAAAGACGTAGTAATCAGATAGCGGTGGCAGTATCTCCCATTACTTAATCTTTATTGAAGACTTCACAGCATACCAAAAATTTGCAACGCTTCGGCTGTGCAACAGCCTTTGTCAAGAATAAAAAACATATGATATACATGCATATAAATATTAAAATCACGGTCCACCCACTGCCCTCTATTCCAATCAGGGTTCACCCTGAGCACACCCACAAGTTCCTCTACCTATCAGTGTATAATTCCCACCATTGTGTTCATTATTGTCTTATATTTAAACTTCACCTGCAATTAGCGTCCATAGCTGCTGTCACCATGTGTTCTCACATGGTTATTGTCCTCATAATACTACTGCGCATGTCCCCACACCAGCGGCTCCATTCTGGTATGCGCGCAATCGTCAGACGCGAGATCTCGCGAGAGCTGACTTCAGCAAACAGCTGATCGCAGCGTCACCGAAATCTCGCGCTGCTCGACAGAGCAATCCCAGGGCTGAGCATCGCGTTGTCAAGGGGATCCCACGACAACGATATGACAGGATCGCATACAATCCAACCATATTCACAGGACCCAATGACAGGACATTAACAATGACAGGACCCTGACATCACACGACCGGGACATTCTTCATGGTAAAAAGGTAACCAAGTCATGTAATTCGGGTCTGGCAATAGCACTATCATTATAAGCATCTTATGGGCCATATTATATACTATCATATAGCCACATATAAAGGTCTAACATGCTAGTGGGTGACACAGGATAAATTCAAGTGACAAAAATATAGTCACTAATGTGGGTGGAGCCAGAAATAACATAAAAGCATACATTCTATAGAACACTGATGTGGAACAAGCATCAACGTTAATCTATGCTGGCTACATTGAATTCAATGTTTAGCCCATAGGGCTGCAGTGATCTCAGAGTGTGGATCCATTTTAATTCTTTCCTCCTAAGTAGTTTATTTTTATCACCACCCCTCTTCAGTGGCTCAGTGATAAATGGAGTGTCCGCAGTCAATAAAGTGTTTCGCTACCGGTGGTCTATCATGGTCTTCCTGATTGTACTCTTGTGTTTATTAATGCACTCCCTGAGCTCCATAGTGGTTTCCCCCACATAAATGTAGCTACAGGGGCACTGTATCCAGGGGCGTCTTTAATATTGATTGGACCCTGGGCGAGAATTTACTTGGGCCCCCTGGATCCCGCCTTCCCACGCCCTAGCATGCAGTCCCGCGCTCCACCACCATATATAATATAGTTTACAATGAATTACTGTAAATACTTTCAGTTCTGAGACTCCAACAGGCTCAGGATCAGTGCTCTGGGCAGCTGGGCTCAGGGCTAGAGGTGGGCACCACTCTGCAGTTCAGGAAGGAGACCGGGGCTCGGCTCAACCTAGCGTTACAGTGCACCCGAGCACCCCACAGTATAGCACCCTATAGTATATAGCACCGTCCAGTATATAATCTCACACAGCAGCCCCCCGTATATAATCCCACAAAGCAGCCCTCCAGTATATAATCTCACACAGCAGCCCCCCGTATATAATCCCACAAAGCAGCCCTCCAGTATATAATCCCACACAGCAGCCCCTCAGAATATAATCTCATACAGCAGCCCCCCAGTATGTAATCACACACAGCAGCCCCCCAGTATATAATCCCGCACAGCAGCCCCTCAGAATTTAATCTCATACAGCAGCCCCCCAGTATGTAATCACACACAGCAGCACCCCTATTATATAATCTCACACAGCAGCCCCCCAGTATATAATCCCACACAGCAGCCCCTCAGAATATTATCTCATACAGCAGCCCCCCAGTATGTAATCACACACAGCAGCCCCCCCAGTATATAATCCCACACAGCAGCCCCTCAGAATTTAATCTCATACAGCAGCCCCCCAGTATGTAATCACACACAGCAGCACCCCCCCCATTATATAATCTCACACAGCAGCCCCCAATATATATTCCCACACAGCAGCACCTCAGAATATAATCTCATACAGCAGCCCCCCTGTATGTAATTACACACAGCAGCCCCCCATTATATAATCTCACACAGCAGCCCCAAGTATATATTCCCACACAGCAGCACCTCAGTATATAATCTCATACAGCAGCTCCCCTAGTATATAATCTCATACAGCAGCCCCCCCAGTATATAATCCCATACAGCACCCCCCCAGTATATAATCCCATACAGCAGCCCCCCAGTATATAATCCCATACAGCATCCCCCCAGTATATAATCCCATACAGCAGCCCCCCCAGTATATAATCTCACATAGCAGCCCCCCTAGTATATAATCTCACACAGCAGCCCCCCAGTATATAATCCTATACAGCAGCCCCCCCAGTATATAATCTCACAGCATACAATCCTCAGCCCCTCTCCAGTAGTTACATCCACTGTACCTCTCCAGTGCTGACATACTCTCTCCCCTCTACAGACACTGCTGAGCAGCCATCCCTGATCTTCTTCCTCTGCAGATAGTCGGCCAGTGCCTGTACCCATGTGACCTACCCTTCTCCTGCAGGCTGCAGCAACGTCACAGAGTCCTGGAAGAGGAAAAGGACCTTTGATTACCTCATAGCCATGTGACCCGTAATATTGCTATGTTACTGGTCACATGGTGATGATGTCATGAAAGGTCCTTTCTCCCACAGTTCTTACTCTAACAGTTTGCATCCTCCCTGTGCTGACAGCCTGATATCTGGGGTGGACGGCCACTCAATTTAATTGAAATTGGCTGCAGTGGTCAACGGAGATCAAGAGGCAGCTGCCTTGGGCCCCCCAGGAACAACTGGGCCCGGGGCAGCTGCCCCTTTTGCCCCGTGTTAAGGACGGCCCTGACTGTATCATATAGATTACATCCCTAGATCTACAAGTATAGTATTCCCTAATTTTAAAGGTTTTGCCACTGTATGGATGAGTGAAAAAATCACCCTTCATAATCCCACTGCAATTGCAGCATGATAGGCATGGAAAATTGCCTGTTTTCCTCTGGGCCATTAAGGTCTGTTTATCTGTTCTGGCTCCACCCACATCAGATTTAACCAATCTGTCACGTATACCGACACTCCGTCTGTATGCCATCATGATGCAAACTCATCCAGGTTGGGCATTCCTCGATGGAGGATGTGCCAATTATTCATGAGAATATCAGATATTGCACCACTATCTCCCCCGAAGACGGATACAAAGGGAATTCGGTTCTCTGTCCCTGTCCGCGTGGATCCTCCCAAAACCGCATCACGATTGACTGCTAAGGCTTTACTCCTGGTTTTCCGTAATAGAGTGTGTAATAAATTTTGTACACATCTCATCTGCCCTGGTCAGGAATCTGTCATTATCAGATACTATTCTTCCTGCCTGCAATAATTGGCTCCATGGTAGAGACTCTTTCACTTTTTGAAAGAGATCCTGATCTCACCGTTCTAGGCCTGGAAAAGAGTCACAGCAACCTGAGAAGAGTCATGGTTATCCATAAATTCCTGCTCTCCCCCCATCTGCTGATGACTGACAGGCTTCTCCCTAGTTTTCTCCCTTCCTCTCTTCAGCAGATGGGTGAGAGCGCAGGAGATTATGAATAACCAGGACTCTTCTCAGGAAGAATTTACTCTTTTCCAGGCCTGTGCTGCAATGATTATGATGCTGGTTGTCAGCAACCACTTACATTTAGCTCATGAGTGACACACAGCTAAAATCAGCATTTCTGTCACTAATTTATGCTGCCCTCAGTGAGGTCAACATAAGGTTGATGACAGGTTCTCTTCAATTATAGAAAATTCTTCTATTAATTACAGTGAGCTGTGTAGCTGTCACAGTAGGGAGAAGTAAGCCCTAGAAACCACCCGCACCACTGTCTCTTTCTACTTGCATGACTGCCCTAAATGGCGGATGACAACTGGACGCTGGTTCCTGCTTAAGTGAGTGCTGGGGCTTGCGAGGGAGAAACCAGTGAGAAAACAATAAATGTAGTGACAGGTAGGCACACAGTAAAAAATAAGAAATAGAACCAGAATACACAAAGTCGGATGGGCCGGGTGAAATCCAGGAAAATGTAATCAGAGCAAAATCTGAATACAAAGAGTAATACAATACCAAGCCGAGGTCAAACACAAGCGGTCAAGTCAGGGTCCAAATATGTCAGGCAAAAGCAGATCCAAAAACAAATCAAGGTCAAACCAGAAGAAACATTACAGCCAAATCAGAATACAAAACTCAGGTTCAAAGGAGCAGCCAAGGTTGTAAGTCAGAGGTCCAAAACATTAGTAGTGAAATCACTAGTGAGGTAAGTATAACCATTCACAGGTAACCTGTGACCAGAAGGTTGCCTGTTTCAATAGACCCCACTTCATGGTCACACGAAGCACCTGATGTCACGTGACCAGTAATACATCAGCACATCTGACATGAGAGCGCGGGACAATCCTTCCCAGGGGGACCTGGCCATCTCCCTAGCAACCGGAAGCCAGCATCGCTGCAAAGGGACGCATCTGCCGGCACCAGGTGCAACAGTAGCCTTTTGGTTAGAGAGCCATCATCCAATACAAAAGGTTCTAAGTTCAAGACCTGGAAGTAACTCTTTTAAAAGTTAAATATACAGAGGTAACCCCAAGCATTAAGGATACCCCTATCCTCATAGTACTGACACCATATATGGAGTTAGCCAGAGAGCAGGTAATCCTAAACCATATCCTTAAGTGGAGTCAGCCAAAGAGCAGGGACTACTAAGCTATATATATGGAGTCAGATCAGGGACTCCTAAAGCAGTGCAGGAATTTTGATCTGCTGGCATTTCAATGTGCCTGAGGTTTAAACCCTACCCTTTCCCAGAATTCCTGATGTACATGTTTGTGAGGTCATATGCCCGTACAACTAGCTGTGGAAGAACAAATGCTTTGCCTGCAAGATCTCCCATTAACTCGTTATGGCAGCAGTTTGGGGATTACCTTGTAGACATAGCTGTGTGTGCACTATGAATCAAATGTACTTGCGTTATTTATGTTTTTCAGTGTTTTACTGTCTACCCTTTAAGAGGGGGTGATATGGTGGCTAAACTACAACTATGATACAACAGCAGTGTCCTTAACTAGAAGACAATGGCCAACAATTACTAATATGAGTGCACCTACAGTAGATTCTGGTGTAAATTGCACTAAAATGGTGCATCTAGGTTTACAGAAATGATCTGCTCCTAGCCCGTCAAGGGGGCATGGCTTACCAAAAATGGTCATGGCTTCGCAAATAAGGGAGTATGGCCTAAATAGTGACATTTAGCACCAAAATTATGCCACATTTCTGGCCCCTATGATAAATCTGGTACAGGTCTGGACAGCCTGTCTAAGTTTACACCATCTACAGGATTAGTAAATCTGTCCCAATGTTTTTCCGTTGGAGGACAAGGAGGACAAATCATGGCCGCACATTTCCAGGCCATTTTTGAACTTTTTGTATTATGTTCTTTTTATAAAAATCTGATCTGATCTAGAAATTAAAATAACTGGTTGTCAAAAATTCAGTGGAAGCCTTCGATCAAGAGAAAATTACAGTATCATCTCCACAGTTTCACATATTATTTAGGTTGCTTGGTATGAATGTATGAAGGGAAAGCATCCGTAAAATGTACGTGATTATCTCACGATAATGAGCCTACCTACCTCCGGGCCTGTATCATAGCCGCATTCTTCCAGTTACAAGTATAAATAATTGAGGCGGAAATGCTTTGATTCTCGCGGCCTGTCAGTTAACGTTAGCGAACCTTGCTGATGAGATTCTTACACTAATCTTTCTTTAGAATGCTAATCGGCTTCAACCGCAGGTCTCTGCCAATGATTTGTATCAGGCAGCGTTATGTGACACCCATGAATGATGTCGTCAATTTATTATTTATGTGCCGTTCGTCAAGAATTTATCAAACAATAAATTAAATAAGAAGCATCTGAACATCAGAGATTTTGCTGTTCATGCTGCACTTGCAAAAAAACAATAAAAACACATAAAAAAATTACTTATGAATGAGCTGACGTTAATGCACCTCGGAAGATGCGATGTGTTTAGTGGGGGGAGGGTGGTCGCAGACATACTATAGCTGTCAGATTTTACTACGCTAAGGATACTAGGTCACACTTTTACTGAAAGCAAGTTTGCCTGAGCTACTATTTTTGGAGTGTTACTCTTGCGGTAGATACAACTTGAAATCCTAAGGAGGATCTGTTAATAAATAACCCCCCAATAAAATAGGCAGAGGCCAAAATTGCTTTGGTCAATGATTGCTCTGCTGCTAATATTTCAAATGAAAAATGCCGTCACTGATTACAAAATATGGACAACTGTACGGCCATACTTAAAGATTAAAGGCGTTTTCCAAGTGATTTATACTAATTATCAATTTGTGATCGTTGGGGTCCGATTCCTGGCACCCTACCGATCAGCTGTTTGAAGTAGTTATGGCCTCCTCACATCTTACCAAGCACACTGCCATCCATTGCATACCGGCTGTGCTTGGTATGACAGATCAGTCCCATTCACTTGGATGGGACTGAGCTGCATCTAGGCCATGTGACTGATGAACGTGACTGGCCTAGGAAGAGACCACTGCGCACCTCAGCCTCTTCATACGACTGATCAGCAGGGGTGTTGGAAGTCAGACCCCCACAAATCAGATGCTGATGACCTATCATCAGTAAAAAATACTCGGACAATCCCTTTAATCCAGTGGATGATATTTTTGTGGGAAATCAGTAGTAAATAAACGCAACATGAGTGTTACTAAATTGGCTTGTAAACTGGAAATAAACAAGAGTAGGGAGGTATTTTTCCACTCTGAAGAAATGTGTTCAGAAAGAAACAATACCCAGATTGAGGATCAAATTTTTTTTTTTGCCAGAACTACATGTTCTGATGTATTTGTGAATAAATGAAATCCTATCCTCTTGGATTGTTGCGTCCTATGGAAAAAAATCTATAATTTGCAGGGAAGGTTTTAAAAAAGATTAAACTCAATATAAGAAAGATACCAGATGATCTCCAAAAATTTGCATCTAAGGATGAATTTAAGATTTCGACCAAAATTAAAAACAGAATGTGGCAAATTTAGAAGCCTCTATAACTGCAATTAAAAGATCGAAGTTCTAACGAGACCTTAGTGGCTATCAGAATAAGGCCTCATTCACACATAAGTGGATTTTCACAGACCACGGTCCCTGAAAACCTGGCCTGCCACCCTGCTGAGTGCATGAGCACACAGCGTCATTGGTTGCTATGACGCCGTGCACTACGTGCCGCCGCCGCTGTACAGTAATACACTCGTATGAATAAATCTTACCTGTCCTGGATGCCTTGCTATACATGATTTACAGGATCTTCAATCTGATTATTCACAAATGGTTTCCACTACAGTGGCAAGAGCTAGCTATTTTCCTCCAGTAACCCATATTTTTATCCAATTCAGTTCCGCCCCCTTATCTTGGACAAATTTCAAGAACTAATACAACAAGACCTCATTTATCTTCATTCTAGTGTTATTTGAGAGGAGATTAAAAATATGTCTCAAGCTTTACAACACGTGTTTTACCATCCAGAGGATAGATGTAGCATTTTAAAACTCAGTGAAAACAGCTGAAAGGGAATCTGTCACCTGCCTATCACCATTTTTCCCCCCTTTAGCCATGTGTAATAAAGTACCTTATATCTGGATCTGTTCTTCTTTTTGCTTTGTCTCTTGTCATTTTCCTTAAAAATCGATTTTTCCATTATGCAAATTAGGATCCAAGGAGCCCAGAGGGGCATTTTTTCTCTGCCAAGCATCCCAGCAACGCACCCCCTGATGTGCTCAGCCCGCCTAAATTTGAATCCCCAAGAATGCCTACAGCTGCAGAAATCACCTCCCAGAGGCAAGGCTAACGGCTCCACTTCCCTGGCTACCTCTGCTTTCAGGCCACAATAACACCCCGATCTTCATCTCGCCGGCTGCCTGAATTCTCGCTCAGGCGCAGTGCCGATTGCCTGCGCCTGCACGATCCTACGCCAACTGAGGACAACAGCCTCAATAGTGTCACTGGGCATGCCCCGAGCCCAGTGATGTTTTCAGAGCGCTATTGCCCTCAGTTGGTGTAGGATCACGCAGGTAATCAGCGGCACTGCGCCTGCAAGAGAATTCCGGCGGCCAGCAAGATGAAGATCGGGGTGTTATTGTGGCCTGAAAGCGGAGGTAGCCGGGGGGCGGAGGCGATTTCTGCTGCTGGAGGCGTTCTTGTGGGCTGGGCACATCAGAAGGGCGTTCCTGGGCTCCTTGGCAGAGAAAAAACGCCCCTCTGGGCTCCTTGGATCCTAATTTGCATAATGGAAAAATCAGTTTTTAAGGAAAATGACAAGAGACAAAGCAAAAAGAAGAACAGATCCGGATACAAGGTACGTTATTACACATGGCTAAGGAAAAAAATAATGGTGATAGGCAGGTGACAGATTCCCTTGAAATACTAGTCCAAAGTCCATATCTTCTCCACACAGTTCTTATTTTTTGTTTGTTTAATTTTAGGAAAATAGCATTCGCATGTCTTACAATACACAGGGTAGGGGATCATTATATCACTGAGTGATAACATGAAATACTAGACAGAAATTTGTGTTAGTGCATCTGCAGACACTGTGGTTGACGTTTGGGGAAATACCATATACGTGTCTTACAATACACAGAGTAATGGACGTTAATATCTCTGAATCATAATGTTAAATGCTAAGCTGAAATCTGTGTAGGTGCATCAACTCACAGTTAAAATTGTATTATTATTTTTTTGGGGGGGTTAAAGTTTGGGAAAACAGCATATGTGTTTCTTATAAAACACAGGGTGGTGGACAGTATACATCTCTGAGTGATAACATAATATACAAGGCTGAAATCTGTGTCAGTGCATCTCCAGGGACTTCAAAGCTATTTTTTTGTTTACATTTGAAAAATAGCTTATATGTGTCTTACAATACACAGGGTAGCGTAGTTTTCATCAAATATTTTTCAGTGCATCTCCAGACAGTTCAAGTGTTTGTGTGGTGATAGGGGGGAAATAATTGCGCACTAGTTTACCAACTTACATTTTACACTAGCGAATATGTGCATATTTTAAAACACAAAAGACATTGGGCCCAAATCTGTTAGTGGAGCCAATACTGGATTATTTCTAAAGTCAACGGTCAGTAGCAGTGTCTTCAGTGTGTTTGTGGAAAGGGATGGACATTGTACTGCGCCCCCCTGTCTTTAAGTTCCAGAAAACAGATTAACAAACTGTTCCATACTTTGTGTGACTGCGTACATTTAGGCCCAAAAATGTAATGAATATGAAAGGTTTCCAAATAATAGACCCTGAGCCAGAATGTGGGTAGTAACAGCATTAGCAGTTGTCCCTGTTGGCTTCAAAAAGGCACAACATTATCATTGAGGAGAAGAAGGATGATATTGCAGATTGAATGGCTCACTCCTCCTTTCTGTCTCAGCAGGATGGCATGGAGGTGACTTCTGAGTCTAACACCATGCCGCGGAGCCAGGAATCACAGCGTTCCTCTTGATCCTCCTTGCGGCCCCAGAAAAGGCTTTTAGTGTGTCCTCTCCGTCTTCACTGCCCCTTGCCAGTGGGACACCTTCCTTTTTGCTAAGAAGGAGCAAGAAAAACCCACCACGTCCTGTGGCAGACAGTCAAGAGAGCCTCCCTGATAATGAATTGTTTGAGAGCAGTCACTGTTTAGGCTTCCCTGAGAAGGAGTTTTTGGAGGAGGCTGGGGACCTCCTGTGTTAGTGGTGGTAATAGTGGCACCAGTAGCCACAGTATTGGCATAGGGGGCAGCGACAGTGGCAGTCAGGGCAAATGCAGAGCAGGGGAGGAGGCCAAGGAGCCCACCATGATATCTGATATATCTGATAAAAGTGACAGGGAGGGAGAGGACACCAATGGCAATTGTGTGCTGGACAGGACCTGGGAGCTTGACAGGGGTGCTGAGGAGGAGACAACATCAAAGGAGGAGTGTGGTGGCAGCAGCAATAAAGAGCAAAAGTGACATACCTCCCAAAGCACAGCTAGGGCCACGTCTGCTTCATGATCTGGAGATGTTGCTGACACTGTGGGGTGCATTAGGCCCAAAATGTGCCTGAACTTAGCCAAGCTCGCCTTCCTCTAGCTCTGGGCAGGCAAATCCCATGTGGTGTTTTCAATTCAAAAAGCGGGCACACAAAATCACAGTCAGGTGCAAGATCTGCAGTATTAAAATAAGCCGTCAGCGTTCCAACTCAATTATAGGTACCAGAATGTATTGAAACACATACGGTGGCATTACGGGATCCTGTGGAAAAATACAACTGGCCAGCATTCCTAATCAAAAAAAGTCTGTCCTCCTTCTCCTGGTTCTCTTTGTGCCAGCCAACCCGTACCCCAAAGCAATACAGTGTCCTTATCATCATCACCTTTTTCTCCTTCTAAGACTCCTCCTTGTCCTCCGCAAGGACAACTAATATATTCTTGTGTCAGGGGTACAAAAATGGCTCCTTGGTCACAGGGTTGGTGACCAATGGTCTGTGGCTCAGCATCCCTAATGCAGTGTCTACTTCTTGTCACTCATGCAAACTGGCATGAGTCTCCCACTCTAAGCACTGATCCCTAACTGAAGACCACTAGGGGCTCTGACTGCTTTCCTTATATACAGTTTCTAGCTAGTCTGGAACCTGCTAGTGGGAGAGGTGGAGTGGAGAAGCTCAGCACAAACAGACACATTGTAACACTTTTCATCTCTCATAGACGTTCAGGGGGAAATTGGCCATAAATCTTACAGTGAAATTTCCCGATGGGCCGATGCCCAGGGGGCTGCCTGAGCCCTCCTCACTGCCAGCCAATGGAAGCTTTTGGTGATGTATTTTGTGCTACTGGCGGCAGTATTTTGTGATGGACTGTGGTATTTGGCTTTGTTGGGATGATATAACATGCTGCAATATGGTACTGCCTACCATCAATTTGGACCCAACTACAAAACAAGGCCACTTTTAGTATTTTTTTCAGGGCCACTTTAAGTTCCCAGTCTGACCCTGTAGACTTACATCAGAGCTTCAGTGATACTCAGTGGCAATGACACAGCAGTTTTTTCCAGACAAAAACAAGTTTCCAGATATAACAACATTTAAAAGGTCATTCTTTCTGCTTTTGGTGGTAAACAAGTCTGTCTTTTTCCCTCCAAAACATGCTCTTCTTTAAACTCTATGGCAGCAGTGGAAAATTACCAGCTTCTCATTCAAAGTCCTAACAGTCTCTCAGTGTTCATCAACCCTTTCCACAGAGCCTTGCAAATACAGTGCAAATTAACAATATATATATCACAACATATAAAATGCAGTTACACCATAATGAACAGTATACGTTAACCCTTTCAAGAGAAATAAAGCACGAAGTTTTAACTTTGCATAGCGGAAATAGGCAAATGTCCACAAATGTCCAAACGTCAAAGTACCTCCAGGGCATTATACATCTATAACAGAATGTTTAAACATGAAAAAACTATTCTCTACAAGAAATAATCTTTGCTTACAAGCTGAACCCCCACCTGACCATGTTCCTGGCAGTGCAGACGCTGCCGTACCATTGTAGTAGTGCCCAGTGTTTTTTGAGGCAGCACTCCAGCAATTTAGCTAGGTCCTTTTGAACCCTCACCATTGCATCTGGCTGACTCTCACAGCAGGCACCTTCTCATCCAAAGACATGCTTCTGTCACCAACAGCAGCAGTGCACAGCATCACTTCCACACCCCCTCCTTGCTATCATGTGTCAAGTCAAGCGTTGCCACTACGTGTTGTAGCTGATCAGCCTAGGTGACACACAGCCACACCGGTGAGCAGTTGGTAAAGTACATAAAGCAACAATTATCCCCCTGGCTGTCACCCTGCCATCTCCAACTGGACAAGGGGGTAAGCGACAATGGACGCAACATCCTGGCTGTTATGAACCTGGGGAAATACCACATGCTCCCTGCATGGCTTTTTAAAAAAACTACAGTGGTTTGTGCAGGGTGCTGGCGATGTCTAGGAGACTGACTTTTCAGCCATTCTCACATGGCAAGGAACGCTTTCCTGGACTTGAAGCGACAGAATGGTCTGCAGCTACACTGCTTAATCTGATATGTTCCAACTCAATAGAATTCAACATTGCTTATGCTACACAAGCAGCAGAAAGCTGTGAACAATTTTGGCATGCACCAGACTTTCTCAGCAGGGAGCATGTGTTGTTTCCAGGTCAGGCAATGACAGCTCATGCTGTTTATGCTGCAGTTGTTCTTCATCCCCCTGATATGTATCTTAGAACAGACTCTGATGCTCATGCAACAGGTGGTGATGGAGAAGAAAGAAGAACCACTAATGCATGTTGCTGTTCGCCCTGTACTGTAGTTGTTGGGGAACCCAATAAGAAACTCCCATGGAGGAGGAGGAGTAGGCGTAGGAAGAGGATGAGGTGCTGCCAAGGGAGGAGTAGTTGGAGGAGCAAGGGGATGATGACGGTGACAGTGGTTATGATTGGAAAAAACTAGCTCTTTGGGCATGCTGTATAGTCACATGCATGCTACACGCCAGCCTCTACATAACTTTGGCGTATCCGGCACTGGTCTAAATGTAAGCCAGTTTACTTGCTAGCTTACATTTACATCATTTTCTATGCCTAAAACAGGCGTAGAAAATGATAATTGAGACGGGCCGGTTCCCCACTCATGCTACGCCCACATGCTAGTGGGAGTTCACTCTCTGGACAGCCCTATGGATCTCATATACAATTTAAGGGGTCTAAACAGTGGTGTACACAGAGGAGAGTGGGCTACGAAACTGAGGTTAAAATGGGATCTCAATTATCTGCCCATTTTTTCCACAGGCCTGAAAAGCCTGTTTGTTTTCCACTCCTCATTCTTTCAATGATCCTTGGGCCAGTTCACCACCCCTTGTTTGTAAACAATGTATCTCCTCTGAGAGGAGAGTCCTGTGCACCCAATAGCAACCAGATCTGAGCTCCCTCTCTTCGAGAGCACCATGGCAGCCGTCCTGTCCATTTGATTTATAGTGCCTTGGTTATTAATAAACTAGTATTAAACATCTAAAATCTTCTCAAATCTCCAACTACAATCATGGAGAAAACCTTGTTGTATTTTAATTCTAAGTGTCCACGTAGTTATCCTGCAGTTTTAGAACATTCACCAGTATGATGGCAGCGGAGACTCGCGTGTGTGCAGATAAATCCAGAGACATCCCATCCGGCCTCGGAGAATTCCCAGCGCTCTCAGCTTCATTATATTTAGAATCTTCCACCAATTAATCTGTACAGTAGCTCCCAAGATGCCACTCTCATCTCTCGCTCTCTCTCTATGCTTCTTACAATAACCTCCCCAGGGGTGAGGCTGAGATGATCTGCCCTTGCTCTGGAACTCATAATTCTCTAATTTTATGTATTACATTTCCCAGCACATAACTCAACATAGCAGTTGAGGTTCCAATGGAGTTTTAACTGCTTCATATAACCTGTAAAAAAGCCACTTATGATACAAGCTGATTATCTTCTGTAACATTTGTAAATGGGTATGTAAAAACGGATCTAATGAAGTGTGAAAGTCACACTCGTATATTCGTACACTCACAGACGCACAAGCTTTAATTAAAGGGGAATTGGAATTAAATTTCTATTCAAATTGTCTTTCTTCATAGAGGTAGTTGCAGACAGAGTTAGAACATGCTTTTCTTGGTGCCCAACTTTGGGATTTTAGAATATACCCCACCACCCTCACTAGCGAAAGTAATAAGGCTCCTTAGAATGCCTCCAGCAGTACTAAGGTCCCTTAAAGTGCCCCTAAAAGTAACATGCCCCCGTAAAGTGCCCCCAATAGTAAAACTAGCCCCTAAAGTGTTGCCAGTAGTTATAATGCCCCTAGAGTTCCCTCAGTAGTTATAAGGCCTCCTGAAGAGCCATCAGTAGTAATAAGGCCCCCTAAAGTTCCCCTAGTACTAATAACGTCCCTAAAGTGACTTCAGTGGTTACAAGACCACCTAAAATGTCCCCAGTATTGATAAGGCCCATAAGGTGTTCCCAGTGGTAAGGCCCATAAAGTGCCCCACCCCCACCCCATTAATAAGGCACCTTAAATTGCCCTAGTAGAAATAATACTCCTAAAGTGCCCTCAGTAGTAATAATGCCCCCTAAAGTGTCCCCAGTGGTAATAAGGCCCCCTAAAGTATCCCCTGTAGAGCCTCTCTTAAAAATAAGGCCCCCTATAGTGCCCCCAGTAGTGAGAATTTTGTTTATAGTGCTCATGCAGTTATAATGCCCCAGTACTTATAATGTCTCTCTATATTGCCCTCAGTACTCCACCTTCTGTATTGCCCCAAAAGTGACATGAAAAAATACCAAGTCCTGCTTCTTGCTTCAGTCTTCACAGCATGCCTCTTCTGGCTAACAGTCTCACTTCTCTGTGTCCTGATGCAATGACGTTGCAACCACCTGAAACACAGCGCAGGCAGTCCTAATGATGTCATCATTTTGTGACTGCCTACGCCCTAGTGGCCTATGACTGGCAGGGCCAGGAACCATTGGTTTCATTTTGTTCCGAGGATAGCGATACAGTTGTATTTGTGGTAAGACACTACTTTCATGGTCCTACTTTTATTTAATATTGGTGCAAAGAAAGAATATAGTATTAACTACAGTGGGGCTTGAAAAGGGAATATTACTGAAGCAAGGACCACAAAATGGGACATAATTGATGCAAGGACCACTAAGGGGAACATTATTATTATTATATGCACTTTTATTACTATATTCCGCAGCGCTTTAGCATTAGGCTGCCCCCAATGTGGCTCACAATCTAAGTTCCCTATCAGTATGTCTTTGGAGTGTGGGAGGAAACCGGAGTACCCAGAGGAAATCCATGCAAACACAGGAGAACATGCAAACTCTATGCAGATGTTGTCTTTGGACGGATTCAAACCCAGGACCCCAGTGCAAGAGCACTAAGGGGAACATTACTGATACAAGAAGCACTAAGAAGGATGTTACGGAAGCAAGTAGTATTAAGGGGAAGATTACTGATACAAGGAGCACTAAGGGGGACATTGCTGATGTAAG
Organism: Bufotes viridis; assembly: GCA_033119425.1. NCBI lineage: Eukaryota > Metazoa > Chordata > Amphibia > Anura > Bufonidae > Bufotes > Bufotes viridis. The sequence continues at coordinate 38,866,682 of CM065589.1, forward strand.
GAGCGCTAAAGGCAACATTACTGATGTAAGGACCACTAAGGGAGACATTATAGATTCAAGAAGCACTAACGGGGATCTTACTGATGAAATGTGCACTATGGGGGGCTTTACTGAATTAAGGAGCACTAAGAGGGACATTACTGGTGTGAAAGGCACTAAGGGGGAGTTTACTGATTCAAGGAGCACTGAGGGGGTCTTACTAATGCAAGGACCACTAAGCAGGGCCTTTACTGATGCAAGGAACAGTAAGGGGAACATTACTGATGCAAGAGCTCTAAAGGGAACATTACTGATGCAAGGCCCACTTTTGGAGGATTACTCATATACAGTCGAAGGAGCACTAAGGGGGCCATTGTTATTGCAAGAGGCACAAAGTGGGATATTACTATTATATATGGTGGCAGAACAGTAACGGGGGGGGGGGATGGGTGGGTTATATATCTTTATAGAACTTAGGAATGCCACTGGGTCTCATTGGAAAGAGAGGAAGGACAGATCCAAATTTTTTCCTGCAATCCATATGACTTCAGATACATCACTGGACAGATAGATACTGATAGCTAGCTAGATAGATAGTGTGGTAAGGTGCATGGTACCGTTGTCGATGGCAGGTACGTGTCACCGAGGTTCCTGGCCTCGGTGAGGTGAGAGCCGGGTTTTTATGTGTCAGCAGCAGCTAGTGCTGCTTGACATTGTTAGTTAGTTTGGCTGCAAAGCCAATCCGGGCCGGCTCTTACTGGGAGTAGGCAAAGAGTTGGGTGGGTGCCTATTCCCCACGGTCCAGGCCGGACTTTATCCGGGCCTTTAAAAGGCAGCCTCCTCAGCAGCTGAGGGTGTGATTATCCTGGAGCTGGTGTTAGGCTGTGGAATCATCTGAGTTTGGGAGTTCTGATCCATTCTGTGCTGTGTGGAGTTCACGCTGGAAGCAAGAGCCCAAGCAAGGAGGAGTGCAGACGGCCTGGAAGCATGAGGTCGATCGCCTTGCGGCTGGACTGACAGCCAGGTGCGAACCTGCACCTAAAACCTCCCAGGTGACTGTTTTTGGACTGTTTTGTTTTGCCTCATGATTTCGGATGTGTGTGATTTAACACTAAGAGACTGTTTATTGTTTATGTTGTGCAAGTGTGAATAAAACACTAATTATTGCACCTTCTGGACTCCCTTTTGCCTCTGTACTGCACCCGCACCGCTATCTACCAGAGCGACTCCCCACAATAGATAGATAGATAGATAGATAGATAGATAGATGAGATAGATAGATAGATAGATAGATAGATACAACAAACAAAGATTAACAACAGCACAGCAGAAGTGTAGATAGGTGCAAATCCTCTGGGATTTCAAGCAAAAATCCGTGAATAGTATCCAAAAAGTGCTGCCTCATCATTTGCCTTGATAGATAGATGGATGGATGGATAGATAGATAGGTAGAAAGATAGATAGAACCAATGAAAAAGAAACAATGCAACTGCTCCTAATCTCCTACTTAGTGGTACATTCAGGTTTATGGACTGTACTAGATGAAATATGAAATTTCTGATTAATTTTCTAATTAGTCTAAATGAATCTAAAATTATGGGTAGTTAAAAAAAGAAGATTTCTATAAAATATAGAGCTGGAGATCTGTGGGCTTTGAATTTCGCAGCATTTTAGTAACTCATAAGCAGCAGTCATTTCATATTCCCTTTCTTGCGGGTAGCAGCACATCTAAAAGCCTATAACTGTCAGCGATTCTTTACAGATGTACGTTATACAGTATTTTGCTTTTGGCGAGATGCCTGGTCACATACATAAATCCATAAACCGCTTCCTACTTCCGTCTTAAATCATTAACTCATTTTGTCACTGCCAAATTGAATATATGTAAATCAAAATTCACTTAATTTGAAATGCAAAATATTATCACCTCCTAAGAATTTTCCTCTCATTCGGGGCTCTTAATCATGGCATATTCTCCTAGAAAATTGATGTAAATATTCTTACTTCTCATCAAAAAGGCTGAGATATTGGATTCAAATATAACCATCACTTCACCTTCGCAGAGCTTGATACGCAGATGTGGCAGAGCTGGATTTGTCATTGAACTTCACAGCTACAAACTTTTTTTGATTTACAAACACACAGGGAAATATTTATCATTTAAGACATGATTTGAGACAGATCTAATTTAAAACAGGTGGTCTATTCTGCACCTTATTGATACATTTCTTGAAAATTTAGACCTGAGACTTTACCACTCTGTATCTATAAAATGGGTCAAAATTAGACGACACATCTACACAGACACGACGTATTATGGAGCTGATCCACAGCTCATGGCCAACCTCTTAGTTTCTTGCTGCAAAAATGGGAAGCCAAGAAAACAGTACTACAGCATAAAATTTGAACGCTACAGCCATACCAGCTCTTTTGGGACCTGAACAGGGCTGCACGCGAGGAGGGAGTTGTTTGGGTAAGGGGGTCCAGTCACATAATTTGCTGTGGGGCCCATCACCATGTCCAAAAGTGCCTGTACTATTAAAATTTAAAAAAAATCTATCCCATATGATGAATAGTGTAACCGGAAAAACAATCAAAGTGGCTGATTTGCCATTTTTTACTTGCTTCATTTCTCTAAGTAAATTGAATAAAATGTGATTAAAAAAAATCACACACACTCCAAAATAGTATCAATAACCACTACAGATCTTCTGTCAAAAAATTAGCCCTCACACAGCTCAGTAGACATAACTATTAAAAAGTTATAGGGGTCAAAGTATGTAAAAAATATATTTTTGTTAAAAGTTTACATTTATTTTAAGTAAACCAATAATCTGGATCAATAAGGGCCACATAAATGTTATTAACAACAACCTATAGGGAACAATGTATTTACCCATATATAATATATATGCACAAAAATATAGTCAAACACTAATTATTTATCAAAGATTAAACTTTATTGAAAATACAATTAAATAAAATACATATGGAGTTTCATATGGAACAGGGGAAATGATCAGGCGAGAGACATGTGGGAAAGGGGGCTAGTACATCACATGTAAAAAGATCAATTAATACATGAAATCGAGAGTTTACATAATGTGGTCACGTGTTGCTGCAAGCAAAGTATAGATAAAGTGCAAATGCAAGGTCCAGCAAGGGTTAATAATGGTTAGTTGTGAGACACAGTGTCACACAATGGTCATAAACGATAATATAGGTGGTATTACCATATGCAGGGGAACCACACAAAGAGGTCCTCGTGTTAATAAGAGAATTTATGCTAATGTAGCCTGCAAACAGAGTTACTGAATTGCATTATAATCACATATTACTGCAAATAAAAAAGTAGGACCAACCAGGATAAAGTGCATAGTACATTGTAAGACACAGTGTCAGATATAAATTAGAAATAGTAATATAAAATACCTGTGCCAGACAGTATCATATGCAAGCAGGAACACATGTAACCACACAATGGGTTAAGTAACAATCAAAGTGAATATATACAAGCAAGTACATGAGCATGGACTGCCCCCTTCCCAGTGTCCCCTCACCTACCCAACGCGTTTCGCCACCAGGCTTCGTCAGGGAAAGTGACGAAGCCTGGTGGCGAAACGCGTTGGAGAAGGGGGCAGTGCATGCTTATGTACTTGCTTGTATATATTCACTTTGTTACTTAATCCATTGTGTGGTTACATATGATACTGTCTGGCACAGGTATTTTATATTACTATTTCAAATTTATATCTGATTATAATGCAATTCAGTAACTCTGTTTGCAGGCCGTGATTGTCCAGTTAAATACCACCATAAACAACAATGACTTTCTTTTGAGAACAGGAAAATAAACTATGTACAAGGTCCCAGAGAGCCACATATGCAGGTCTATAACAAAGTCTATAGCAAATCTTCAAGAGAGGCTGGACACTGTGCTCTGTGCAGCAGCATGCATGTCACAGGCAATATGCAAACTCAAACCTAGAGATGAGTAAAGCAATTCTACCATAATTTTGCAAAAAGTCAGGTCAAATCCAAAACTTTGATGATTTTGTTGATTTAAAGGGAATTTCTCAAAATGGTATTACCCTTTTTTTCCAGATGAGAAGACAGGAAAGATAAAGAAGGAGAATTTCTCCAGGTGGTGTGTGTATATACAAACCAGCAGGTTTTTGCAGCAAATAAGCAAAATTTTTGGCCGTTTTCTATAACATAAACATTCCAACAATACAATTTGTTTTTAAAGAGGCTGTTTGGTTCCACCAGCAGCCATACATTTTCCCACATCCATATATTATGCTGCCACTTTGAAATTACTAATGCTGTCTTGGTGTCAAAGAGTTTGAAATGAGTCGCGTACAGTTCTAGGAGACCCCAGAATGTAATCCACAACTTTTTAGGGCAATTGGAGCCCTTTCAATTTTGGGTCGAATTTCTTGATGCGAAGACTAGTCCCCTGAATGAGACGTACAAATCAGTTCTTCTTCCAAAAGGACAAGAGCGCTCAGTGTGTCCAGAGATATATCTTACTTCTTACCGCCAGGGGAAATCTAGTGGCAGGCTCGAACTGTTCAATCAGTGCTTTTTCATAATAAGCTTTTCCCCAGGTGGTAGTCTGAAACTCTTCAAAATGATGATAATAATAACAGTAATAAATAATAATAATAATAATAATAATAACTCAATTACATACCTTTTGGATTCTAGTAAAGATATTAATAATAGCTTCCCCCCCAAAAAAAAAAAATAACGAAAGTTAAATAAACCCACTAAGTTTTGCAAGTAGAAGCAATATCTGCCAATTTTCATATATTTCTCCAAGAAACCCATAAGTTGGCTGGACTACTATACTCCTCATGTTTATTAGGCGGTCTCCCTAATGAGAAAGAGCACCCCATGGCAACTCAGCTAACCAAGGCAATTTTCTCTCAAGACACTTGGTACTCTTATCCCTTTGGAAGGAGAACTGTCTTGCACGTGTCACTCAGGAGAAGTATTGCTTGAGGGTCTCTCTCTATCTTGTATTCTCTCATTTGCCTGAAACAAAGTACAAGAAATTTGGGCTTGTTATAATCCCATTTTTTTTTTTTTATTCTGGACGAATTCTGATCTGGTAGAATCAATTTGCTTATCTCTAGTAAAACATTTTTGAACTTGAATTGAATAGTTTGACCTAATCGGCTAAATTGAATCAGAATTGAATTTCTATTTAACTGTAGCCATACATCATCTACAGATAGCATAAAGATGTGACAAAAGTAGAACACATAGGGCTATTTAGATTTGCAGGTATCACCCAATGTATTTTTGCATTTTTGCATTGTTGTTACACAATGGCAAAGACACCTTCTGCCCGATACTTTACCAAGCCAAAACCTACAAGAGACAGCAATGACATTAAACATAATGTATACAAGTGAGAATCCATATGGGAAACAATTTTGTCCTAGAATTTCTCTTTAAATAATGGCAACCAGTGTTTTGTAAGAGTTAAAAAAAATCCCTAATATAAACCTTAACCTCAAGCTCATAAACAAATATCACTTCGGAAAACTTTTAGCTGGAAAATTATACTGAGATTCTCCTTAAAAGAAGACACAGTGTTCTCAACATGGAATTTTACACGTCATCAGCTTGAGCGTTGTGGTGGCGTTCTAGACAGTAACAAGCAGATTTCCATGATATTTTCCCTTTCTTGTTACCAGCCAATATTATGTTACATTTTTTTTATACCTTGCATTATTTGTACATTTTTCCTAGTGATGTGGATAATTTGCTACCAAGATTTGATTTCGTAATGAAGGACGCAGAGCAGTTCCTCCCCTGTGTGACTCCATTCGCACAGGAAAACTAGGTGCAGAACTGTGTGACACCGCCGTGCCCTGCACATGTGGTATGCCGGAGGGGCACTGTGAATTGTCCCTCCAGTGGAGGCTCAGGACATGGAGAATGAAGAGGCAGAGGGGGACATTGTCACAGGACCAACAGCTTGAGAACGTGGAGGCAGAAGCAGTGTCACCTGGCCAAGTTGCTGGTGTGGCTGTGCAGGAACCACATTAACCCAGTGGGCCGTTAAGGACATGTATTGTCCCTGACTGTAGTTACAGCTCCACACATCGACGCTGCTGTGCACTTTGGCAGACACTGACAGGCTCGAGGACTGGCCCACCTTCTGTTCTACATATGTGTGCAGCACTGGTACTGCCTTTTTCACAAAGAAATGATGGCTTTGGACTCTACACCTCGGCTCGGCACAAGCCATCAGTTCTCTGAAAGGTGCAGAGTCCACCACTTGCAAAGGGAGGGACTGCAGCACCAGCAATTTGGCCAGGAGCACATTCAGCTTCTGCGCCATTGGTTGAGTGCATGCATACTGTTGTCTCTTGGAAATCGCTTCGTTGATCGATTGCTGACGGAATGACTGATGAGGAGTAGGAGGAGCAGGAGCATCAGGACTAGCAGATGATGGGAAGGATAGACAGCTCCCTTCGGCTGGGGTGGTGAAGCCTAGACTGCATGAAATTGGGTGCGTTCCACTGGGTGATGCAGCGGTTGCTGCGGAAGGCTGGACCACCACATTGGTGCCATGGTTCTCCCAGGCCACTTTATGGTGATGTTGCATATGTTGACAAAGGGCCGTGGTGCCAACATTGGCACCCTGGCCACGCTTCACCTTCTGCCCACAAATTCAACAAATGGCCATGTTTACCTCCTGCGAAGGCCTAACAAAAAATTGCCACACCACTAGGTATGCCATTTTCCCCACAACACTCCACCCTGACTGCCTGCTACTGCTGCCTCCGTGAACCCTTGCACCGCTACTTTCTGGGCCGGTAGGCTCCTGAGAAGCTAGTGGTCTACCCCGGGCACGTTTGGCTCTCGACCTCCCACTGCTGCCACCCTGCTGACTCACTGCCACGCTGCCACCCTGCTGGCTCTGCCGCTGCATTAAGCGCAAGCTGCCAACCTCTTCTCCTGATGATGATGATGATCATCCTCCGCTACTGTCTCACTGATGTCCCGCTCAACGGTCTCAGGTCCAGGAGTCTGACCGCTCGCGAACTATTCACCGGCGAACGGTTCCTGGTGAACATAGCTTGTTCGCGTCCGCAGCGGTGGGCGAACATATGTGATGTTCGCGTTCGCCCCTATACTTTATCATTGAGCAAACTTTGACCCTGTACCTCACAGTCAGCAGACACATTCCAGCCAATTAGCATACCCTCCCTCCCAGACCCTCCCACCTCCTATCAAAAAGCAAGGACGGCATCCATCTTAGATTAACTCTGAAGCTGCATTGTTAGTAGTTGTAATCGCAATGCGATTAATATCACCTGTATTAATCGCATTGTGAATTTAACTTAGAGCTGGGTTCCTAATGGTTGTATTGCTAAAATATAACGAAAATTGAAAATATATCGCTATATTCGTTATATTCGTCAATTATAGCAATACAACCATTAGGTACTCAGATCTAAGTTGTAATCGATTAATATAACCTGCATTAATCGCATTGCGAATTCAACTTAGATCTGAGTTCCTAATGGTTGTATTGCTAGAATTGACGAATATAACGAATATAGCGCTATATTCTCAATCTTCGTTATATTCTAGCAATACAACCATTAGGAACCGTGCTCTAAGTTAAATTCACAATGCGAATAATGCAGGTTATATTAATTGTCATTGTGAATTCAACTTAGAGCTGGGTTCCTAATGGTTGTATTGCTAGAATATATAACGAAGATTGAGAATATAGCACTATATTCTCAATCTTCGTAATATTCTAGCAATACAACCATTAGGAACCCAGCTCTAAGTTGAATTCGCAAATAAATGTCCAGAACTATTCGCTGGCGAACAGTTTCCGGCGAACATAGCTCGTGCGGCGAACATATTCGTCATCATTGAGTAAACTCTGACCCTGTACCTCACAGTCAGCAGACACATTCCAGCCAATCAGCAGCATACCCTCCCTTCCAGACCCTCGACAGCATCCATTTTTTTTTCTGCATGGAATTCTCAGCTTTATTGCGGAAAGGCTAGCATCACACTATGTATTACACAAGACAAGTTATGTAGCAGCAGCTGTTTGGAAAGTTGTACCTAGACAGCATCCATTTTAGATTCATTCCGAAGCTGCAGTCTTAGTGAGAGGAGGGACAGTGTAGCTGCTGCTGATTTATTAGGGAAATCGATAGGTAGGCAAGTGTATTCAGTGTCCACTACAGTCCTGAAAGACTCATCTGATCTCTGCTGTAAGGACAGCATCTTGACAGCACCCCAAAAAGCCCTTTTTAGGGCTAGTAAGTCAGTCTCCCTCCCAGACCCTCCCACCTCCTATCAAAAAGCAAGGACGGCATCCATCTTAGATTCATTCTGAAGCTACAGTGTTAGTAGTTGTAATCGCAATGCGATTAATATAACCTGTATTGATCGCATTGCGATTACAACTTAGAGCTGAGTTCCTAATGGTTGTATTGCTAGAATATAACAAAGATTGAGAATATAGCACTATATTCTCAATCTTCGTTATATTCTAGCAATACCACCATTAGGAACCCAGCTCTAAGTTGAATTCGTAATGCGATTAATGCAGGTTATATTAATCACATTGTGAATTCAACTTACCACACTCTGCGTCAACTACGTAATTTTCCATGGGAGTTTTGCCATGGATCCCCCTCCGGCATGTCACAGTCCAGGTGTTAGTCCCCTTGAAACAACTCTTCCATAACTATTGTGGCCAGAAAGAGTCCTTGTGAGTTCCTTGTGTTAAAATTTGCCTGTCTATTGAAGTCTATGGCGGTTCGCTGTGTTCGCCCGTTCGCGAACATTTGCATAAATTCACGTTCGACGTTCGCGAACGGAAAATTTTATGTTCGCGACATCTCTAATGAGCACTACTTGCCCGCCTACCGGAGGAAGCGGCGGATGTCTCCTCTAGATCTTGGCTGGGCAGTAGCTGCTGACTTTCTTCTAGTGGCTCGTCCTCGCTGAAAAGTGGAGCCGAGCCTACGGCATGTAATACTTCTCGCACTGAGAGAACTAAAAATGACAGAGGAAGGTTCAGGACAGGTGGGGGCACAGGGCCTGCAACCGGGCCATGCCAACTAAATGTTGAGTCAGAGGAACCCACGACTCTTGGCTGGGGGTGTCTGATGTCAATTGCGATGAAGTCAAAGACCGAGTTAACCATTCAAGCACCGCTGGGTTGCTGGATGACACCGGGAGCTCAGACCTTTCGCTGCAACTCCTGTTGCCACTCTCCCCCCCTCCTCTTCTGCTGCCTGCAACAGAAACATTTTGCCCACTGCCCGTTCCCTTTGAAGGGCCTGTCACCATTCTGTCTGACATACTGTTTAATAAAAGGATTAAATTAAAATTCAAATAATACCCCCTAGAAAAGGCTGAAGTACTTCACTGCTGAACGGCAATTAAGACATATATTTTTCTGATCAATAAACTCCCCCCCCCAAAAAAAAAATATTATCACAATTCACTGCAGTTAAGATGTAATCTTTTTCCTATAACTACACCCTAAAAAAATAAATATAATAATCATAATTCTCCGCAGAAGGCTAATGGGACGTACGTATATTTCCTTTTTCTACACCACATAAATGGCTGTAGTAACTTCACCGCTAAATGCCAATTTCTACACCCCTAACAAAGAAATATAACAATTAGAGATGAGCGAATCAAAGTTGACAAAGTGGAATTCGATCCACATTTCAGGAAAAATTTGGTTCACACCGAATCCGAATTTTCTCACGCTTCGTGTTAACTAATTGCATTTTTTTCTAAAATGGCTGCTGCATGTGTTAGGGCATGGAGCGAGGAACTCTGGGAACGAGGGATCACCCACAATGCCATGCATACAGCCAATCAGCAGCCAGCCAGGCCTATGATGTCATAGCCCTATAAATAGCCTCAGCCATCTTGGATTCAGCTATTTTCCAGTGTGCTTAGTGCAGGGAGAGACGTCAGCTGGCACTAGGTTGGCACTAGGTAAAAAAGACTTTAAAACTTTTATTTTGCTAGATAGTAGTTCAGGGAAAGGATAGGGAGAAATCATTCCACAGTATTGAAGCAGAACAGGGTTCATTGGGGGAGATTACAGCCTAGGTAATAGGAACAATCCTAATACAACTTGCTGCACTGCCTAGGGATATAAATTGCCATTATACAGCTCTGTAATTCCAGCAAACCGTTCTGGTTATTGGGGTGCAGGTGCTGTTTGATACAGCCATTAACAGGGTTTATTACTAGGAAATATTTCTAAGTTTTATTTGCCCTTGTGCGGTGCAGTTATATGTTCTAAAGCATTTTTTGGCTTGTATTAGTGGGAAAAAAGGGATTATTAGCCGTTGTGTGGTGAAGTGAGAAAATTACGGCCCTTTTTGGCGTGTATTAGTGGAAAAAATATATATATATTATTTGCTATTCAGTGGTGTAGTTATATGTTCTAAAGCCCTTTTTGGCGTGTATTAGTGGCACAAAAATAAGTGCCTATTTGCCGTTCAGCGGTGCAGTTATATGTTTTAAAGCCCTTTTTGGCATGTATTAGTGGGAAAAAAAGATATACTGTTTGCTGTTCAGCTGTGCAGTTATGTGTTCTTAAGCCTTTTGTGGCGCGTATAAGTGGAAAAAAGTTGGGGCCTGTTTGCCGTTCAGCGGTGCAGTTATATGTTCTAAAGCCTTTTTTGGACGTGAATCAGTAGAAAAAAATAAAGGCCTATTTGCCATTCAGCAGTGCAGTTATGTGTTCTAAAGCCTTCTTTGGCATGTATTAGTGGAGGGAAAAAGGGCTTATTAGCCGTTGTGTGCTGAAGTGAGAAAATTACAGACTTTTTTGGGGTGTTTTAATTTACTTTTCATTTATTTATTTGATCTAACAGTATGTCAGACAGAGAAGTGCCAGGCCCTGCACAGGGGACAGGCAGAGACCTAAATGTTTCTGGCGCAGGCACAGGTCGCAGCAGAGTAAGAGGGAGTGGCAGCAGGAGTCACAGTGAGAGGCCTGAGTTCCCGATGTCATCTAACGGTCGTGTCTTGACCAGCAACCCAGTGGTTCATGAGTGGTTGACTCGGTCATCCACTTCATCTCAGGTGTCATCAGACACCCCCAGCCAAGAGTCGGTGGGTTTGTTAGACACAAGCCTTAGTTGGCATGGCCCGGGAGCAGGCCCTGTGCCCTCACCTGTCCTCAACCGGCTTCTGTCCCTTTCTGTTCCCTCAGCCAGAGAAGTATTATATGGTGTGGGCTCAGCTCCACTATAAAGCGAGGATGAGCTACTAGAGGACAGTCAGCATCTACTGCCCAGTCAAGATGTGGGGGAGACATCCGCCGCTTCCTCCGGTAGGCGGGGAAGTAGTGATGAGGAGAGTGGCGTGGGAGCTGGTGTTGCGAACGGTCAGGCTCCTTATCCAGAGACCATTGAGGAGGACATCAGTGACGTACAGACAGTACTTGATGATGATGATGTAGCTGATCGCACTTTGGAGCTGGGTGAATTATTGGTAGAAGAGGGTGGCAGCTTGCCCGTGAGATAGCCTCGGACACAGCAAGTCGGTAGCGTGGCCGGGAGTCAGCAGGATGGCAGCAGTGGGAGGTCGGGAAGCCAAACATGCCTGGGGTAGACAACCCGCTTCGCAGGAGCCTACCTACCCAGAAAGTAGTGGTGCAGGGGTTCACAGAAGCAGCAGAGGTAGCAGTCAGTCAGTGCGGAGTGTTGGGGCTAAAATCACCTACTTGCCGATGTGGCAGTTTTTTTGTTAAGCCACCCGAGGAGGTGAACATGGCCATTTGTTGAATCTGTGAGCAGAAGGGGAAGCGTGGCTAGGATGCCAATGTTGGCACCACAATCCTGCGTCAACATATGCAGCGTCACCATAAGGTGGCCTGGGAGAACTGTGGCTCTGATGTGGTGGTCCAGCCTGCCACAGCAACCGCTGCATCACCCAGTGGTACGCACCCGATTTTAGGCAGTCAAGGCTCCACCACCTAAGCCGAAGCGAGCTGTCTGTCCTAACCATCATCAGCTTATCCTTATGCTCCTGCTCCTCTTCTTACTCCTCGTCAGTCATTCCGTCAGCAATTGATCACCGAAGCAATTGCCAAGAGACAACAGTATGCATGCACTCATCCAACGGCGCAGAAGCTAAATGTGCTCCTGGCCAAGTTGCTGGTGCTGGAGTCCCTCCCTTTAGAAGTGGTGGACTCTGCACCTTTCAGAGAACTGATGGCTTGTGCCAAGCCGAGGTGGAGAGTCCCAAGCCCTCATTTCTTTGCCAAAAAGGCAGTACCAGCCCTGCACACGTATGTAGAACAGAGGTGGGCCAGTCCTTGAGCCTGTCGGTGTCTGCCAAAGTGCACGGCAGCTCCGACGTGTGGAGCTGTAACTATGGCCAGGGACAATACATGTCCTTTACGGCCCACTGGGTGAATGTGGTTCCTGCACAGCCACACCAGCAACTTGGCTAGGTAACGCCGCTTATGCCTCCACGTTCCCACGCCGTTGGTCCTGCGACAATGTCCGCCTCTGCCTCCTCATCCACCACTGTGTACTTAGCCTCCATTGCAGGGACAATTCACAGTGCCCCTCCAGCATACCACATGTGCAGGGCAGGGCGGTGTCACGCTGTTCTGCACCTCGTTTTCCTAGGCGAACTGAGTCACACAGGGGAGAAACTGCTCTGTGTCCTTCATCAAGAAATTGAATCTTGGCTTTCTCCATGACAACTTAAAATTGGAACCATGGTGACCGACAACGGGAGGAACATGGTGTCTGCGCTGCGTCATGGAGGGCTGAGCCATGCGCCCTGCATAGCACACGTGTTCAGTCTAGTTGTCAAGCGGTTTCTGATGTCTTCCACCCATCTGCAAGATATCCTAAAAATGGCCAGGATACTTTGCATGCACTTTAGCCACTCGTACACCGCAAAAAGGGCAGGCTCCAGGTTCATAAATCTCAGTGGGCCCCCTTCAGGCATTTTTTTACATTTTCATGTCCCCCTGTGGCTTCCACACGGTATAATGACCCCCAGTGGCCCCACACATAGTATAATGACCACTAGTTGCCCTTTACACAGTATAATGACCTCCCACACAGTATATTGACCCCCAGTGGCCACCCACACAGTATAATGACCCCACAGTGGCCCTCCATTCAGAATATTAACCCCCAGTTGCCCCCTATTCAGAATAATGACCCCCAGTGGTCCCCACACTGGCGGTTAAACGGTATAGAGGGGGCACTGGTGGTCATTATACTGTATAGTGGTCACTGGGGTCATTATATTAAATGGGGGCTTTGGGGGTCATTATACTGTGTAAGGTAAGGGGCCCTCACAGTATAATGACCCCCAGTGCCCCCCACACAGTATAATGACCCCACAGTGGCCCTCCATTCAGAATAATGACCCCCAGTGCCCCCCACACAGTATAATTAAAACCGCCATACTGTGACCGGATAAAAGGGTATAAGAGGGCACAGTACAGGGAATGACTAGGGGCACTGTACAGGATGTGGTAAGAGCGCACAATGCAGGGTATAAGGGAGCACAGTACAGGGTGAGGGGCACAGTACAGGGTGACCCTGTGACTTTAGAAGGTCCTTAATGTGAATGTGGTTTAGATACCACCATAATGAGAGGCAGAGGAGTGACACAGGGGCCCGGGGCCACGGATGGACAGGAGGGGTGAACACAGCAAGTAGGTGGAGGGGGCTGAGGGGGAATTATTAAAGAAGTAGTGGCAGGAGGTCTGTGCAGGGCAGCAATAGGAGACAGGAGCTCTGGATACATGAGGGTGGAAAGGAGACAGCAGGATACGAGGGGGGAAGGTGTCATGGAGTCAAACTGCTTCATGAAGCAGTAAAACAAATAGCATGAAGCTGCTTGTCTACTACAACATCCAGCAGCACCTGGAAGAGTTCCGTGTCCCAGAGGCAGTCACAGACTCACTACTCACAGCCCTGCGATCTTAATCTTCTCTCTTCACTGTCCTCAGGCAGCATGTGTAAAGGGGGCGTGTCTGAGTCTCTTCAGCAGCTTCATTTGACTATCAGAAGGCCCTCCACAAGGGGTACTGCGTAAGTGAAAAGACAGCAGCTCCAGCAATGAGTTCTTTCATCTGTATTGATAACTCAGTGGGCCCCCCAGAAGCAGTGGGCCCCGGCACTTGCCCTTGTATGCCGGGTTCTAGCGCCAGTCATGACCTCAAAGCACACCCTCCTTGAGCTGCAGCGGGAAAATGCCATTGCCCACCCTCCATATGTTGGACTGACTATAAGAACAGAGAAAGGCCATAAACTATTTCTTGATGATCCAAGCGGACAGGAGTACTCCCCTGTGTAACTTCGATGTCAGCCAGTGGCAGCTCATGCATGACACCTGCCGTTTGTTCGGGGACTTTGAGAAGGCCACGTTATTTGTCAGTCGCTAAGACTACGGGATGAACAAAGTCATTTCACTGCTTGGTGTCCTGGAACAGATGCTGGTAAATCTGTCTGGTAAGGGGACTGGAGGCGCCTAGATCTTGTGGCCACATGAGCCCTGTGGTGGCTTAACTGGAGGAGGAGTAGGACATTGGAGCACAATGTGTAGCGAAATGGGTAGTTTTTCTATGCTGGTGACAGGAGAGGAGAAGCAGGAGCAGCCAGAGGAGCTACAGGGCGATGAGGAAGACAAGGCAGAGGACCCAGACACACCATGGCAGTATGCAGTTGAGATGGAGTCAGGGAGTCCCTCCGAATCACTTGTGCAAATGGACCGATGCATGTCCACCTGCAAGCGTAGTAGTGACAGCCGAATTGTCAGCATTCGACAAAGTGATGATTTCTGGCTCTTCACCTTGTTCGATCCTCACTTCCAGTCCAAAATGTGGGCCTTTTTTACACCCGCTGAGAGGGAGGACAAACTGAACTACTATAGAGACATTCTATGTAGTCAGTTGGCCATTGCCTATATACACTATCGTCCGTCCTCTCGCAGGTCTGACTGACGGGGCCATCTGCGCTCATGTTCCTCTGCCATGGCTGCTGCGGCTGGGTGGGGGGGGTTAAGAGCAGTTCCACCTCCATCAGCAGCAACTTGAGTCTAGAATCGCTGATAAGCAGCTTTCTTTACCTGCCTATTGAAGAAACTACTCACCAGCAACAGCATCAGGTTGACCTGAGAGATTGCACTGGAAAAGCTGTCCTGCCCGGACCAGTAGTGTGGGACCAGAGCGGGTGTTTAGTGCGGCGGGGGCCATAGTTACCACAAGAAGAACTTACCTGTCCACCCAAAATGTGGAGAGACTGACCTTTGTCAAGATGAATCAGGCGTGGATCGGCCAGGATTTCCACCCACTAATGCCTGATATATCAGACTAGATCATCCATGGTGCCACACCAACACTTTGACAAAAGAGACCGGTTTCTTCTGGCTACCTGCCTCAGCTACTATTCTGTGGTCTCCTGATGCTGCTGCCACCTCCTCAATATGTCACCTTGCTACTCTGTGGCCTCCTGATGCTTTTGCCACCTCCACACTGTCACCTTGGCACTCTATGGTCTCCTGATGCTGCTACCACCTCCACACTATGTCACCTTGCCACTCTGTCATCTCCTGATACTGCTTCTACCTCAACACTATGTCACCTTGCCACTATGTAGCCTCCTGATGGAACTGCTGCCACCTACAAACTCTGTCATTGTGCCACTCTGTGGACTCCTCATGCTGCTGCTGCCACCTCCACACTGTCATTGTGCCACCCTGTGACCTCCTCCTGCTGCTACGGCCACCTCCACACTCTGTAGTTGTGCCACTCTGTGGCCTCCTGATGCTTCTGCTGCCACTTCCCCACTGTCATTGTGCAATCCTGTGGCCTCCTCCTGATGCTGCTGCTGCCGCCACCTCCACACTCTGTCATTGTGCTACTCTGTAGTCTCCTCATGCTGCCGTCACATAAACACTGTCATTTTGCTACCCTGTGGCCTCTTTCTGATGCTGCTGCCAACTTCATACTCTGCTATTGTGCCACACTGTGGACTCCTCCTGATGCTGCTTCTGCCGCCTCCACACTATGTCATATTGCCTCTCTGTGGTCTCCTGATGCTGCTGCTACCTCAACACTATGTCACCTTGTCACTCTGTGGCCTCCTGATGCTGCTGCCACCTCCACACTCTGTCATTGTGCCACTCTGGGGTCTCCTCATGCTACTGCTGCAACCTTCACACTGTCATTTTGCCACTCTTAGGCCTCTTGATGCTGCTGCTGCCACCTCCACACTGTCGTTGTGCAACCCTGTGGCCTCCTCCAGATGCTGCTGCTGCCACCTCCACACTCTGTCATTGTGCCACTCTGTGACCTCCTGATGATGATGCTGCCACCTCCACACTCTGTCATTTTGCCACTCTGTGGACTCCTGATGATGCTTCTGCCGCCTCCACACTATGTCATATTGCCTCTCTGTGGTCTCCTGATGCTGCTGCTACCTCAACACTATGTCACCTTGTCACTCTGTGGCCTCCTGATGCTGCTGCCACCTCCACACTCTGTCATTGTGCCACTCTGGGGTCTCCTCATGCTACTGCTGCAACCTTCACACTGTCATTTTGCCACTCTGTGGCCTCCTGATACTGCTGCTGCCACCTCCACACTGTCATTGTGCAACCCTGTGGCCACCTCCACACTCTGTCATTGTGCCACTCTGTGACCTCCTGATGATGATGCTGCCACCTCCACACTCTGTCATTGTTCCACCCTGTGGCCTCCTCCTGATGCTGCTGCTTCCACCTCCACACTCTGTCATTGTGCCACTCTGTGGCCTCATGATGCTGCTTCTGCAACCTCCACACTGTCATTGTGCCACTCTGTGGCCTCCAGATGCTGCTGCCACCTACACCGTAATTTTGTCACCCTGTGTCCTCCTCCTGATGCTGCTGCTGCTGCCATCTCCACACTCTTTCATTGTGCCACTCTGTTGCCTCATGATGCTGCTTCTGCCACCTCCACACTGTCATTGTGCAACCCTGTGGCCTCCTCCAGATGCTGATGCTGCCACCTCCACACTCTGTCATTGTGCCAATCTGTGACCTCCTGATGATGATGCTGCCACCTCCACACTCTGTCATTGTTCCCCCCTGTGGCCTCCTCCTGATGCTGCTGCTGCCACCTCCATACTCTGTCATTGTGCCACTCTGTGGCCTCATGATGCTGCTTCTGCGACCTCCACACTGTCATTGTGCCACTCTGTGGCCTCCTGATGCTGCTGCCACCTACACACCGTAATTTTGTCACCCTGTGTCTTCCTCCTGATGCTGCTGCTGCCATCTCCACACTCTTTCATTGTGCCACTCTGTTGCCTCATAATGCTGCTTATGCCACCTCCACACTGTCATTGTGCCACCCTGTGGCCTCCTCCTGATGCTGCTGCTGCCACCTGCACACTGTCCTTGTGCCACTCTGTGAACTCCTCCTGATGCTGCTGCCACCTCCAGATTCCATTATTGGGCCACTATTTGGTCTCCTCATGCTGCTTCCACCTCACTACTATGTCATGGGGCCACTCTGTGGACTTCTCATGCTGTTCTCACCCTCTCCACTTCATGACAGGGCCACTATTTTGCCTTTCGGACTGGCTGACATCATTATTTATTTGACCCTTCCTATGATCTGTCAGAAGGAAGGAAAAATAAGACACATAACGGATCCTGTCTATGTAACAGCTGTGAGGCCTGCATGACATAGTCCCTATTTTGCATCAGATTTGGATTATGATTTGGTAGCCAAAAGCAGGAGTACAAAACACAGAGGACATGCAAATATTCAATTCATGTGTCATCTCTGTTTTGGATCAACTCCTGTTTTTTTGGCTTTAGCAATACTGAGGGATTACTGACCAAATGCTGACCGAGTGAAGGAGCATGCTCCACAGACAGGATCCGTTTTTTGTTCTCATGTATCAGAGAAAGGGCAAATTAATCAGTGATGATGTCAACACAAACTTACTGCGGACACCCTCACCACTCTGTCAAGGGGGGGGGGGGGGGTTCTACTTGTATAACCATTTGATAATTTGATAGAACAGGTTCTGTAGACATCTATGTGGAATCAGCTGATGACGGTGTAAAAGGAGGGTGCTCCTTCTTGACGCTAACATTGACCTGTGAGGCTGAGTTCCCACTTGAGTTATTTGGTCAGTTTTGGCCCTGTAACTGCCCAAATAAGTGAAGTGTGCAGGGTTTCTAAGAGCGACGCCTGTCATCTGCATGTCATACTGAATCACAGTATTATTTCACTACCACAGAAGACTCCCTATGAGTGTTACTGCAAGGCACAGTGTTCTACACCACTATAAAGGCTCTCTGCAGCCAGGTAATAGCAGTTTTTTAACACGATTCGCCACAAATAAATTCGGATCAAACCAATTTTTTTTGAAAAATTCAGCGAACCAGCCGAATTGAATTGTTGAGAAATTTGCTCATCTCTTAATACAATCACAATTCACCGCAGAACGGCTAATGGGACATACATCACTTTTCATTTTCTACACCTTAGAAATGTCAGTCTAATACTCCTGACGATTACCCGTTCAATGAATAAACACTCGTTCATCGGTCAATCCAGACTTTTAAGCTTGCTTAAAATTCATTGCTTGCCGGCAGCAGATCGTTCTGTGTAACCACAACTAGACAGCATGAGAATAAGCGATGGCATAACAATCACTCCTCCCCATATGGCGATCGCTTCCCTCCCAACAATCGCCTGCTAGATTGTATCATCTAATACAGCCATAAGGAACACTTTTGAGCCACATTTACTGTTATCTGAGTTTGAATCCTATATTATATATTTATTTTATGTATTAATTATATTTATTTTACAAATTATGTGTATTTATTTGAAGTATATATTTTTTTAAATAAAATATTTTATTAATATTTTTGTAAGTTTTCCAAAATTAGGCTATATTCACACAAACATGGTGTTTTGTAATTTGCTATAATAGAAAATGCCTATTCTTGTCTGCAATTACGGACAAAAATATAACATGTTCTATTTTCTTTTCGGGGCTGCGGCATGACAGAATTGCGGAACGGATGTAAATTGCAATATCAATTCACAGAGTTATGACCCATTATAATTAACTGGCTGACCTTGTGGGCTGAACCAAAGATGATTGTTTCATTGTAGTCTGATACAATATTGGGGTATTTTACAATATTTAGTCTGGAAATGTTATGATAAATCTGAGAAGGTAAGCTGACAGGAAAAAACTTCTGGCACATCATCACGTCTGTTTTTCATGCCCTCTGGTTCGTATAAGCCTACATTATAAATGATAGATGAGTGAGTTCAGATTGATCTGGCTTCTGACCCTATGTCAGCTCCTCTAGAGCAATATATCACACCGCATCTCCTTGCATGGTGTGTTCCAATTCGGTGGAATATAAAAATGGATCACTCCTGGTTTAACCTCATCATAGGTTCATAACAGTTTCTTAAAGACAGTAAGATGGAACTGTGAAGACAGTATAAGGGAGGTGGAAGTCATGAAACATGGTGAAGAGCTTTATAAAGGTGTTTTGAAGATATAAAAACATGTATGATAAAAAACTTCTCTGGTCCTGTTACTCAAGGAAGAGCCCCAATAGATGTGTGTCTGTTTGGGTCACAATGTTCTTCTGGCACTAGGACAATTAATTAAAAGAGGCACTAATATACCATGCCAGGGTTCCCCAATGTGCCCCTGGTTTCTTACTCCTGGCCGCTATCATTCCCTTGCATTTTGTTGCGCTGCTGTGGGACACACATATGTGCAGACTTTCCCCTTGTCTTAAAGGGGTTTTCTAGTAAAAAATACTTTTTTTTTTACAAGTTTCTCTAGCATGGCCACTAAAACAAAAGATTCATATTTCCCTGCTTCATGTTATACCAGGGGTTTGTGCTGTCTTCTGGCCCTGGCACTGTTCACATAAGGCTGACTATGGGGATTATCACATGCACTGCTCCAGCCAATAATTGGCTTCAGCAGTGATGTGTCCACAACCAGTATGTCACTGCTGAAGCCATCCAGAGGAAAGAGGAGGAGTGAGGGTGCAGTCAGTAACTTGGACCCATCCTCTGTACACTTAACTGATGATTTGCTTATGTATTAAAAGTAATTTTTTCCCAGAATGAATAAACAAATCGTTAAGTGAATGCATCATTAAATTCAGCTAAGCTAGCCCTACAAGGCATTGTGAATGGTTTTTCAGTGAATTTTTTATGACAAATTCCTGTCTATCACTGGCAACCTAATGGCCCATTTATACAGACAAATTATTGTGATGAGCATTCATACACATACTCATTTCAAATAATTGGCCTTTGAGAAATATCATCGCATCACGTATATAGCGAGTCTGGACCCACTGAACGGATTTGACTTGGGATTACTCCTAAGGGGTGGTTTGTGGCTGCTCTGATCGTCACATATTAACTCATGTACCTGGATCTGGACTCTGCTGCAGGGGAACTACCAGGCTGTTACCTCTTGAAGTAGTCTCTGTCCAGTGACAGATGACTCAAGGGGGTTGAGAGACACCGATGTGGGAGATCAGGGGGACAGATGAGAGTGAGGTCAGGGCAGGTAGAGTTCATTCAATCTGGTAAACATGCAGAAAGTTAGGGCAGACTGATTTAATTCAATCAGTTAAACAGGCAGAAGGTCAGGACAGGTGGCCTAGGGTTAATCCAATAAACAGCCAAAAGTCAGGCATGGAAGGTTAGGGCAATGCTGTAACAGACCTTTGCAGGACTAGACAAGCCAATAACATTATTCAGACAGCCTCCACAGGGGAAGGCACCTTAACAAATCCAGGGAAGGCCTCTATTGGTTGAGGTACAGAGTAGGTTATGCATACTCTCCATTTTAGTGCCAGGGATAGGATGTGTACGCTGTGGAGCAGAGAATAGCAGACAGAAAGTGGGGAGGTCTATAACATGGAGCAGGCAGAACTACACCTCAAAGCCCAACAGAAGATAACAGAGAGATGCTGATGACTTTGAACTGTCTGCAACACAACTCTGTGGGAGAGGTGAGTATTTCATAGGTCATGGGTAGAGTTGAGCGGACACCTGGATGTTCGGGTTCCAGAATAGAGATGTCCCAAACTATTCACCGGTGAACAGTTCCCGGCGAACATCGCTTGTTCGCGTTCGCCGCGGCGAGCGAACCTATGCGATGGTCAGGTCGCCCCATATATATCATCATTGATCAAACTTTGACCCTGTACCTCACAGTTAGCAGACACATTCCAGCCAATCAACATACCCTCCCTCCCAGACCCTCCCACCTCCTATCAAAAAGCAAGGACAGCATCCATCTTAGATTCATTCTGAAGCTGCAGTGTTAGTTAGAGCAGGGAGAGTGCTGCTGCTGCTTAGTTAATATAGGGATTCTAGGGAAAGTGTTAGCTACTAGTGTTCTGTGTCCACTCCAGTCCTCAAAGACTCATCTGCTGTAAGGACAGCGTCCTTACATCACCTTAAAAAGCCCTTTTTAGGGCTGGTACATCAGTCTGCTTTATATATATATATATATATATATATATATATATTGTAGTTACCTACCCGTGTGTGAGAGGCCGCAGGCCCACAGACTGTACTGTGTGCACACCACTCATATAGGGTGGCAGAGTACCTTGCAGATAAAAAAGTCATTTAATTTTTACCCTTTAATATAATTGCAGTTGCCTGCCAGTGAGTGTCAGGCCCATTGACTGTACTGTGCCCACTGCCAGTGCCCACCACTCATATCGGGTGGCACAGTACCTTGCAGATAAAAAAGTAATTTAATTTTTAACCTTCAATATAATTTCAGTTGCCTGCCAGTGTGTGTCAGGCCCACTGACTGTACTGTGCCCACTGCCAGTGCCCACCACTCATATCGGGTGGCACAGTACCTTGCAGATAAAAAAGTAATTTAATTTTTACCCTTTAATATAATTTCAGTTGCCTGCCAGTGTGTGTCAGGCCCATTGACTGTACTGGGCCCACTGCCAGTGCCCACCACTCATATCGAGTGGCACAGTACCTTGCAGATAAAAAAGTAATTTAATTTTTAACCTTTAATATAATTTCAGTTGCCTGCCAGTGTGCCTGCCATATGCCACTGACTATACTAGCTAGTCAAACAAGCAGATATTAAAAGCTGAGGCTGTTTGCCAATATATTCCTGTCAGGAACACATCGGAGCCCCTCATGCACCACGTCACGGTCACTCAGCATGGCATGTGGTCCTACCACTACACTAACTATGGTGTGAACATGGTCTGAAGGTGATGAAATACTGCTCACAGCCAAGCTTCCACACAACCGCATAGCAGGACAACTAATGCAATGTAAATAAAGCAAGACTGCAAGCCACACCCATATCAGACTGTGTGATGGAGGCTACCAAGTGCAAATGAATGTTAAATGCCAGATATAGGCACATTCAACACATATGGAACAAAAATCACAGAAATATAGTGGCCAATATGGGGGAACTGCTCAGACCCCAAACACTGTAGCGTGTTTCTCATTGGGGGAGCAGTCCCACCTAGTGTTGAGCGCGAATATTCGAAAAGCGAATTTGTTTAGCGAATATCGGCACTTCGCTAATTCGCGAATATTTCGAATATAGCGCTATAAATTCGCTATTTCGAATATTCGGTTTTTTTATTTTTTTTTTTAGTTATATTTTTTTCTTTCCTACTTCCCAAAAGTAGTTCTTACCTGTCCTGAGGATTCCTGGCTTCCTGGCTGCTCTAGTCAGTGCCCGTTGCCGCTTCTGCCGACTTCCGTGCTCATGTGGAGCGTCCCCATCCATGGGAGAATCTCCATATACTAAAATGTACTGTCGGATTTGAGGAATTACTTTGAAATCGCAATGCGATTAATTCAAGTTATATTAATCGCATTGCGATTACAACTTAGCACTGCTATCTTACATAGGCTAGAATTAACTGAATATGGAGTATAGCTAATGCTATGCACTAGCAGTGCTAAGTTGAAATCGCAATGCGAATACTTTAAGTTAAATTAATCGCATTGCGATTTCAACTTAGCACTGCTGCTATATTCCATATTCGTTAACTTCGTTAATTCTAGCAAGCTGACCCATTATAAACCCAGCTCTAAGTTGAAATCGCAATGCGATTAATATAACTTGAATTAATCGCATTGCGATTTCAACGTAATTCCTCAAATCCGACAGTACATTTTAGTATATGGAGACGTTCCCATGGTGATGGGGACGCTCCATGAGCACAGAAGTTATGGTTGGCTTGGTAGAATTAGCGAATAGCGAATATGACGAATGTATTCGTCATATTCCTCAAAACGAAGATAACGAGTATTCTACATCTTCGTTTTAGCTACCTATTCGTCTCGTCATCGTCAACTTCGCTATTCGCTAATTCTAGCAATCAAATAGGAAGGTTGACTTACCAGACAGCTGAGTTAAATTCGCTATGCGATTTTTTTTTAATACAATAATTATATTACTTGATAAAATTATTATAAGTATTCTATTTATTTAAAAAAAAAAATCGCATAGCTAATTTAACACAGCTGTCTCTATAGTCAACCTTCCTATTTGATTGCTAGAATTAGCGAAGTTGACGAATAGGTAGCTAAAACGAAGATGTAGAATACTTCGTTATCTTCGTTTTGAGGAATAGACGAATACATTCGTCATATTCGTCATCCTCGCTAATTCTAGATATGAAACCAATAGGAAAGTAGCCTTAAGTACAAATCGCAATATGCGATTATTTAAATCGCATGTTAATCGCGATAACTAGAAAAAATGACGAATATTCGATTTCGACGAATATGAAACGAATATTCATTCGAATATTCGCGAATTTCGTCGAAATCGAATATGGCACCTGCCGCTCATCACTAGTCCCACCGCATGTGGACTGCAGCAAACAGCCATCCCCAGCAAAAATTGCGTACAATGGAGGATGCCGGCGCGGATCACATGCACCAAAAAGGCATCCTACACAAAACGGAGCATTGTGCGGATGAAATATATAAATATAAAAATCACAGAAAAAAATGCACCAAACGGATATGCCATTGTCTATACTAGCTAGTCAAACAAGCAGAAGTCTTAAAAGCTGAGACTGTTTGCCAATATATTCTTGTCAGGAACACATCGGAGCCCCTCATGCACCACTGCCAGTGCCCACCACTCATATCGGGTGGCACAGTACCTTGCAGATAAAAAAGTCATTTAATTTTTACCCTTTAATATAATTTCAGTTGCCTGCCAGTGTGTGTCAGGCCCATTGACTGTACTGGGCCCACTGCCAGTGCCCACCACTCATATCTGGTGGCACAGTACCTTGCAGATAAAAAAGTAATTTAATTTTTAACCTTTAATATAATTTCAGTTGCCTGCCAGTGTGTGTCAGGCCCACTGACTGTACTGTGCCCACTTCCAGTGCCCACCACTCATATCGGGTGGCACAGTGCCTTGCAGATAAAAAAGTAATTTAAGTTTTACCCTTTAATATAATTTCAGTTGCCTGCCAGTGTGTGTCAGGCCCACTGACTGTACTGTGCCCACTCCCCACCACTCATATAGGGTGGCACAGTACTTTGCATGCATAGTACCACTAATCAAAAACAAAATGACAGGCAGAGGCAGGCCACCCCGCAGGGGCCGTCGTGGTCGTGGTGCTGTGATTTCCTTTGGCCCTAGAATAATGCCCAGTGTTCAGAGGCCACATACCCTGAACTGGAAAAATACTCGAAGACATAGTTGACTGGCTTACACAGGACACCCAATCTTCTACAGCTTCCACTCGGAACCTTGACGCACCATCCTCCTCCAGCTCAGCTTCCGGCACCTCTCAATTTACCACTCGCCCGCCCGCCGCCACCACCAACACTAGCACCAAAGCCGCTTCACTTGATCTTTCAGAGGAGTTATTTACACATCAGTTAGAAGAAATGAGTGATGCGCAACCATTATTGCCAGAGGATGTAGATAACAGGGATATGTCTCACTCAGGCAGCATTACACACATGGACGTACGGTGTGATGATGATGATGATGTTGTACCCACTGCTGCTTCCTTTGCCGAGTTGTCAGTCACAAGTAAAGCAGTTGATGATGACGATGTGTCAATGGATCTCACGTGGGTGCCCGCTCGAAGAGAAGAAGAACAGGGGGAAAGTTCAGATGGGGAGACAGAGAGGAGGAGGAAACGAGATGGAAGCAAGGGGAGGTTGTTAAAGGAGCTAGTGGCACAGTCAGACAGCATTTATCGGCACCCGGGGTCAGCAAGACAGCACGCCAATCAACGGATTCTGTTGCAACCACCAGAATGCCGTCATTGCAAAGCTCAGCAGTGTGGCATTTTTTTTTGTGTGTCTGCCTCTGATAACAGCGATGCCATTTTCAACCTGTGCCAAAAGAAACTGAGTCGTGGGAAGTCCGACACCCACCTAGGTACAACTGCTTTGCGAAGGCACATGATCTCACATCACAAACGCCTATGGGATCAACACATGAGTACAGCAGCACACAAACTCAAAGCCACCATGCTCCTCCTGGTCCAGCATATTCAGCCACGTCAACCACTGCTGTCCTCCTTGCCCCCTCTCACGTTTCTCAACCACCCGCCACTCCGCCTCTCACCTTGGGCAGTTCCTGCTCATCTGCCCACAGTCAGGTGTCTGTCAAGGAAATGTTTGAGCATAAGAAGCCAATGTCACAGAGTCACCCCCTTGCCTGGCGTCTGACAGCTAGGTTGTCAGAACTCTTAGCCCACCAGCTTTTACCATACAAGCTGGAGGAGTCTGAGGCCTTAAAAAAATTTGTAGCTATTGGGTACTAGTGGAAGGTACCCGGCCGAAATTTTTTTTCACAAAAGGCAATCCCCAACCTGTACTCTATTGTGGAAAAGGAAGTCATGGCATGTCTGGCACACAGTGTTGGGGCAAGGGTCCATCTGACCACTGATACCTGGTCTGCAAAGCACTGTCAGGGCAGATATATTACATATACTGTGCATTGGGTAAACCTGCTGACGGCTGGCAAGCATGGAATACGTGGCTCTGCAGCGGAGTTGGTGACACCGCCACGACTTGCAGGCAGGCCTGCTGCCACCTCCTCTACTCCCCCTACTCCATCCTATTCGCTAACCTCTTCGGCTGAGTCCTCTTCTGCTGCTGCGTCTTGCTACACATCAACTGCACCAGCTCCCCGGGGGCTATTCCACTTCCCGGATACGACATTGTCGCGCCGTTTTGGGGTTGACTTGCCTGAAAGTAGAGAGTCACACTGGACCAGCACTCCTGTCTGCCCTGAACGCACAGGTGGATCAGTGGCTGACCCTGAACCAACTGGAGATCGGCAAAGTGGTGTGTGACAACGGAAGCAATCTGTTGGCGGCATTGAATTTGAATTTGAGCAAGTTGACACATATGCCGTGCATGGCAGATGTGTTGAATCTGATCGTACAATGCTTTTTGTGTAAGTACCCAGACTTACATGACATCCTCAGCAGGCTAGAAAGGTGTGTGGCCATTTCAGGCGTTCCTACACGGCGAAACAACATGCCAGTGAGGCGCTTGATTTGCAATAGCCCGACACGTTGGAATTCAACACTCCTAATGTTCGACCGCCTGCTCCAACAATAAAAAGCCGTCAATGAGTATTTGTATGACCGGGGTGCTAGGACAGCCTCTGCGGAGCTGGGTATTTTTTTGCCACGTTACTGGACACTCATGCGCAATGCCTGTAGGCTCATGCGTCTATTTGAAGAGGTGACAAACCTAGTCAATCGCACCGAAGGCACCATCAGCGACCTAATCCCATTTGTTTTCTTCCTGGAGCGCTGGATCAGGCCATAGATGAGCGTGAAGAGGAAGTGTTGTGGTCACCATCACCACCAGAAACAGCCTCATCATCATAGCTTGCTGGACCTGCGGCAACGCTGGAAGAGGAGTCTAAGGAAGAGGAGTCAGAGGAGGAATGTGGCTTTGAGGAGGAGGAAGACCAACCACAGCAGGCATCCCAGGGTGCTCGTTGTTGTCACCTATCTGGGACCCGTGGTGCTGTACGTGGCTGGGGGGAAGAACAGACCGTCAATGAGATCAGTGAGGACGAGGAACGGGAGATGAGTAGCTCGGCATCCAACCTTGTGCAAATGGGGTCTTTCATGCTGTCATGCCTGTTGAGGGACCCTCGTATAAAAAGGCTGAAGGAGAATGTACTGGGTGGCCACGCTACTAGACCCGAGGTATAAGCAGAAAGTGGCTGAAATGTTACCGAATTACCAGAAGTCGGAAAGGATGTAGCAGTTCCAAAACAAATTAAAAAGTATGCTTTACACAGCATATAAGGGTGATGTCACAGCACAACAGGAATCTAACAGGGGAAGAGGTGAAAGTAATCCCCCTCCTACCATGACCACGCCGGCAAGGACAGGACGCTTTACAGACGTGTTGTTGATGGAGGACATGCGGAGCATTTTAAGTCCTACGCATCGCCACAGACCTTCGGGCTCCACCCTCAGAGAACGACTCGACCGACAGGTAGCAGACTACCTCGCCTTAACTGCAGATATCGACACTCTGATGAGCGATGAACCCCTTGACTACTGGGTGTGCAGGCTTGACCTGTGGCCTGAGGCTATCCCAATTTGCGATAGAACGTCTGGCCTGCCCCACTTCAAGTGTCCTGTCAGAAAGGACCTTCAGCGCAGCAGGAATACTTCAAAAATGGAGACCGGCACCCGCTTCAGTTGATCTTTGGAAATGCTTTAATTTGTCACATATTATACAAGTGACGCGTTTCGGCACTTTATTGTGCCTTCATCAGACTTATAACATCTATTGTAATCAGGGCTTTATATACACAAAGTAACAAGTAACAATAGGAAGTGACATCATGACGTAGTCCCACCCCCCTAATACAAACAGCAAATCAAAAACATAGCAAAAGTATATAAACTGCCGGTAAAAATTCCATTGTGCAGTAATATTACGCATTATTGGTGTTGCGCTGAAAAAAAGGGAATAAAGAGAGAGAAATTAATAGTGAGAAAAGCAAAGTATAACAATGCGATTTTTTCCGATTATGTTTTCGCAATTTTTTTAAAGGAAGCTGTGCACACTGTAATCAAGATTCAGACCACGGAGTTCAATGGTCTGTAAGCGGTGTATCCAATAAGGCTCTCTTTTTAATAATAATCTGTTTCTGTCCCCACCCCTACGTGGTAGCTGAACACTCTCAATAATTTGAAATCTGAGTTGGGCTATTGTATGTCTCGCATGGTGAAAATGATGTGGTATCGGTAGTAGAAGAATTCCCTTCCTAATGCTGGATTTGTGGTTACTCAATCTGTCTTTGATGCGCATCGAGGTTTCCCCGATATATAGTAGACCGCATGGACATTTTAATAAGTAAACCACAAATCGGCACTAACAGAATTTCCCTAAAACAACAGGTATTGTCTACCCCAAGATCAGGCACCTTTCCCTGCCTCAACTGTGGTCAACGCGGTGCATAATGCACATCCACATACAGGGGAGCAGATACCAGTCCAGGGTCATTTTACATGTGACAGCCGATTTGTGGTTTACTTATTAAAATGTCCATGCGGTCTACTATATATCGGGGAAACCTCGATGCGCATCAAAGACAGATTGAGTAACCACAAATCCACCATTAGGAAGGAAAATCTTCTACTACCGATACCACATCATTTTCACCATGCGAGACATACAATAGCCCAACTCAGATTTCAAATTATTGAGAGTGTTCAGCTACCACGTAGGGGCGGGGACAGAAACAGATTATTATTAAAAAGAGAGGCTTATTGGATACACCACTTACAGACCATTGAACCCCGTGGTCTGAATCGTGATTACAGTGTGCACAGCTTCCTTTAAGAAAATAGCGAAAATATAATCGTAAAAAATCGTAAAAAAATTGCGGAAAAAATCGTGGAAAATTGCAAATTGCGAAAAATCGCATTGTTATACTTTGCTTTTCTCACTATTAATTTCTCTCTATTTATTCCCTTTTTTTCAGCGCAACACCAATAATGCGTAATATTACTGCACAATGGAATTTTTATTGGCAGTTTATATAATTTTGCTATGTTTTTGATTTGCTGTTTGTATTGGGGGGGTGGGACTACGTCATGATGTCACTTCCTATTGTTACTTGTTACTTTGTGTATATAAAGCCCTGATTACAATAGATGTTATGAGTCTGATGAAGGCACAATAAAGTGCCGAAACGCGTCACTTGTATAATATGTGACAAATTAAAGCATTTCCAAAGATCAACTGAAGCGGGTGCTGAAGGTATTGTCCCTGACAAGAGAAGTCGTCTAGGTCATAAAAGTCTAGATTACATCACCTTTATTAAGATGAATGAGGCTTGGATACCAAAGGGACTGACAGTGGGGGATACATTTGACAAAAAAAGGCATGATGAGATGCCTTGGGCTAAAAATGGTCCCCATGCTGCTGTATTTAATCTCTGCATGCTAGATGACTTGCGTGACTTCTCCACCACCAACTAGGATTCAAGCCGCAATGTTTTAGTACACTTTCTGCCTGGAAAACATAAATTTTTCCGGCCGCTGCTACAGCAGCAGCTGCAACAATACCTAATTTTTCAAGCATGTGTACATGCCTAATTTTTCTGGCCTCTGGTGCTGCACTGTCGCTGCAAAAACAAAACAAAAAAAAAGGCACATACATGTGTCAATTCCCCCTTTGTGACCTTGTTGTGGTGAAGGGGCTTGCGTATCACAATGAAGCGATCACCTCTATGAGTGGGTTGGCAATGTTGGCACACCCCAGATGATAAGGTCGTTGCTTCATTGTGAACAGACCAAAGCGATCGGCTGGATAATTTTTCATTTTTCTTTGTGATCCTCTAAGGTGATCATTACAGCCTACTAGGCCAACATTGGGCCCACACTGCAGAATCATTGGTTTCTGGGTCACTTAACTGTCACTAAACTACCTCAGCACGACCATAGGCTTTGAAAAGACGCCATCGCCTACAATCTCCCAAACGTGCGCACGAGCACAGTCATCACTACACCAAGATTGACGCATAGAGGAATAAAATTTATGTCATGAGTGTGTAAACTACTGACAACTTTGCGGTTGTCTAAAATCTATTTGATACATGTACCCTGATAGGGGACGTAACAGGGATTAAACTGATAAGAATAGTATAACTTAACACACCACTCATATAGGGTGTCAAAGTACATTGCACGGCGCACGCACAGTGCCTCAAATTGGAAGGAAGAGGACCGACCAACAATCTTTTTCCATCTCCCGGTTCCTAAAATCTATTCAATACACGTCCCCTGAGAGAGGACGTAACAGGGGTTAAACTGATAGGAATAGTACTACTTAAAACACCACTCATATAGGGTGTCACAGTACACTGCACGGCGCACGCGCAATGCCCCAAATTAGAAGGAAGAGGACCGACCAACCATCTTTTTCCATCTCCCGGTTCCTAAAATCTATTCGATGCACGTCCCCTGATAGGGGACATAACAGGGATTAAACTGATAGAAATTGTACTACTTAACACACCACTCATATAGGGTTGCACAGTACATTGCACGGCACATGCGCAGTGCCCCAAATTGGAAATAAGAGGACCGACCAACCATCTTTTTCCATCTCCCGGTTCCTAAAATCTATTCGATACACGTCCCCTGATAGGGGACGTAACAGAGATTAAACTGATAGGAATAGTACTACTTAACACACCACTCATAATGGGTGGCACAGTACATTGCACGGCGCACGCGCAGTGCCCCAAATTGGAAGGAAGAGGACCGACCAACCATCTTTTTCCATCTCCCAGTTCCTAAAATCTATTACATAAACCGGCCCCTCATAGGGGACAAAACAGAGATTAAACTGGTAAAAACAGATTTTTGCGGAGTTGGTATTTTTGGCCGTGTTACTGAACGCTCATGCACAATGGCTGTAGGCTCATGCGTCCTTTGCGGAGGTGACAAACCTGGTCAGGAAGGTGGCTTTGAGGAGGTGGAAGACCAACAACAGCAGGCGTCCCAGGGGGCTTGTTGTCACCTTTCGGGGACCCTTGATTTTGTACGTGGCTGGGTGGAGGAAGAGACCTTTAATGACGTCAGTGAGGACAAGGAACAGGACATGGCTAGCTTGGTATCCAACCTTGTGCAAATGGGGAGTTTGTGTTTGTGCAAATGGACTGTTTGTGGTGCGTTAAATGGGGAGTTTGGTCTGTCAGAGTTTGGTCTGTCACTGTGAAGCGGGCATAACCCTTACACTACCTTATCGATACAACATCATACCTGATCATATACACACACTGGATGTTTTAAAGCACGTTATTCCAAACAATTTAGGAATGTTAGGTGATTTATTCCCTTTATGGATTAAAACCCGACTCTGCGTCAACCACAAATTTTTCCATGGGAGTTTTGCCATGGATCCCCCTCCGGCATGCCAGAGTCCAGGTGTTAGCCCTTGAAACAACTTTTTCATCACTATTGTGGCCAGAAAGAGTCCCTGTTGGTTTTGAAATTCACCTGCCTATTGAAGTCTATGCCGGTTCGCCCATTCGCGAACATTTGGAGACCCGAACTTTTGGGCACTAAAATGTCTGTAAAATAGCCCTGGAAAGGGCTAGAGGACTGCAAAAGGCAGCAAAATGTAGGTAAATCCCCTGCAAACAAATATGGAAAGAGAAATGACTTAAAAAAAAATAATAATAATTAACTAATATTAATTGGCAACTTGGAGGAAGAGGTGGAATTGGAATAGAAGGTTGGGGTGGCGTCAGGTGGGAATGCTATGGGAGTTGAAGTTCTCCTCACAGACACAAAGGATTCATGTCTGCCTGCAGCACCATAGGCCTCATTCACAGCTTCAGGCCCATGGCAACCATACATGGGAGTTGGAGAAGTTCTCATCACAGCCAAAAAGGATTCATGTCTGCCAGCAGTGCCACATTCACATATTCAGTCCCAAGGCAACCATACATGGGAGTTGGAGAAGTTCTCATCACAGCCAAAAAGGATTCATGTCTGCATGCAGTGCCACAGGCCTCACTCACAGATTTAGGTCCAAGACAACCATACATGGGAGTTGGAGAAGTTGTCATCACAGCTAAAAAGTATTCATGACTGCCTGCAGTGTCACAGGCCTAATGCACAGACTCAGGCCCCTGGCACCCACAAATAGGAGAGTTCAAATCACGCCAAAACAGTATTGATTTCACTCAGCAGTGCCACAGGCCACAATCACTCATTCAGGCCCATGGCTCCCGCAAAGAGGAGAGCGGTCCCGTAACAGCATCACAGGCCTCAGGTCAACCTGCAATCGAACAGGCCATTATCATTTATGTTGGCCATAGCACCCATACAGAGGTGAGCGGTCGCATAACAGCAACACAGGCCTCAGGTCAACTTGCAATAGAACAGGCCATTATTATTCATGTAGGCCCTAGCACCCAGACAGAGGAGAGCGGTCCCGTAACAGCAACACAGGCCTCAGGTCAACCTGCTATAGAACAGGCCATTATCATTTATATAGGCCCTCGCACCCAGACAGAGGAGAGCGGTCCCATAACAGCAATACAGGCCTCAGGTCAACCTGCAATGGAACAGGCCATTATCATTCATGTAGGCCCTAGCACCCAGACAGAGGTGAGCGGTCCCATAACAGCAACTCAGGCCTCAAGTCAACCTTCAATAGAACAGGCCATTATCATTAATGTAGACCCTAGCACCCAGACAGAGGTGAGCGGTCCCATAACAGCAACACAGGCCTCAGGTCAACCTGCAATAGAACACACCATTATCATTCATGTAGGTGGGACACACTGAGGATACCGGGACCTCCGCCATACACGGCAACCTATTCAAGCACTCGCTTGGATCATACATCGAAGGCAGAAGTTGCTGGTCCAGATAGAGTCGTTGCTATACCAGCCTCTATATGATTGCCTCTCTATACATGCCACCATATGCTGCCTCTGTGTATCCATTTCTCCATATGAATGCTGTGTTCTTCATTGGTACGTTATTCCTATTTGATTTATTTTTCCGGATGGACCTGCGTCGCCTGATGATTCAAGGTACGTCCGCATAGGTGCTAACTGATGAAACGCGTCGGGACGCCTATATATATGTTTATATGCACCTAAGACATATCTAACTTACTGTTTCACATAAGCCCCCTGGACTGGGGTAGTCCGTGTGTTCTTTCTAGATTACTATACGTAGTGTGTTACACAGATCCTTAGGTTTTGCTACAACTCTGGACCCCCCAAGAAACTTTTTTAACTAGGGCAAGGTTGTGCAGGGTGAGGTTCGGCATTGGGCCACCCCTTGCGGGGCTTTTTGGACCCAGTGGTAGTATTACTAGGGCGTACTAGGCCAAGTAGGGCAATACTAGGTGTTATTCTGGCCTGTTACTATAGGACCGGTGTCACGCATTAGGTGTGTCCAGGTTTGTAGTTGGGGCCTTGATGCATGTTTTTTTAGCTGGACTTAATAAAAGTGAAGTTTTATTCTATTTCATTGCTCCAATTTTTAGGTATTTTCTTTGATTTCTTGAGCAATTTGTGGAGCCACTACCACTATTTTGGCCCCCTTGATCTCTGATTTTTGATTCTGTAGGCCCTAGCACCCAGACAGAGGTGAGCGGTCCCATAACAGCAACTCAGGCCTCAAGTCAATCTGCAATAGAACAGGCCATTATCATGTAGGCCCTGACACCCAGACTGAGGAGAGGTCATTTGACAGCAAAAAGAGTTTAATGTGTCCCACCAATACAGCAGGCAATTAAACGAAATATAGACCCCTGACACCCAGTCAGAGGAGAAGTCATTTGACAGCAAAAAGAGGTTAAAGTCTCCCACCAATACAGCAGGTGATTAAACAAAATATAGGCCCCTGACACCCAGACAGAGGACAGGTCATTTGACAGCAAAAAAAGGTCAATGTCACGCACCAAAGCAGCAGGCGATTAGCTGAAATGTAAGCCCCTGGCACCCAGACAGAGGAAAGGTTCATTCAACTTGGGGTTGCCCCCAAAATAATGGTACAATTAAAAAAGAGGATTCAGGGGGCGGAGCCTGCATTCATCGGTGATGGCCTCACAGTTGCTCACTCTGTGAACACTCCTGCCCTCGGCACCAACTATATTAAGCCTACAGGAGCGACAATGGTGAAGATCCGTAACCCTAAGGCCGGTGAGCTTCCCCCTACTACCAAATCGCAAATTTCAAGTGGGGATATGGAGAAATTCCTTAAAAAATCCGCGGCCCACGCTACTGACCTCTCAGGAGAAGACAGCGAAATAGAGGACTTTCGTCCGCTCAAAGAACTCCCCCTTACCAGACGTTACCTGGACCAAGCTCTTAGCAAAGCCCTGGAACCGATGGTCTACGAAATAGCCGCCCTCCGCTGAGGTGTGCGACAAATTGGAGACCGCGTCGAGCAACTTGAGACCCACCAGGCTACTATGCTGGTTCACCATGCGAGACATACAATAGCCCAACTCAGATTTCAAATTATTGAGAGTGTTCAGCTACCACGTAGGGGCGGGGACAGAAACAGATTATTATTAAAAAGAGAGGCTTATTGGATACACCACTTACAGACCATTGAACCCCGTGGTCTGAATCGTGATTACAGTGTGCACAGCTTCCTTTAAGAAAATAGCGAAAATATAATCGTAAAAAATCGTAAAAAAATTGCGGAAAAAATCGTGGAAAATTGCAAATTGCGAAAAATCGCATTGTTATACTTTGCTTTTCTCACTATTAATTTCTCTCTATTTATTCCCTTTTTTTCAGCGCAACACCAATAATGCGTAATATTACTGCACAATGGAATTTTTATTGGCAGTTTATATAATTTTGCTATGTTTTTGATTTGCTGTTTGTATTGGGGGGGTGGGACTACGTCATGATGTCACTTCCTATTGTTACTTGTTACTTTGTGTATATAAAGCCCTGATTACAATAGATGTTATGAGTCTGATGAAGGCACAATAAAGTGCCGAAACGCGTCACTTGTATAATATGTGACAAATTAAAGCATTTCCAAAGATCAACTGAAGCGGGTGCCGGTCTCCATTTTTGAAGTATTCCAGGGACGCCGACCCATTGACACGTGCACCGCAATCACTTCCAGAGCAGTGCCGACCAGTCCAGCGCTTAACAGCGCAGCAGGAGGTATTGTCCCTGACAAGAGAAGTCGTCTAGGTCATAAAAGTCTAGATTACATCACCTTTATTAAGATGAATGAGGCTTGGATACCGAAGGGACTGACAGTGGGGGATACATTTGACAAAAAAAGGCATGATGAGATGCCTTGGGCTAAAAATGGTCCCCATGCTGCTGTATTTAATCTCTGCATGCTAGATGACTTGCGTGACTTCTCCACCACCAACTAGGATTCAAGCCGCAATGTTTTAGTACACTTTCTGCCTGGAAAACATAAATTTTTCCGGCCGCTGCTACAGCAGCAGCTGCAACAATACCTAATTTTTCAAGCATGTGTACATGCCTAATTTTTCTGGCCTCTGGTGCTGCACTGTCGCTGCAAAAACAAAACAAAAAAAAAGGCACATACATGTGTCAATTCCCCCTTTGTGACCTTGTTGTGGTGAAGGGGCTTGCGTATCACAATGAAGCGATCACCTCTATGAGTGGGTTGGCAATGTTGGCACACCCCAGATGATAAGGTCGTTGCTTCATTGTGAACAGACCAAAAGCGATCGGCTGGATAATTTTTCATTTTTCTTTGTGATCCTCTAAGGTGATCATTACAGCCTACTAGGCCAACATTGGGCCCACACTGCAGAATCATTGGTTTCTGGGTCACTTAACTGTCACTAAACTACCTCAGCACGACCATAGGCTTTGAAAAGACGCCATCGCCTACAATCTCCCAAACGTGCGCACGAGCACAGTCATCACTACACCAAGATTGACGCATAGAGGAATAAAATTTATGTCATGAGTGTGTAAACTACTGACAACTTTGCGGTTGTCTAAAATCTATTTGATACATGTACCCTGATAGGGGACGTAACAGGGATTAAACTGATAAGAATAGTATTACTTAACACACCACTCATATAGGGTGTCAAAGTACATTGCACGGCGCACGCACAGTGCCTCAAAATCGAAGGAAGAGGACCGACCAACAATCTTTTTCCATCTCCCGGTTCCTAAAATCTATTCAATACACGTCGCCTGAGAGAGGACGTAACAGGGGTTAAACTGATAGGAATAGTACTACTTAAAACACCACTCATATAGGGTGTCACAGTACACTGCACGGCGCACGCGCAATGCCCCAAATTAGAAGGAAGAGGACCGACCAACCATCTTTTTCCATCTCCCGGTTCCTAAAATCTATTCGATGCACGTCCCCTGATAGGGGACATAACAGGGATTAAACTGATAGAAATTGTACTACTTAACACACCACTCATATAGGGTTGCACAGTACATTGCACGGCACATGCGCAGTGCCCCAAATTGGAAATAAGAGGACCGACCAACCATCTTTTTCCATCTCCCGGTTCCTAAAATCTATTCGATACACGTCCCCTGATAGGGGACGTAACAGGGATTAAACTGATAGGAATAGTACTACTTAACACACCACTCATAATGGGTGGCACAGTACATTGCACGGCGCACGCGCAGTGCCCCAAATTGGAAGGAAGAGGACCGACCAACCATCTTTTTCCATCTCCCAGTTCCTAAAATCTATTACATAAACCGGCCCCTCATAGGGGACAAAACAGAGATTAAACTGGTAAAAACAGATTTTTGCGGAGTTGGTATTTTTTGGCCGTGTTACTGAACGCTCATGCACAATGGCTGTAGGCTCATGCGTCCTTTTGCGGAGGTGACAAACCTGGTCAGGAAGGTGGCTTTGAGGAGGTGGAAGACCAACAACAGCAGGCGTCCCAGGGGGCTTGTTGTCACCTTTCGGGGACCCTTGATTTTGTACGTGGCTGGGTGGAGGAAGAGACCTTTAATGACGTCAGTGAGGACAAGGAACAGGACATGGCTAGCTTGGTATCCAACCTTGTGCAAATGGGGAGTTTGTGTTTGTGCAAATGGACTGTTTGTGGTGCGTTAAATGGGGAGTTTGGTCTGTCAGAGTTTGGTCTGTCACTGTGAAGCGGGCATAACCCTTACACTACCTTATCGATACAACATCATACCTGATCATATACACACACTGGATGTTTTAAAGCACGTTATTCCAAACAATTTAGGAATGTTAGGTGATTTATTCCCTTTATGGATTAAAACCCGACTCTGCGTCAACCACAAATTTTTCCATGGGAGTTTTGCCATGGATCCCCCTCCGGCATGCCAGAGTCCAGGTGTTAGCCCTTGAAACAACTTTTTCATCACTATTGTGGCCAGAAAGAGTCCCTGTTGGTTTTGAAATTCACCTGCCTATTGAAGTCTATGCCGGTTCGCCCATTCGCGAACATTTGGAGACCCGAACTTTTGGGCACTAAAATGTCTGTAAAATAGCCCTGGAAAGGGCTAGAGGACTGCAAAAGGCAGCAAAATGTAGGTAAATCCCCTGCAAACAAATATGGATAGAGAAATGACTTAAAAAAAATAATAATAATTAACTAATATTAATTGGCAACTTGGAGGAAGAGGTGGAATTGGAATAGAAGGTTGGGGTGGCGTCAGGTGGGAATGCTATGGGAGTTGAAGTTCTCCTCACAGACACAAAGGATTCATGTCTGCCTGCAGCACCATAGGCCTCATTCACAGCTTCAGGCCCATGGCAACCATACATGGGAGTTGGAGAAGTTCTCATCACAGCCAAAAAGGATTCATGTCTGCCAG
Source organism: Bufotes viridis (assembly GCA_033119425.1). Classification (NCBI taxonomy): domain Eukaryota; kingdom Metazoa; phylum Chordata; class Amphibia; order Anura; family Bufonidae; genus Bufotes; species Bufotes viridis. The sequence goes on from CM065589.1 coordinate 38,904,580, forward strand.
CAGTGCCACATTCACATATTCAGTCCCAAGGCAACCATACATGGGAGTTGGAGAAGTTCTCATCACAGCCAAAAGGATTCATGTCTGCATGCAGTGCCACAGGCCTCACTCACAGATTTAGGTCCAAGACAACCATACATGGGAGTTGGAGAAGTTGTCATCACAGCTAAAAAGTATTCATGACTGCCTGCAGTGTCACAGGCCTAATGCACAGACTCAGGCCCCTGGCACCCACAAATAGGAGAGTTCAAATCACGCCAAAACAGTATTGATTTCACTCAGCAGTGCCACAGGCCACAATCACTCATTCAGGCCCATGGCTCCCGCAAAGAGGAGAGCGGTCCCGTAACAGCATCACAGGCCTCAGGTCAACCTGCAATCGAACAGGCCATTATCATTTATGTTGGCCATAGCACCCATACAGAGGTGAGCGGTCGCATAACAGCAACACAGGCCTCAGGTCAACTTGCAATAGAACAGGCCATTATTATTCATGTAGGCCCTAGCACCCAGACAGAGGAGAGCGGTCCCGTAACAGCAACACAGGCCTCAGGTCAACCTGCTATAGAACAGGCCATTATCATTTATATAGGCCCTCGCACCCAGACAGAGGAGAGCGGTCCCATAACAGCAATACAGGCCTCAGGTCAACCTGCAATGGAACAGGCCATTATCATTCATGTAGGCCCTAGCACCCAGACAGAGGTGAGCGGTCCCATAACAGCAACTCAGGCCTCAAGTCAACCTTCAATAGAACAGGCCATTATCATTAATGTAGACCCTAGCACCCAGACAGAGGTGAGCGGTCCCATAACAGCAACACAGGCCTCAGGTCAACCTGCAATAGAACACACCATTATCATTCATGTAGGTGGGACACACTGAGGATACCGGGACCTCCGCCATACACGGCAACCTATTCAAGCACTCGCTTGGATCATACATCGAAGGCAGAAGTTGCTGGTCCAGATAGAGTCGTTGCTATACCAGCCTCTATATGATTGCCTCTCTATACATGCCACCATATGCTGCCTCTGTGTATCCATTTCTCCATATGAATGCTGTGTTCTTCATTGGTACGTTATTCCTATTTGATTTATTTTTCCGGATGGACCTGCGTCGCCTGATGATTCAAGGTACGTCCGCATAGGTGCTAACTGATGAAACGCGTCGGGACGCCTATATATATGTTTATATGCACCTAAGACATATCTAACTTACTGTTTCACATAAGCCCCTGGACTGGGGTAGTCCGTGTGTTCTTTCTAGATTACTATACGTAGTGTGTTACACAGATCCTTAGGTTTTGCTACAACTCTGGACCCCCAAGAAACTTTTTTAACTAGGGCAAGGTTGTGCAGGGTGAGGTTCCGCATTGGGCCACCCTTGCGGGGCTTTTTGGACCCAGTGGTAGTATTACTAGGGCGTACTAGGCCAAGTAGGGCAATACTAGGTGTTATTCTGGCCTGTTACTATAGGACCGGTGTCACGCATTAGGTGTGTCCAGGTTTGTAGTTGGGGCCTTGATGCATGTTTTTTTAGCTGGACTTAATAAAAGTGAAGTTTTATTCTATTTCATTGCTCCAATTTTTAGGTATTTTCTTTGATTTCTTGAGCAATTTGTGGAGCCACTACCACTATTTTGGCCCCCTTGATCTCTGATTTTTGATTCTGTAGGCCCTAGCACCCAGACAGAGGTGAGCGGTCCCATAACAGCAACTCGGGCCTCAAGTCAATCTGCAATAGAACAGGCCATTATCATTCATGTAGGCCCTGACACCCAGACTGAGGAGAGGTCATTTGACAGCAAAAAGAGTTTAATGTGTCCCACCAATACAGCAGGCAATTAAACGAAATATAGACCCCTGACACCCAGTCAGAGGAGAAGTCATTTGACAGCAAAAAGAGGTTAAAGTCTCCCACCAATACAGCAGGTGATTAAACAAAATATAGGCCCCTGACACCCAGACAGAGGACAGGTCATTTGACAGCAAAAAAGGTCAATGTCACGCACCAAAGCAGCAGGCGATTAGCTGAAATGTAAGCCCCTGGCACCCAGACAGAGGAAAGGTTCATTCAACTTGGGGTTGCCCCCAAAATAATGGTACAATTAAAAAAGAGGATTCAGGGGCGGAGCCTGCATTCATCGGTGATGGCCTCACAGTTGCTCACTCTGTGAACACTCCTGCCCTCGGCACCAACTATATTAAGCCTACAGGAGCGACAATGGTGAAGATCCGTAACCCTAAGGCCGGTGAGCTTCCCCCTACTACCAAATCGCAAATTTCAAGTGGGGATATGGAGAAATTCCTTAAAAAATCCGCGGCCCACGCTACTGACCTCTCAGGAGAAGACAGCGAAATAGAGGACTTTCGTCCGCTCAAAGAACTCCCCCTTACCAGACGTTACCTGGACCAAGCTCTTAGCAAAGCCCTGGAACCGATGGTCTACGAAATAGCCGCCCTCCGCTGAGGTGTGCGACAAATTGGAGACCGCGTCGAGCAACTTGAGACCCACCAGGCTACTATGCTGGTCCACCAAGCTGCAACAGCTCAGTCCTTAAACCGCTGCAGCTCCTACCTCAATGACCTCCACAACGCCATAGAGGACCAGGAAAACAGGAGAAGGCACAACAACCTGTGTTTCCGAGGGATCCCTGAGTCAGTGCCCTCAGGTGAGCTTTTTCACACAGTGCATACAATCTGCAGCTCCCTGTTAGGGTCTGACTACACCCTGGACATCACGATTGAAAGAGCACACAGGGCGCTGCGCCCCAAGCCGAAATCTGACAAACCTCCCAGGGACGTTATTTGCCGTTTCTTAAACTTCCAAGTCAAGGCGGCCATCTTAGAAGCAGCCTGGATCCAAAAAGATGTCTCTTATGAAGGGGCCCAAATTGCTATATTCCAGGACTTAGCTCCGTCTACCCTCAAAAATCGAAGAGCCCTCAAACCACTTACGGAATGGCTTCGTATTAATAAGATCCCGTAACGATGGGCCTACCCGTTTGGACTCTCTTTCCAACATGCGGGCAAGCATTTTAACATCAACGCCTTTGCAGATCTACAACCAGTCTTCGAACACCTGGAGATACAGCCAATGGACATCAAGGACTGGGCCCTCTACAAGGATCTAACTGACCTTCCAGACCTCCCTTCCATCCTTCCATTTGAGGTTCAGGGTACCCCGAAGTCACAGAGATCCAAGAAAAGGCCTCATCAATCAACTCCTAAGAGACTCTTACAAGAATAGTAAAGTCAAGTTTCCCTAACCTCCATTCACAATCTACTCTCCGCCTGGATACCTCTATCTACTCCTCCTAACCCCCACCCTGACCTATACTCCTTACTCCCCCCTCTCTCTTTTTATCATGTTCTGCTATGCAAGATTTCCTGGCTGTTCTTACTCCTATACCTCCAGTAAATTTTACAATATCTGCTCTATAATTGCTCATTGTGATATGCTCACCACCGTTTACCACCTGCTCCCCATGTCCTAAATGTGCCTACAGGCCTACAAGTAAGGTCGCTCGACCACTAACCCCCCTCTCCCATTGGCTTGCCAGTTTCAGCCCTCAAATATTCTTTATTCATGTTCATTCTCTATTGTTGCTGATCTTTGTTTGTTTTCTGTTTATTTTTGTTTACCTTTTCGGTACAGGTATCCTCTCATCTGCATCTTGGAATATGGCAGTTTTCCTTCCTATTGTCCCTGGGTCTATGACCTAACAGATCACACATTGCCCTCGGGATGCGTCTCCCTGGAGGATGACTATACTACATCTTCGCCTCAACTCCCGGTGAGCTGTTATGGCTAATTTACACATAACTTCTTACAGTGTGAAAGGCTTCAAATCACCCTCAAAGCAGAGCCAAATATTCTCTCTATTGCGAAAATCTGGCTCCAATGTAGTGTTTCTCCAGGAGACACATTTTAAGTTTTTGGAAAAGAGTTTGCTGCTCACTGAGCTACTGAGGGTGGTAGCGAGGAGGCTGAGGAGCGTGGGGTAGTTAGCTGGGTAACAGTAAGAAAGCGGGGTAGAGGGAAGAGTGCCAGGGAGGCTAGCCCTGGTCTGACACATCCCAACAAGTTTGCACGGTTGGCAGATGAGGGGGATGACAGTTCAGGGACGGCACCGCTGCAGCCGGACACTTCCTCTGCCAGTCAGGGGAATGTCAGCTCCAGTAAGCAGGGGACCAGGAGAGCAGGGCAGGCCAGACAGGTGCTGGTAGTGGGAGACTCCATTATTAGGGGAACAGATAGTGCAATCTGTCACAAAGATCGTGATCGCCGAACAGTGTGCTGTGTTCCCGGCGCTAGAGTTCGACACATCGCGGATCTGGTTGACAGATTACTGGGAGGGGCTGGAGAAGACCCAGCGGTCATAGTCCATATCGGAACCAATGACAAAGTTAGAGGAAGGTGGAGAGTCCTTTAAAATGATTTCAGGGATTTAGGTCAAAAGCTTAGGGCAAGGACCTCAAAAGTAGTATTTTCTGAAATACTGCCTGTACCATGAGCCTCAGACGAAATGCAGCGGGAGATTAGGGAGGTTAACAAGTGGCTTAAGAACTGGTATAGGAAGGAGGGGTTCGGGTTCCTGGAGAACTGGGCTGACTTCTCTGTCGGCTAAAGGCTCTATCGTAGGGGCGGGCTGCACGTCAATGGGGAAGGGGCAGCTGTATTGGGGACAAAGATGGCTAGAAGGTTGGAGGAGTGTTTAAACTAGGGACTGGAGGGGTAATTACATTATAGGAGGGAAAGATAGTGCAGATAGAGACCAGGGGTGAGGTAGTGTGACTGGGGGAGGAATGGAAGGGGGGACTAGAACAGCTCAGAATGAAAGATGTAGGGTAAAAAGTACACATACACCTCTCAAATGTATATATACTAATGCCAGAAGCCTGACTAACAAGACTGGTGAACTGGAATTAGTGATGTGTGAGGAGGACTATGACATAGTGGGAATAACTGAGACATGGCTGGATGATTGCTATGACTGGGCAGTTAATATAAAAGGTTACAATCAGTTTAGGAAGGATCGTCAAAACCGGAGAGGTGGAGGGGTCTGCCTCTATGTGAATTCCTGTCTAAATCCCGTAATTCGAGAAGACATCTCTGAGGGACATGAACATGTGGAGTCACTTTGGGTAGAAATACATAGAGCAAAAAACAATAATAAATTACTTATAGGAGTGTATTATAAACCATCTAATATACCAGAGTCCACAGAAAATCTATTACTAAACGAGATAGACGAGGCGGCAAATCATAATGAAGTCATTATTATGGGAGATTTTTAATTACCCAGATATACTGTAGACTGGGAAACTGAAAGCTGTACATCCCAAAAAGGAAACAGGTTTCCTGGCAATAGCCAAAGACAATTACCTTTCCCAACTGGTTCAGGACCCCACTAGAGGGACGGCCATACTGGACTTAGTATTAACCAATAAACCTGATAGAACAACAGATGTGCAGGTTGGGGTACACCTAGGAAATAGTGACCATAAAGTAATAACCTTCCAATTATCCTTCAAACGAGAGTTTCTAAAGGGAGGAACAAAAATACCAAACTTAAAACAAGCTAGATTTAGCCAACTAAGCAAGGTCATAGGCCTAACTAACTGGGACAACGTCCTCAAAAATAAAAATACAACCACAAAATGGGAGATTTTTAAAAGCATTGTAACATCTAATTGTGAGAGGTACATTCCCTTTAGGAATAAAAGGCTAAGAAACAATAAGAAACCAATGTGGATAAATAGAACCGTAAAGATAGCAATAAATGACAAAAAGAAAGCATATAAATCACAAAAACAGAAGGGGAGTCAGGAAGCACTGAAAAACTATAAGGAAAAAATAGAATATGTAAAAAACTAATAAAAATTGCCAAACTAGAGACCGAGAGATTAATTGCCAAAGAGAGTAAAACTAACCCTAAAATGTTCTTCAATTATATAAATAGTAAAAAATATAAATCTGAAGGAGTCGGCCCTCTACATAGCAATGAGGGGGGTGTTGCAGAGAGCAACGAGGATAAAGCAAAACTATTAAATATTTTTTTCTCCACTATGTTCACTGAGGAAAATAAACTGTCAGATGAAATGCAGAATGTAAAAGTAAATTCCCCATTAAAAGTGCCCTGTCTGACCCAGGAAGAAATACAACAGCGACTTAAAAAGATTAAAATAGACAAATCGCCAGATGGCATACACCCCCGTATCCTAAGGGAATTAAATGATGTCATAGCCAGACCTTTATTTCTGATATTTACGGACACTATACTGACAGGGACTGTTGCACAGGATTGGCGCATAGCAAATGTGGTGCCAATATTCAAAAAGCGTCCAAAAACTGGAGTCTGGAAATTATAGGCCGGTAAGTTTAACATTTATTGTTGGTAAACTGTTTGAAGGGTTTCTGAGAGATGCTATTTTGGAGTATCTCAATGAAAATAAGCAAATAACGCCATATCAGCATGGCTTCATGAGGGATCGGTCATGCCAAACGAATTTAATCAGCTTCTATTAGGAGGTAAGTTCTAGACTTGACAGCGGCGAATGAATGGATGTCATATATCTGGACTTCTCCAAAGCATTTGACACTGTACCACATAAAAGGTTAGTATATAAAATGAGGATGCTCGGACTGGGAGAAAATGTCTGTATGTGGGTAAGTAACTGGCTGAGTGACAGAAAACAGAGGGTGGTTATTAACGGTAGATACTCAGATTGGGTCACTGTCACTAGTGGGGTACCTCAGGGGTCAGTATTGTGCCCTATTCTCTTCAATTTATTTATTAATGATCTTGTAGAAGGCCTGTGCACTAAAATATCTATTTTTGCAGATGACACTAAACTGTGTAAATTAGTTAACACCGAAGAGGACAGTTTTCTGCTACAGAAGGATCTGGATAGATTGGAGGCTTGGGCAGAGAAATGGCAGATGAGGTTTTACACTGACAAATGTAAAGTTATGCACATGGGAAGGAATAATGCAAGTCACCAGTACATATTAAATGGTAAAACACTTGGTAACCCTGACCTAGAAAAGGATCTAGGAATTTTAATAAACAGCAAATTAAGCTGCAAAAACCAGTGTCAGGCAGCTACTGCCAAGGCCAATAAGATAATGGGTTGCATCAAAAGGGGCATAGATGCCCGTGATGAGAACATAGTCCTACCACTTTACAAATCACTAGTCAGACCACACATGGAGTACTGTGTACAGTTCTGGGCTCCTGTGAACATGGCAGACATAGCAGAGCTGGAGAGGATTCATAGGGGGCAACTAAAGTAATAACTGGAATGGGGCAGCTACAGTACCCTGAAAGGTTATCAAAATTAGGGTTATTCACTTTAGAAAAAAGACGACTGAGGGTAGATCTAATAACTATGTATAAATATATCAGGGGTCAGTACAGAGATCTGTCCCATCATCTATTTATCCCCAGGACTGTGACTGTGACGAGGGGACATCCTCTGCGGCTGGAGGAAAGAAGGTTTGTACACAAACATAGAAATGGATTCTTCACTGTAAGAGCAGTGAGACTATGGAACTCTCTGCCTGAGGAGGTGGTGATGGTGAGTACAATAAAGGAATTCAAGAGGGGACTGGATGTATTTCTGGAGTGTAATAATATTACAGGCTACAGCTACTAGAGAAGGGTCGTTGATCCAGGGAGTTATTCTGATTGCCTTATTGGAGTCTGGAAGGAATTTTTTTCCCCTTAAGTGGGGAAAATTGGCTTCTGCCTCACAGGGGTTTTTTGCCTTTCTCTGGATCAACTTGTAGGAAACAGGCCGAACTGGATGGACAAATGTATTTTTTCGGTCTTATATACTATGTTTCTATGTTACTATGTTACTATGATACTATGTTAACTGCTACCCTAATCTCTCCTTTTCAAATTACCCCCAGTGGTACCACTGTGGTGGATCTTCCTCTGCATCTGGAAGAGTAAGCATTGGTTTTCAAAAGAAACTCCCTTTCAAATATGCCAGCCATCTCCAGGATTCAGATGGGAGATACATCATGGTCAAAGGTCACATAGGTTCTCAAGTGTATACTTTTGTCAACTTATATTTCCCTAATGTTAAACAAGCCCAATGGCTGGCGGATATTTCTCCGCCTGTCGCCTTCTTTCAGGAGGGAATAGTGATCCTTGGCGGCGATTTTAATGTTTCCCTATTCCCTAGTTTAGACTCCTCTTCCCGCAAATCCTCTCATTCTGCCCGCGCCTTAAGGAACATGGGGGGGGGGGCATTTTACTCTCATGTCCATGGTACCTACCACCTTATCGACTACCTCTTCATCTCCAAAATTCACCTCCATCTCTGCCGTAGTGCCGACATTGGTTCCATCCATATGTCTGACCATTTAATTGGCGCCTCAACGAGTCCCTCCTGGGTGACCCTAAAACAGCGGAAAAAGTGTCCACCATTTTAGAAGAATATATCTCCCTAAATAAATATCACCCCAAACCCTCTGGGATGCCCACAAACCCTATATTAGAGGCCAGTTTATAAGCATCAGCTCCTATATAAAAAAAAAAAATTTAGAGAGGAGAAGATAGATTCTCTTCTGACTAAGATTCTAAATCTTGAATACCTCCATAAACGAGACCCGTCCGATTCCCACCTCCAGGCACTTACTAGTGCCAGAGCGTAACTGAAAGCCTATTACAGACTCGCTCAGCCAAATACTTTCTAAATTCTCAGCATAAATTCTTCGCCCATGGCGACAAGGCCTCCAAATTTCTAATTCATAGAATTAAAGCTAGAAAATCGAGTAATTATATTCACCAATTAACATCTCCAACTGGTAACGCTACCTTCTCTACGACACTAATCGCTAAACAAATTAAAGACTTTTATGAAAACTTGTATAATCTCCCCCATGCTCTCATATCGGACTCCCACACCTCCTTAGTTAAAGACCTCTTAAATTCCCTCAATCTCCCTACCCTCTCCCAGAAACATTCGCTAACGACTCCTTTCACCCCAGAGGAACTACTTGACGCTCTGCGTCATCTCCCTTTGGGGAAAAGTCCAGGCCCCGATGGACTTCCAGCCCTGTATTTTAAAAACTTTAAGAGGCAACTCCTTCCTCTCTTCTTAGAGGTCTGTAACCTCTCCTTTCGGGTACCCCCCTTTCTAGGGACATGTTGACTGCAGACATCACGCTTATACCGAAGGAGGGGAAAGACCATAGTATTTGTGCTAATTACAGGCCCATTTCTTTGCTCAACATTGATCTGAAATTAATGGCTAAAATGTTGGCCGACCGCCTCTCCAAGCTTTTACCTGTTTTAGTGCATAGTGACCAGGTGGGCTTCATCCGCAACAGAGAAGGCAGAGACAACACCTCTAGAGTGCTGAACTTGTTGTGTCATGCCACCCGCACCTCATCCCCTCTACTGCTTCTCAGCACAGATGCTGAGAAAGCATTCGACAGAGTCAACTGGAACTACCTTAGACTAACTCTGTTGCGGTTTGGCCTCCCTGACCCATATGTCAAAGCAGTCTTCACTATGTACACTCATGCTTCAGCGCACGTAATAATCAATGGTACCCTCTCCCCTGCCTTCGGTATAGCTAATGGTACCCGTCAGGGTTCCCTCTCTCACCCCTCCTCTTTGTCTTAACAATAGAACCCCTGCTCCATTAAAGGCCCTGTTGTTCGGGGCACAGAACACAAAAAATCGCGGCCTTTGCCAATGACATCCTGATCTTAACATCTAATCCCCGTACCTCCCTCCCAATCATCCAAAATCACCTATTACAAATTGGTTCTTTATCCAACTTTAAAATTAACGCAAAAAAATCCCTCATCATTTGGATTGGCGTCCCCCACACCGTTAGGCGGAAATTATTGTCAGACTCCCCTTTTAATTGGTCATCCCCTACAATCACATACTTAGGAGTAAAATTCAGCCCACAAATCGTAGACCTCTTTAACTTGAATTACGTCCCCCTGAAAATGTCTATTTTCCAAGCGATCGATATTCTTAACAAAAATGTCCCAACTCTTCCTTGGTTTAGCTGTAAAAACCTTCTTACCTCCCTGATTCTTCCCCGCTTAACCTATCTGCAACAAGTTCTCCCCATTCCTGTCCCCGCCTCCTACAAAAGTTCAATTCCTTCATATGGAGAGGGAACAAAGCCAGACTGTCTTATTCCCGTCTATCCCGACATCGTTCGGAAGGTGGCATAGGACTTCCAAATCCGGAGTTATACGGCAAAGCCATACTTTTGTCCGCAGTAGTAGATTGGCTACGCGACCCACCCCACACATCCTGGGTTTCTCTGGAGCGCTCAATCCTAGGAAAGCCCTTCAGAGCCTTTTTACTAAGCAACGACACCCTGCCCTCTACACACCTGACCGCTTATCCCGTTATGAAAGCCACCCTAGCAACATGGAGTTGGCTTAAATCTTCCCACTGCACTATCCCCTTTCCTTCCCCTTTACTCACAATTGTCGACATTCTGGGAGTCTCCGATGTCTTCTTATTAAGTTCTTCCTCTAGTGGTACAAAACTTTCTAATCTCCCAATTACGTCTCTCATGGATGACACTGGCCAGCCTCTTACTACAGAGGCCCTGTCCTCTCTCCTCAATCCCCAGCCCTGTGACCTAACCATAATCCCTAATCTCTGGTCCTTTACACTTAAACATGCTAAACATGGTGAACTCCTCCGTCCTATAGTCTGGCTTGAATCACTCATCTCCCAACCTAATCCCCTAAAAACTTATATCTGTTCTCTACAAAAGCTTCGCTCTCCCCAATAACTTCTAAACCTGCTTTCATTCGGTTTTGGAAAAAAGACCTCAAAATTGGTATCCCATATAGCGTTCTTCCTAAACTCCTTGAGACGCCACATAAGACCTCACGGTGTGTACGCATTCAGGAAAACAACTATAAGCTTTACCAATGGTACCTCACTCCGGTCAAACGGCTTTTTCGTGCTTGAGGCCTCGGATAAGTGCTGGAGGTGTAAGGAGGAAAGAGGGACATTCTTTTACCTTTGGTGGGAATGTACAAAGATCTACAAATGGTGGTCTGACATTTTCCAACAAGCTAACCAGATTTGTCAAACCACGATCACTATGTCCCCATCGGTGGCCCTATTGTCCTTTTCGGACGGTAAATCCCCCATTCATCTTCCTTACCTTTTTCAACAATTATTGATTGATGCACGTCTCCTTGTCCCCAAGTGCTGGCGCCAGACCTCCCTCCCTGACCTCGAACAATGGAAGCTGAAAGTAGACCAACTCTACCGTTTCGAAGAACTGTCATCATGGGAATCCCGTACCCACCTCATCTTTCTCAAACGTTGGGATAAGTGGAGAACCCACAAATTCCTCACTACCACTTAGTTTCCATGCAATTCCTCCAGGATATCGTTCCCCCTACTCTACACCCTCTTCCTCCATCTATATCCGCTCAGGCTCATTCCTGTCAATTCAGCATGATTTTGTCTACCTTCTCAGCGGCCACTATAAGCCCTACAAAGACCAATTTTCTACTACTATTGATTGCTAATAAAGTTGAGCTGAACTTGTATTTTAAGTTCGAGTCCAAAGTTCGGGTTGGGCTTATCGAAGAATCCCGTTATGGATTCAGCTACCACGGACCATAATGGCATTTGGAATCCATAAAGGATTATTCAATGAACCCGAACCTTGGACAACACTAAGGACCTTGGGTGAGGTCACCGTCATGTGATCAGTGCAGGTGGCATGGCTTACTACTGGATCACCTCTTATCCAATCCAGTGCTGAGCCACGCCCCTGCACTGATCACATGACGGTGACGTCACCCCAGGTCCTTAGTGTTGTCCAAGGTTCGGGTTCATTGAAGAGTCCCCTTATGGATTCCAAATGCCGTTATGGTCCATGGTGGTGGAATCTATAACGGGATGCTTCGATAACCCGAACCGAACTTTGGACGCCGAACCTAAAATACAAGTTCAGCTCAACTCTAATTGCTAACCATTGACCAGCTGATAAAGCAGCTGATAAAGATACTCGGGTAGACTTCATGACTGACCCTAACTACCACCTAAATAGGCATCTAGGTGCCTCTTGACCTAACAGTACATTGGCAATTCTCCTTGTCTTGCATCCTGTCTGTAAACCAAGTCTGCATATATTCCTGTATACCGACTGTTTTATGTGCTACTGAACCATTACCTGTACTTGAATTTGTTACTTATTGTTATTCACAGTTGTATCTATGAACAATTAATGAAAAAATAAAAAAAGAGGATTCAATAAAGAAGTGCCCTGGAGTACAAGAATGTATGGTTGAAGGCGAGGCAGTTATAAATATCTATTCTGCACAAGGTATGGACAAGTCCTGTGGGATCCATGCCTGGTTCATTGTAATGAACATGAGCTTGTCCACGTTGGCTGTGGACAGGCGGCTGAGTTTGTCTGTAATGACGCCCCTGCCATGCTAAATACAAGTCCAAACAATACACTGGCCGCAGGGCAGGCCAGAACCTCCAAGGCATAAAGGGCAAGCTCTGGCCATGTGGACAATTTGGAGACCCAGAAGATGAATGGGGCAGAACCATCAGTCAGTACGTGGAGGCGTGTGCACACATACTGTTGCACCATGTTGTTAAAATGCGGCCTCCTGCTAACACATTCCCTATCAGCTGGTGGTGCAGTTAGCTGTGGCGCTGTGACAAAACTTTTCCCCATCTCGGCCATGCTAACTCTGCTGTCTGAGGAGCTGGCCGTGACACACCTGCGTTGGTGACCTCTTCCTCCTCCTCCTCTGCCTTCGCCTTGTGCTTCCACTTGTCCCCCGTGTCAGTTGGGAATGCCCTCAGGAGCGCGTCTACCAGCGTGCGCTTGTAGTCGCGCATCTTCCTATCACGCTCCAGTGCGGGAATTAAGGTGAGCACGTGGTCCTTGTACCCGGGATCCAGCAGGATGGCCCCCAGTATTCAGCACAAGTTAAAATTTGGGCAACTCTGCTATCATTGCGCAGGCACTGCAGCATGTAGTCGCTCATGTGTGCCAGGCTGTCCAGAGGTAATGATAAGCTGTCCTCTGTAGGTGGTGTATCGTCTGTATCCTCCGTATACCCCCAGCCACGCTCCAGTGATGGCCCTGAGCTGCGCAGGGTACCACCCTGCAGTGAAACCGGTTCCTCCTCCTCCTCCTCTACCTCATCCTCCTCCTCCTCATCCTCCAGAACTATGCCCTGGCTGTCCACATGTGTACCTAGCCTCTGCTGGTGCAGGAACCCACCCTCTGAGCCACTTCTGTATGACCTGCCTGAAACCCTGTGAAATGCCCCCTCTTCCTCCTCCTCCTGTGCCGCATTCTCTTCCATCATCGCCGTAATATTTTTTTCAAAGAGACATAGAAGGAGTATTGTAATGCTAACAACGGCGTCAACAGCAATGGCCATGTTGGTTGTCTACTCAAAAGACCGCAACAAGGTACACAGGTCTCGCATGCAGGCCCAGTCACTGGTGGTGAAGTGGTGCTGATCCGCAGAGCAACTGACCTGTGCATACTGCATCTGAAACTCCACTATCACCCGCTGCTGCTCGCACAGTCTCTCCAGCATATGTAAGGTAGAGTTCCACCTGGTCGGCACATCGCATATGAGGTGGTTAGCAGGAAGGCCGAAGTTACGCTGCAGCACAAACAGGCGAGCAGCAGCAGGGTGAGAATGCTGAAAGCACGCACATACGGACTGCACTTTCAGCAGCAGCTCTGGGTAGTCTGGGTAGTTTTTAATAAACTTCTGCACCACCAGATTCAGCACATGCACCAGGCAAGGGATGTGCGTCAAACCGGCTAGTCCCAGAGCTGCAACGAGATTTTCGACCATTATCGCACACCACCAGGCCGGGCTTGAGGCTCACCGGCATTAACCACTCATCAGTCTGCTGTTCTATGCCCCTCCAAAGCTCTTGTGCGGTGTGGGATTTGTCACCCAAACACATGAGTTTTAAAATCGACTGCTGACGTTTACCCCGGGCTGTGCTGAAGCTGGTCGTGAGGTTCTTTCAATGACCGGATGTAGGGGTGGTAAAATATGAGTAGTAGGAGGAGGGGGATGATGCGGCGTCAGAGGAGGAAGCAAAAGGAGGCAACGAATAATGCCCTGCGATCCCAAACCACTATCCGCCTCTGGCCCAGCCACCACTACGTTTACCCAGTGTGCAGTTAGGAAGATATAGCGACCCTGGCCGTGCTTACTGGTCCATGTATCTGTGGTTATGTGGACCTTGCCACAGATGGCGTTGCGCAGCGCACACTTGATTTTATCCTCCACTTGGTTGTGCAGGGAATGGACGGCTCGCATGGAAAAGAAGTGGCGGCTAGGAACAACGTACTTGGGGACAGCCACCGCCATCAGCTGTTTGAAACAGTCCATCTCCACCAGACGGAATGACAGCATTTCAAAGGCCAGTAATTTTGAAATGCTGGCATTCAGGGCAGGGTTCGAGGGTGGGTAGGTGGGTATTTCCTCCTTCTCTCCAATGTTTGGGAGATGGACAGCTGACCATTGCCGTGTGACACGGTGGAGATGCTTGGTGATGGTGACGTATGTGGTGGTGTGGGTGAAACATCCTTTGTTTGCTGGTCACCAGGTGCCATGGTGACGCCAAAGGTGGAAGGAGAGGCAGCAGCAAAAGAGGGAGCAGGAGGAGGCTGAGACGATTCCTGGTTTTTAAGGTGTTTTTTCACTGCAGTTCATGCTTTGGATGTAGATGCCTGGTCATGCAGGTTGTGCTGAGGTTAAGACCGTATATGCCTCGCTTCAGGCTCTGATGGCACAACATCAAACCACTTCGTGTCTTGTCGTCAGGACATTGTGTGAAGAACTGCCATGCCAATGAACTCCTTGGAGCAGGCCTTGGTTTGCTCTGGTGCCTGGGTGCAGTGGACAGTAGCAGGCGTACGGTCTATGGAAAGGCCACTGCGCTTTTGCACCCTGCTCCCTCTTTTGCTGTGCTGTTGCCCTTGTGCGACCACCGCCTCACTGCAGCTTCACTAGCACGACCTTCAGTCCAGTCTGGGTCTAGGACTTTCTCATCCTCCACATCATCTACCATCCATTCATGACCCCTGCCCTCCTCATCGGTCTGCACATTTCAGAAAGCCACAGCAGTTGGCACCTGTGTTTCGTCATCATCAGAGTCGTGTTGCATGTCTTCCCATGTCCTCATCCTGCAACAAAAGTGGTTGAGCATCAGTGCATTCAAGGTCTTCCTCTTCTGGGGCAGGGCTAGGGGATGGGCCGTGGAAACCCTGCCAACAGAGTCATCAAAAAGCATGAGACTTTCCTACATGATTTGGGGATCTGACTGCTTGGCTGATTTGCAAGGGGTGAGGTGGAAGACTGATGGGCATGGGCTGCAGGTGCCAACTCTGAGCTTTCTGCAGAGGACTAGGTGTTAGATACTGTGAAGGAACTGGAGGCACTGTCAGCCACCCAATCTACTATCACCTGTACATGTTCTGGCTTCACCATCCGTAGAGTGGCATTTGTACCTAACAAATAATGCTGCAGATTCTGTCGCCTACTTGCACCAGAGGAAGTTGTTTGACTTGGAGCGGTAGTTGGCGCTGAATTGCCACGTCCTCTCCCAGCAACAGTAGCTTCACCAACACTACCACGACCATGCCCATGTCCCTTATATGATGTTCTACTCATTTTTTGCATTCACCCACCAAGCTGAAAGATTAGTCTCTCTCTGGTGTCAATTTACCTGCCACTAGTCGACAATTACTGTCGCTAAGGCAGTGCCCGTGTCATAAAAATGCTCTGTGGACCCAGAATAATGTTTTTTGGGCCCAAAATACACTGATTCTCAATTTCTATGCGGAAATGTAAAAAGCATTTTGGTACGCTGTATGCACAAGTGGTTTGTGGAACAAGAACAAGTATTTTTGTAATAAAAAAAAAAAAAAGTATTTCACTGCTGTAAATTGAAATTAATTATTTATACGTCGGATGCACAACAGTTTTTTTGGCCTAAAACACGGCTTTTTTCAATAAAACCCCAAAATGCAGTTTTTAACTGCTGTACATTAAAAGTAGATATTTATACTATGTATGGACACCAGATTTGGGGACCCAGAACACAGATTTGGTCACCAAAATTCACAAATGCAAAATGTAACTGCTATAAATTTGAAATAATTATTTAAACGACGGATGCACAACTGTTTTTTCAGCCTAAAACACTGCTTTCTTTCAATAAAACCCCAAAATGCAGTATTTTACTGCTGTAAATTAAAATTAGATATTTATACCATGTATGTACAACTGCTTTGTGAAGCAAGAATATTGCTTTTTCCCCCAAAAAAGAATAATGCACTATTTCTCAGCTGTAATGTGAAATCGGTATTTAAGCGGTGGATTTCAAGATTCTCTGTGGATCAGGATTACCACTTTTTTGTCAAAAAAATACACGTATGCTGTATTTCACAGTAGCAATGTAAAATAGATGTTTGGAATGAGTATTTCAGACTGTTTGGTGGACCTTGAATAAGGTTATTTTTGTATAAAAAACAAAGAAGCACTATTTCCTGCAGAAATATAACACTTTTTTGAACTAAAATACACTGATGCACTATTTGAAATTGAATATACGGATCAGTGCATAGTATACAAAAGTTCTCTGTGGCACCACAGATCCCAGACTAGACAAATGGACCATGTCACCTCTTAAACATACAAAAGGCAATATAGGAGACTTGAGAAGCCAGGAAAAAAAAGTTTTTTTTCCTTCACTCAGCTACAAAATAGGATTAGGCTGATGTTCCTGGCTGGCTGGCACACATGCAGTACACTGCAGTGGCTAAAATGGCCACCAAGCACCACCTCAGTAACAGATGGATTACAAAAAAAGATTTCCCCGGCAGTGGCTGGGTACAGAAATGTTGGATTGCTGAAGCTCCCTCTCTCTCTATTTGCTGTATCTTGTGTATTAAAGTAGCACAGGTTCTTCAGATTTCTGCCTATAAGCTCAAATCAGCAGAGTGACGTGCAGAAGTACGTGACTCTAGCTTATAAAGAGGCTGGGTCACATGCTGCACTCAGCCAATCACAGCCATGCCATTAGAAGGCATGGCTGTGATGGCTTCTTAGGGCAAGAAGTAAAACGCTTGCTGATTTCCTGCTGTGCAGCCCTTCAGAAAGCGGGAAGAAATCGCCGAACAACGGACCCGAACCCGAATTTTTTTGAAAGTTTGGGTTCGCTCAACTCTAGTCATGGGCACAAATTGCCAGCATTACATTGTGTATTGTACACAGGGATGTGCTGCCAATATATAACCTATAGGGGACAAATTATCATAGTAGTAAATTAATTATTCTGCATTTAAGCAGCCAGTAATGTGATTCACTGCAGTATCCTATCCCTTGTGCAGTTTATTAATGGAGCCAACGTAAAATCTGCGCCAAGCAAAATCTGCATGTATCGCCTTTGGATTTCGCTGTGAATTGTTGGCAGATTTAGCTGTCCCATGTAACCATACCTTAAAAGTCTAAAGGATTTGCTACATTGAATGCTATATTACTTACTAGTCATTATTACTATATTCCTATCTCTGTCACTTGCATTCTTAGTCCAAAAGATTTGCTACATTGAATGCTATATTACTTACTATTCATTATTACTATATTCCTATCTCTGTCACTTGCATTCTTAGTCAGATTTTTTCATTTTATATTCACAGCAGACATTTCCCAGTGCCAGGCAAACAGCAGCCTCATTTTCATGTGTCTTGCAGTTCCCGTATTCTGTTTTTAACATACCAAATCAGTAAAACAAAATGTTCATTGCCACAGGGAAAAAAGACAATGTTTTGGCAAAGCTCCAAGCTTCAAATTAGCAGTTTTAAACCAACGTCGTGAGCAACGGAGCTCATTCTGTATAATTCCAAACCCTTCCCCAAGCGTGACCCCCTGTCTGGCATTCAAAGATTCACAAACTGCCTGTTAATTAGGAGAGTTATGATTTGCAACCTGCCTTGAGTTTGCCAGGAAATAAATAAAGAAAAAGTAGAAACCATCAAGTAGTTTGCACGCTACGCAGGTCCGATCAAAACAGCGGGCTTGTTTCAACTAATTTGGAAGTTTGTATATTAAAATGCTCACTAATAACATAACCACATCAGACATGGGCAGCTGAGACATGAAGGAATTCAGTGGAGAAGAAAGAACCAAGAAGGTTGTGTTCCTCGTAGCCTCACACGTAATATTATATCAGCTGAAGCCGTTGACGAGTTCTCAGTCTGTTTTTGATCAGGCAGATTATTTTTTTCACTTTTCTGCGAGGGCAAGATGTTGTTGTTATTTTAAGGGTGCTATTACACATGCGTCTGGAGCCGCAAGTACAGCACTGTGGTTATCACTAATTGCACGATCAAACCTGTACTTGCTTTGGTTTCCAATTGCATTGTAGCCCAATAACAGTTGGTGGCCACAAATGTAATAGGACCCTAAGGCTTGATACATCTATGGAGTGCAAAATATTTAGTTAAAGTGGATATCTATTACTTATTACTGTATCCATAATAGGTGATAGATATTAAATCACGGTGGGTATGACCAGTGGAGTAAGGGGTCCACAAGTCCATGTCTGAATGAAGTGGTAGTGTGCATGTCCATACACCTCTCCATGTACTTCATGGGCTCCATTCACTCTACCAGTCCTATAGAAGTGAATGGAGCTCTGGACTGACGCACACACTACCACCTTCATTCTCAGCATCAGAGGGGTCCTGGCAGTGAGATCCTCCAATATGATATTTATTAGCTATGCTGTCAATGGGTCATACATTTTATTCATAAGATAACTCCTTCAAGATCTAGACAAGTGCAACAATTTGCTGGACCATAAAAACGGGAGCAGGGGGTAATTTAATGCTTTTGGGACCCCATGTAAAATATGCAACAGCCCCCTCTCCAAAATTATGTTGAACCTTTAATTGCACTAGTCTTCTTATATGAGGCAGAGGGACATCTAAGACCCCGTTAGGCATCAGGGCTTCTGTGTCTTCATCTCCTTCATGCATCTGTCTGACACAAAGCACCAGCATAGTGATTTAGACAGGTGTAACGTGCTGGATGCAGGCGCATAAGGAAAAAACAAAAGCAACAGTCTAGATCATACTGTAGAGATAGACAGGTATTCAGGAACCATGTTACCATTTCTACTTTTGAGATGTGTTCCTTTAAATTAAAAGTGTTGAAACAACATTATAAGGAGGTCAATCATCGTAATAAGTGAGCCATGGTGTTACTTTGGAGGACAGTATGAAAGTGTTGTGTTGAAACCATTGTTAGGCCAGAAGTCCATGCCGGTGCCGCTGCCCTAACCGCAGGCACGGGCGCCTTCTTTTCCTCCTGCCACCCTGCTGACAAACATGGGCTGCAACCGGCTAAGCTCTGCTACATATGTTCCATGTCAGAGTTTCCTTCCTGCTGGAGACTTGCATCAGTACTGAAGCTAGTATGGGTGTGTCTTTCTGCATCTGTGAGGCAATACATACACACCCTCTGTCTCAGCAGCCTATGGCTGCATTGCAGCAGGTATTTAAAGGCACTTCCTATTTCAGGAAGTTGCCTGAGCAACCTCATTTTTTTAGCCACTGTGCAAAGGTGTGTTATCTTGTCTGCTTTTCCGTGTACCGACTCCTGCTATTATACTCCTGGACTTCGCCTGATTGCCGCCTGCCTCTGACCCCGGACTTCGTTTATAGACTTTGCCTGTTTTGCTGCCTGCCCCTGACCTCGGATCTTGTTTATGGACTTTGTTGCCGCCTGTCCTGACCCATTACCTCCAGGCCTCACAAGTCCCCTCGGTGCCCGCACTGAGTATTCTGACCCCTGGTAAGAATACTGACTGACTTTCCCACTGACTTGGGGACTACTCTGGAGTGACACCTAGCAGCTACCCTACGGCCAAAGTCTATCCCCACCACCAGGGGCTCTAGTGAATACCAGGTAGCTGCTTAGTTACACCCCACCGGAGTATGCCCAGTCGGTGGCACAGTGGGTCCACACCCGCTTGCATAACAACCATGTTGAGATAGTTCAAAACTGTGCTGATATGACAATTAGTAATGAATCTGAGCGGCATAGGCAATATTTGAATTTGCAATATTCCTATTCCTAATAAAAATTCACGATTAAATATTTGCAATCAACACTAAGGCCTCTTTCACACGGGCGTCATGTTTGACGCCCGGATAAGAGGCGGGTACGTTGCGGGAATATGCGCGTTTTTCCCGCACGGGTGCAAACGTTTGTAACGCGTTTTGCACGCGCGTGAGAAAAATCGCCATGTTTGGTACCCAACCCGAAGCCGGACTTCATCACTGAAGTCCGGTTTCGGGTCTTCTGGAGAATTGATGGTTCTAATGGGAAATAATAGCATTCTTAATAAAGAATGCATTGTAAAATGAAGTGGAAGGGGTTAAAAATAATAAAAGTTAACTTACCTTAGCCACTTGATCGCGTAGTTGCGATCTCTCCTCTCTTTCCCTGCATCAGCTAAGATCTAAAGGACCTGTGATGACGTCACATCACATGGTCCAATCACATGGTCCATCACCATGGTAAGATGGACCATGTGATTGGACCATGTGATGTGACGTCATCACAGGTCCTGTAGATCTTAGCTGATGCAGGGACAGAGAGGACAGATCGCGACTACGCGATCAAGTGGCTAAGGTAAGTTAACTTTTATTATTTTTAACCCCTTCCTCTTTATTTTAAACAGCATTCTTTATTAAGAATGCTATTATTTCCCCTTATAACCATGTTATAAGGGAAAATAATAGAGATCAGGTCCCGTTGCTAAGCAACCATGCGGGAAAATCGCAACGCATCCGCACTTGCTTGCGGATGCTTGAGATTTTCCCGCAGCCCCATTTACTTCTATGGGGCCTGCGTTGCGTGAAAAACGCACAATATAGAGCATGCTGCAATTTTCACACAATGCAGAAGTGATGCGTGAAAATCACCGCTCATGTGCACAGCCCCATAGAAATGAATGGGTCCTCCTCACGCATTGCACCTGCGCGGAAAACTCGCCCGTGTGAAAGGGGCCTAAGGGGTAGGCAACTTTTCTATTAGTTGCTAGGGATGTTGCTAAGTGCCAATATTTGCGATAAACTCACGATTAGACTATTTGATCAACACTATTCGCGAATACAAATATATAGCATTATAATCTAAATATTTGCAAATTCTCGAAGTGGCGATATTTGCGATTAAAATTCACGATTCCAATATTCGCGCCAACACTAATAACAATACAGGCTTGTAATGCAATATTAGTAGAGATGAGCGAACACCTGGATGTTCGGGTTCGAGAAGTTCGGCCGAACTTCCGAAAATGTTCGGGTTCGGGATCCGAACTCGACCCGAACTTTATCTCGGACCCGAACCCCATTGAAGTCAATGGGGACCCGAACTTTTAGGCACTAAAAAGGCTGTAAAATAGTCCAGGAAAGGGCTAGAGGGCTGCCAAAGGCAGCAAAATGTAGGTAAATCCCTGCAAACAAATGTGGATAGGGAAATGAAATAAAATAAAATAAATAAAAATTAACCAATATTAATTGGAGAGAGGTCCCATGGCAGAGAATCATGCGTCATATCACCCACCACTGGAGAAGGCCACTTTCAGTTATTTCGGCCCCAGCACCCAGACAGAGGAGAGAGGTCCCACAGCAAGGAATCATGCGTCATATCACCCACCACTGGAGAAGGCCACTTTCAGTTATTTCGGCCCCAGCACCCAGACAGAGGAGAGAGGTCCTCAGCAAGGAATCATGCGTCATATCACCCACCACTGGAGAAGGCCACTTTCAGTTATTTCGGCCCCAGCACCCAGACAGAGGAGAGAAGTCCCACAGCAAGGAATCATGCGTCATATCACCCACCACTGGAGAAGGCCACTTTCAGTTATTTCGGCCCCAGCACTCAGACAGAGGAGAGGTCCCACAGCAAGGAATAAGGCGTCATATCACCCACCACTGGAGAAGGCCACTTTCAGTTATTTAGGCCCCAGCACCCAGACAGAGGAGAGAGGTCCCACAGCAAGGAATAAGGCGTCATATCACCCACCACTGGAGAAGGCCACTTTCAGTTATTTAGGCCCCGGCACCCAGATTGAGGACAGGTTCATTCAACTTTGGGTTGCACCACAAGATCATGGTAAAGTTAAAAAATGAGGATTCAATAAAGAAGTGCCCGGAGTACAAGAATACATGGTTGAGGGGAGGCAGTTATAAATGTCTATTCTTCAACAGGGAGTGACAGGTCCTGTGGGATCCATGCCTGGTTCATTTTTATGAACGTCAGCTTGTCCACGTTGGCTGTGGACAGGCGGCTGCGTTTGTCAGTAATGACGCCCCTGCCGTGCTGAATACATGTTCAGACAAAACGCTGGCCGCCGGGCAGGCCAGCACCTCCAAGGCATAAAATGCTAACTCTGGCCACGTGGACAATTTGGAGACCCAGAAGTTGAATGGGGCCGAACCATCAGTCAGTACGTGGAGGGGTATGCAGACGTACTGTTCAACCATGTTAGTGAAATGCTGCCCCCTGCTAACACATTCCGTATCAGGTGGTGGTGCAGTTAGCTGTGGTGTGGAGACAAAACTTTTCCACATTTCTGCCATGCTAGCCCTGCCCTCAGAGGAGCTGGCCGTGACACAGCTGCATTGGCGACCTCTTGCTCCTCCTCTGCCTTTGCCTTGGGCTTCAACCTGTACCCCTGTGACATTTAGGAATGCTCTCAGGAGCACATCTACCAGTGTGCACTTGTACTCGCGCATCTTTCTATCACGCTCCAGTGCAGGAAGTAAGGTGGGCACATTGTCTTTGTACCAGGGATCCAGCAGGGTGGCAACCCAGTAGTCCGCACACGTTAAAATGTGGGCAACTCTGCTGTCGTTGCGCAGGCACTGCAGCATGTAGTCGCTCATGTGTGCCAGGCTCCCCAGAGGTAAGGACAAACTGTCCTCTGTGGGAGGCGTATCGTCATCATCCTCCGTATCCCCCCAGCCACGCACCAATGATGGGCCTGAGCTGTGTCGGATGCCACCCCGCTGTGAATCTGCTTCATTCTCATCCTCCTCCACCTCCTCCTCATCCTTCTCGTCCTCCAGTAGTGGGCCTTGGCTGGCCACATTTGTACCTGGCCTCTGCTGTTGCAAAAAAACTCCCTCTGAGCCACTTCTAACAGACTGGCCTGAAAGTGCTAAAAATGACCCCTCATCCTCCTCCTCCTACTCCTCCTGGGCCACGTCCTCTTCCATCATCGCCCTAAGAATTTTCTCAAGGAGACATAGAAGTGGTATTGTAATGCTGATAACGGTGTCATCGCCACTGGCCATGTTGGTGGAGTACTCGAAACAGCGCAACAGGGCACTCAGGTCTCGCATGGAGGCCCAATCATTGGTAGTGAAGTGGTGCTGTTCCGCAGTGCGACTGACGCGTGCGTGCTGCAGCTGAGACTCCACTATGGCCTGCTGCTGCTTGCACAGTCTCTCCAGCATGTGCAAGGTGGAGTTCAGCCTGGTGGGCACGTCGCATATGAGGCGGTGAGCGGGAAGGCCGAGTTCCGCTGTAGCGCAGACAGGCGAGCAGCGGCAGGATGTGAACGCCGTAGCGCGCACCAACGGCTTGCACTTTATGCAGCAGCTCTGACATGTCGGGGTAGTTGTGAATGAACTTCTGCACCACCAAATTCAGCACATGCGCCAGGCAAAGGATGTGCGTCAAACCGGTTAGTCCCAGAGCTGCGATGAGATTTCGCCCATTATCGCACACCACCAGGCTGGGCTTGAGGCCCACAGGCAGAAACCACTCGTCGTTCTGTTGTTCAATACCCTGCCACAACTCCTGCGCGGTGTGGGGCCTGTCCCCCAAACATATGAGTTTCAGAATGGCCTGCTGACGTTTACCCCGGGCTGTGCTTAAGTTGGTGGTGAAGGTGTGTGGCTGAGTGGATGAGCTGGTGGAAGCAGAGGAGGAGGAAGCCGAGTAGGAGGAGGAGGCTACAGGAGGCAAAGAATGATGCCCTGCGATCCTTGGCGGCGGAAGGACGTGCGCCAAGGAACTCTCCGCCTGCGGCCCAGCCGCCACTACATTTACCCAGTGTGCAGTTAGGAGATATAGCGTCCCTGGCCGTGCTTACTGGTCCACGTATCTGTGGTTAGGTGGACCTTGCAACAGATGGCGTTGCTCAGTGCACACTTAAATTTTATCGAATACTTGGTTGTGCAGGGTAGGCACGGCTGTCTTGGAGAAGTAGTGGCGGCTGGGAACAACATACTGTGGGACAGCCATGGACATCAGCTGTTTGAAGCTGTTCAGTGTCCACCAGCCTGAATGACAGCATTTCAAAGGCCAGTAGTTTAGAAATGCTGCCATTCAGGCCCAGGGCTCGAGGGTGGCTAGGTGGGAATTTCCTCCTTCTCTCCAAGGTTTGTGAGATGGAGAGCTGAACGCTGCCGTGTGACATGGTGACGCAGGTGGTGGTGTCGGTGCCACATCCTCTGTTTGGTGGGCGGCAGGTGCCAACGTTCCTCCCGAGGCAGAGGAAGAGGCCGAGGCAGCAGCAGAAGAGGGAGCAGGGGAGCCAGAGTGAGTTCCTTGCTTTTAAGGTGTTTACTCCACTGCAGTTCATGCTTTGCATGTAGATAGCTGGTCATGCAGGTTGTGCTATGGTTCAGAACGTTAATGCCTCGCTTCAGGCTCTGATGGCACAGCGTGCAAACCACTCGGATCTTGTCGTCAGAACATTGTTTAAAGAAGTGCCATGCCAGGGAACTCCTTGAAGCTGCCTTTGGGGTGCTCGGTTCCTGGTGACGGTGGCCAGTAGCAGACGAACTCTCTTGGCGGCGGCTGTTCTGCTTTTGCCCCCTGCTCCCTCTTTTGCTACGCTGTTGGCTCGGTCTCACCACTGCCTCCTCCTCTGAACTATGAAAGTCAGTGGCACGACCTTCATTCCATGTGGGGTCTAGGACCTTATGGTCCCCTGCATCGTCTTCCACACAGTCTTCCTCCCTGACCTCCTGTTCGGTCTGCACACTGCAGAAAGACGCAGCAGTTGGCACCTGTGTTTCGTCATCATCAGAGACGTGCGGACTCCTATGAGATGGTATTCCCATGTCCTCATCATCAGGAAACATCAGTGGTTGTGCATCAGTGCATTCTATGTCTTCCACCACTGGGGAAGGGCTAGGTGGATTCCCTTGGGAAACCCTGCCAGCAGCGTCTTCAAACAGCATAAGAGACTGCTGCATAACTTGAGGCTCAGACAGTTTCCCTGATATGCAAGGGGGTGATGTGACAGACTTGGTTTTCAGGTGCCACCTGTGCGCTTTCTGCAGAAGACTGTGTTGGAGATAATGTTGTGAACTTGCTGGATCCACTGTCGGCCTCCCAATTGACTAGTGCCTGTACCTGCTCAGGCCTTACAATCCTTAGAACCGCATTAGGCCCCACCAAATATCGCTGTAAATTCTGGCGGGTACTGGAACCTGAGGTAGTTGGTTCACTGGGACGTGTGGCTGTGGCAGAATGGCCACATACTCTCCCAGCACCAGAAGGTACACTAACACCACCACGACCGCGTCCCTTACAAGATATTTTCCTCATTGTTACCGTTCACCAAGCACCACAATAAGAAAAAAATATTTGGCCCAATGTATTGA
Source organism: Bufotes viridis (assembly GCA_033119425.1). Taxonomy (NCBI): domain Eukaryota; kingdom Metazoa; phylum Chordata; class Amphibia; order Anura; family Bufonidae; genus Bufotes; species Bufotes viridis. Next base: position 38,930,301 of record CM065589.1, read on the forward strand.
TTTCAAATTCAGGCCTTCTTTTACAGGCACCTAACACTATATGCCTATTTATTTATGTAGCGTATTACACTAATCCAGGCACATCAGTAACCACTGATTTAGGGAAATATCTCTTTTAGGGCTAGTATTTAGGCCCTGGATGAAAGGTATCCTTTATGGACAGATTTACACTTGGAGATGCACAGTAGCATGAGAAAAAATATGTAGGATTATGCTTTCAGCAATTGTATTTTAACAATTTGTGTAATATACCCTTTAACGGACAGAAATAAAATGGGAGATGCACGGTAGCGTGTGAAGTTAATGAGGATGACCCTCTCAGCACTTGTATATACACTTTGAGTGTAATATACCCTTTACGGAGGGTGTTTTGGCGGAAACTATTATACTTTGCCAGCCACAGCTGAAACCACTGATTTATGGTATTGCTATTTTGGCAATTGAATTTCACCCCAAAACAAAATATACCCTTTACGGACAGTTTAACACATGGCCTGCAACAGCTGGGACACCAGATTCAGGGTATTGATATTTTGGCAATTGGATTTCACCCCAGAACAAAATATATGTTTTGGAGGACAGTATTATACTTTGCCAGCCACAGCTGAAACCACTGATTTATTGTATTGCTATTTTGGCAATTGAATTTCACCCTAGAACAAAATATATGTTTTAGCGGACACTATTATACTTTGCCAGCCACAGCTCAAACCACTGATTTATGGTATTGCTATTTTGGCAATTGAATTTCAGCCCAGAACAAAATATATGTTTTGGCGGACACTATTATACTTTGCCAGCAACAGCTGGGACACCAGATTTAGGGGATTGCTATTTTGGCAATTGAATTTCACCCCAGAACAAAATATATGTTTTGGCGGACACTATTATAGTTTGCCAGCCAGTGCTGGGAAACCAGATTCAGGGTATTGCTATTTTGGCAATTGAATTTCACCCCAGAACAAAATATATGTTTTGGCGGACACTATTATAGTTTGCCAGCCACAGCTGAAACCACTGATTTATGGTATTGCGATTTTGGCAATAAAATTTCACCCCAGAACAAAATATACTCTTTAACGGACAGATTAACACTTGACCTGCAACAGCTGGGACACCAGATTCAGGGTATTGCTATTTTGGCAATTGAATTTCACCCCAGAACAAAATATATGTTTTGGCGGACAATATTATACTTTGCCAGTCACAGCTGAAACCACTGATTTATGGTATTGCTATTTTAGCAAATGAATTTCACCGCAGAACAAAATATACCCTTTTACGGACAGATTAACACTTGGCCTGCAAGAGCTGGGACACCAGATTCAGGGTATTGCTATTTTGGCAATTGAATTTAACCCCAGAACAAAATATATGTTTTGGCGGACAATATTATACTTTGCCAGCCACAGCTGAAACCACTGATTTATGGTATTGCTATTTTGGCAATTGAATTTCACCCCAGAACAAAATATACCCTTTTACGGACAGATTAAAACTTGGCCTGCAACAGCTGGAACACCAGATTCAGGGTATTGCTATTTTGGCAGTTTAATTTCACCCCAGAACAAAATATACCTTTTTGCATACAGATTAACACTTGGCCTGCAACATCTGGGACACCAGATTCAGGGTATTGCTATTTTGGCAATTGAATTTCACCCCAGAACAAAATACATGTTTTGGCGGAAACTATTATACTTTGCCAGCCACAGCTGAAAGCTCTGATTTATGGTATTGCTATTTTGGCAATTGAATTTCACCCCAGAACAAAATATACCCTTTACGGACAGATTAACACTTGGCCTGCAACAGCTGGGACACCAGATTCAGGGTATTGCTATTTTGGCAATTGTATTTCACCCCAGAACAAAATATACCCTTTACGGACAGATTAACACTTGGCCTGCAACAGCTGGGACACCAGATTCAGGGTATTGCTATTTTTGCAATTGAATTTCACCCCAGAAATAAAATATATGTTTTGGCGGTCACTATTATACTTTGCCAGCCACAGCTCAAACCAATGATTTATTGTATTGCTATTTTGGCAATTGAATTTCACCCCAGAAAAAATATATGTTTTGGCGGACACTATTATACTTCGCCAGCCACAGCTCAAACCACTGATTTATGTTATTGCTATTTTGGCAATTGAATTTCACCCCAGAACAAAATATACCCTTTTACGGACAGATTAACACTTGGCCTGCAAGAGCTGGGACACCAGAATCAGGGTATTGCTATTTTTTCAAATGAATTTTACCCCAGAACAAAATATACCCTTTACGGACAAATTAACACTTGGTCTGCAACAGCTGGGACACCAGATTCAGGGTATTGCTATTTTGGCAATTGAATTTCACCCCAGAACAAAATATACCCTTTACGGACAGATTAACACTTGGCCTGCAACAGCTGGGACACCAGATTCAGGATATTGCTATTTTGGCAATTGAATTTCACCTCAGAACAAAATACATGTTTTGGCGGAAACTATTATACTTTGCCAGCCACAGATGAAATCACTGATTTATGGTATTGCTATTTTGGCAATAGAATTTCACCCCAGAACAAAATATACCCTTTACTGACAGATTAGCACTTGGCCTGCAACAGCTGGGACACCAGATTCAGGGTATTGCTATTTTGGCAATTGAATTTCACCCCAGATCAAAATATACCCTTTACAGACAGATTAACACTTGGCCTGCAACAGCTGGGACACCAGATTCAGGGTATTGCTATTTTGGCAATTGAATTTCACCCCTGAACAAAATATACCCTTTTACGGACAGATTAACACTTGGCCTGCAACAGCTGGGACACCAGATTAAGGGTATTGCTATTTTGGCAATTTAATTTCACCCCAGAAATAAAATATATGTTTTGGCGGACACTATTATACTTTGCCAGCCAGTGCTGGGACTCCAGATTTAGGGGATTGCTATTTTGGCAATTGAATTTCACCACAGAAAATAATCTATCCTTTGCCAGAGAGCAGACAGTATTATACTTGGCTATCCAAAGCTAGAACACCAGATTTATGGTATTGCTATTTTGGCAATTGAATTTCACCCCAGAACAAAATATATGTTTTGGCGGACTCTATTATAGTTTGCCAGCCAGTGCTGGGACACCAGATTTAGGGGATTGCTATTTTGGTAATTGAATTTCACCCCAGAACAAAATATACTGTTTTACGGACACTATTAATACTTGGCCAGCCACAGCTGGGACACCAGATTCATGGTATTGCTATTTTTGGCAATTGAATTTCACCCCAGAACAAAATATACGTTTTAGCGGACACTATTATACGCTTGGTCTGCAGACAGTTCTGGGACACCAGCTTTAGGGTATTGCTATTTTGGCAATTGAATTTCACCCCAGAACAAAATATACGTTTTACGGACACTATTAATAGTTTGGCCTGCAACAGCTGGGACACCAGATTTAGGGTATTGCTATTTTGGCAAGTGAATTTCATCCTCAGAACAAAATATATGTTTTGTCGGACATTATTATAGTTTGCCAGCCAGTGCTGTGATACCAGATTTATGGTATTGCTATTTTGGCAATTGAATTTCACCACAGAAAATAATCTATTCTTTGCCAGACAGCAAACAGTATTATACTTGGCTAGCCAAAGCTGGAACACCAGATTTAAGGGATTGGTATTTTGGCAATTGTATTTAACCCCTTAATAAAATATAGAAATTGCTATCCTGAGTTTCTAGGGGTGACAATAAGCACAGCCAAGCCCCTGATGTAGGATATAGCAAAAAAAAAACTAGTATTGATGGATTGATGGACTTGGTGGCAGCTTGATCTGGTGCACCACAAGTCACAAAATGGCCGCCGATTACCCCAGAAAAAAAGTGACAGAAAAACGCTCTGTGCAGCCTAAAAACCATTGAGCAAGTAACTAGCAGAGGTTGAATCATTCACAGCTGTAGATCGATCACTTCATTAGGTGCTTTTGCTGACTTTTCCCTACCTAATCTCGCCCTCACAGCAGCTGCGTCCTCTCCCTACACTAATCAGAGCAGTGTGACGTGCGTCGCTATGTGACTCCAGCTTAAATAGAGGTTGGGGCACATGCTGCACTTGGCAAATCACAGACATGCCATTTGTAGGTATGGCTGTGATGGGCTCTTAGGGCAAGAAGTAAATGCTGGCTGATTGGCTGCTGTGCAGCCCTTCATAAAGCGGGAATAAATCGCCGAACAACGAACCTGAACCCGAATTTTTTGAAAATGTTCGGGTCCGTGTCCCGAACACCCCAAAATTCGGTACGAACCCGAACTATGCTCGAACTGTTCGCTCAACACTAAATATTAGTACATTTTCTAATTAAACAATCAAAAAACAAGTGTAACAATGTGCACAATGTGCAGTATCCACTACTCATTCTCTCCAAGTGTTTGTATCAATATCCAAGCCATTAGTACAAAGAAGGTTGCATTTTAGAACTGAAGAGAAGATGACCATGCATGTAATCATCAATCCAAAGAAATACTGACAGATCCCCTGCTCCCAAAAGTTTCTTGATTTGCACAAAAAACGCTAAACTAATAGGGGAGAAGGAGGGATTGTAGGTGGTTCTCCTCACGATACTGTCATAAACTTACCTGTCCGCGATCCAGCAGCACGATCGTCAGCATTGGCACAGCCATGCCAGTAGAGATGCACTGCTCAGTCACGTCCTCTGGTGATTCAACAGAATTCTTAGCAAAAGGATGCAATTCTCTTTCTCTCCCTGCAGCAGGCGTGTGCTGGAAGAGATGAGCAGTGGGTTGATTGCTCAGCTGCTCTATTCATGTGTGGTAGTGTTTCTGACTAATAGACGACTATCACGTACTGATCCAGGTGCTCTATTTAAACACCTTCCTGGCAGTGGCGTACATATAGGGGTCGCAGGGGTCGCAGCTGCGACCGGGCCCGGCACCCCAAGGGGCCCGGCCGCCTGCGGACGCCTGGCCCCTCCGGCTGCGCTAAAAGTTGTTTGGAAGTGAGACTTGGTGTCAGCGCCGGGCCCGGGCAGGAGCGAGCACGGCGTCAATCCCGCGAGACCTGGGAACTCCTGTGGCAGGTCTCGCGGGAACATGCGCGCCTGAACTCACGCAGCAGACGGGACCCGGATGGGAGAGTTCACTTCCCCTAGAGCAGCGCCGGTAAGTAAGAAAAAGCCTGAGTTGGAGACTTGGAGACAGTGGGGGCCCTGTTGGGGTGGCTGGGGGTGATGGGTTGTATTGGCTGCATTGAGTTTGTTAAAGTGGGGAGGGGGGTATTGGCTGCATTGAGTTTGTTAAAGTAGGGGCCCCCGCAGACGACGGGGGGTTATTGGCTGCATTGAGTTTGTTAAAGTGTGTGTGGGGGGGGGGTATTGGCTGCATTGAGTTTGTTAAAGTGTGTGGGGGGGTATTGGCTGCATTGAGTTTGTTAAAGTAGGGGGGCCCCAGGGAGGGGGGCAGGGGGGGCCCATGGATCAGTTTCGCACCGGGGCCCCATGGATTGTGTGTACGCCACTGCTTCCTGGCTATACACCATTGTCACTGATAGTCTTGTTTGGGCTCACTAGCTAGGCTCCTGGTTCTTGTTCCTGTGCTGATTTGGATTGATTGTGTTTTTTACCTCAGCTCGACCTTTGACCACTCTCTGGCTGTCGTGATTTTTACTGTGCATTCAATCAAGTTCTGACCTTGCCGCGTCTTTTTTGTACTGTGTTGCCCTCCTGGTTCGGAGCCATTTATGTACAAGTCTTTTTGTTGTCTGTCTCTGCACCTTAGTGACATAGGGACTGTCGACCATTTGTGTTCTGGCTACCTAGGGATTGCACTGCAAGTAGGTAGGAAAGCCGACTCGGTTCTAGGTTCTCACTGCCCATGTCTGTTTCTACCTACAGGTGTTACAGATAAATTATGTAAATGGAGACTTAAATTAGAAGATTACCCCTGGTCTTTCTATCCAGACACCATTTCATGTGGCAAAACCTTGACTTTTGTTTGAATACAGGTAAATAATTTTTCAACTCTAGTGTCTTACATAATAGATGCCTCAAACAATCCATCCTAAAGAAAAAGGCAAGTTTTTCCAGAAATGGTCTGAGGGATGGTGCATGTGAAGGACAGATGAATTCCTGCAAAATTGTCTTACAAACTTCACACAAGATCATATGGAGCAGACTTTTAGACACTAAGGCTTGGAATCCACCCAACCAAAGAGACCCACTGAGGATCTGCAGCACAAGGTTAGTGAAATGGGATTTTGCTAAATACACAACCACTTTCCCGTACTTCTGGATTACCCCTCATAAACAAAGGCAGTAGGACAAGTCTGCTTGAGGCTTACAACATTTAAACCAAGCACCTGTAGGGAAGATACCAGTTTATAACCCTGATAGGGGAGATGTATGACCTGTGGAAGATTCTCAAGGTTTATTAAAATGTATTAAAGAGGAAAAACTAAAATATTTCATGGGCATAAGAAAACAAAAACAAGCCATAAGGAGGAAATAATTGCAGAGCTCAGAGACATGATTGTGTGGAGGCACATATATGGAGAAGGGTACAAAAAGTTTCTGTTGCACTGAAAGTACCCAAGAGCACAGTGTAGTCCATAATTCTTAAATGGAAGAAGTTTGGAACAACCAGGTCTCTTCCTAGAGCTGAATGCCCCTCTAAACTAAGTAATTTGGGAAGAAGCACCATGGAAAGAGAGGTGACCAAGAAAAAAAAGACTCTCAGACTGTAAGAAACAAGATCCCTTGGTCTGATGAAACAGAGATGAAACATTTTGGCTTCAATTCTAAGCATCATATCTGGTGGAAACTAGGCACTGCTGGCCTACAGAAAGGCATGGTGGTGGCAGCATGATGTTTTTCAGCCAGAGCCCAAACGAACATCAGTGGAGAAAACTGAAAATGGCTTTCCTTTGATTGTTCACATTGATTCTGACAGAGGTGTGTGTGAGGGGATGGGTTTGCAGAGAAAAATTGATAAAAAATACCAAATCAGGTGTACAAACTTTATGGTGTCATACCCAAGAAAACTGGATGTGATAATCGCTGTCAAACGTACTTCAACTAAGTCCTGAGTAAAGGGTCTGAATATCTATGTTAATGCGAGATTTTAGTTTTTCCTTTTCAATAAATTAGAAAATATTTCTAACATTCTGTTTTCACTTTCTCATTATAGGGTATTGAGAGTAGAATGATGGGGGAAAACTAAATTTTTATTTTATTTTGGCACAGCACTGCAACATAGCTAAATGTGAAAAAGTGAAAAGGTTTGAAAACTTTGCAAATGCACTGTATCTACAGCGGAGGGTAAAGTTTGTAACAAGTATTTTCAGAAGATCTCCAACATCTAGGGTTGGGATAAACATGTGTAGTGCCCTAGAGCAGGGGTACTTTGAAATTTGGACATTTGTGGACATTACCCTAATTCCCCTATGCAAAGTTATAAACATATTACTTTATTTCAATTGAAAGGGTTAATTTGCACTGTTTAATACTGTGTGACTGCATTTTATAAGCATGTTGTCATATATATCCTGTTCATTTTCACTGTGTTTGTGAGGCTCTGTTGAAAGGGTTAACAATGAAAACTGAAATACTTTTGGGACATTGAATAAAAAGCTAGTAATTTTCCACAGCTATCGTAAGGTTTAAAGAAGAGCATGTTTTGGAGGGAAAAAACCAGACGTGTTGACCACTAAAACCAGACAGACGGACCTTTTGGATGTCTGGGTTAGCTTTGTTTTTATGTCTGAAAACCTGTTTTTGTCTGGAAAAACTGCTGTGTCATTACCGTTGAGTATCATTGAAGCTCTAATGTAAGTATGTAAGAGATGGAAAGTGTAATAATGTATCCATTTGTGCTGAGTTTCTCCTCTCCACCCCTCCCACTAGAAGGGTCTGGTTCAGAGCCCCTAGTGTTCTGCAGTTAGGGAAAAGTGTTTAAAAGAGCAGACTATGACAGACTATTGAGTGACCAGAAGACGACGCTGAGATGGAGATACTCTGCCACAGACCATGGGCCTTCAGCTTTTGGCCAGGGTATACGCTTTAGAGATGTCCCGAACTATTCGCCGGCGAACAGTTCCCGGCGAACATCTCTTCTTTGCGTTCGCCGCGGCGGGTAAACATATGCGATGTTCGGTGCGCCCCCTATACATCATCATTGAGCAAACTTTGACCCTGTACCTCACAGTCACCAGACACATCCCAGCCAATCAGCATACCCTCCCTCCCAGACCCTCCCACCTCCTATCAAAAAGCAAGGACAGCATCCATCTTAGATTCATTCTGAAGCTGCAGTGTTAGTTAGAGCAGGGAGAGTGCTGATGCTGCTGAATTAATATAAGATTTTAAGTAAGGCATTAGCTACTAGTGTTCTGTGTCCACTCCAGTCCTCAAAGACTCATTTGCTGTAAGGACAGCATCCTTACAGCACCCCAAAAAGCCCTTTTTGGGGCTGGTACATCAGTCTGCTTTTATTTATTTTTCTATATATATATTGCAGTTGCCTGCCCGTGTGTGAGAGGCCGCAGGCCCACAGACTGTACTGTGTGCACACCACTCATATCGGGTGGCACAGTACCTTGCAGATAAAAAAGTCATTTAATTTTTACCCTTTAATATAATTTAAATCACAAAAAATAGCAACACTACACCTCCAAATGTAATATAATAGCTTTATTAACATGTAAGTTGTACAAAAGTGGAAAAGACATAGTTTGACAGCAATAGATGCACCATGGGAGAACAACCAATATGGAGAGACCACAAGGTCAGCACATAACTGGTAGAAGTACTAGAGTCTTTTGACTGTCTTTGCTTTATTGTATCCTTGTACAATGCTTGTCTTAGGGTATCTTCTTTCCTGAAATCTCCTCTGAAGGTCGCTAGACTGTACCTCAAAGGAGTCATTTGTAGAACATATAGAACATATCCTTTTAGCCCGCAGGAACTGACAGTACAGTATGTTGTAAATAAATCTAGATGGATGACATGAGCTAGCATCTCTTTGCGAAATAGATCCGTATGTACTCTACCCTTCTCGTCGATTAGGATGTTAACATCAAGGAAATCCAGGGTCTTCTGGCTGGGCTAGGTGAGTTTAATGTTATGATGGTTATTATCGTTTAGGGCCTCCACAAGTTGGCAGAATCCAGACTGTGGACCCTGCCACACCACGAATATATCGTCAATGTAGCGGGCCCACATCTGGACCCCACCAATGTCACTGATGGTATCGGAGAGGAATATCTCCCTCTCCCACAGCCCCATGAACAAATTGGGGTGGTATCCTAATTAATATGTAGATCACATGGCGGTCATGGGATGTAAGGCCATGAATTCATTGGCTGTTATGCCCATGATGGGACGGCGGCTACTTGGTTCCAGGTGTTGCCATACATGTTCTTAATGATGGGAGGGCAGTATTTAAGAAGGAGTTTCTGTCTGTATTCTTTTATCCCTGGAAGAAACCACTTAGTGGCGAAACGCTGCTCGGAGGAGGTGACCACAGGACCAGCAGATATCAGTATTGATTACTTTTACTTTATGTATCACTGTGTATTCAGTCTTATCTCTGATAGGGACCTTTGAGTGGGAGTTGCACTTGCTTTGTCCCCCTTATACAGTGGATACTTCACTCTATTACTTCTACCAGTTATGTGATGACCCTGTGGTCTCTCCATATTGGTTGTTCTCCCCTGGTGCATCTATTGCTGTCAAACTATGTCATTTTCACTTTTGTACTACTTACATGTTAATAAAGCTATTATATTACATTTGGAGGTGTGGTATTTTTTGTGATTTATGTTTTATGTCTTTCCCTCCATACTGTTATTGAGATAAGTAGCCCGGTATTAATTTTTGGTGTACCCTTTAATATAATTGCATTTGCCTGCCAGTGTGTGTCAGGCCCACAGACTGTACTGTGTGCACACAACTCATATAGGGTGGTACCTTGCAGATAAAAAGTCAGTTAATTGTTACCCTTTAATGTAATTGCATTTGCATGCCAGTGTGTGTCAGTCCCACAGACTGTACTGTGCCAACTGCCCACCACTCGTATAGGGTGGCACAGTACCTTGCAGATAAAAAAGTCATTTCATTTTTACCCTTTAATATAATTGCATTTGCCTGCCAGGGTGTGTCAGGCCCACAGACTGTACTGTGTGCACACCAATCATCTAGGGTAGCACAGTACCTTGCAGATAAAAAGTCATTTAATGTTTACCCTTTAATAAAATTGCATTTGCCTGCCAGGGTGTGTCAGGCCCACAGACTGTACTGTGTGCACACCAATCATCTAGGGTAGCACAGTACCTTGCAGATAAAAAGTCATTTAATGTTTACCCTTTAATAAAATTGCATTTGCCTGCCAGTTTGTGTTAGGCCCACAGACTGTATTGTGCCCACTGCCCACCACTCATATAAGGTGGCACAGTACATTGCGCGGCGCACGCGCAGTGCCCCGAATTGGAAGGAAGAGGACCGACCAACCATTTTTTTCCATCTCCGGTTCCTAAAATCTATTCGATACACGTCCCCTGATAGGGGACGTAACAGGATTAATCGGATAGGAATAGTACTACTTAACACAGCACTCATATAGGGTGGCACAGTACATTGCACGGCGCACGCGCAGTGCCCCAAGTTGGAAGGAAGACGACTGTCCAACCATTTTTTCCATCTCCCGGTTCCTAAAATCTTTCCATATACCGGCCCCTGATAGGGGACAAAATAGAGATTAAACTGGTAAGAACAGACCCTGCGGAGCTGGGTATTTTTGGCCGCATTACTGAACGCTCATGCACAATGGCTGTAGGCTCATGCGTCCTTTTCGGAGGTGACAAACCTGGTCAGTCAAACCCAAGGCAACATCATCGATCTCATCCCATATGCGTTTTTCTGGAGCGTGCCCTGTGAAGAGTGCTGGATGAGGTCGTAGATGAGCATGGAGAGGAAGAGTTGTGGTCACCATCACCACCAGAAGCAGCCTTGTTGTCGCCGATTGCTGGACCTGCTGCAATGCAGAGAGGAGTCTGAAGAAGAGGAGTCAGAGGAGGAAGGTGGTTCTGAGGAGGTGGAAGACCAAGCACAGCAGGCGTCCCAGGGGCTTGTTGTCACCTTTCGAGGACCCTTGGTGTTGTACGTGGCTGGGTGGAGGAAGAGACCTTCAATGACTTCAGTGAGGACAAGGAACGGGACGTAGCTAGCTTGGTATCCAACCTTGTGCAAATGGGGAGTTTACGGTTGTGCAAATGGACTGTTTGCGGTTGTTTGCGGTGCGTTAAATGGGGAGTTTAGTCTGACGGAGTAACCCTTACACTACCTGATCGATACAACATCATACCTGATCGTATACACACACTGGATGTTTTAAAGCACGTTATTCCAAACAATTTAGGAATGTTAGGTGATTTATGCCTTTTATGGATTAAAAACCCGACTCTGCGTAAACTACGTCATTTTCCATGGGAGTTTTGCCATGGATCCCCTCTGGCATGCCACAGTCCAGGTGTTAGTCCCCTTGAAACAACTTTTCCGTCACTATTGTGGCCTGAAAGAGTTCCTGTGGGTTTTAAAATTTGCCTGCCTATTGAAGTCTATGGCGGTTCGCCCGTTCGCGAGCATTCGCGGAAGTCCGCGTTCGCCGTTCGCTAACGGAAAATTTTATGTTCGCGAAATCTGTAATCAGCTTTATGAGAGAGAGAGGACAGCTAGCTCAGGCTTTTTATCAGCAAAAACCCTTCTTCTGCCAGGAAGGAGACAGGAGAAGCCAGCTCTATGCCTCGTCTGCATTGCTTTGCACCTAAATTCCTCCAGTAAAGAAGCAGACTGGTTTACTGTAGACTCTTACTCTCTAGACTTATTTCCCATTGGGGTGCACCACTCCTTTCCTTCCCGAGTGCAGAAACACGTGGTAACACCTCTACGGTGACACCTTGTAAAGTGCTACGGAATATGTTGCCGCTATATGAATAAAGATTATTATTATTATAAGCAAAGAGAGAGAAGGTGAGAGTTATTTGTCGTGAAGTTGCTGTAATATGTATTGTCTTAATCAAAATGTTAGTTAGATGGGATAAAGTTCAAAGACCACCTTGAAACCAATTTTTAATAATGAAATGTGGTCATCCTTGTTTAAGGTCAGGAAAGTCTATAAACATCACTTAGAGGAAATTAACCAGATCTAGACCTTTGGTTGCTCCTATTCTATACTAGGCTTTTGATGTTTACATTAAGATTGGTTTCCCTTTTAGGTCAGATGGGAATCTGTTGTAAGGAGCATGTAAAACTTTGAGAGGTTAGTTGACATACATTAATCTTGATAACTCAGTGTTAAAATGTTGAGACTTGAGTACATCCTTTAATAATACATAGTAGTGTTGTTAAATTTAGTGAGCGGATGTCTGAAAAATTCAACCTACCGTGGAACTTGGTTTCTTAGAGGACTGAAAGAGATCTTAGACATTTTGTCAGCCCAAATACATGATCTATAAATGTAGCTTATTTCCTTTTCATCTTAAGCATATCGAGACAGTGTAATAAGTACAATAACCTCTATCAGCTTAAGAAGCCTGGTTGGCTCCATAAAAGTCAGAGAAAAACAATGCCAGGACAATAAGGTCTCCAGTTTTCCAATATATTTTATTTGTAAAACTTGGCAGGCAATCCGATGATCTTCATGCCCAAATAATTAATACGTGAATTTTCTCTTGATATATGGAGGGATGATGACAAGAGAGGCTGTCTGGGTCCTTTAAAGGGGTTGTCCTGTTTCAAGAGGATCCCTCGCTACTAAGATTTTTCTGTGCTGTTCTTGTAGAATTAGGTCAAAGCCACATAAGTGCACAGCAAACAAGTAGGCAAAGTCTATACTAAAGTCAAGACCCGCTTTTCCTGTGCACTGGTCGAATTTTAGGTCAGTTATGCCGAGTAGGTGAGTGCTGGAGATGCGGACTACCTCTTCCAGTCTGTGCTTGTATCTGACCACTGAGATCTTGCAATTAGCTTGCAATGCTGCCTGGGACAACAAGAAGACCCACCGCTCAGGTTCTCCCAGCTGGAATCTACTTACCTGGTTTTAACGATAATCTAATGTGAACACCACCACTGCAGCCACACACTGGTCTCAGTTGTGCACTAAAGAGGATTGATTGCAGCGGTCATGTGGTGTCGATGTGACATCACCACTAAAGCCATCTAAACAGATCCCAGCCAGGAGAATGAGAGTGGTGGCGTGTGATCTGCCAGGTAAGTAATAACCTTTCTTCAGGCATATTCTCTGTGTTGTTTAGTTTACTCTTGAAACTAGGCAACCCCTTTAAAGGGTTGTCTGGATTCAGAGCTGAACCCGGACCTACCTCTATTTTCACTCAGGCAGCCCCACTGACTTGCGCATCGGAGCAGTTCATTCTCCAATGCTCTCCTTTGCCCTGCGCTAAATCGCGCAGGGCAAAGGCATTTTCTGGAGGTCCGGTGATGAACCGGGCTCTCCATGGGGCTGCCAGGAAGCCCGGTGACGTCACCGGCACTGATGGTCAGGCTTTAGCGCTGCCTAGCCTGTAAAGCGGCTAGGGTAGCGATAAACCACGCCCATCAGAGTCGGTGACGTCACTGAACACACTGCCGAGCACAAGCTTCCGCCCGGCAGTGTGTTGTTGTAAACAAAGAGCCCTTGTCCTGCGCAATCTAGCGCAGGGAAAGGAAGAACATCAGAGCATGAGATGCTCTGATGCTAATATCAGGGGTGCTGCCTGGGTGACATTATGCGTATGTCGGATTCAGCTATGAACCCGGAAAACCGCTTTAAGTAGAAGTGCCTCATATTTGTCAGAATAGTGTTTATAGACCGAGACAACACAGAAAATTTGTATGTCCTGCAAGGCCTGAAGGGGTGTCTGTCTAGGGTTAGAAAACATTAATAGAATGGCTTCCATGAAGGCTGCTACTTGAACTTCCTGATCTCTACTGATCTCTAGTGGCCCCTACAAACAAAGATGAGGCCTCTATATGACTGTTGTAATTTAAATGCTGTAGTAAAGACATAAAAGTATAACCAAGGTTTATTTTTTATAGGGTTGTGTAAAGAAAGGGCCATTAGATACTATCAATGGCTTTAAACTAGGGAGTGCAGATGGGGGAGAGTAGTGGCATGTCTACCATGGAGGCAGGTCACGTGGCTTGGGAGGAGAGTGGCTGGGAAATGGGTTGGCACAGAATTGGTTCTCCTGTTCCTGGCATAAACTCATGCATTTTTCTGCAGACGCCAGAGGAGGAGCTCAGTGCATAGAGATGTTACAGCATCCACTGACTGAAACAGTAACTGTATAAATTATTGTGTACTGAACTCCAACTAGTGGTGGCTGCACGCATACAGTTTTTGTAAAACGTGATGGGAAGTAGAGGCTTTAGAGCTGTATGGGGATTTATCAATGTATTCATGCCAGTTTCCTGGTGTAAATACATTGAGAAATATGGTGTTCAGAATGAGCAACATATTTATAAAGCACCTGCTCCACTTTTTCCAACACAGAAGTCAGGTAAAGTGGGTAAGATGCAGCGTGATTTTAGTTATTTTTTCAAACTTCCTCCTGTTAAAGAACATGAAATAACAGAATGTAAATTTGGCCCAAATATCACTGGGGGTATACTAAGTTTTTCCATGGGGCCGTAAAACTGTGGGCACCCTTGTGGTTGAGTTTTGTCCAAAGCCATCAATCTTATTGTTATTAGATGGGAAATGCCAGGAAACACATGCTGCTCGACCAATCAATGGCTGAGGTGGGTCACTGTTGCAGTGAGTGATAAACTGATTGGACATTTAGCAGCAATCTTGTGCATCAAGAAAGGAACAGGAAATGGAGAACAGTGGAGACTAGGACCAGGAAGGGTGGGGTAGAAGAGAAGTGACTATTGCTTCTTTTATTTGGAACCCACTCTGAACCATTTTACAAAATGTTTTTCTTGCTGGACAACCCTTTTAAGCAAGTGGCAGGTAGTGATGAGCAGCAGGGGCAGTATTAAAATTTGCGATATTTCGGGAATATTCGTCATAAATTAGCAAATTTGTGAATTTGCCATTATTTTCTTGATTGCGAAAATCAGCAATGTAATATGCGCATATTGCGTGTGCATTCCAGGCGTGGGTCACTTTTGCTAAATTTTTCAAGCTGAAAACACAATGCAACAGCACTCTGCAAACCAAATAAAGTACAATAATGCCATAGTAATAGAAACTATTCCGTGCTAATTCTATGCTTATTTTGTAATTTTGAGATTCTTAGCAAATATATTTTGTACAAAATTATTTGGGCCCGTCTGCCACACGTCAGGGCGATCTCTGCAAGATGTGAACCTAACACTAAATGATACTTGTTATGTGCCATTATGTGCCATAACGGTCACCATAAAATTCAGGCAGTGCAGGTTCCACATGCATGCTGGGTCCACTCTGATTTCAATTAGTGTAAGTATAAAGCTGTAGCCTGCTCTCCCTGCACTCACTGGAAGCTTGTTGGCACCAGGAAAGGTATAGAGTGGGCTCTCATTGCATTCATTGGAAGCCGTCTGGCACCAGGAGAGGTATAGAGTGGGCTCACCATGCATGTTGGTACCTGCATTCCCTGAATTTAATGGAGGCCATTTTGGCACCAAAAATTATAAAAAAGCAGAGTGGGCCCAGCATATATGTGGAACATGCACTCCCTGAGTTTTATGGTGGCCGTTATGGCACATTACAGGTAGCATTTAGTGTTAGGTTCCCATCTTACAGGGATCGCTTTGACGTGTGGCAGATGGTCCCAAATAATTTAGTACAAAATATATTTGCTAAGAATCTCAAATTTACAAAATAAGCATAGAATTAGCACAGAATATTTTCTATTACTATGTCATTATTGTACTTTAGTTGGTTTGCAGAGTAACTAACACCCTGCACTGGAACAGCTACACTATATCACTATCTAACCTACACTGACTATCTCCCACTAACTATCTGTATTATATATATATATATATTATGGATGCTGGGGAAGTTCTTATATAGTAAGAGGTAGGCATTACTTTCCTATTGATTGCTAGGGATGTTGCTAAGCTCAGACAAAGACATTGCAGCCTTCTCATTGGCCCCACAAGCAAGAAGCAGGGAGGGTTCATGGGTTCAGATGAAAAAAAAATCTAGAATATTCGCGCCCAACACTAGTGACAGGTAGGAAAAGGTCCAGATTGCCTCTCTTTTCCATTATTTTACTAACCGAGATAAGAAGAACTGGTTGTCTAACACAAACAGCCTCATTAAGAAAGTCGGCTGGTTTAAGATACATATTCCAATCTCTTGATATAATGTACCTACAACCTTCTTTGGGGACTTAAAAAAACATTTTGAAAGCATCAATGCAGCGATTATGGCAGAAGCTTGTGATTTTTATTTTTTTACAAAATAACAAAAATGTCAGATATGTTAATACAATCTTTACAATCCTTCAACAGACTACTCCTTTTAAAAATAACAATTTTGCATATCCCCCTTTTTTTATAGAAAACTATCCATGACTACAAGCAAGCTCCTTCTTAGACTCCAAGTGATCAGCTATAATTCTTGAAAGAACGGGTGTTCAGTTTTCCTGCAGTGCCACCAAAGGGGAAATAAGGAATTGCATAGTTCCTATTAAAATCAATAGGCTGTTTATGTAATACGTAGATGCTGCCCTGCTATTCTTCTCATCTCAGATCAGCTTCTTCTCCTACCGGGTCTAGGGTTCGTACCGAACTTTAGGGTTTTGGTACTCGGATCCGAACCCGGACATTTCCTTAAAAGTTCGACCGGTGTTCGGCGATTTCTTGGTGCTTTTGAAAGGCTGCAGGGTGGCCAATCAACAAGCGTTTCGCTAGTCTGCCATTAGAAGCCTTCACAGCCATGCCTGCTAATGGCATGGCTGTGATTGGCCAAGAGCAGCAGGTGACCCAGCCTCTATATAAGCTGGAGTCACGTAGCGCCACACGTCACTCTGCTCTTCTCAGTGTAGGGATAGGATGCTGCTGCTGCTGTGAGGGAGAGATTAGGAAAAATTCAGTTGAACTTGGTGGTGTGTTCACTCTTCAAACTACAGCGATTATTGAGGGTGCTATACTACATTTTTGTATCCAGCCCTGAGCCCGGTGACACTGAAAAATAACTTTAATCGATCTGCTAGCTCGGTGGGCGTCGGCGCCATTTTTCTAGTGCAGTGCACTTTTAACTGCATGTGAACTGCATGTGTGCCAGGGACATTACTTTAATTCTGCTCTGGTAGCTCAGTGGAGGACAAATTCCCATTTTTGGCCAGTCAAGTACCCTGCGGCCTACAGTGCATACCTGGCAGTAAATATAATTCAATTATATTAGTCTGTCACATATTTTGTGACCTAAAGTGATTTTTTATCTGTCTGCAACAAGCACTGCATATCTGACAGTCCAATAAAACCGTTAAATACTGCAGTTACCTTGCTGATATAAAAAGCACACTTTTTTGCTAGATAGTAAATTTACGGGCTATGCTGCATTTCAATACAACCATAACATACTGCATTTACATTTTGTGCTATATAGCAAATTTGCATCCTGCATTTCTGATATTCTAAAAAACCGTAACATACTGCATTTAAATAGTTGTTTGCAAAAACACAGTTTTTGTGCTAGACAGCACATTAGCAGCCTATGCTGTATTTCTAATATTCCAAGAAAACCGTAACATACTGCATTTACATAGTTGTTTGCCAAAAACACACTTTTTATGCTAGATAGTACATTTTCAGCCTGTGCTGCATTTCAGACAGTCCAATTTAACCGTTAAATACTGCTGTGCTGTTATGTTGTTTTTGTAAAAACACATTTTTTGTGCTAGATAGCACAGTTGCAGGTCTGCACTGCATTTCTGAAAGAAATACACTTAAATCCATCTGTTTCATTTTGTGTGAAAAAACACCATTTTTGGGCGACAAACTACCTTTGCAGCTTGCACTGCATAGCAGACAGGGCAATAATTTTTAAAAATTCGTCTGTTAAATTGTTGGGTGATATTAACCCATTTTTGCCGTAAAAACCCCCTGCTCTGCTTAGGTGACAGGGAAACTGTAGACATTTCTACAATTGGTCTATTTAGTTGGTGGTTGACGTTGAACCATTTTTGCAGTATACAAACCCCTGCTCTGATACCCAAAAACTAAACCCTTGCAAAAAGAGTTACACCATATACGATAAAATATCTCTCAGTTTTATTATTATAAAGTAACATATAACATACGGGGAAAGCAAAAACACTGAAGTGCCTGTATCAGCAGGCCACAACCCGGAAGACAGAGTCCACGCACTACCCGAATATATAGATATATGGGATGTAATGATACTACATACAAAAGATGGGTATATATAAATTGAGACATACAGGAATGTAGTTCCCACACGGATAACCCATATAGATGTACACCCAAATGGTCAGAAAAGCAGCCCTACTGAAAGGGTGGGATATAATATCAAACCTAACCCAAGCAGTTAAATAGTGCAATGTAGATAATAAGATATATTTTACCCATTATCTTATCCGGGAAGAGCGTGGACACCAGAGACCTCGACGCGCGTTTCACCCCTCACAGGCTTCGTCAGGAGGATGTTTAATTTGTCCAGGTTACCGTCTTAAATACCCTAAGCACACCCGTAGCCCAATCAGAAATGCGCATCATCGCCCTGATTAGCGGCAGGCATCATGAACGCGCATCCCCCCGCCATCATTCCGCGCCGGACGCCGGACTCAGTCGCGCAGCTAGATGACGTGGCCAGCGTCACCGCTACGTATACAGACTGAGCCGGCGTCCGGTCGTCAAGACGACCGGGTACATGGAGCGCGTCATAATGCACGCCGCACCAGCGCACAAACGGGATGCGCAGCATCACATGATACAGCGAGCTATTATTTGCAAAGGGATACCGTACACAAATGTAGATGCGGGACATCATAGCCATACTTGTATATAAAGAGCCAAAAGGGCGCATGTATCCACGCTCCTTATGGATATAGCGGGCTATTCTGTCTCAAGGGGCGTAGTCACATGAATAACATGCCATAAATAATATATAAATAGAAACACCACATACAAATATTTGAAGTGGGGACGAAAAAAAGGAGAGGGGGGATTGGATGATAAAGTGACAAGTGCAAGTGATAAATAGATTAAAAATTAATAATAATGATCAATTCATATCACGAAATACACATAAAAACCAAATAACTATACAAAAGTGTAAGACCCCCACATAGGAGGGAAGTAGAAAAATATATAAATATGTAGATATAAGTGCGTAACCACATAGGTGACAGGGAGGTAAATTTCTAAAAATCATCTGTTACATTCTTGGGTGACATTAACCCAGTTTTGTCGTATACAAACGCCTGCTCTGCATAGGTGACAGGGACGAAAATTTCTAAAAATCGTCTGTTTCATTGGTGGATGACATAACCCAGTTTTGCCAGTGAAAAACTCCTGCTCTGCATTGCTGACAGGGAACTAAATTTAGTAAAAACGTCTGTTACTTGGTGGGTGACCGTAGAAAATAAGGAGAGTGTCAAATAAAGGACGTGGCCCTGGTCGTGGTGCTGCTGGTGTTGGTGGAGCTCCTGTTGCAGTGAGAGGACGTAGTGCGCGTAGAACGACAGAGCCTTTAGCATTATTTAGTAGGCCCGTATGACGGCTCTACGAATGGTGAGGCCAGAACAAGTACAGGCGCTAGTATATTGGGTGGCTGACATTGCCTTCAGTACCTTCACAATGTCCCACCCGGTCCACTGCTGAAAGCTCAGAGTTGGCACCTGCTGTCCATGGGCATCTATCTAGCACCTCACCCCTTGCAAATCAGCCAAGCAGTCTGAGCCCCAAGTCATGCAGCAGTCTCTTATGCTTTTTCATGAGTCTGCTGGCAGGGTTTTCCAGGGCCATCCACCTAGCCCTGCCCCAGAAGTGGAAGATATTGAGTGCACGGATGCCCAACCACTTATGTTTGAGAATGAGGACATGGAAAGACCACAGCAGCACGTCTCTGATGATGATGAAACACAGGTGCCAACTGCTGCGGCTTTCTGCAGTGTGCAAACCGACAAGAAGGGCAGGGATGAAGACTGGGTGGAAGATGATGTGGAGGACTTCTGGGTCTCCAAATTGGGCACATGGCCTGAGCTTGCCCTTTATGCCTTGGAGGTGCTGGCCTGCCCTGCATCCAGTGTATTGTTTGAACGTGTATTTAACATGGCAGGGGCGTTATCACGGACAAGCGCAGCCGCCTGTCCACAGCTAATGTGGACAAGGTCACATTCATTAAAATGAACCAGGCATGGATCCCTCAGGACTTGTCTGCACCTTGTGCAGAATAGACATTTATAATGGCCTCAACCATCCATTCTTTACTCAAGTGCACTTATTCTTTGTTTTATTTTTTATATGTCCCAATATTTTGTGGGCAACCCCAATTAAAAAATAATAATAATGTGTTAGCTACCTCCTCCACCTTCACCCCCACTTCCACTTACTGTACACCGCCACGGTCACCGCCTCCTCAACCTCCCACTTCACATCCACCTCCTCCTCCTAGATCAAGATTGCTGTTTTTGATTTTTGTTTATTTTATTTTAAGTTATTTCCCTATCCACATTTGTTTGCAGAGCACTTGTCATGCTCTTAAGCACATATTGCTGTGTTTTGCAGCCCTCTAGCCCTTTCCATGACATTTTTAGAGCCATTTTGGTGCCCAAAAGTTTGGGCCCCTATTGACTTCAAGTTCGGGTCAAGTTCGAGCCCCGAACTCGATCTTTGATTGTCGATTGTTCGCTAAACTCTACTCTTTAGCTCTTCCATTCCACTGTCTTCTTATGTTTTCAACTCTGCTGCATCAACAGTCCTGCTACATTATTAGCTCAGGTACATCTCCAGTTCTGGAACATGACCAGTTCTTCTGCATCTGTTCTACAGCCTGCTGCACCAGCGCCACCTGTCCGTGCTGCATAAGATCTACTCACCAAGACCAGACCAGTGGATTCACATCACCAGGTAAGACAGAACAGATGTCCTAGAACCTAGGTTCTTCAAAGTGAGAAATACTTTTGCAGCTGCTTTTCATTCTGGCAAATAGATGAGGGTCCCAGATGGAGGATCCTCACTTAGAAATCCTTATATGGTATCTGAAAATGAATTTTTAAACCTGACATACAGGGCAATGTTGTGGTGTCAGTGAGACTTTTCTATGCCATCTAGGATATTCAAGAACATTTTCTCTAGTGATTTTCCACCACCCAAAATTACACATTGAGTGTCAATAGTCATTAAAGACATCAATTTCTACAACTCTATGCAGAAAATTGAAGCAATTTTCCCTAAAATATTTCTTAAGTGAAATAATTGTGCTATATTACGCCCTCTTCTCAGCCATATCAGCCTCTAACAACGCTCGCACCAGTTCTATGTCATGTTTACTGAGCAATTTTCATCATGTTCAATAAAAGAAGACGTTCGTGATGATCAAAACGCCATGGAGATAAAACAGAATTCGTGTGAAATTTCCATTTCTATGAAGTGCAATATTCACCCGGCTGTTTACAAGACAAGCGGCAATCTAGATAAAACTGTACAAATAACCAGATTCAAGATGACGAAATAATCACCAGCGCATTGTGTGTGAACCTTCTGCTGCGGAGGATGAGGAGTGTTACTGAAGATATTTTATCCAAAATACTATTAATAAATGATCCCTTTATGTTAAAGCTCCAGTTTCCCAAACACCTGTCTAATTTACACAATAATAGCTATAAAGCTGTAACTTCTTCCCCTATATTTTAAACAGTTGTCGTATTTTATAGAAACCTGAAAATCTATAAAACTGGATTATGTGTAGCAACCCTAATATGGAACACGAGGGAGGATGGGTTTGGTACTGGTGTTGGTGGTACTGTACTCATGGGCCTCACGGTGGAAATGTTCTTCTCCATTGACCCCAGAGCTGTGCAGTGAAGAGGGGGCACATCTGGTTATTATTCTCCTCCAAGGAACTTCCTGATTGGGGCCTCCTGCCCGATGGAAAGTGGGGGTGCTCATGACGTTGCAATGATGCAGTGTGAAGACTGGAGACAGAGAGTCAAGAGGTTGCGGTTAAACAAAAGGGGAGAGTTATCAAAACTGGTGCAAAGGAAAACTGGCTTAGTTGCCCATAGCAACCAATCAGGTTCCACCTTTCATTTTTCAGAGCTCCTTTGGAAAATGAAAGGATCAATATGACTGGTTCCTAAAACGAAGCCAGTTTTCTTTTGCACCAGTTTTGATGAACTTCCCCATCGTTTTATCAAAGCTTCAGATAATCTTCCACAAGATGGAGGTACAAATCTCAAAACAATTTCAACCAAATTACATCAGGTTCTGAGTAGAGATGAGCGAAATTTAAAAATTGTTTGGCGTTCGGCGTTCGGGTTGTGGTAATCGCCGCATCCCGTTATGGATTCCACTACCGCGGACTATCCCGGCATATGGAATCCATAAGGGCGGCTTCCACGAACCCGAACTGTTGAAAAGCCGAAGGACCTGGGGTGACGTCACCGTCATGTGATCAGTGCAGGGCGTGGCTCAGCACGGGATCAAATCCAGTGCTGAGCCACGCCCTGCACTGATCACATGAATGTGATCAGTGTATGGAATAGTGTAAATAACAGAAACCCAAATGACACATCACATTACATATAATACACTACGTTTAATCATTAGCACTAGCCCAGTGGATGTATGGTGGTGTCAATAACAAGGCCTGGTTGCAATAAATAATGTCTCTCTTTACTGAGTTGATGATAGGAGCAGTAGTGCATATAGCATCAATAGCATAGTTCCAAGGTACAGTAGATCACAGTGCAAAAGCAACATATAGTCAGCAAAAATTATGGTGGTTGTAGTACTCCCTGCTTCTTTCTCTCTCTAAAGAACTCTTTACAGTCTCTCAGCAGAACCACTGGCATACAATAAGGTTTTTATTAACTCCTTCTGCAGTTCACGGACTGAGGCACACAGAACTGAAATAAAGGTTGATGCTTAGATATGGGGGATGCTTTAGCAGTATTTCCTCTCCACAGTAGCAAAGTATTTCTGCCATAGACATGCCCAATACCTTGCTGTCTGAGTCCAATACACTGCTTTGTGGGTTCTAGACCTGCTAAGATGTCTGGTCTCTTTCCTTCAGAGGTACTTATGGCAGCAGTGTTGCTTCCTTGGCAGCTGTAGTCTCAGAGACAGAGTCTCTCTGAGCTGGCGCCTATTTCATGAACATATGTGTTTGTAACCAGGGGTGGCACAGTTCACCCCCTGGCAACCTAACCATAGTCTGCCAATGTTAAGCATTAGTCTGCCAATACATTGCAATTTACCTTAGGCCTCATGCACACGACCGTTTTTTTATGCTGTCCGCAAAAGGGGTTCCGTTGTTCAGTGATCCGTGTCCGTTTTTGCCTTCCGTTGTGTTTCCG
Source organism: Bufotes viridis (assembly GCA_033119425.1). Taxonomy (NCBI): domain Eukaryota; kingdom Metazoa; phylum Chordata; class Amphibia; order Anura; family Bufonidae; genus Bufotes; species Bufotes viridis. The sequence continues at coordinate 38,953,848 of CM065589.1, forward strand.
TATGTCTTCCGCTTTTTTAGCGGACATGACCCAAAAGATTTTACCAAAAGACAGGCTGACAATTTTTCCCAAGTGCCTGCCAAGGGATCCGCAAAAAACGGACACGGAACGCGGATGACACACGGATGGCCATCCGCATTTTTCACGGACCCATTGACTTGAATGGGTCCGTGAACCGCTTTTCACGGACAAGAATAGGACAGGTTATATTTTTTTGACGGACTGGAATCACGGACCACGGACGCGGAGGACAAACGGTGCATTTGCCGAGGTTTCCACGGACCCATTGAAAACCAATGGGTCCGCAGAAAATCACAAAAAACGGAGCAACGGACACGGAATCAAACAACGATCGTGTGCATGAGGCCTTAAGCATATTGCATTAACTCTTGTCATTGGTTAACTTTATGCAGTAGTCCTCTGGGGTACTGTACATGCATGGTCTCTCCTATTGAAATTAATGTGAATTAGGCTGAGTTCACATTTTTATTTGGGATCCCGTCTTTGTGTTCTGTCATAGGTGCAGAAAGACAGAATTCAAGAAAGGACAAATCCATCACATGATGGACAAAAATTGACACTGATGGACCCAGTTGTCTTACAATGGGTCCTGTAGGTTCTGCTCTGGTGTCTATCATTTTACTTGAAAAAATAATGCTGCATACTGTGTTGTATTTTCTGGTAAATATCACAGGGTCTACGGCAGGGCCTTCAACGCAAATGTGAACAGGGCCTTACAAAACGCTCAGTGAAGGCTTTCATTGGTCATTCTGGGTATATGCGACCTGATCCCCGAAAGAAAACTGGTAGGTAATAAACAATTATGGTGGGATTCCCATCATTTCTAAAGATTATAGATGAGTGAATTTCATATTTTGAAATTCGTTCACACTTCGTTTTCTGGTAAAGGTGAATTGCATTATGGATTCCGCTACCATGGACCATAACGCAATTCGATGACGGAATGCATAACGGAATGTCTTTACAGGCATTTTGTTATTCATTCCGTCATAATAGAAGTCTATGGCCTCTTTCACACGGGCGTCACGTTTGACACCCGGATAGGATGCGGGTGCGTTGCGGGAATATGCGCGATTTTTCCGCACGTGTGCAAACTTTGTAATGCGTTTTGCACGCACGTGGGAAAAATCGCCATGTTTGGTACCCAGACCTGAAGCCGGACTTCATCACTGAAGACCTGTTTCGGGTTGAGTATTCTAGAGAATTTATTATTTTCCCTTATAGAAATGAATGGGTCAGGATTCAGTGTGGGTGCAATGCGTCCACCTCACGCATTGCACCCGCGGAAATCGCGTCCTTGTGAAAGGGGCCTATGGGCTGCAAAACGGATCCGTCCTGTTTCCATTATTCAGGGAGTCCCCCTCTCCTCTAAAGGCATTCCGTTATGCATTCTGTCATGGAATTGTGATATGTTTCGTGGTAACGGAATCCATAACGCAATTCACCCTTTGCCACCAAGCGAAGTGTGAGCGAATTTCATAAGCGGAAATTCGCTCATCTCTATTAAGGATGAACACAGATTGGTGAAGATGAGTCCTAGTTATCACTCAATATCTGTCAGCTGCTCGCAAGCCTTTTTGATATTGGTTTACTCAGTCTATGTAACAGAGTGACACTCACCAATGTGTTTAGGAAGTCCATAGGTCTCATTTGTTTGATTTCTCACTTCCTCCTTCATTTAATGTTTTCTTCTTTTCAGCAGCTTGTTTTGCGCTTGGGTCAAAGGTTGTATTATTCTAGCGGGCGAGATCAGAACTTGATTTGTCCTTTGTTATTTCCTCTTTCCAAGACAAAGTAAGTATTCACAGTAATATAAAGTCACGGCTTTCCTGTTATTCACACACTTTAATATTATAGAATAGATGATGTGATTATTCTGTCTTGGGAATTACCAATATCATCATCAACATTAATATAAGTAAAATTTAAAGAGCACTTTTTGCTTAAAGGGGTTTTCTGGGAGTTCAAGGCCCATCCTCAGGATAGGTCATCAATATCTGATCTGTGGTGGTCTGACTTCTGTTTGAAGAGGCTGTGGTGCAGCGGTGGGTGCTGCAGCCTTCTCTATGTACAGGCATGCCCAACCTGCGGCCCTCCAGCTGTTGTAAAACTACAGCTTCCACTATACCCTGCTGTAGGCTGATAGCTGTAGGCTGTCTGGGCACGCAGGGGGCTGTAGTTTTTCTTAGCATGCCTGTACAGCGCATTACATTGTATAGTGGCTGTGCTTGGTATTGCAGCCCAGGCCCATTTACTTGAATGGGACTGAGCTGCAAAAATGCCATGTGACCAATGAATTTGATGTCACTGGCCTAGGAAGCGACTGGAGCACTGCATCCTCTTCAAACAGCTGATCAGTAAGGGCCCCAAACTATCCATAGGATAAGCCATCAATACTTAACTTCAAGAATACCCCTTTAAAGCAGCTGGAGGCACAGGTTGGACACTACTAGTGTATGACGATCCGGTTGAATGTGGGTGATGTTTTGATTGCATATTAAAGGGGTTGTCTCACCTCCTTATTTACAGGTTCCTCGCAGCTCTCAGGGCCTCGGTTCCCTGCTTGCTGGCGGTGGAGCTGAAGGCAAAGTGAGCAGGGCATGGAGGATGCAACCCTGCCCCTTGTTTGTGCATGCGCACACCCTGTAAATCCTAAGAGCTTGTAGTAAAGCTCAGACGAGGTAGTCAGGCTGGGAGTGACTGCACATGCACAATAGTATGTGCGCGCTAGCTCCCGTGAAACCCGACCACCAGAGCAGCCGGCTGATAGGGTCTCTGCCCGCCTGCGCGGCCACATTTCAGCGGTGGCCATGACCCCTAGAAACGAGCATGGGATTTTGGGCACTATAAAGAGGAATAGGAGGTGACAGAGGCAAATTGGTAAATGGATCTATATTACAGAAACCATCCTAGGACAACAAGGAAGTGATTAAATGGTGATTACTGACGTGATTCCCTTTAAGGAAATGCATTACTAGCTATTAAATCATATACTGTCTCTCTAGTGCCACTTATAGCTACCACGTGGGTGAGAGTCTGACCCATAAAAGAGCCTTTAAACATCTTTTTCCTTCACTCATGACTAGGCATATTAGCAAAACCAGGCTCTTTTATGGGTCAGATATTGACTTACTACCTATAAGTGGCACAAGAGACACAGGCTTCTTCCTTCTGGAGAATTTGCATACCTACCCCATGGAGCATTACCTGTAGGACTCCATACCTCAGCCTTTTCTAGTAAAGCCCCTGAAGTAGCCAGACACTGCCTAGCCCCTATACCCTTAGGAAGCTACAAAACCGTGGGCAGAACTACAGTGATTAGCCAGACTGCCTGTAGATAAGCTGCAATTGTGTGTATTATTACGTATGCGCAGTGATTTGCGAGGCGAGAGATACCACAAGATGGGGATGCCTGTTCAGCAGTGGCGTAACTAGAGTGTTATGGGCCCCAGTGTAAACTTTGGATCGCTCCCCCATTTATACAAAGAGGCAGCAGATTTTTTTACACTAAGGGCTCTTTCACACGAGCAGATGCCATGCGGGCAATCCGCTGTGTGAAAGAGTGCCAAGCCCCATTCTGGACAGCAGAGACACTGAGCATTAACAAGATTGATAATGCTCCATGTCTCTCTGTGATCTTTACTACAAAATCACAGTGAGATAAAATTGTCACCGTGATTTTGTAGTAAAAGATCACAGAGAGGCACAGAGCATTATCAATCATGTTAATGCTCCGTGTCTCTGCTGTCCGGAATGGGGCTTGGCTCACTTTCACGCAGTGGATTACCCACACAGGATCCGCTCGTGTTAAAGAGCCCTTAGTCCAATGCATGGCTACACTCACCCAGTCCTAATAAACTTTGGTCCTACCTCATCCAGGGTGTCGCTGGCGTCAGCGTGATGTCCGTTGGATTCAGAACAAGGTCCCTGTGGTGATAGAGAAAAATTTTATAATCACATAAGGAAGGGATGTTGACTGCCCTGTGAAATTCCAGCAAAGGGCGCTGTGCTGGCCTGTAACACTGAGCCATGCTAATGTATAGCAGGGTAATCTAGGACATTTCCCTAAGTGGTACAACATAGAACTTATCCCAACATTGTGGCCCCTCACAGTAATTAAGCCCACCTTGTGGTCCCTTCAAAATAGTTATCTCCTCCTTGTGGCCCTCACAGCAGTGATGCCCACTTTGTTCCTGTCACAGTAGTTATGCCAACTTTTGTACCCCTCACAGTATTTATAGCCAGATATGTGCCCCTCACAGTAGTTATAGCCAGATATGTGACCCTCTCAGTAGTTATGCCATATATGTGCCCCTCACAGTAGTTATGCCAGATATGTGCCCCTCACAGTGGTTATGCCAGATACCGTATATATGCCCCTCACAGTGGTTATGCCAGATATGTGCCCCCTCACAGTGGTTATGCCAGATACCATATATGCCGCTCACAGTGGTTATGCCAGATATGTGCCCCCTCACAGTGGTTATGCCAGATATGTGCCCTCTCACAGTAGTTATGCCAGATTATGTTCCCCTCACAGTAGTTATAGCCAGACATGTGCCCCCTCACAGTAGTTATGCCAGATATGTGCCCCTCACAGCGGTTATGCCAGATATGTGTCCCCTCACAGCGGTTATGCCAGATATGTGCCCCCTCACAGCGGTTATGCCAGATATGTGCCCCCTCACAGCAGTTATGCCAGATACAGTTGCAAGAAAAAGTATGTGAACCCTTTAGAATGATATGGATTTCTGTACAAATTGGTCATAAAATATGATCTGATCTTCATCTAAGTCACAACAATAGACAATCACAATCTGCTTAAACTAATTACACACAAAGAATTAAATGCTACCATGTTTTTATTGAACACACCATGTAAACATTCACAGTGCAGGTGGAAAAAGTATGTGAATCCCTAGACTAATGACATCTCCAAGAGCTAATTGGAGTGATTTCAGCCAACTGGAGTCCAATCAATGAGATGAGATTGGAGGTGTTGGTTACAGCTGCCCTGCCCTATAAAAACACACATTAGTTCTGGGTTTGCTTTTCCCAAGAAGCATTGCCTGATGTGAATGATGCCTCGCACAAAAGAGCTCTCAGAAGACCTAGGATTGAGAATTGTTGACTTGCATAAAGCTGGAAAGCGTTATAAAAGTATCTCCAAATTGTCTATAAATGAGGAAAGTTCAGCACTGCTGCTACTCTTCCTAGGAGTGGCCGTCCTGTAAAGATGACTGCAAGAGCACAGCGGAGACTGCTCAATAGGATGAAGAAGAAATCTAGAGTGTCAGCTAAAGACTTACAAAAGTATCTGGCATATGCTAACATCCCTGTTAGCAAATCTACAATACATAAAACACTAAACAAGAATGGAATCAATGGGAGGATACAACAGAGGAAGCCACTGCTGTCCAAAAAACATTGCTGCACGTTTACAGTTTGCACAAAAGCACCTGGATGTTCCACAGCAGTACTGGCAAAATATTCTGTGGACAGATGAAACCAAAGTTGAGTTGTTTGGAAAAACACACAACACTATGTGTGGAGAAAAAGAGGCACAACACACCAACATCAAAACCTTATTCCAACTGTGAGGTATGGTGGTGGGGGCATCATGGTTTTGGGCTGCTTTCCTGTGTCAGGGCCTGAACAGATTGCTATCATCGAAGGATAAATGAATTCCCAAGTTTATCAAGACATTTTGCAGGAGAACTTAAGGCCATCTGTCCACCAGCTGAAGCTCAACAGAAGATGGGTGTTGCAACAGGACAACAACCCAAAGCATAGAAGTAAATCAACAATAGAATGGCTTAAACAGAAAAAATACGCCTTCTGGAGTGGCCCAGTCAGAGTCCTGACCTCAACCCAATTGAGATGCTGTGGCATGACCTCAAGAAAGCGATTCACACCAGACATCCCAAGAATATTGCTTAACTGAAACAGTTCTGTAAAGAGGAACGGTCAAGAATTACTCCTGACCGTTGTGCACGTCTAATCTGCAACTACAGGAAATGTTTGGTTGAAGTTATTGCTGTCAAAGGAGGTTCAACCAGTTATTAAATCCAAGGATTCAAATACTTTTTCCACCTGCACTGTGAATGTTTACATGGTGTGTTCAATAAAAACATGGTAACCTATAATTCTTTGTGTGTTATTAGTTTAAGCAGACTGTGATTGTCTATTGTTGTGACTTAGATTAAGATCAGATCACATTTTATGACCAATTTGTGCAGAAATCCATATCATTCCAAAGGGTTCACATACTTTTTCTTGCAACTGTATGTACCCCCTCACAGTGGTTATGCCAGATATGTGCCCCTCACAGTGGTTACTCCCAGATATGTGCCCCTCACTGTGGTTATGCTTTTTGTGCCCCTCACTCTAATTGTTGCCCCTTTTTGCAGCTTTATGGAAAAAAAAACATACTTACCCTCTTCCCTGATGACGCACTCCCACACTTACATCGCACTGCTGGTTGTGCTGGAGGCCAATTCCCAGGCCTTCAGCGCTCCTTCCACAGCCAGCAGCACGAAGTGTGGCCAGCAGGGGAGCGCCTAAGCTTTGAAAAACAGTGAATCAGGGAGCGGAGAGGTCTCCCTGCTTCAGTCTGAAAACAAACAGCCCGGCAGTGACAAGAACTGCCGGGCTGGGTAAGTGCTCCCTGCCTCTGCCCCCACTCATGTTTGAAGAGTGCTCTGACGGGGCCCGGCATTGTCAATGTACTTCATGCTAGGCCCCGTCAGAGTTCTCCCATTACACGTGAGTGCAGCGGCCCCTCATCCCACCAGGCCCGATCGCACCCTTGCGACCGTGACCGTTACCCCCTGCTGTTCAGATTTTGCAGTGATGCACCATTGAGAGAACATGTTATCATAGTCTATCCTCAGAATAGGCTTTCACTATCTGTTTTCCTGGGTCTGACAACTGATCAGCTTAGAGTATTTAACCCTTCAGTTTAGAGTATTTAACCCCTCAGATGCCACAGTGAATAGTGATCATGACATCTGGGTGGTTAAACAAAGGGAGGCATTTCCTAAGTTCTCTGGAGGGTTCCAATTGGTTGTCAAAGCCTTACCCCTGGGGTAACAGGTAATTTTTCAAATTACTTGTTAACCCATTAAGAACTGGGCTCATTTTCACCTTAAGGACCAGGCCATTTTTTGCAAATCTGACCAGTGTCACTTTGTGTGAAAAACTTTAAAACGCTTTTACTTATCAAGGGCATTCTGAGATTGTTTTTTCGTCACATATTGTACTTCATGACACTGGTAAAATGGAGTCAAAAAAATTCTATAATACATAGTAATACCTCCAAAAATAGTTATTACTTTACATTCCCCATATTTCTACTTCATGTATGGATCATTTTGGGAATGCCATTTTATTTTTTTGGGACGTTACAAGGCTTAGAAGTTTAGAAGCAAATCTTGAAAATTTTCAGAAATTTTCAAAAACCCACTTTTTAGGTACCAGTTCAGGTCTGAAGTCACTTTGTGAGGCTTACATAATAAAACCACCCAAAAATGACCCCATTCTAGAAACTACACCCCTCAAGGTATACAAGAGTTAATGGCAAATAGAGATAACATTTCAGAATTTAAATTTTTGTAAAATTTTCCATTTTAATCCATTTTTCCAGTAACAAAGCAAGGGTTAATAGCCAAACAAAACTTAATATTTATTCCACTGATTCTGCAGTTTGCACGAACACCCAATATGTGGTCATAAACTGCTGTATGGCCAAACTGCAGGGCGTAGAAGGAAAGGAACGCCATATGGTTTTTGGAAGGCAGATTTTGCTGGACTGTTTTTTTACACCATGTCCCATATGAAGCCCCCAATGCAGAGTAAAAACTCCATAAAAGTGACTCCATCTAAGAAACTACACCCCTCATGGTATTCAAATCCAGTTTTACAAACTTTGTTAACCCTTTAGGTGTTCCACAAGAGTTAATGGCAAATGGAGATAAGATTTTTTTAAGTAACAAAGCAAGGGTTAAAAGCCTAGTAAACTCAATATTTATTGCCCTGATTCTGTTGTTTGCAGAAACACCCCATATGTGATCGTAAACTGCTGTACGGGCACACAGTGACTAAGAAAGTACACCCTCAAGGTATTCAAAACTGATGTTACCCCCTCCCTCAAACGACATCAGACCGTAATCTTTAGGTTATGTTTATAAAAAGATTGTGTACACCGTAGGACATTATGCTTTATAAATGAAATTTTGGGTAGTGCTACCTCTTTAGCTAGGTACTATCTTGTGTAGGTATTTATTAAAAACATTTAGCTATCCTGCCAAAAAATCCTCAGGAATATGGAGTAACTGGGCTCCATTTATATGGCTACTGCCTGTTTATTTGCGCCCTAGTGCTGCGTTGCTAAGTCACATAGGACACGCATAATAACTGGGGCCGGCTCTCCGCGGCTGTCGGACATCACGTGACCTCCCCTCTTCCGGCCGGCTCACGCACGCTGATGCAGCGCATGCGTTCCATATGTGCTTCACAAGCGCACGACCGGAAGAGGGAGGAAGCTTTTACACAGCTGTTACATGGAAGCCTTTAAAAAGGAGGAGGCGGTTTATAGACCGCGGCTCCTTCGAACTTTGAAGTGGTGAGATGCGGCGATAGTAGGGACACTTCCTCTCGCGGCCCGCGATTTAGGACCACTGTCCACTTTGTGCTCTGAGGGAGTTCTTGCACCATGTAAGTACTTCTCTCTCTTTATCAGCATAATAAGTGACACTGAGGTAGCTATAGAAAATAGTGTATGACAATGCACCCTGTTCTATCTCTATTATTTTTTCAGCTTTATCCCTCATGATCTGTATCACGTCCCCTGAAGAGTCCCATGTGCTGGGATGAAACGTGGCACGTGGGGAGCTGAGAGTGAGGGGAATTGTAGCTTTTTAGGCCCCTTTTAGGGACAGGATCCGTATGGGTCGCCCCTGTCGGGGCGAGTGCTCCGTGTCAATAGGCAGGAGAAAGAATAGACCCTTTCCCTATTTCAAGCAGGGACTTACTATTAGGGCTATTCAGGAGAAACATTAGCCACTGACACGGACACCTGACTATTGTAACTGGTGGACATACCTTGAAACTTAAGCCTGAGTCATCCGCAGGGCAACTTGTTACATGCAATATACTATATGCGGTAAGGCCATTTTTTCTATAACTTGATTAATGTGCTTTTGTGGTATGTTGGCCCGGATGCCCACCATTGATGTTTTGAGAGGCAGGTAAGACCAGTGTCTGCCAATATTGTGTGGGCACTTTGGCCCATTGTTTATACTGGGTGAATGGTATTTTGCTGCCATATCACCCCGTATTGTTGATAGCTATTTTAGCCACATTCTGTTCAGGCTTTGAACCTGCCGGCTGGCAGGTGACTGATTCATTCTCACCTTACACTTGATTTCAACCAATTTTAACCTTTTATAGCAAATAACATTAAAAGTTATGTTTTACATTCGCTAGTCCACTGTTAGTTTAGGATTTTTTGAAAAGAGTTGTGACAACAACTATTAGGAACTCAGATCTAAGTTTAATCGCAATGCGATTAATATAGCCTGCATTAATCGCATTGCGAATTCAACTTAGAGCTGAGTTCCTAATGGTTGTTGTATTGCTAGAATATACGTTATATTCTAGCAATACAACCATTAGGAACTCAGCTCTAAGTTGTAATCGCAATGCGAATAATACTTACAATTATTAATCGCTTTCCGAATCCATTTGATGCCTCTATTTGATTGTATTTGAAGGTTGACTATGACTACCACCAACGTTCTGCTGCCTCCTAAGCAAGATATCTGAACCAACCAGGGGCCATTTGGGCATTTTTGATAGAAAACACATCAAAAACGCATCTGCGTTTTTATCATTTTTTTATTTTATTTTTTTGTGTATTTTGCCACATTTGGTTGCATATTTACATTTGGTATAGGCAAATATGGTAGTCTAGAATTCAGTGTTTCCCAACCAGTGTGGGGGGATTACCTAGAAATGAATGCAATATTTGCGCTATATATGATAACAGGATTTACTAAAAACAGATAGCGCTTGGGAGAAAACAATAAATCTTTATTGGGGTATCGGGATAAATAGGAGCTATCTGTGCTAAATAACCATCCATATATAGCGGTGCAAAGTACATATGTCCGGGTACAGTGTGGTCAATACTGAAAAAGTTCCCTATTGCATCGCTATATACCAGATACATACGGCTGGGGTGGCTGCCGCTGCGCTGGTTAAATGAGAATTAACCCACTAGCAGCTGGCATAATAGTATTACCACCCTGACCCTACTGAAATTAGTTAAAGAGGCTGCTAGTTAGTGCTGATACACATCGCTCAGCTCTCAATGTTGCAGCTGTGTTTCCCAACCAGTGTGCCTCCAGCTTTTGCAAAGCTACAACTCCCAGCATGCCCGGACAGCCTTTGGCTGTGCAGACATGCTGGGAGTTGTAGTTTCGCAACAGCTGGAGGCACACTGGTTGGGAAACACAGGTCTAGATCATTACTCTGCCTAAATCTATATTCAGCTATATGGCTTAGAAAATATGCTGTCAAACAATGATCCTAGGTTTTGGTATAGACACATGATCTAGACTACCATATTTGCCTATACCAAATGTAAATATGCAACCAAATGTGGCAAAATACACAAAAAATAAAATAAAAAATGAAAAAATTATAAAAACGCAGATACGTTTTTGATGCGTTTTCTATCAAAAATGCTCAAATGGCCCTCGAGGTTCAGATATCTTGCTTTGGAGGCAGCAGAACGTTGGTGGTAGTCATAGTCAACCGTCATATACAATCAAATAGAGGCATCAAATAGATTCGGAAAGAGATTAATAATTGTAGTATTATATGCATTGCAATTACAACTTAGAGCTGAGTTCTAATGGTTGTATTGCTAGAATATAACATATATTCTAACAATACAACAACCATTAGGAACTTAGCTCTAAGTTGAATTCGCAATGCGATTAATGCAGGTTATATTAATCGCACAGCATTAATCTTAGATCTGAGTTCCTAATGGTTGTTGTATTGCTAGAATATAGCGAAGATTGAGAATATAGTGCTATATTTGTTATCTTCGTTATATTCTAGGAATACAAACATTAGGAACCCAGCTCTAAGTTGAATTCGCAAATCGCAATGCGATTAATGCAGGTTATATTAATCGCATTGCGATTTACAATTACTAACACTGCAGCTTCAGAATGAATCTAAGATGGATGCTGTCCTTGCGTTTAGATAGGAGGTGGGAGGGTCTGGGAGGGAGGGTATGCTGATTGGCTGGAATGTGTCTGCTGACTGTGAGGTACAGGGTCAAAGTTTACTCAATGATAAATTATAGGGGCGAACGTGATCATCAAATATGTTCGCCCGCCACGGAGGACGCGAACAAGCTATGTTTGCCGGGAACTGTTCGCCGGCAAATAGTTCGGGCCATCTCTACTTACAGCCTTCTCTGGGCCATGAAAAGTCACGTTCATCAATCACATGGCCTAGGAGCAGCTCAGTCCCATTTACTTCAATCACAACCACTATGCAATGTATGGCAATGTGCTTCATTTTCTGAGAGAAGGCTGTGGTGCTACTGCGCGCATGGCTGCCTTCTCAAACAGCTCATCAGCAGGGGTCACAGGTTTCAGACCCCCACTAATCAGATACTGATGATCTATCCAGAGGATAAGTATAAAACATCTGGAAAACCCTTTTAAAATCTACCTCTACCTGTATCAGGGATTACCAGGGGGCAAGTAATAATCCCATTGACTACAGTAGTATGCTATTTCACAAAAACACAAAAATATTACAATGTTTAATTATGTTCCTTTCCCTATTTTACATATGAAACTAAATAAACAATAAAAAAAATAAACATAATTGTTACAGCTGCATCTAAAAACATCCAAACTATTAAGAAACATTTATTGTGGGAAGTGAAGGCTGTAACAAAATGGCCACTTTTCCCTTTTTTTATTTTATCACCCTTCCTAAAAAATTGAATAAAAAGTAAAATGGTACCAATAAAATCTACAGCTCACTCTACAAAAAAAAAAAAAATATGGGTGAATTAAAGTAAAGAAAAAGAAAATATTTGAAAAGTTTTTATTTTTTATAAGTAGTAAAACATAATAAAAACTATATTAATTTGAATGGTGGTGGTGTTTTCCACATTTCTCAATACATGATATATTTGTGATAATTGAGTCCAAAGATATTGCTAACAGTACATCATACCATTCATTTAAAGAAACATTGCTATCAGGTTGGAATGTCATTTCATATTATTAGAAATAATTAAAAAATTTATTAAGAAAAGATATTAAAAGCTGACTTACCTTGATCTGTTGGCTGAAAAAAAATATAATTGGATCTTTTCTCTAGCTGTGTACCATAAAATGTATAAGCCTAAGCAGCCATACTAATACTGCGCTAGATGTAACATTTTACACTTATGAATAGTGTTGAGCGATTCAAAGCAGCTGAAGTGGAATTCGATCCGAAGTTTAGGAAAAAATCGATTCACAACAAATCCGAATTTTCACAGGCTTCGTGGTAACAAATGATCCCCCCACTAAAATGGTGGCTTCATGTGTTACAAAGTGAAATTAAGAAGCCAGGGGATGCGAGATCACCCATAATGCCATCCCTGTGATGTCACAGCCCTTTAAAAGCCTCATCCCGTGCAGTCTCCACCATTTCACTGTGAGCTGAGCTTTTAATTGTGTAATATTGGATTGGGCAAGTGTAGGGACAGTGTAGGTAGATTGTAGGGAAAGTTTTTACACACTGTAGGGGAGCATAGAGTGAGCATAGGGAGACTACAGGCACAGTGTAGGAACTGTAATCTGAAGTTAAAGAGTTCCATAGGAGACAGCGCTGTATGCATGAATCCCTGTGTAGTGCGGAGAGCTATCTAATTAAACAGTGTCCTCCTTGTTTAATATATAAGTAATTTCATTAGGCCTTGATTCTCAAATTGGGGTGAATAAGTTGTCTAATTCTACTGTTATTAGGTGTTCACCTTGTTTAATACATAAGGAATTCTATTAGGCCTTGTTCTCAAATTGAGGTGAATAAGCTGTATAATTCTATTAAATGTGCCTGTCACAGTAACCGTTTCACTACCAGAAAGGACTAGCTATGCATGCTACTGCAATGCACACTGGTGTACACCGTTATATAGTCTCTCTTCAGGCCGTGATGTAGATTAACAATAAAGAAATTGCTCAATAGTATCACCACATTCTGTACCATTGAAATAAAAGGTATTTAACCCATAGGGTAAACGGCTTAACAGGAAAATATTTAAAATGGTCGAATCATTGTTTCCTTTGTTGCTTCTCCTACCCTCCAAAAAAATAAATAAAAAAATTCATTGTCAGGATTGTTAATGTAGGTCATCTGTTAAAATCTCATCTACAACTATCTACTCTGCAGATGCAATCTTTAGCAGGTGGGTGATTCCTTTTCCTCCTGCACAATCAGGACTCTGGCAGCCCCTCCACATCACAAAGACCCCTCTCCTTCCATGTTCCTCTCTCGGACTGTGCTCAAATCCTGCATCCGTCATTTTGTCAGAGCAACCATGGTGACTACCACTCCTTGTCCCCAGCTGAGAACATTACTCTAACGGTACTTAAGTAATTACTGATGTTCTGTTAACTGACCAAGATTGCAACCTTAAACTCAATTTGAAATTGGGTCCACCCTATAATAATAAATGTTTTTGTAACATGTCATGTAGTCGGACCTCATGTTTCTCCCATCTTCCTTCTGTATTTTTTTTAGTCCTTAGGTGTCTTTAATATTTTTTCGTTATGACATAACTAGCTGCCTTATACAACAAACAATTCATTCAGACATTTAGAGTCATTTAGACAGATGGCAAGGACAGAGATCTACAGATTTTACTTTGGAGAGAACCAGCTCAATCTTGGTTCTTTAATTGGTTTTCTGGTTGGGGCATCTGTCATATTTGTACCTATGAACGTGGCTGACCTGTTAAATGTGCGCTCGGCAGCTGAAGGCATCTGTGTTGACCCCATGTGCATATGTGCCCGCATTGCTGATAAAAATGGTGTTTTAATATATGCAAGTGAGCCTCTAGAAGCAACGGGGACGTTCCCGCTACCCCTAGAGGCTCTGCTCTATTTACAACTGCTGTGCTCACTCCACCCCTGATAAAAGAGAGCCTAAGAAACTGAGAAGAATTACCAAGCTCATTTCCAACAATAATTGATTTGAGAAACAATATACCAGCTGGCCATACGTACAGATATATAAAACCAATTTACTATATCTTAGATATGATTTATTATGGGGCAACTGCATACAATTACTATATAGTACATATTAATGGGTTTGGTGGCTGTAAACTCTGATATCTCCGCTGCTGAAGCCTGCAGTGTTCATGCTCTCTCTAATAGCTGGAGGTGAACTTGGTGCCCATGGCGGTACCAGATTGCTCAAAACTCAACTATTTAAGACATTCAGCTTCATAATGTTTTGTCTTTAAAATTATGTTTGTCTCCCTTCCTTGTTTGCCAGACTTATCGTACAATAATCTCACTATTGGTTTATGCATGTTACACATCTGTTGCCACCTTACAATATTTGTGCTGAATGTCCCATTCAGCCAGTTCTGCAGACCTCCACAGACCTGAAGAAAATGCAGAGTGGTTGGCAGACAGTTACTGGATAAAGAATACCCTAAGACTGTGCTCCACACAAAACCCTACAATTATATACAATATATGGGTGTATAGATATATATATATATATTGTTAGACATATGAATAGGGATGAGCGAATCGACTTCAGATGGTACATCCCTACATATGATCCTCTTTGATGTGTGGTATTTAGTCCTTGTTCCATAATAAATCATATGCAACTTATTGAGAAACAGCTCAATGGTTGATATATCTGTATGTATGGTGAGCTTGTACATTTTGTTGCAATTCAATTACTAACACAGGAAGATACCATAGCTCCCTTTATCACTATTTCACAGTCGGCAACCCATTGCTTTTCATTCAGTTCAGTTGGTACCCATGGATGAAGGCCATGTGGGCCTGGGGCTTTATCAATATTTCATTGCCTCAGACTCAGCTGGACTTTTTCTTTGTGCAAACATAGTGATATTTGATGGAGAACCTTGATTATTGCCCCATTGATTGATATCTGGCACTGTCAGCTCTCTGGTGAACACATATGAAAAGTACGAGTAATACCTCTGCCATCCCCTTGTCTTTTACAATTATATTCCCATGATCATCTTTAGAGGGCCAGTATTACTGCCGTTTTTCTGTTTGGAATTCATATATTTTAAACTACAACTCTACTATATACTTTAGGCCTCATGCACATGACCGTAGTTTTGGTCCACATCCAATCTGCATTTTTTGTGTGCTGTCTGCATCCATGTGGCCATTCTGCTGCCTAGCCACCAAGAAGACACCTGAGGCTAATGCCTGTGATCAGCAGTAATGCCGATCGCAGGCATTTAACCCCTCAGATGCTGTGGTCAACTGTGACCATGGCATTTTAGATTGTAAAACCCAGAAATGCTGTGCTTCCGGGCCTGGAGCAGCTCTGCCAAGCAGCAATCAGGAGTTTGTTACCGATGAAAGCCTGGGACCCGCTAATGCTCTGATGCTTTTCATAGGAATATTCCAATGTCAACCAGAAAGTGGCAGCACTAGATTGGAATATACTAAATGTTTTATAATTTACTTCCATTGATATATAGAATTGGCAATTCAAGGATTGCATGATGTTAGGCCCTTGGGGGCCTAAAAGAAAGTAAATTTTTTATTTATTTTTTTAAATCTAAAATTTAAATCATCCTCCTTTCACCAGACTGAAATAAAAAATATACAGCATGGGCATCCACAGGAGCAAAAATGCCCGTACTATTAAAATATAAAAATAGTTATCCCATACAGCGAACAGCGTAACAGAAAAAAATCTAAATGGGCAATTCGCAATTTTTTCGTAATTTCACCTCACAAAAAATTTTCATAAAATGTGACCAAAAAGTCTCACTCACACCAAAAAGGTATCAATAACAAATACAGATCATTGCACTAAAAATTTGCCCTAATTTTTTTTTTTATCACCATATTTTGACTTTTTTATAGTTAATATGGCGATAAAAAAAAAATGATTCCAAATTGTTTTTTAAGCATGAAAACACAAGATAAACTATATAAATGCAGTATCATTGTAATCGTACTGACCTAGAGAATGAAGGTCATGGGTCAGTTTTACCACATAAGGAACACTGTAGAAACAAAACCTTATAGCACTGTGTAGGATTTGTGTTTTTTTCCAATTTTTCCAATTTCGATTTTTTTTTAGCTGACCAGACATCATGTGCAATATTAAGTGGTGCCATCATAAAGTACAACTTGTCCTTCAAAAAACAAACCTCATATAGCTATGAGAATGAAAAAATATAAAAGTTATGGCTCTAGGAAGTTGAAAGCGCAAAAACGGAAAAAAGCATAGAAGGGGTTAAAATAATGATTAAGAGCTGTAATTTTTTCATGTATTTTTTTTTTACCTTTTCTGCTCCTACCTCCCATTTTGGCCAGTGGTCCATGCAGCTCTTTATTTCCTGAATGTTATGCCTGTGGGTGTGGCAGTGATAGGGGAATGTCTACGTAACTAGCTGATGGGAGGAGCTATAAACTAGCTGGGTGGTGTTAGAGGCGGTGCTGGAGCTGTGGCAGAGGAAACAGAAGTGCATCATGGGTCTGGTTGGATACAGCAACAGGAAGTGCTAGATACAGGATGGAAATGGACCTTGATGATTTACATGGGGAAAATGAGTCAGGAGAGTCCAAACTGAAAAAGAAAAAGAACATGTACATGAGGTAAGCAGTCACATAATCATTTCCGATAAAATCCATAGTAATCCTGGAAAACTGCTTTAAGAATTCAGAGATTTCAAGTCCAGTGGAGTCAATTCTCTATTCTGGCATCTATCGGAATGTAACAATCCATAATAGGTCCGGTCTTTCCTATACAGGGAAACATGCAGTAGATGAAAAGCCAGAAACATTGTCAATGCCAGATATGCACTAAAAAAGCACAACATTTAGTGTGGTCCTCACCTCAATAACAGACACTGTAGTCAAGAATGAATTTCCATGTGTTAACAACGAGTCTTAAATGAGTGTTTTATACTGATGACCTATCCTCAGGCTCCGGTAAGCTCTGAAATCTCAAGCATCTGATGTCAGGCGTACCAGACATCAGATCCCCACTGATGAAATACTGATGACATCCTGAGGATAGGTAATCAGTATCAAACACTCTGAAAACCCCATTAACAAGGTCAAGACTTGAGGGGAAATGTATCCTCTCCCTGGAAGTAGCATTTATTTCAGGTCTTGTGAAATATTAAAAGGCAATTAAACACTATAACAAAAAAGAAGGTGTGACAGGTAGATAAATATGTAGTACACAATCTTGGGAAAAATCTCAATAGAAGAGCTCTGATTTAAAAACCATCGAGGGAAAAGTGATGTCATCTGCATCTGGTTTGAACTGGGACCATCCAGAGCAGAAACAACTTGTGCTGCAGAACCCAAGTGGGATTAAGTCATAATACAAATCAGCAGACTTTACCTAGATACAAGGAGTCCAATTTTGTGTAAAGTATAATTCTCCTAAAAGCAGGAAGTGAGAAAAGTCAGTTAGTGGCCAAAAGTATGAAAGAGGATCTGGTGTGAGAGCAGATGGCGTGTTTTGTGTTATTATTTTAAAGTCTGTTACCAGAGAGGCTAAAGGTCACGTGTTACCACAGTTCCGATAACCAGCTCTTGAAGAACATCTCCAACTATTCATGGTGGAGGAGTGATTCTAGTAAGAAAATAATAAAAAGAATATTGCTTAAATGCTGCGAAAATAATCACCTTAAAGCTTTGTTCTTGAGTAATATAGAAATGGCTTATTATACAGGTGTAGTTAGAAGGGTTTTAGAAGGGTTTCAGGAAGGATGGGGGGCTGGGCCTATCAAAGGAGCAGTACAGTCTCTTAGTGAACACTTCTCCCAACTGAATCGGCGTCAACAGGACTTAACATGCATCGACCTATAGGCCAAAGACCACATTAGGCCAGGACCAACCAGGCAACGTAAGCATGCAGATGCTGGGGGCAATGAAAATTATGCAGAGACTCAGTCACATCACACCATGATGAAACGAGTTCAACTATTTTGAGGACATCAGTAGCTGTCATATTATTTTGAGGGGCATCTATGCCTGGCATATTATTTTGAAGACATCTATGCCTAGCATATTATTTTGAAGACATCTATGGCTGGCATATCATATTGGGGACATCTGTGGCTGATATTTATTGTGGCAGCAATTATGTCTGGCATATTAGTTTGGAGGGCATCTGTGACTGGCATATTATTTGGGTGACATCTGTAATTTGCACATTATTTTGGAGACTTCTGTGGCTGGCATATTATCTGGGGTCATTTACAGCTGACTTTTTATTGGGGGCATTTGTGACTTTGGAAAAATCAGCGCTTGGCATACTATTATGGGCAGCAATTGAGTTTGGGGCATTAAGAAAATAATTATTACTCTGGGATACAAAAGATGGCAAGTTTACTGTGTAGTGCACTAAAACCATGGGGCACGTGCCACACAGTAGGTACAGTATTAGGGGCAGAGGGGAATCAACAGACACAGAATTGAGGGTATCAGCAGGATGGAAAGGTCATAAAGGTTG
This sequence comes from Bufotes viridis, assembly GCA_033119425.1. Taxonomy (NCBI): domain Eukaryota; kingdom Metazoa; phylum Chordata; class Amphibia; order Anura; family Bufonidae; genus Bufotes; species Bufotes viridis. Next base: position 38,972,658 of record CM065589.1, read on the forward strand.
AGGAAAGGTAGTGTGGATACTGGAAAAGCAAGGAGCCAAAGATGTCTCTGTTGCAAACTGTCCAGACACAGGTCATCAAGGTGGTCTGGGCCACATGGAAAAAATGGGGAAAGTGAACAACTACAATAGAGGAACATTTATGACAACTGTAAGTCACTGGATTCTACCGTACTGCATGCTTTTTTATGGTCTGTTTAAAGCCTACCACTTTGTGGTCACTCTATGTTGGAAATTTTGGTCTTTCTATAGTGTGTTTTATTCAGTAATAGTATGTTGGTAATATTATTCATTGTTGATTTAGTGGTATTGGTCAAGGTGTGGTACTATCTTGATTGGGGTCCCATTCAGGCCTCAGTTGTGCTCCTTTTTCCCTCTCTTAGCTACTCCTCTGACTTATTACCTCCTTCTTGTTAAAAATAGGCATGCATGGTCAGCCAGTTTGAGCTTGTTTGTTTATGGGAGGGTCTGGAGAAATAATTGTGCAGGAGCGGATGGAAGATGGGAGTGGTAGTGGCTCTGGCAGTTTAAATCACAAATCACAGTGCCAGTCCTCACACTGGCACAACCAAATCCGACACTAGCACAACCGAGGGCAGCACACTAACTAGTGGATGCACCCATTTCTTCCCTGCTGTTGGGGCTCCTGCTTGGTGGTAGTTGGGGTGCTCTTGATGTTAACTGTTGGTCTGGGTGCAAGGCAGGACAGTAGGTGAAATGGCCAGTAAATGGTGGAGCCAGTAATCAGGCTAGCTGGTGTAAAGAAATACGTCTCTCTTTACTATAGTGCAGAATAGGAGTAGAAGTACATATGACTACAGCAATGAGGTTTTTGACAACTGTTTCTGCAGTCCCTGGGCTGAAAGGTGCAGATTTAAGATACAGTGGCCTAAGCAATGTTCACTCTTACAGCAGCAATGTCTCTATCAGCCATAAAAATGCACAATACGTTTCTGACTCCAATTTAAGGCATTGAAGATTCTCGACCTTCTGATGTCGAGAGTGTCGAAGTCTAAGGGCTCTTTCACACAAGCAGATGCTGTGCGAGTAATCCGCTGCGTGAAAGAGAGCCGAGCCCTGTTCCAGACAGCAGAGACACGGAGAATTATCATGATTAATAATGCTTCTTTGTGATCATTTTACTACAAAATCACAGAGATAAAGTTGTCACTGTGATTTTGTAGCAAAAGGTCACAGAGAGGCACGGAGCATTATCAATCATTTTAATGCTCCGTATCTCTGCTGTCCGGAACGGGCTTGACTCGTTTTCACGCAGAGGATTACCCACTAGCGGATCCACTCGTGTGAACGAGCCCTAAGAGATAAAGGTTCTCTGAACTCGGGCCTAGCTCTGAGGAGCTTGCACATTGAGGGCCTCAATGTTCCTCAGGTAGAACTAGAGTCTTTACTCACCAACCCGAGGGCAGACACAAGTTTATGTCGTGGCAACCTAATAGGATGAGCCAAGATGGCTTACCCTAAACTGTCCATACAATGCTATTATGCATACAAAGACAATATATCAGAACATTTCACTTAACAATTTAACATCATAGCTGTTACATTTTTGCAGTAACCCTGTTATGAGTTACTGCACTTGACATTCATCAGTTGTCTGACATGTATTGCCAGTGTAAGGATTGATATGTATTAGAAGTACTGTGCTGCTCCTGTCTGGGGGTTCATACGGGAAATGCCTTTGTAAATGTTAGGAATAGAATGTAAATTGACCTCTTTTTATTGCTTTGTGATGAAGGCAGTGGCGCGCCTAGGCTGTTTGGCACTCAAGGCAGGTCCTTTCTCTGGATCCCCTCCCCCAATACATCCTTGTACAACCTTCCCAGTAGTTTTGTACAGATGTGTGCCCCCTCACAGTATTTTTGCCCACATTGTGCCCTCTCACAGTAGTTATGCCCTCTCTGTGCCCCTTTCACAGTTGTAATGCCCTCTTTGTGCCTCCTTCACAGTAATAATCCCCACTGTGCCCTCTTCACAATAATAATGCCCACTGTGCCCCCTTCATTGTAGTAATGCCCTCTGGCTCTGTGCCCCTCCAAATTAGAAATGCCTATTGTGCCGCCTTCACATTAGTAATGCCCTCTGTGCTCCCTCCATAGTAGTAATGCCCTCTTTGCCCCCAGCTGTTTGAAGAGAGGGCAGCGCTCATATGAGAGCTGCTTTCTCTGTTCTGTTCACCTGCTCGCTGTAGCATTTGCAGTGATGAGCAGGTAAACAGAGCAGAGAAGGCAGCGCTCATACAAAATAAAAGTGGACAACCCCTTTAAAGACATTCTTGGAAAACATTACATACAGCGCTACAGAACATACAGGGTCATACAGCGCCACATACCTCTTAGATCCAGTGACTTCTTTTCTCTGATGTAGATATTCTCTTTCCTCTTCTTCTCCTGTTAGACCACCATGGTGACTTCTTTCAGTCGCACTTCGTCTCTGCAGAGTTTAACAAACAGATATCTTACTTTCCCACTTTTCCATCATCCTCCAACCTTCTCAACACCCCATCCTGCCTCCCCCAATACTGTGTCCACAATGCTCCCCAATATTTTCCTGCAGAAACAGTCCCCTGAAAATACTGGTACCACACAGATCATGCACCAGTACAAAAACACCCTTTATATTGTGCGCTAGTAATAAAAAAAAAAACCTCTCTTTCAGATCAGACCCCATATAAAACCCAAATGAGATCCCAATCTCAGACAAACCCTCTTTAGACCTCTATGTCAGACCCCATATAACATCCTACAACTCAATTTCAGTGGGGTTGAATCATTTTGAACACAACTGTGTGTATATATATATATATATATATATATATATATATATATATATACAGTTGTGTTCAAAATTATTCAACCCCACTGAAATTGAGTGTTTTGGCCAGTTTGACATTGATTTTGATCATTTCAGTCATCTTGTTTACAAATAATTCAAAGAGGCACTTGTAAGTCAGACAAATATAACATAACATTTATAATGAAATAACCACAAATGTCTTTTCTGTGCTCACATCATTATCAGTTTTATTCAACCCCCAAGTGACATTCAATCTTAGTACTTAGTACAACATCCTTTCCAGTTATAACAGCTTTTAAACGTGAAGCATAGCTCGACACAAGTGTCTTGCAGCGATCTACAGGTATCTTCGCCAATTCTTCATGGCCAAAAGCCTCCAGTTCAGTCACATTCTTAGGTTTGTGCGCTGCAACAGCTTTCTTTAGATTCCATCAGAGGTTCTCAATCGGATTTAAGTCTGGTGACTGCGATGGCCACTTCAAAATGTTCCAGCCTTTAATCTGCAACCATGCTCTAGTGGACTTGGAGGTATGCTTGGGATCATTGTCCTGTTGAAAGGTCCAACGTCTCCCAAGCCTCAGGTTTGTGACGGACAGCATCACATTTTCATCCAATATCTCCTGGTACTGAAGAGAATTCATGGTACCTTGCACACGCTGAAGCTTCCCTGTACCTGTAGAAGCAAAACAGCCCCAAAGCATGATTGACCCCCGCCATGCTTCACAGTCGGCAAAGTGTTCTTTTCTTCATAGGCCTCCTCCAAACATAGCGTTGATCCATCCATGGGCCCAAACAGTTCTAATTTTGTTTCATCAGTCCACAGAACACTATCCCAAAACTTTTGTGGTTTGTCCACATGACTTTTGGCATACTGCAGTCGACTCTTCTTATTCTTTGGAGACAGCAAGGGGTGCGCCTGGGAGTTTTGGCATGGAGGCCTTCATTACGCAGTGTGCGCCTTATTGTCTGAGCTGAAACTTCAGTACCCGCATCTGACAAATCTTTTTCAGTTCCTTAGCAGTCACACAGGGACTTTTCTCCACTTTGCGCTTCAGGTAGCGCACAGCAGTCGAAGTCAGCATCTTCTTTCTGCCACGACCAGGTAGCGTTTCAACAGTGCCCTTTGCCTTGAATTTGTGAATGATGCTTCCTATGGTGTCTCTTGGTATGTTTAACATCTTTGCAATCTTCCTATAGCCATTGCCCTTCCTGTTAAGAGAAATCACCTCTTCTATTGTCTTCCTGGACCATTCTCTTGACTTCACCATGTCTGTAAAGACACCAGTAAATGTCTAGAAGGAGCTGAGTATCACAGTCATTTTACATCTGCCTAATTGGTGCTTATTATGCTTGATTGCTGCTCCTTGACATCCACAGGTGTTTTCAATACCTGATCGAAAACACTTGAATGAACCTCTGTTCTTAACCCTGGGTTCAGACCTAAGCGTTCTTAAAGCGCGCTTTACGTGCGTTTTAGTCGTGCGTATTTCAGCGCGTTTTGCCAATAAGAAACGCGTGTCGTGCACGCGTTCTTGTGATTGACTACTGTACTCAAGTACTTGTTTATGCGTATGGCGTTTACAGCGCGTTCGTACGTGCTGTAAAACGCTCAGGTGAGAACCATGCCCATAGGGAAGCATTGGTTTGCATGTGTTGAGCGTTTTACAGCGCGTTCGAACGCGCTGTAAAGCGCGCAAGTGTGAACTTAGGGTAAGAGTGGTAGTCTTTAAGGGGTTGAAAAATTGTATCAATGAATAAATCACAAAAAAACATTTAATACTGTATTACAAAAACAATTGATGTCTTTTTAGTTGCATTTGTTTCTTTAAAAAGTCCTTGTAAGATTTCATTCTGAACACAATTACAAATGTACACTAAATTCCTAAAACCCTTTACAGCATTGGGGTTGAATAATTTTGAACACAACTGTATGTATATATATATATATATATATATATATATATATATATATATATAAATGCATCTTTATCTACTTATAAATTTAAATATACCAATAGGACATTATCCATATATTTATATATCATCATTATTAATCCGGGTTATCAATATTAAATACTATAAGCTCCACATTTCAACTCTGTATCTTCCATTTTATATCGACATTTTAATACATTAACAATTTTTACAAATGAGGTTAATCTGAAAACTATATCTGTACCAACAAGATCTGTGTAAAGCACTCAGGAGACCGGCGGCATGAGCTTCAGTCCACGCTGGAACGCACAGAAAACCGGAAAGACACGATGCGTTCCACAGTGGGACACAACAAACCGGGTGTTTGAGTCCGAACACGAGCAGGACAGGAAGCAGCATGCAGCGCACCTCTCCCCAGCCCCAAGCGGTGTCCCGTCCTCTTTAGCAGGCTTTTTGACTGTCTCTCATTATTTAAACAAGGTATGTGTGTCCTATTTTTATGTATGATGCTCCTGATGAAGGGGTTTGTATGCTTACACCCGAAACGTGTTGAGACAAATTTGTGAATAAAGAAATTGATCAGAAGACCTGTGGATGTGGCTGCCATCAATATCTACCAATCTACAAGCGTTTCTGGCTAAGGGAGTCTTTGGGTTTTCTCTGATGTTTTTAGCTTATCCAGGAAACCACACCCCTGTGAAGTAAGTAAAGGACACACACATATATATCTATATCTTCATATATTTTTATTTAACACTTCTAATACCCCTTGTTCTTAACAATTTGGCTGTCTTTTTCTGACTGTGGCCTATTGTACATTTCACTATATATCTAAAGCGGTGACTATCATCCTTGGTGTACTATTCAAGTCCATTTCCAATATTTTACCTTTTGGATAGACACCACTATATCCTAATTATCCACCTAAGGGATCTGGCACTTTTATTTGGGATACAGAAATCGGATTGACCTCTTGGTGCCATTAGTTAAACCCATCTGATACAGGCCTCACTTTTTACTTTATGTGCCTCAAACGCTGATCATTATCTGCGTGGTCTATCTCAATAGCTGCCTCTCCCTCTGCACCACCTACAAGCGACCTATTTTTTCGCTCTTGTCCCTCTGTTAATTTAGTAAACTGTAAGTCAATCAACCATAAAACACTCATAATTCACTGGCACCTCGAGTTCTTCCTATCTTTTGGATAAATCTTTCCTCAAGATTTGATTAACCCTCGGTTTTACTCTCCGCCTCCTCCTCCAGTTCAGCCCCCACAGGGCTCATGTGGCCATGAGATCTAGGGGCCACGTCTCCAGTCCCCTTACCAGCCAGATTTACCAGCATCTGTTCCAGGACATGAAGCAGTGGAATTATATTGTTCATCCCATAGTCCTGGCGACTGACAAATAACGTGGCCTCCTCAAAGGGCCTGAGCAAGCGGCAGGTGTCACGCATTAGCTGCCACTGGCTAACATAGAAGTTACACAGGGATACTGCTGTCCACTTGGATCATCAAGAAATCGTTTATGGCCTCTCTGTTCGTATAGTCGATCCAACATATGGAGGGTGGAATTCCAACGGGTGGAAACGTCGCATATTAGCCTATATTGGGGATGCCGTTCTGCCGCTTCAGCTTCAGGAGGGTGCACTTTGTGGTATACGAGTGGCTGAAGTGCATGCAGAGTTTCCTGGCCATTTTTAGGATGTCTTGCAGATAGGTGGAAGACTTCAGGAATCGCCTGACAACCAGATTGAAAATGTGTGCCATGTAGGGCACATGGCTCAGCCCTGCTTGAAGCAGTGCCGACACCATGTTCTTCCCATTGTCAGTCACCATGTTTCTGATTTTAAGATGTCGTGGAGAAAGCCAGGATTAGTTTTCTTGATGAAGGACACAGAGCAGTTCCTCCCCTGTGTTACTCCGTTCACCCAGGCAATCTCAGGTGCAGAGCAGAATGACACTGCTGTGCCCTGCACATGTGCTATGCTGGAGGGGCACTGTGAATTGCCCTGCAGTGGAAACTAAGGACACGGTGGAGGATGAAGAGTCAGAAGCGGGCATTTTCGCAGGACCGACAGCGTGAGAACGTGGAAGCAGAAGCAGCGTCACCTGGCCAAGTTACTGGTGTGGCTGTGCAGGAACCACATTCACCCAGTGGGCCATAAAGGACATGTATTGTCCCTGACAGTAGTTACAGCTTCACACATCGGCACTGCCGTGCACTTTGGCAGACACCGACAGTCTTAAGGACTGACCCACCTTATGTTCTACATACGTGTGCAGGGCTGGTACAGTCTTTTTGGCAAAGAAATGACGGCTTGGGACTCTCCACCTCGGCTCAGCAAAAACCATCAGTTCTCTGAAAGGTGCAGAGTCCACCACTTGGAAAGGTAGGGACTGCAGCACCAGCAACTTGGCCAGAAGCACATTCAGCTTTTGCGCCGTTGGATGACTGCACAAATACTGTTGTCTCTTGGAAATCGCTTTCGTGATCGATTGCTGATGGAATGACTAACGAGGAGTAGGAGGAGTAGCAGGAGCATCAGGATTAGTTGATGATGAGAAGGACAGACAGCTCCCTTCGGCTGAGGTGGTGGACCCTTGACTGCCTGAAATCGGGTGCTTGCCAGTGGGTGATGCAGCGGTTGCTGCAGCAGGCTGGACCACCACATCGGAGCCATAGTTCTCTCAGCCCACTTTATGGTGATGCTGCATATGTTGACGCAGGCCGTGGTGCCAACATTGGCACCCTGGCCATGCTTCACCTTCTGCCCACAGATTACCATGTTCACCTCCTCCAGCTGCTTAACAAAAACTGCCACACCACCAAGTAGGTGATTTTACCCCTAACACTCCGCACTGACTGACTGCTACCGCCATAGCCTCCGTGAACCTCTACACCTCTACTTTGCGGGCTGGTAGTCTTATGTGAAGCAGGTGGTCTACCCTGGGCACGTTTGGCTCCCGACCTCCCACTGTTGCCACCCTGCTGACTCCCGGCCACGTTACTGACTTGCTGGTTCCACAGCGTTCTCATGCGCAAGCTGCCACCCTCTTCTCCCGATAATTATGAAGCCCCTTCATCACCGGGCACTCAATTGCGATCGGCTACATCATCATCGAGTACTGTCTGCACGTCACTGATAGTGTTGATCACGAATATTCCGTGTTAGCATAGGTCCCGTCTGTTTAGAAACCACCTTGATGCTTGGTAGATGGGTCCGACAAATTTTTGATAAAATATATGCGCTAAGAGCTTCTACCCCATGTTATAGTAAGCATGGTAGTCATGTATTTGACCTTGTTCACACATTTACCTGCTCACCCATTCTTAGTGCATTCAGCAGTGTGCTCCTACTTATTTTGTTTGCTATATAGTTGTCTGTGTAGCTTGCACCTGCTTCTAAACTAACTACCCCTAGGAGGTGCTGTTTCATTCTTTGAATATGTATATATGGTTGAGGAATAGGCATCCTCTATGGAACTTAGCACTCCTGCACACCCGCCCACCTGCATGATGATTTTAATCAGTACTATCACAGTATTATAGTGAAGCTGGACACTCCATGTTAGCATAGGTCCTGTCTGATTAGAAGCCACCTTGTTGCTTGGATAGACGGGCCCAACGTATTTTTGATCAACTATATGCTCTAAGAGCTTCTACCCCCATGTTATAGTTAAGTATGGTAGTCATGTATTTGACCCTGTTCACACATTCACCTGCTCACCCTATCTTAGTGCATTCAGCAGTGTGCTGCTACTTATTTGGTTTGCTATATAGCAGTCTGTGTAGCTTGCACCTGCCTCTAAACTAAATATCCCTAGGAGGTGCTGTATCATTCTTTGCATATGTAGAATGTAGTGCTATATATTCGGAATCGCAGATATTCAATTTTTTTTTCATCAGTACTACTGCTTCTAGCTTGTGGGCCAATGAGAGGGCTGCAATATCTTTGTCAGAGCTTAGTAACATCATTAGCAACCAATAGGAAAGTTGTCTACCCCTTTACTATATAAGAACCTCCCCAGCAGCCATTTTTCTGTAGTGTTTTGCAGTTCTGAGAGAGACAGCAGTGTCATTGCTGTGCTCTGTGCTTTGCAGACTCATCTGGATCCTTATTTAATTACATTAGATAGTTATCTTATGTATATAATACAGATAGTTAGTGGGAGATAGTCAATGTAGGTTAGATAGTGATATAGTGTAGCCGATAGGTAGTGTGATAGAAATTACTGTGCTGTGATAGGGATTAGTGTCTCTGTTAGATACAGTGCTTTGATGTCACAACAATACTTATTGCACCAATCAGTAATATCTACTCAGACCTGATAAAATGTGAAGTTGCACGTATTACGAATATTATGTGAAAAATTAGCGAAATATCACAAAAACGAATATTGCCTATGCCGCTCATCACTAGTCACTGATGTCCTCTTCAACGGTCTCTGAGCCAGGAGCCTGACCACTTGCAACGCCACCTTCCACGCCACTGTTCTCATCACCACTTGCCCGACTACCGGAGGAAGTGGCGGATGTCTCCTCCAGATCTTGGCTGGACAGTAGCTGCTGACTGTCGTCTAGTAGCTTGTCTTCGCTGTATAGTGGAGCTGAGCCCAAAGCATATATATAATACTTCTCTGGCTGAGGGAACAGAAAAGGACAGAGGTAGGTTGAGGACAGGTGAGGGCACTGGGCCTGCTCCCGGGCCATGCCAACTAAGAGTTGTGTCTGACGAACCCACCGACTCTTGGCTGCATTTTTTTATGTCACTTGGGACAAATTGGATGACCGAGTCAACCAGCGTTTTGCTGGGTTGCTGGTCAAGACACAACAACTAGATGACACCGGGAGCCCAGGCCTCTTGAAGCGACCCCTGCTGCCACGCCCCTTACTTTCCTGTGATCTGTGCCTGCGCCAGAAACATTTAGGACTCTTCCCTCCCCTGTGCAGTGCCTATTACTTCTCTGTCTGACATACTGTTAGATCAAATAAATAAATAAATAAATAGAAGTAATAAATATTAACGTCTGTTACTTTTTCCACACCACAAAAGGCTTTAGAACATATAAATGCACCGTTAAATGGCAAATAATATATATATTTTGCCACTAATACACACCAAAAGGGCTTTAGAACATATAACTGCACCGCTGACTAGCAAATAATATATATTTTTGGCCACTAATACACTCCATAAGGGGCTTTAGAACATATAACTGCACTGCTGAATGGCAAATATATATATTTTTTGCCACTAATACACAACAAAAAGAGCTGTAAATTTCTCACTTCACCACACACCGGCAAATACTATTTTTGTGCTACTAATACATGCCAAAAGGGCTTTAGAACATATAACTGCACTGCAGAATCGCAAATATATATATATTTTTGCCACTAATGCATGCCAAAAAGGGCTGTAATTTTGTCACTTCACCACACAACGGCAAATACTTTTTTATGTCACTAATACAAGCCAAAAGGGCTTTAGAACATATAACTGCACCGCTGAAGCCAAAAAATATATATTTTTAGACACTAATACACGGCAAACAGGGCTTTAGAACATATAACTGCGCCACTGAATGGCAATTATATATTGTTGTGCCACTGATACAAGCCGAAAAGGGCTTTAGTACATATAACTTCACCGCTGAATGGCAAATAATATATATATTTTTGCCACTAATACATGCCAAAAAGGGCTGTAATTTTCTTACTTTAACACACAAAGGCAAATAAGCCCTTTTTTCCCATGAATACAAGCCAAAAATGCTTTAGAACATATAACTGCACCGCACATGGGTAAATAAGACATAGAAATATTTCCTTGTAAAAACCCTGTTAATGGCTGTATCAATCAGCACTTGCACCACAATAACAAGAACGGTTTGCTGGAATTACAGAGCTGAATAGTGGCGATTTGGGTCCCCAGTCAGTGCAGCAAGGTGTAATAGGATTGTTCCTATTTCCCAGGCTGTAAACTCCCTACTGAACCCTGTTCTGCTTCAGTACTGTGGAATGATTCCTCCCTATCCTTTCCCTGAACTTCTATACAGCAAAATAAAAGTTGTAAAGTCTTTTCTAGCACTGTCCCTAGCGCCTGGTGATGTCTCTCCCTGCATTAAGCACACTGGAAAATGGCTGAATCCAAGATGGCTGAGGCTATTTATAGGGCTGTGTCATTAAAGGGCTGGCTAGCTGCTGATTGGCTGCATGCATGGCATTGTGGGTGATCCCTCATTCCCAGAGTTTCTTGCTCCACGTGCAGCAGCCATTTTACCACGAAGCGCGAACTCGACAACTTTGATTCGCTCATCTCTACTCCCCACCTTCCAAAATCCATGAGGGCTTGTATTTTGAGGGACAAGTTGTATTTTCAATGGCACCACTTTATATTGCATACTATGTAGTGGGAGGTTGGGAAAAAATCCAAATTGGGTAGAACTAGGGAACAAAACAATTCTCTCATGATTTTATGGGTTTCATTTTTAGGATGTTCCCTATGCTTTAAAACAGACATGTTCCTTTCATTCATTGGGTAGAACTAGGGAACAAAACAATTCTCTCATGATTTTATGGGTTTCATTTTTAGGATGTTCCCTATGCTTTAAAACAGACATGTTCCTTTCATTCATTGGGTCAGCAAAATTACAGTAATACCACATTTGTACAGTTTTCTTGTGTCTTAATACTGAAAAAACTAAAAACATTGAAACTAACTTTTAGAAGGTGAAGTGTGCAAAAATGGTAATTAGCCATTTTGATTTTATTTTACGTTACGCTGTTCACTGTAAGGCAAAAAGTATTTTTAGATTTTAAAAGTATGTGCATTTTGGATGCTGCGATGTTAATGATCTTTATTTTTAATTGTTTATTTTTAAAATGGGGACATGGGATTGATTTAACATGTGATTGTTTAATCGCTTCTCACATAGATTGCAATGATTTACCGCTGCAGTCTATAGGATAATCCGTCCAGTACCTATCAAGCCTTGCCACAGGCAGGGCTTGATGGGAACCCTCACTATGGCAGGCTGCAGAGCCATGGCTGTCATAGCAACCAAATGGCTCCCTCGATTTTGGCATGGGGAGCTGTTCAGTCTTTGGTAGCTTAGCGCTCCCAAAAAGTACCGTTCAGATGCTGTGGTTGCAACTGACTGCAGCATCTGAGGGGTTGAATGTCCCTGATCGGCGTTATCAATAATCATGGATTCTGCTTCTGGATTGCTGCTGTAAATGTAAACCATCTTTAAAGTTCGGACTTCTGCTGTATATATACTGCAGAAGTCCTTAAGGGTTAATTGACCTTGTTAAAGAAGAAAAATATAAAAATTCTCATCAATTGTATAGGTTAAATACAGCCCCTGGTAGGAGAAGAGGAGCATCCAACATATAGCTATGCCAAATATTGCATATGTGAGAAATTTCTGAGCATATTTGTGCCCATTAAGTTATTATAGTTAGTTACTATGTAGGGAAGTATTTAGTTGTTATTTTATTGTACATGGTTGGCAGTATAATAATTGTTATATTCTTGAATGTAGGAGGCAGTATTATAGTACTTATATCATTGTACATAGTTGGCAGTGTTATAGTAGTTATATTCTTGTACGTGGGAGGCAGTATTATAGTAGTTATACTCTTCTACATAAGAAGCAGTATTATAGTAGTAATTTTCTTGTACATAGGAGCAATATTATAGTAGTTATATTCTTGTACATCGGAACAGTATTATAGTAGTTATATTCTTATAAGTAGAAGGCAGTATTATAGTAGTTATATTCTTGTACACAGGAGGCAGTATTATTGTAGTTATATTCTTATACATAGGGGCAGTATTATAGTAGTTATATTCTTGTACATAGGAGGCAGTATTATAGTAGTTATACTCTTCTCCATAAGAAGCAGTATTATAGTAGTAATTTTCTTGTACATAGGAGCAATATTATAGTAGTTATATTCTTGTACATAGGAGCAGGATTATATTATTTATAGTGTTGTTCATAGGAGCAGTTTCATGGTAGTTAAATTCTTCTGTATAGGAGCAGTATTATAGTAGTTATATTCTTGTACGTAGGAGGCAGTATTATAGTAGTTATATTCTTGTACATAGGAGATGTATTATAATAGTTATATTCTTGTACATAGGATGCAGTATTATAGTAGTTATATTCTTGTATATAGGAGGCAGTATTGTAGTAGTTATTTTCTTGTGCATAGGAACAGTTTTATAGTACTTATATTCTTGTACATATGAGGCAGTATTATGGCAGTTATATTCTTGTACAGAATATACAGCCACTGGTAGGAGAAGAGGAGCATCCAGCATATATCCTTGCCAAATGTGGCATATGTGTGAAATTTATGAGCATATTTGTGCCCATTAGGTTATTATAGTTAGTTACTATGTAAGGCAGTATTTAGTTGTTATATTATTGTACATAGTTGGCAGTATAATAGTTGTTATATTCTTGAATGTAGGAGGCAGTATTATAGTACTTATATTATTGAGCATAGTAACTAGGAGGCAGTATTACAGTAGTTAAATTCTTGTACATAGGAGGCAGAGGTATAGTTATATATATATATTTATTTTTATTTTTTTCCATATAGGGCAGTGTTATAGTGTTTGTGTACTGATACTCTTGACCTTCCATTAGAGAATTTAGAATTTTTGTATCAGTTATAATTATAAATGCTCTTTAATTATGTTTAAATATCAACTATTCCGGTGTTTATCATTCAGCTAACTAATGTGCAGCATTAGACAGATATAAACAGTTTTTCTTGTTCTTATAACATTGAGACTGTGGTCGTTCTCAGTGTATGTCGAGATTTAATGTCATATAGATGTCACTAATAAATGTGTAACATCAAATACATGCAATTAAGTAATAAGTAATTCATAACAGCTATAATTAATTTATATGAGATTCTAAATCTAGGTCACACAGTAATACTTGCCATCGAATTAATTTCTGTCAGTGAGTCATAAATGAATAAAACCAATAACTACATTAGTGTCAGTCTTAGTTTTAATTTAGTTTGGTGAAATCCTTCATGTTCTGCATTTGAGCCATGTGCCACTCTAGTGGTGGTTTTGCTGTGCTTTATGTTATTAAGTGTAACTTATACTTTTTCTGAAATTAAGTTTCTTTTTCTCTCTTGATCCTGTTATAAGCTATGAAATACTCTAGCTATTACCACTGTAGAAGGAAGTGTGAGAAATAGAGACCTAAGGAGCAATCTGTGTAACCGAGGGATCAGTCAGCGGAGTAGTCGTTAAGAAAAGGGACATTTGGAGTAGTCTGTAAGAGAGTCAGATTTTTACCAGGTACAGTATACAAACATTAATTATTTTTCTTCCCTAGTCCATCAGGGTTGCCAATAATTAGGAAAGCAATTATACAATATTTATTGGGAGAAGTTTCGGATGTCCTAGTTTAGAAGCAGCAGCTCTCGGACCCTAACCTCTTTGCTCTCTAGCTATGAAGGCTTAGAGCGACATTGATTCTTTGAGTCCTAGGATGGGACTATGTGCTAAAATTTGTGTTTTGTAACTTGTGTTTAAAAATGAGCGAAAAGAAGCTGACAAAGTGAAATTCATTTAGAATTTCAGGAAAAATTTGATTCTCAACGAATGCGAATTTCCTCGGCTTCATGGTAACGAATCGCAATTTTCCTAAAATGGAGGCTACACATGTGAGGACTGAGTGCATGGGGCAAGAAACTCTGAGAAGGCGGGATCACCCAGATTGACATGCCTGCATGCAGCCAATCAGCAGCCAGCCAGCCCTATAAATATGGCTGTCATCTTACAGTCAGACATTTTCTAGCATTCACAGTGCAGGGACAGATAGGTGAAGGCGCTAGGGACAGCAATTTTAAAAACGATTGTGGAAAAAAAAAGACAGAAAAAACGATTTATAAGTGAAGAAAAAGGATAGGGAGGAATAATTTCACAGCATCTTAGTGCAGGGAGAGACGTTAGAAGGCGCTAGGGACATTGATAGGAAAGTGATTTATAAGTGCAGGGAAATATTATTTGGGGATCCAAATAGTCATTAGACAGCTCTGTCATTCCAGCTTTTGTTATTGGGCTGCAAGTGTTATGTGGTGTATTTCCGTAGAAGAATAAAGATATATTCAGCGTTCAGCGTTACAGTTTTATGTGGGAAAGTCCTTTTTGTGGTATGGACTGAATTATGTTTCACACACTTCGCGCTTACGTGATGACGTCCGTAAGAGCGGTGCACCAATACAGGTGAATACACTGTGCACTAACCCTGCACAAAAATGCAAACTAATTAACACCAGCCCGCATCTATTTGCGGTATTGCTTACTGGACACTACGTGGACTTTTCTGCAGCACAGAAACCGCACGAGGACCGCGTCTTGCTTTTCCAGCACGGACCTACTTCCTCCGCTACATCCCGTTCACTTCAGATCACCCCGCCTCAGGAGCCGTTGCTTTTTTAAACTGATAGCCTATAACCCTTTGCTGAAAAGCCTTTAGTGGCGTATATACGTGAAAAAGAAAAATATACTCACTGTTCACTGTTCCAGTTATATGTGGTAAAGCCTTTAGTGGCATAAATCAGTAGAAAAAGAAAAAGATATTCGCGGCCAGCACTGCAGTTATATGCAGAAAAAATTATTTTTTGGGTGGAAAAAAATTGTACTCGACGCTGCAGTTATATGTGGTAGAATCTTTTGTGACTTCTTTCGGTGGGAAAAAAATTGTATTCAGAATTCAGTGCTGCAGTTATATGCGTTAAAATCTCCATGATGTCTCTATGATAAATCTGCAGCGTGGGGGCCCCTGTGTGGCTTCTACACACTTTCAAAATAATCCTTCAGCGGAGCAAATAGATGCCGGATGACCATGACGCTCCATGACCTTCCCAGGAGTTTGTATTCGGCGATCCTGTTATATGTGGTAAAATCTTTTGTGACTTATTTTTCTGAAAATAAAAATTGTATTCAGCGTTAAGCGCTGCACTTATATGCGGTAAAATCTTTTGAATTATTTCGGTGGAAATACAAATTTCCACATCCTCCATTAACTTCCTCATCTCTTCATTATCATCGGACACACTAACTTTACACCCCCACCCCTGCTATAGATATAAGTGGTGCCAGCACTACCTATGAGCAAATAAATGTAAATGACACCGCTAGCCTGTTAAAGGGAATTACAGCATGATACAACAATACATTTGATATGACATTTAGCAACATTTTAAAGTGCCCACATATAGCACATAGTGGGGCACTGCATCAAGATGAATCAGGCGTGGATCAGCCAGGATTTCTACCAATGCCTGATGCATCAGACTAGATCATCTGTGGTGCCACACCAACAATTTCACAAAAGAGACCGGTTTCTTCTAGCTGCCTGCCTCAGCTACTACTCTACTCTGATGCTGTTACCCACCTGATGCCACACATCTGATGCCAAGTGCTCCTTCTTTCACCCACCATCTTCAGCGGATACTGGTATTGCCACCCACCTCAACAATATATCACCTTGCCACTCTGTGGCCTCCTGATGCCGCTGCCACCTCCAGACTCTGTCATTGTGCGGCTCTGTGACCTACTCATGCTGCCACCTCCTCTAGACTATGTCATTGTGCCGCTCTGTGGTGTCCTCATGCTACTACCAGCTCCAGACTATGTCAATGTGTCACTCTGTGGCCTACTCATTCTGCCACCACCTCCAGACTCTGTCATTGGGCCGTTCTGTGGCCTACTCATGCTGTCGCCACCTCCAGACTATGTCATTGTGCCGCTCTGTGGTCTACTCATGCTGCTGGATGCTGCTGCTGCCTCCAGACTCTTTCATTGTGCCGCTCTGTGGTCTCCTCATGCTGCCGCCACCTCCAGACTCTGTCATTGTTCCGCTTGGTGGCTTACTCTTGCTGCCGCCACCCCCAGACTATGTCATTGTGCCGCTATATGGTCTCCTCATGCTACTGCCACCTCCAGACTCTGTCACTGTGCTGCTCTGTGGCCTACTCATGCTGACACCACCTCCAGACTGTGTCATTGTGTCGCTCTGTAGTCCTTCCTCATGCTGCTGCCACCTCCAGACCCTGTCATTGTGCCGCTCGTGGCCTCCTCATACTGCTGCCAACTCCAGACCCTGTCGTTGGGCCACTCTGTGGTCTCCTCACGCTGCTTCCACCTTACCACTATGTCATAGGGCCACTCTGTGGACCTTTCATGCTATTCCCTCCTCCCCACCTCATGACTGGGCCACTATTTTGGCTTTCGGCCTGGCTGACATCATCATTTATTTGATACTTCTTCTTTCTGGTCTGTCAGAAGGAAGGAAAACGAGACGCACAACGAATCCTCTCTGTGTAGCAGCTTTAAGGCCTGTATGATCCCATCAGAATTGGCTTATGATTTGGTAGCCAAAATAAGAAGTGGGTAGAAAGCACAGAAGGCATGCAAATATTCCATTCATGTGTCATCTCTGTTTTGGATCCACTCCTGTTTTTTTTTGCCTTTAGCAATACTGATGGATTATTGAGGAAATGCTAACCAAGTGAAGGCGTATGCTCCTAAGACAGTATCCATTTTTCTGGGTAATTGTTCTGACGGATACAGAGAATAGGGAAAATTAATCAGTGATGTCAACACAAACTTACTGCTGACACCCTCTCCACTCTGTCGGGGAGCTCTACTTGTATAAGCGTTTAATAGAACAGGTTCTGTAGACATCTATGTGGAATCAGCTGACGAGGGTGTAAAGGAGTGCGCTTCTTCTTGACACTAACATATAACTGTATGGCTGAGTTGATACTTGAGTTATTTGGTCAGTTTTGGCCCAGTGACCGCAAAATAAGTGAAGCGTGCAGTGATTCTAAGAGCGATGCCTACCATCTGCATGTCATACGGACTCACAGTAATATTTTACTACCATTGCAGACTCCCTATGCATGTTACTGCAAGGCACAGTGTTCTACACCACTATAAAGGCTCTCAGCAGCCAGAATATATTAGTTTTTAACGTAATTCACGAAAAATTCGGCTAAACAGCTAATCTAATTTTTGAAAAATTTGCTCATCTCTACTTGTGTTATACATAACCAACATATAAGTCACTGCATTGAATTGATTCTGAATTTAACAGCACGAAGAAATAGACGTTGGAAGCATAGCTGGCTGATCTAGAAAGAAAACTCAGCACACAGTAATAAAATGTACCTCAAAACTGGAAAACACCTTTAAAAGCAATCTACTCTGGCAATGAGCGGTTTGTCTGAAGTTTAGTTGCCAAGTGGCCACTTATTTACACAGGGAAAATGTAATGTTACATAATGCTCATTTGAGTGAGTCATCCAGAATTTTCCAGAACAGAAGTTTTTCTTTTTAGTGGCTGTCCGAAGAGGCTAATGGAAAATGGTCACAATTGGGGGACCTGTCTAAGAGGTCCGTATGGTTGGTATCACAGAAAGTCCAACATCTTCTCTAAGCATATACTGTATTTACTGTATGCACAAATGTCAATACACTGAGTTGCTTGAATGTTTGTGAACCCTTTAGAAATTTCTATATTTCTGCATAAATTTGACCTAATACTACATCACTGTATCAGACAAGTTCTAAAAGTAGATAGAAATAACCAAATCAATCAAATGAGTAAAAATTATTACATTCTGTCATTTATTTATTGAGGAAAATGATCTCAGTGGCAAAAGTATGTGAACCTTTAGGATTAGCAGATCATTTGAAGGTGAAATTAGGGTCAGGTGTTTTCAATCTTAGGAATGACATTCAGGAGTTAGCAGGAGTGACCCATTTTATTTAACGAACAGGCATCTATCGAAGTCTGATCTTCATAACACATGTTTGTGGAAGTGTATCATGGCATGAACAAAGAAAGGTTTCTGAGAACCTCAGAAGTAGAGTTGCTGATGCTCATCAGGCTGGGAAAGGTCACAAAACCATCTCTAAAGAGTTCGTACTCCACTAATCCACAGTCCAATAGTATCCTCTCCAGGATTGGGCAACCAACAAAGATAACACCAAGAGCAAGGCATGTAATAGTCTATGAGGTCACAAAAGAACCCAAAGTAAACTCTAAGAAACGAGAGACCTTTCTCACATCAGTTAATGTTAATGTTCATGAGTCCACTATCACGAGGACACTAAACAACAATGGTGTGTACGGTAGGATTTCAAGCAAAAAGCTGCTGCTCTCCAAAATGAACATTGCTACCCAGTACCCAACTGCACTTTGCTTAAGATTGGCTTTGAGGAACAAGCCAGAAATCCACTGGAATAATGTTTCGTGGCCAAGTTAAAGTTCTGACCTTAATCCAATAAAATTTTGTGTTAAGACTTGAAGCGAGCAGTTCATAGGAAGAAACCCACCAACATAACAGAGTTGAATTTTTTATGAAGAGCTGTTTTTTTAAAAATGAAGGAATGGGCTAAAATTCCTCCAAGCCAATGTGATAGACCTGTCAATAATTAACAGAAACATTTAATTGCAGTTCTTGCTGCACAAGCGGGTCACATCAGATATTGAAGCAAAGGCTCACCTATTTTGCCATCATTCTTTATCATTGGATCATTTCCTCAATAAATAATTGACCAAGTCTAATAATGGTTGATTTATTTGTTTTTATTGGTTATCTTTATCCACTTTTGTGAAAATCTGATGTAGTTTTAGGTTAAATTTTGCAGAAATATACTGTAGAATCTTCTGAAGAGTTCACAAACTTTCAAGCATCACTATATATAACAGAAGGGTTCCTTGTACTTAAAATACAATCTCTAAACACCTTCAGCCTTCATCCTTCACATGGCAATCCTGACACTACCCTGTAGAATCTTATGAATATAGGTCATAGCCCATGCAAAACCTTGAGGAGTCCACATTTAAAAGTGCAATAACATGCATAAGAAAGCACCAAGGACAGACAGCCAAGGACACTTCACAATAAAATAATGCTGAGTGAAAACATGCATGCATTAATATGAGCATCCACTTAGGTGTGTTTTAACTGCTTTGTACCTCATCTATGAAGCACTGTCAGCAGTTTTTAGGTAAAAACTTCTTGCAGAATCCCTTTAAATGGGTTTTCCAGAAGGCTAATTTAAAAACAAAGGTGTAAAGGGTGGGAAAAATAACAATTTATCATTATTCACCAGCTCCTGGTTGCTGCAATTCCGAAGCTACTGTGGTCCCTGCTGATCCCCACTTCCTGGTCCCCGCTGTTCTCCACTTCCAATCCTGGTCCTGGGATTGACACACAGAAAATAGCTTGGACTGCCTGCTCAGCCACAAAAGTTATCCACCTCAGTCTTCTTTGATTGTTTAAGCAGGTAGTCCAAGCCATTTCTTGAGTATTTAGCCAAAGAACAGGAAGCAGAGAGCGGTAGGGAATCAGGAAGTGGAGAGTAGCAGGGACCAGAGTAGAATCAGAATGGAAGCGATAGGAATCTGCGAGGAGAGTAATGATTATTATTTTTGAACCTATTTCACCTCCTTTAAAATTATATATAGTTGCTATTTCTCTGGAAACCTTAATATTACACAAGACCCTAATACCATACCAACATTGCATATTGACCTTATTTCTATAATTTAGCATTTTAGGTCCAAAGCCCTAAGTCCTGGCCCTTAACTCCGCTCTGTGTGCCTGGACTCATGGCATAAATCATTTTCCCGTTACAATTACGTGTAACACCTCATTAATCACCACTGACAGTATCTTGTGTACATCAAATGACAGATCCTGATTGTCTTTCACTTTTCTTTGCTTTTGACGTCCGCCTGATTGGCATATATATAATGCTGTTGGGACCTTTACACTGTATTGATCTTAAAACAAATGGAAGGATAAAAGTGCACTTTCATTATAAGAACAGATAAGAACTGAGTCAAATGATTGCTGTCAAATCTAGACATTGTGCACAGGATGATGGATTGAAAAATCTCCTAATAAGTGAAGGGCAACATGAATGCAATCATATATAATTGACTCTGGTGAAGATACAAAAGATACAATGATGGAAAGATAGTCACCTGCTTATTAAGGACTTCATCAATATTAGACTATTCCAATATTTTTCCTGTTCTTTACCCGAAAACTCTGGGCAAATGTTTATAATTAGTCAAATTTGGCTACTAACGGCATGTAACATACAAAGGTTGTTAATTCTTTCACTTTTTAAATGCGAGTTGGGGTAATCTAGCTTATAAGTCCTTAAAGGGGTTATCCAAAGGGGTTAACCTGTGTAGTGTTGAGCAAATAGGACTTCGATCTGAATTTCAGGGAAAATTCAATTCACCGCGAAGCTGAATTTCCTCATGCTTCATGGTAGTGAACTGAATTTCACTGAATGGCTCTAAAAATTGTAAAAATCCTACTTACCTCATCTGTTTGAGCGTGAAGAGCTGTCCGCCGCCATCTTGATTGATGATCTCGTTCGAAATCCGGTGCACAGTGACATATGACATCACTACAAAGACCGATGTAATGACATCATCATGGGTCGCACAAGATTTTTGCTACATCTTCAATCAAGATGGCAGTTGCCAACTCTTCACGTTTAAATGGATAAGGTAAGTATGATTTATTCTTTTATTTTTTATTTTATACTTTAATGTTAACGTAAAATGCCGCGATCAGCGATGAGCACAGCATCTGAGGGCTACAATGATGGGGGTGGCGCAATCACCTACTACTTACAAAGAAATGTGCTTCATGCTGAAGTAATTCATCACAAAGCAAATTTTTTTTTAATTCGGCAAAGCAGCCAAATCGAATTTTTCAATACTTCGCTCATCACTAGTCATGTGTCATCACCCCTGCCGAGGCTCGTCTTGTTACTCCATCCATCAAACAGTTTACAGGACAAGGACCAAAAGGGAACCAGGGATCAAGTGAGTATAATCTTTTTAATAGTTACAACACACTGCTGGCTAAAGCTGGGCAACCCTTTTAACATAATAAATATACCATTCAGTTTATAGTACAAGCATATTTCCATCACAATAGTTTATATAGTGTTATATCACCTTGTACCATATGTAGACCAATAACAATCGGTATATGCTCCAAACTAAACCTAACTACCTACAAAAAACAGAGCCTTTCCATACCAAAATATAGCGTTTATTGAACAAATGCATAAATCAAAATACGATTAAAATCTACTTGACAATATGATGAGTTCACAGGAATATGATGACATCACTGGACAGCATGATTAGTTATATCAAATCAATGATCTCAAAGCAAATGGCATAATCCTATTAATATGTGCAAAATAGCTGATGTATCCCTTAACATTAAAAACAAGTCTCTAGCATAAAGTGCAAGTGGTAATGGACATAAAACAAGCTAACAAGTGCTAGTGCAGACTAAACTACTTCAGCTAGAGTTACTATCTCATCAGTATTAAATCACATACCCACCGTCTTAGATGCCACCAGGATGGTACCCACCCCGATTTTCGGCGCATTTAAGACTAAGGTACGCAAACGCGTCGGGCAGGCATCCCTCACTTTACCCTACCAACTGTCATCATGAATTCTTTCTTTTAACACAGGGTCTTCTCTCATGGGAAGCATGCACTCTTGTGCCACTTTGCTCCTCATGCCCCATGAACATTTTCATTGACAACATAGTGTCTGAGCAAAAAGCCCTCCCAGTGCCACTACCAGTTACTCACCTACTACTGGACCTCCAATGGGCATTTCCTCCCTTTTAGCAAAAACAATCAATTAAAGGGGTTTTCCAGGTTCTAGATACTGATGAACTATCCTCTAGACAGGTCATCAATACCTGATTGGCAAGGTTCCAACACCGAACACCTCCACAATCTGCTTTTCTCAGGATCTTCTGGCACCACAAAGACACAATAGATGGAGCAGGAAGCAAAAATGTCCCTCCTCTATGTAGTGGTCATACCAGGTTCCTGTAGCTTAACTCCCTTTTATTTGAGGATAGGTTTTAAATTTCAGCCATTATCCAGTGTACTTAGTGCAGGGAGAGATGTTAGTAGGCGCTAGGGACAGTGCTAGGACAGACTTGAAAACTTATATTTTGCTCAATAGAAGTTCAGGGAAAGAGCAATAGAAGTGTAGGGAAAGGATAGGGAGGAATTACTCCACAGTACTGAAGCAGAACAGGGTTCAAAGGGGTGTTTACAGCCTAGGAAATAGGAACAATCCTATTACACCTTGCTGCACTGACTGCAGATCCAAATTGCCACTATACTGATACTCATTTCAGGTTTGCAATACCTCTGTAATTCCAGCAAACCGTTCTTGTTATTGGGCTCTTATTAGCTCTTGTGCAGTGCAGTTATATACACTCACCTAAAGAATTATTAGGAACACTATACTAATACGATGTTGGACCCCTTTTGCCTTCAGAACTGCCTTAATTCTACATGAGTGTTACCCAGTGGGGTCTTCTACTGTTGTAGCCCATCCGCCTCAAGGTTGTGCGTGTTGTGGCTTCACAAATGCTTTGCTGCATACCTCGGTTGTAACGAGTGGTTATTTCAGTCAACGTTGCTCTTCTATCAACTTGAATCCGTCGGCCCATTCTCCTCTGACCTCTAGCATCAACAACATTTTTGCCCACAGGACTGCCATATACTGGAAGTTTTTCCCTTTTCACACCATTCTTTGTAAACCCTAGAAATAGTTGTGCGTGAAAATCCCAGTAACTGAGCAGATTGTGAAATACTCAGACCGGCCCGTCTCTCACCAACAACCATGCCACGCTCAAAATTGCTTAAATCACCTTTCTTTCCCATTCTGACATTCAGTTTGGAGTTCAGGAGATTGTCTTGACCAGGACCACACCCCTAAATGCATTGAAACAACTGCCATGTGATTGGTTGACTAGATAATTGCATTAATGAGAAATAGAACAGGTGTTTCTAATAATTGTTTAGGTGAGTGTATATGTTCTAAAGTCTTTTATTGGTGGGTATTAGTAGGGAAAAAGAAAAAGGGCTTATTAGCCGTTGTGTGGTGAAGTGGGAAAATAACCCCTTTTGGGGTGTATTAGTGGCAAAAAAGTATTATGTTCTAAAGCTTTTTTGGCGTGTATTAGTGGGGGAAAAAAGGGGCTTATTAGCTGCTGCGTGGTGAAATGAGAAAATTTAAGCCCTTTTTGGCATGTATTAATTCCCTTTTTATTTATTTGATCTAACAGTATGTCAGACAGAGAAGTAACGGGCCCTTCACAGGGGAGGGGTACAGGCCTAAATGTTTCTGGCGCAGGCACAGGTCGAAGAGTAAGGGGGCATGGCAGCAAGGGTCACTTTGAGACGCCTGAACTCCCAGTGTCAGCTACTGGTAGTGTCTTAACCAGCAACCCAGCAGTTCTTAAATGGTTGACTCGATCTTCAACTTCGTCGCAAGTGACATGGGACACACCCGGTGGGTTCGTCAGACACAAACCTTAGTTGGCATGGCCTGGGAGCAGGCCCAGTGCCCTCACCTGTCCTCAACCTGCCTCTGTCCTTTTCTGTTGCCAGAGAAATACTATATGCTGAGTAAGTAGTGATGAGGAGAGTGGCATGGGAGGTGGTGTTGCTAGCGGACAGGCTCCTGGCTCAGAGAGTGTTGAGGAGGACATCAGAGGATGATGTAGCCGATCGCAATTGGGAGCTGGGTGACGAAGGTGCTTCATCATCATCGGGAGACTAGGGTGGCAGCTTGCCCGTGAGGCAGCGGTGGAGCCAGCAAGTCGGTAGCATGGCCGGGAGTAATCAGGGTGGCAGAAGTGGGAGGTCAGTAGCCAAACGTGCCTGGGGTAAACCATCCACTTCGCAGGAGCCTACCGGCCCGGAAAGGAGTGGTACAGAGGTTCACAGAGGCAGTGTTGGTAGACTAGAGTGTTGGGGGTAAAATCACGGCGGTGTGGTAATTCTTTGTTAAGCCACCGGGGGAGGTGAACATGGCTATTTGTCGAATCTGTGGTCAGAAGATGAAGCATGAGCAGGGTGCCAATGTTGGCACCGCGGCCCAGCGTCAACATATGCAGCATCACAATAAAGTGGGCTGGGAGAATCGTGGCTCCAATGTGGTGGTTCACCCTGCCGCAGCAACTGCTGCATTACCCAGTGCCATGCACCCGATTTCAGGCAGTCAAGGCTCCACCACCTCAGCCGAAGGAAGCTGTCTGTACTTCCCATCATCTTCTGGTCCTAATGCTCCTGCTCCTCCTCCTCATATTCCTAGTCAGCAATTGATCACCAAAGCGATTGCCAAGAGACAACAGTATGCATGCACTCATCCAACGGCGCAGATGCTGAACGTGCTCCTGGCCAAGTTGTTGGTACTGCAGTTCCTCCCTTTCCAAGTGGTGGTGTCACTACCAGAGTTTTGAGACGTTCTCACAGCTCTGTTTCTCCACCCCTGTGATGATGTCACTACTAGAGCTTGGAGGAGTTCTCTCTGCTCTGTTTCTCTGCCCCTGTAATGAGGTCTTTACTTTCTGCTTCCTTCCTAGCTGTCCCTCGTGTGTTTGATTGCTCTGCCTTTAAATCACCCCTCCTCCTTTGCAGGGTGCGGAATATACTTTTCATTTGAGCTGTATCTCTCGCTTGAGTATCTTCACTTGTGTGATATCTTTTCACTGGACCTGTGTTCTGCTGAAGCAAGTACTTCGGATATTGTCTGCTGACTTTCGATCTGTTTTCATTGCCGCTGCAGCTCCTTCAGTTAAGTGTGCAGACATTGTGTGTTTCTGTTTGTTTGCTGACTGGATCCGAGGTGACCCCGGTTCCGTCCATATACTGAGCAGGGCACCGGTGGCCGTGCCCCTTCCACTATTGTAGGGGTTACAGTGGTCATCAGCCTTAGGTACGCGGGCATGTCTCGATCCACCATCTGGATCTGGACATGGGCTTAGCAGCATAGGGAGAGCTTTTAGGGTCTGACAGGGGTCACCCTTTATGTTCCCTAGTTTGGGTCCGGTCAGTAGCTAATTCACTGTGTATGCTCTTGTTGCTCACATACAGCCGTGACAGGTGGACTCTGCACCTTTCAGAGAACTGATGGCTTCTGCCAAGCCGAGGTGGAGAGTCCCAAGCCCTCATTTCTTTGCCAAAAAGGCAGTACCAGCCCTCTACTTGTATGTTGAACATAAGGTGGGTAAGTCGGTGTCTGCCAAAGTGCACGGCAGTGCTGATCTGTGGAGCTGTAACTAAGGTCAGGGACAATATATGTCCTTTACGGCCCACTGGGTGAATGTGGTTCCCGCACAGCTACACCAGCAACTTGGCCAGGTGACGTCCGCCTCTGCCTCCTCATCCTGTGTCCTCAGCCTCCACTGCAGGGACAATTCACAGTGCCCCTCCAGCATACCACTGCACAGGGCACGGCGGTGTCACGCTGTTCAGCACCTCGTTTTCCTGGGCGAACGGAGTCATACAGGGGAGGAACTGCTTTGTGTCCCTTATCAAGGAATTGAATCTTGGCTTTCTCGCGACAACTAAAAATCAGAACCATGGCGACCGACAACGGGAAGAACATCGTGTCGACGCTGCATCAAGGAGGGCTAAGCCATGTGCCCAAATGGCACACGTTTTCAATCTGGTTGTCAGGCGGTTCCTTAAGTCTTCCACCCATCTGCAAGACATCCTAAAAATGGCGCAGGAGCAGTACCAACAACATAAGCAGCAGCCTGAGTCTACAGTCGCTGATGAGCAGCTTTCTTCACCCGCATAGTGAAGAAACTACTTAACAGCGGCTAGACAAAGAGCAGAACCTGAACCAGCAGGTGAGGGCATACTTGGAGTGCACCCTGCCAGCCATTATTGAAGATCCGCTGGACTACTGAGCAGCCAAACTGGATTTGTGGCCGCAACTGGCAGAGTTTGCCCTGAAAAAGCTGTCTTGCCTGGCAAGTAGTGTGGCATTGAAGCGGGTGTTTAGTGCAACGGGGGCTTAGTTACCCCAAGGAGAACTCGCCTGTTCAAAATGTGGAGAGACTAACCTTTGTCCAGATGAATCAGGTGTGGATTAGCCAGGATTTCCACACACCAATGCCTGATGCATCAGGCTAGATCATCCATGCTGTCTCACCCAAACCTTGACAAAAGAGACCTGTTTCTTCTGGATACCTGCCTCAGCTACTATTCTGATGCTGCCACATGCCTGAGGCCACACATCTTATGCCAAGTGTTCCTTCTTACACCCTAAATTGTCAGCAGGTACTCTAAGTGCCACCCACCTCCATACACCTATGTCACCTTACCACTCTGTGGTCTGCTGATGCTGCTGCTACCTCAACACTATGTCACCTTGCCACTCGGTGGCCTCCTCATGCTGCTGCTTCCACATTCTCACTCTGTCAATGTGCCACTCTGTGGTCTCCTGATGCTGCTGCTACATCCACACTATATCACCTTGCCATTCTGTGGTCTCCTGATGCCGCTGCAATCTCCACACTATATCATTGGGCCACTCTGTGGACTTCTTATGCTGTTACCACCCTCCCCACTTCATGACTGTGCCACTATTTAGCTTTTTTGGCCTGATTGACATCATCATTTATTTGACCCTTCTTCTGATCTGTCAGAAGGAAGGAAAAATGAGACAGACAACGGATCCTGTCTGTGTAGCAGCTGTAAGGCCTGTATGGTCCCATGAAAATTGGCTTATGATTTGGTAGCCAAAAGCAGGAGTGGGTACAAAACACAGACGCTGGGATGCTGACCAGATCTTTTGTTGGACATTAATCCACTGAACAGGTGTGAAGCCAACCAGATTCTCTGTACCACACGAAAGTTAGCCCAAGTTCATGACACTCACGATTTAGAAGGAGACACAGAGGTAAGATATATCGGTGCCTTGTATTACGCGGGACACTCAACTATCATTTGGCCCCGCTTCCGAACAGTGCCTGTGCAGCACGTGCGACACCATAACCGATACCCAGCTCCATTCCTCAACAGTGAGTAACAAACTAACATATCGCGCAACTGTGTGGCAAAATTGAATGAAGGTCCATGTACTTACCTTTGATTCATTAACCAATATTGATCTGTAGAAAATAGAGATTAAGCTATCAGTGACATACAAACTTGGATGAATAACTAAAAACTCTCAGAAAGGTGCACATGGAGTATGCAAATGAATTGAACTAATTTCATTCATAGACTCATTATCCCGGGATAAATTTGGATACATTACATTATCTGATTTCCTGCTGAAGTTTATATAACATTATTTGGCGTTTTTGTATCAGATATTGTATCAGATGCTCATTATATACTATGTATCACACTATCTAATGATGGCGTTCGCTCAGTCGTGGTATATCGCCGATAGGTATTGTCATGACTGATTTATGTGGTGTGCGGCACACCGCCTCACTTCACATCTGTGACATTGCCCTCTGTGGCGATTTCTCACTGCTGAGACTTTTGAGTATTTACAGTGGTATTTTTAGATTTTATTGTACATAAAGGGTAAGGGTTTACAAATAAATTGTATGTTCAAAGTGATCCCAGATGCTGAATGCCGATCATTTGAAATAGATTAGTTTTAATGGTTGATGATTTGGTGAGTCATAGCGATCAGTGCACTAGTTCCATACCAGAGAACAGGAGAATCAATTTGACACCTACAAGTACAAAACACAGAAGACATGCAAATATTCCATTCATGTGTCATCTCTGTTTTGGATCCACTCCTGTTTTTTTTGGCTTTAGCAATACTGATGTATTACTGACCAAATGCTGACCGAGTGAAGGCGGATGCTCAACAGACAGGATCCATTTATTGGGGGCTTTTTGTTCTGACTGATCAGAGGAAGGGGAAAATAATCAGACGTCAACACAAACTTACTTATGTCACCATCCCCATGTCAGGGGCTGTACTTGTATAAGCATTTAATAGAACAGGTTCTGTAGACATCTATGCGAATCAGCTGACAACGGTATAAAAGAAGTGCACTCTTTCACACTATAGTGGGATCTTGGGCTTCTGCACGGTTCTTTATAACTGACGCTAACATCGACCTATAAGGCTGAGTTCACACTTGAGTTATTTGGTCAGTTTTGGCCCCGTAACTGCCCAAAGAAGTGAAGTGTGCAGTGATTCTAAGAGCGACGCCTGTCATCTGCGTGTCATACTGACTCAGTATTGATTCACTACCACAGCAGACTCACTATGCATGTTTCTGCAAGTCACAGTGTTCTACACCACTATACAAGTTCTCTGCAGCCAGGAAATAGCTTTTTTTTATTAATTCTAATCGATTTGAATATTTTAGGAAAATTCGACAAACCGACCGAATCGAATTTTTGAGAAATTCGCTCATCTCTAATGGCCAGTCATCCAAAGAAACAACAATACTGAAAATAAATTTGCAAATACATCCCTTGCTCCTTACTAGTGTTGAGCAAACCCGAACTGTAAGGAAAGGAAAGGTTCAAGCTCGAATCGGTGTTCGGGCATTTAATAAAGCTTGTTGAAAGGCAGCAGGGCAGCCAATCAACAAGCTTTTAAGCTGTGGACACTTAGAAGCCATCACAGCCATGCCTAGTAATTGCATGGGTGTGATTGGCCAGTGCATCATGTGACCCAGCCTCTATAAAAGCTGGATGACGTGTAGCACCGCCCATCAGCTCTAAGTATTGCAGGGACAGGAAGCAGGCAGCTGAAGTGAGGGAAAGTGTTAGGAATCTCATCTGGCTATTTATACTGTGGGTGACCTATAGTGATTTTTTTGTGGGTGCTATACACCAGCTTTGCACTCCTGCTAAAGAAGTATAATAATAATCTGGCTGTTAGTTCTGTGGGTGACCTATATCGATCTTTTGTGGGTGCAATGCACCATCTTTGTACCCCTGACACAAAAATATAATAGTTAATCCATTTGTTAGTTCGGTGGGTGACATATAGAGTTGAGCGAACACCTGGATGTTCGGGTTAAAGAAGTTCAGCTTCACTTCACAAAAATGTTCGGGTTCGGGATCCGAACTCGACCGAACTTGAACCAGAACCCCATTGAAGTCAATGGGGACATAAACTTTGGGCACTAAAAAGGCTGTAAAATAGCCCTGGAAAGGGCTAGAGGGCTGCAAAAGGCATCAAAATGAAGGTTAATCCCTGCAAACAAATCTTTGGAGGAGGAGGTGGAATAGGAGGTTGGGGTAGCGTCAGGTGGGAATGCTATGGGAGTTTAAGTTCTCATCACAGCCAAAAAGGATTCATGTCTGCCTGCAGTGCCACAGGCCTCATTCACAGACTCAGGGCCATGGCAACCATACATGGGAGTTGAAGATGTCATCACAGCCAAGAAGGAATCATGTCTGCTTGCAGGGCCACAGGCCTCATTCAAACATTCAGGCCCACGGGACCCACAAAGAGGAGAG
Source organism: Bufotes viridis (assembly GCA_033119425.1). NCBI lineage: Eukaryota > Metazoa > Chordata > Amphibia > Anura > Bufonidae > Bufotes > Bufotes viridis. The sequence continues at coordinate 39,002,784 of CM065589.1, forward strand.
TTAAAATCATGCCAAGACAGTATTGATTTCACCCATCAATGCCACAGGCCTCATTCACAGATTCAGACCCATGTCACCCATAAAGAGGAGAGTTACAATCATGCTAAAACAGTATTGATTTCACTCCAGTAGTGCCAAAGGCCTCATTCACTAATTCAGGACTATGGCACAAACAAAGAGGAGAGCGGTCTTGTAACAGCAACACAGGCCTCAAGTCAACCTGCAATGGAACAGACCATTATCATTTATGTAGGCCCCTGACACTCAGACAGAGAAGAGATCATTTGACAGTAAAAAGAGGTTAATGTCTCCCACCAATGCAGCAAGCGATGAAACAAAATATAGGCCCCTGACAACCAGACAATGTAGAGGTCATTTGACAGCATAAAGAGGATAATGTCTCCCACCAATGCAGCAAGCGATGAAACGAAATATAGGCCCCTGACAACCAGACAATGGGGCGGTCATTTGACAGTAAAAGAGCATAATGTCTCCCACCTATGTAGCAAGCGATGAAACGAAATATAGGCCCCTGACAACCAGACAATGAAAAAGTCATTTGACAGCATAAAGAGGATAATGTCTCCCACCAATGCAACAAGCGATGTAACGAAATATAGGTCCCTGACAACCAGACAATGTAGAGGTCATTTGACAGCATAAAGAGGATATTGTCTCCCACCAATGCAGCAAGCGATGAAACGAAATATAGGCCCCTGACAACCAGACAATGGGGCGGTCATTTGACAGTAAAAAGAGCATAATGTCTCCCACCTATGTAGCAAGCGATGAAACAAAATATAGGCCCCTGACAACCAGACAATGTAGAAGTCATTTGACAGCATAAAGAGGATAATGTCTCCCACCAATGCAGCAAGCGATGAAACGAAATACAGGCTCCTGACAACCAGACAATTAAGAGGTCATTTGACAGCATAAAGAGGATAATGTCTCCCACCAATGCAGCAAGCGGTGAAATGAAATATAGGCCACTGACAACCAGACAATGTAGAGGTCATTTGACAGCATAAAGATGATAATGTCTCCCACCAATGCAACAAGCGATGAAACAAAATATAGGTCCCTGACAACCAGACAATGGGGCGGTCATTTGACAGTAAAAGAGGATAATGTCTCCCAGCAATGCAGCAAGCGATGAAATGAAATATAGGCCCCTGACAACCAGACAATGGGGCGGTCATTTGACAGTAAAAGAGCATAATGTCTCCCACCTATGTAGCAAGCGATGAAACGAAATATAGGCCCCTGACAACCAGACAATGTAGAAGTAATTTGACAGCATAAAGAGGATAATGTCTCCCACCAATGCAACAAGCGATGTAACGAAATATAGGTCCCTGACAACCAGACAATGTAGAGGTCATTTGACAGCATAAAGAGGATAATGTATCCCACCAATGCAGCAAGAGATGAAACGAAATATAGGCCCCTGACAACCAGACAATGTAGAGGTCATTTGACAGCATAAAGAGGATAATGTCTCCCACCAATGCAACAAGCGATGAAATGAAATATAGGCTCCTGACAACCAGACAATGAAGAGGTCATTTGACAGCATAAAGTGGATAATGTTTCCCACCAATGCAGCAAGAGATGAAACGAAATATAGGCCCCTGACAACCAGACAATGTAGAGGTCATTTGACAGCATAAAGAGGATAATGTCTCCCACCAATGCAGCAGGCGATGAAACGAAATATAGGCCCCTGACAACCAGACAATGGGGCCTTCATTTGACAGTAAAAATAGGATAATGTCTCCCACCAATGCAGCAAGTGATGAAACGAAATATAGGCCCCTGACAACCAGACAATGTAGAGGTCATTTGACAGCATAAAGAGGATAAGGTCTCCCACCAATGCAACAGGCGATGAAACGAAATATAGGCCCCTGACAACCAGACATTGTAGAGGTAATTTGACAGCATAAAGAGGATAATGTCTCCCGCAAATGCAGCAAGCGATGAAACAAAATATAGGCCCCTGACAACCAGACAATGTAGAGCTCATTTGACAGTATAAAGAGGATAATGTCACCCACCAAAGCAACATGTGATTATCTGAAATGTAGGTCCCTGGCACCCAGACAGAGTAGAGTGGTTCATTCAACTTGGGGTTGCCCCCAAAATAATGGTACAATTAAAAATGAGGATTCAACAAAGAAGTGCCCTGGACTACAAGAATGTATGGTTGAGGGCGAGGCAGTTATAAATGTCTACTCTGCACAAGTCCTGTGGGATCCATGCCTGGTTCATTTTAATGAACGTGAGCTTGTCCACATAGGCTGTGGACAGGCGGCTGCGTTTGTCTGTAATGACGCCCCCAGCACCTCCAAGGCATAAAGGGCAAGCTCTGGCAATGTGGACAATTTGGAGACCCAGAAGTTGAATAGGGCAGAACCATCAGTCAGTACGTGGAAGCGTTTTCACACGTACTGTTCCACCATGTTGTTGAAATGCTGCCTCTTGCTAACACTTTCCCTATCAGCTAGTGGTGCAGTTTGCTGTGGCGTGGTGACGAAACTTTTCCACAGTTCGGCCATGCTAACCCTGCTGTCTGAGAAGCTGGCTGTGACACAGCTGCGTTGGCGACCTCTTCCTCCTCTGCCTTCGCCTTGTGCTTCCACTTGTCCCCCCGCTTGAAATGCCCTCAGGAGTGCGTCTACCAGCGTGCGCTTGTAGTCGCGCATCTTCCTATCATGCTCCAGTGCAGAAATTAAGGTGGACACATTGTCCTTGTAGCGGGGATCCAGTAGGGTGGCAACCCAGTAGTCCGCAGTCAGCACAAGTTAAGGTGTGGGCAACTATGCTGTCGTTGCGCAGGCACTGCAGCATGTAGTCGCTCATGTGTGCCAGGCTGCCCAGAGGTAACAATAAGCTGTCCTCTGCAGGTGGTGTATCGTCTGTGTCCTCCGTATCCCCCAGCCACGCTCCTGTGATGGCCCTGAGCTGCGTAGGGTGCCACTCTGCAGTGAAACCGGTTCCTCCTCCTCCTCTACCTCATGCTCATCCTCCTCGTCCTCCAGAAATGTGCCCTGGCTGTCCACATGTGTACCTGGTCTCTGCTGGTGCAGGAACCCACCCTCTGAGCCACTTCTGTATGACCGGCCTAAAACTCTGTGAGATGGCCCTCTTCCTCCTCCTCCTGTGCCGCATCCTCTTCCATTATCGCCGTAATATTTTTTTCAAGGAGACATACAAGGGGTATTGTAATGCTAACAATGGCATCATCAGCACTGGCCATGTTGGTTGAGTACTCCAAAGTGGTACACAGGTCTTGCATGCAGGCCCAGTCACTGGTGGTGAAGTGGTGCTGATCTGTAGAGCGACTGACCCGTGCATACTGCATCTGAAACTCCACTATAGCCCGCTGCTTATCGCACAGTCTCTCCAGCATATGTACGGTGGAGCTCCACTTGGTGGGCATGTTGCATATGAGGCGGTGAGCAGGAAGGCTGAAGTTACGCTGCAGACAGGCGAGCAGCAGCAGGGTGAGAACGCCAAAGCGTGCACATACAGACCACACTTTTAGCAGCAGCTCTGACATGTTTGGGTAGTTTTTAAGAAACTTTGGCACCACCAGATTCAGCACATGCGCCAGGCAAGGGATGTGCATCAAACCGGCTAGTCCCAGAGCTGCAACGAGATTTCGCCCATTATCGCAGACCACCAGGCCGGGCTTGAGGCTCACCGGCAGCAACCACTCATCAGTCTGCTGTTCTATGCCCCTCCAAAGCTCCTGTGCGGTGTGGGTTTGTCACCCAAACACATGAGTTTTAAAATCGCCTGCTGCCGTTTACCCGGGCTGTGCGGAAGTTGGGAGTGAGGTTCTTTCGATGACCGGATGTTGGGGTGGTAGAAGAGGAGTAGGAGGAGGATGATGAGGAGGAGGATGATGCGGAGTAGGAGGAGGAAGCAACAGGAAGCAACGAATAATGACCTGCGATCCTCAGTGGTGGAAGGACATGCGCCAAACCGCTATCCGCCTCGCGCCCAGTCGCCACTACGTTTACCCAGTGGGCAGTTAGGGAGATATAGCGACCCTGGCCGTGCTTACTCGTCCATGTATCTGTGGTTATGTGGACCTTGCCATAGATGGCGTTGCGCAGCGCACACTTGATTTTATCCTCCACTTGGTTGTGCAGGGAAGAGACGGCTCACCTGGAAAAGTAGTGGTGGCTGGGAACAACGTACTGGGGACAGCCACTGCCATCATCTGTTTGAAACAGTCCTTCTCCACCAGACGGAATGACAGCATTTCAAAGGCCAGTAATTTTGAAATGCTGGCATTCAGGGCCAGGGCTCGATGGTGGGTAGATGGGTATTTCCTTCTTCTCTCTAATGTTTGGGAGATGGATAGCTGAATGCTGCCATGTGATATGGTGGAGATGCTTGGTGATGGTGTCGTATGTGCTGGTGTTGGTGGAACAGCCTCTGTTTGCTGGTAGCCAGGTGCTACGTTGACGCCAAAGGTGGAGGGAGAGGCCGAGCAAGCAGAAGAAGAGGGAGCAGGAGGAACATGAAAGAGTTCCTTGTTTTTAAGGTGTTTACTCCACTGCAGTTCATGCTTTGCATGTAGATGCCTGGTCATGCAGGTTGCGCCGAGGTTAAGAACATTTATGCCTCGCTTCAGGCTCTGATGGCACAACATGCAAACCACTCGTGTCTTGTCGTCAGGACATTGTGTGAAGAACTGCCACGCCAATTAACTCCTTGGAGAAGGCCTTGGTGTGCTCGGTGCCTGGGTGCGGTGGACAGTAGCAGGCGTACTGTCTCAAGAACGGCCGCTGCGCTTTTGCACCCTGCTCCCTCATTTGCTGTGCTGTTGCCTCTGTGCGACCACCACCTCTTCCTCAGAACTGCACGCCTCACTAGCACGACCTTTAGTCCAGTCTGGGTCTAGGACTTCATCATCGTCCACATCATCTTCCACCCATTCATGACCCCTGCACATTGCAGAAATCCACAGCAGTTGGCACCAGTGTTTCGTCATCATCAGAGACGTTTTGTGGCGGTATTCCCATGTCCTCATCCTGCAACAAAAGTGGTTGAGCATCAGTGCTTTCAAGGTCTTCCTCTTCTGGGGCAGGGTTAGGTGGATGGGCTGGGTAAACCCTGCCAACAGAGTCATCAAAAAGCATGAGACTTTCCTGCATGATTTGGGGCTCTGACTGCTTGGCTGATTTGCAAGGGGGTGAGGTGGAAGACTGATGGGCATGGGCTGCAAGTGCCAACTCTGAGCTTTCTGCAGAGGACTGGGTGTTAGATTAGATACTGTGAAGGAACTGGAGGCACTGTCAGCCACCCAATCTACTATCGCCTGTACATGTTCTGGCTTAACCATCCGTAGAGCGGCATTTGGGCCTATCAAATAATGCTGCAGATTCTGTCGCCTACTCACACCAGAGGAAGGTGTTTGACTTGGAGTGGTAGTTGGCACTGAACGGCCATGTCCTCTCCCAGCAACAGGAGCTCCACCAACACCACCACGACTATGCCCACGTCCCTTATTTAATGTTCTCCTCATTATTTGCATTCACCCACCAAGCTGAAAGATTGGTCTCTCTCCAGTGTCAATTTACCTGCCACTAGTCGACAATTACGTTCGCTAAGGCAGTGCCCGTGTCATAAAAATGCTCTGTCGACCCAGAATAATGTTTTTGTGCCCAAAATACACTGATTCTCAATTTCTATGCGGAAATGTAAAATATATTTTTTGTTACACTGTATGCACAAGTGCTTTGTGGAACAAGAACAATTATTTTTGTAATAAAATACAGAAAATTAGTATTTCACTGCTGTAAATTGAAATGAATTATTTATACGCGGATGCACAACAGTTTTTTCAGCCTAAAACACGTCTTTTTCAATAAAACCCCAAAATGCAGTTTAGATATTTATACTATGTATGGACACCAGATTTGGGGACCCAGAACACGGATTTGGTCACCAAAATTCACAAATGGTTATTTAAATGACGGATGCACAACAGTTTTTTCGGCCTAAAACACGGCTTTTTTCAATAAAACCCCAAAATGCAGTTTTTAACCGCTGTACATTAACAGTAGATATTTATACTATGTATGGACACCAGATTTGGGGACCCAGAAAACGTATTTGGTCGCCAAAATTCACAAATGCAGTATTAGACTGTTATAAATTGGAAATAATTATTTAAACGACGGATGCACAACTATTTTTTCGGCCTAAAACACGGCTATTTTCAATAAAACCCCAAAATGCACTTTTTTACTGCTGTAAATTTTAATTAGATATTTATGCCGTGTATGTACAACTGCTTTGTGAAGCAAGAATATTGCTTTTTTCACAAAAAAAAGAATAATGCACTATTTCTCAGCTGTAATGTGAAATCGGTATTTAAGTGGTGTATTTCAAGATGCTCTGTGGATCAGGATTACCACTCTTTTGTCAAACAAATACACTTATGCTGTATTTCACAGCAGCAATGTAAAATAGGTGGTTGTAATGGGTATTTCAGACTGTTTGGTGGATCTTGAATAAAGTTTTTCTATAAAAAACAATGAAGCACTATTTCCATGCAGAAATATAAAATATGTCATTGGACGGTGTATGCAGAACTGTTTTGTGGACAAGGAATACGGTTTGTCCCCCAAAATTACACGGATTCTCTATTTCACCGCAGAAATGTCAAATATATATTTTGGCGGTGTAAAATAGGCTTGGTGGATCAGGATGACCACTTTTTTTTAACTAAAATACACTGATGTACTATTTAGTAGCTGAAATGGAATATACGGTTTAGTGCATAGGAAACAAAAGTTCTCTGTAGCACCACAGAGCCCAGGCTAGACAAATGGACTATGTCACCCCATGCAAAAGGCAATATAGGGGACTTGAGCAGCCATAAAAAAAAAAAAAATTTCCTTCACTAAGCTACAAAATAGGATTAGGCTGATGTCCCTGGCAGACTGGCACAGTACACTGCAGTGCCTAAAATGGCCGCCGACCCCACCTCACTAGCAGATGGATTACAAAAAAAATCGCACCTAGCTCTGCCCCAGAAGTGGAAGAGATTGAGTGCACTTATACCCAACCACTTATATTTCAGGATGTGGACATGGAGAACCACCATAGCATGTCTTTGATGATGACGAAACACAGGTGCCAACTGCTGCGGCTTTCTGCAGTGTGCAGACCGGCAAGGAGGGCAGGGGTAAGGAGTGGGTGGAAGATGATGTGGAGGATAATGAGGTCCTAGACCCCGCATAGAATCAAGGTCATGCCAGTGACGTGTACAGTTCAGAGGAAGAGGTGGTGGTCACACAGCGCCATCCGCACAGCAAAAGAGGGAGCAGGGTGAAAAAGCAGAGTGGCCGTCCCTAGTCAGTACGCCTGCTACTGCCCACCGCACCCAGGGTCTGATCACACCAAAGACAGCTGCAAGGAGTTCCCTGGCGTGGCAGTTCTTCAGACAATGTACTGATGACAAGACGCGAGTGGTTTGCATGTTATGCAATCAGAGCCTGAAGTGAGGCATAAATGTTCTAAAACTGAGAACCACCTGCATGACCAGGCATCTAAATGCAAAGCATGAGCTGCAGTGGAGTACACACCTAAAAAACACAAAAGATCTTGTCTTGCTCCCTCTTCTGCTGCAGTCTTGGGCTCTTCCTCCCTCTGGAGTGACAGTGGCACCTGCCACCCCGCAAACAGAGGATGTGGTAGCAACAACGCCACCTTCACCACCGTCACCCAGCATGTCCACACTGTCCCATGGAAGTATTCAGCTGTCCTTCCCCAAACACAGGAGAGAAAGAGGAAGTACCCCCTACCCACCAGCGATCCCTGGCCCTGAATGCCAGCATTTCAAAACTCCTGGCCTGGTGAAGATGGACACTTTTAAACACCGTATGGCGGTGGCTGTCCCACAGTACATGGTTCCCAGCCGCCATTACTTTTCCAGGTGAGCCATCTCTGCCCTGCTGAACCAAGTGGCAGACAAAAACAAGGGTACACTGGGTTAATACAGTGGCGACTGGGTTTAAGGCAGATAGCAGTTTGGCACATGTCCTTCCGCCACCGAGGATTGCAGGACGCTTCTCGTTTGACTCCATCTCCTACTCTGCTTCATCCTCAACCCCTCCTCATCCGGTCAGCGTAAAACCCCCACGACCAACTTTAGCACAGCCAGGGGGAAAAGACAGCAGGCTGTTTTGAAACTCATCTGTTTGGGGAAAAACCCACACCGCACAGGAGCTATGGACGGGCATGGAACAACAGAGAGATGAGTCGTTGATGCCACTAAGCCTCAAGCCTGGCCTGGTGGTGTGCGATAACGGGCGAAATCTCGTAGCAGCTCTGGGCCTACTCGGTTTGACGCACATCCCGTGCTATGTGCTGAATTTGGTGGTGCAGAGGTTCCTGAAAAATAACCCGATATGCCACAGCTGCTGAAGAAAGTGCAGGCCGTCTGTGCGCGCTTTCGGTGTTCTCTTCCTGCTGCTGCTCGCCTATCTTCGCTGCAGCGTAACTTTGGCCTTCCCGCCACCGTCTCATCTGCGACATACCCACAAGGTGTAACTCTACCATGCACATGCTGTAGAGACTGTGCGAGCAGCAGCAGGCGATAGTGCAGTTTTAGCTGCAGCAAGCATAGGTGAGTTGCTCTGCGGAACAGCACCACTTCACCACCAATGAGTGGGCCTCCCTGCTGGACATGTATGCCGTATTACGCTGTTTCGAGTACTCCACCAACATGGCCAGTGCCGATGACGCCATTCTCAGCGTTACTATCCCACTTCTATGTCTTCTTGAAAAACTCTTCGGGCGATGATGGAAGAGGATGTGGCACAGGAGGAGGAAAAGGGTAATTTCCACTGTTATCATGCCAGTCATTCACATGTGGCTTGGAGGGTGGGTTCCTGCACCAATAGAGGCCAGGTACACAACTGTCCAGCCAGGACACAGTTATGGAGGATGATGATGAGGAGGAACCATGTTCACAGCAGGATGGCACCTAAAGCAGCTCATGGCCATCACTGGAGCATGGCTGGGGGTTACAGAGGACACAGACGATACACCTCCCACAGAGGACAGCTTGTTGTTGCCTCTGGACAGCCTGGCACGCATGAGCGACTACAGGCTGCAGTGCCTGCTCAACGACAGCTGAGTTGCCCACATTCTAACCAGTGCTGATTACTGGGTGGCCACCCTGCTGGATCCCGCGCTACAAGGACAATGTGTCATCATTAATTCTGTCACTGGGGCGTGATCGGAAGATACGTGAGTAAAACGTACACTGGTAGACACGCTGCTGATGGCATTCCCACCTGACAGTGGGGCCTCAGTGGAAGCACAGGGCGAAGGCAGAGGAGGAGGAATAAGTCGCCAATGCAGCTGGGGCACCACCAGCACCTCAGAAGGGAGGGTTAGCATGGCCAAAATGTGGAAAAGCTTTGTCAGTTATTCTCAATATACTGAACGGCACTTCCACAAAAGGAGGATATCACTTGTCCTCTAGTTGGTGCTACGTGAAGGGGCTATAAGCCCAATTTCAAGGCAAATAAAGTTCCACGGCACTCAACCAAAGTTCGGGTCCCCATTGGCTCTAATGGGGTTTGGGTCAAGTTCGGTCCCGAACCCCAACTTTGACCTGAAGTTCGGCCAAACTCGCGAACCCGAACATCCACGGGTCCGCTCAACCCTACTCCTTACACCTCCTTGCATACTTCAGCAAAAGCCCACATGAGTAGTCCCAACTCAGTAGAAAGGGGGACAAACTAAAAGCTAAAAGACAAACTAGTTGATATATGAAAACAGAAATGTAATTTATTCAGACTAGATACAAGAGGAGGTCACAAGCAATTTGGGTCAACAGGTATGAGCAGGAGAACAACTATAAATGGTACCAGACAAGGGCCATAGGACTTTCTCCTTTCCGACTGGGGCCAACAGCCACATGTCCTGCTCATGCCCTATTTCCCCATGACCTATGGACATTGGTGGACTACAGTGAAGTATTGCACCTTGTTTATATTAGCCTGTGGCTGGGAAGCAGATTGTTGAATCAGAAACCTCCCCTTACTGCTCTGCCTGGAATAAAGACCAGTCAAGTCAAAAATTGTCCCATAATCTTGTATGTTGCAATCAAATATGAAGGATACTTGCCTGATTTTTACAATATTATTTGTTTCGGGAGGTTACAGTGCTGCTGGCAGATACTATTAGGTGAATCCAATTTCTGAATTGGCTTTGCAACAAAGGAAAGTTTGCTTTAGGTTTTATTTATCATTTCATATTCATTTTATGGCTGTTTTCAATTATGGGATGTTAACATAAATCTAGTTAATAGCCACTGAGTACTTATCTCTATTAGACATCTCTTGTAAGTGGTAAATTATCTGACCATTCTCAGCAAAATTATTTAAATGTTATTACCATCTTCAGTTTGTGACTAAATAAAACACAGACCATTAATCTATCTGGGAAGGCAGACCTATTCAGCAAATAAGCCACTACTTATTCTGACATCACAGATAGGGATGTTCGGTTCGACGGGTTCAGCCGAACTTCGGGTGAAACTTGACCCGAACTCGAACCCAAACTCCATTGAAGTCAATGGGGAAGTGAACTTTGGTGCACTAAAATGGTTGTAAAATAGTCATAGTAAGGGCTAGAGGGCTGCAAAAGGAAGCAAAATGGGGGTAAGAGCAGTCCAATTGCCATGCAAACGAATGTGGATAGGAAAATGAATAAAAATAACATAGAATAGAAAAAATAAAAATTATAATCTTTAACTAGGAGGCGGAGGTCAAAGTGGAGTAGGAGCTTGAGTATATAATCCCATACAGCAGTATGTACGCGCCTGTTGGTATATCAGCATGGGAACGCCTCAGTGTTAGAATATACTGTCGAATTGGAAAAACTCTGATACGATGGTATATTTTAACTTCAAGCCTCCCCATCACCATGTTAGAATATATCATCGGATCTGAGTTTTCACGATAGTGAAAACTCAGATCCGAAAAGCTGGCTGTTTTTGGGAACCAGACACCCTCTCCTCTTCCGAAGCAGAGGGTGCCTGGGGTTCTCCCATTGACTTACATTTTGCTTAATGGCACACAAGCACATGCAGTGTTCGGCCAAATACTCGGCTGAACACGAGCATGGCAATGCTCAAACCGAACACCGGTTCGGCCGAGCATGCTCGCTCATCACTACCACTGAACTAACAGACAGATTAACTATATTAATTTCTCTGTCACATATGCAGTGTACGTGTATCTCACACCAAAAATGGGTATATGTCACCGGCCGAACTAACAGTCAGATTAACTATATTAATTTCCCTGTCACATATTCAGTGCAGATGTGTCTCACACCAAAAATGGGTATATGTCCCCCACCGAACTAACAGAGGATTAACTATATTAATTTCCTTGTCACGTATGTAGTGCAGGTGTACCTCACACAAAAAATGGGAATATGTCACCCACCGAACTAACAGACGGATTAACTATATTAATTTCCCTGTCACGTATGTAGTGCAGGTGTACCTCACATCAAAAATGGGAATATGTCACCCACCGAACTAACAGACGGATTAACTATATTAATTTCCCTGTCACTTATGCAGTCGCGTGTATCTCACACCAAAAATGGGTATATGTCACTGGCCGAACTAACAGATGGATTAACTAATATATTTTTGTGTCAGGGCTCAAAAATGGTGCATTGCACCCACAAAAAATAGTTATAGGTCGAATTTACAGCCAGATTTATTATTATATTTCTTTGTCAGGGGTGCAAAGCTGGTGTATTGCACTCACAAAAAATCATTATAGGTCACCCACAAAACAAATAGCTAGATTCCCAACACTCTCCGTCGCTTCAGCTGCCTGCTTCCTGTCCCTGTACTACTCAGAGCTGATGGGCAGTGCTACACGTGATCTAGCTTGTATGGAGGCTGGATCACATGATGTAGCGGCCAATCACAGTCATGCCATTACGAGGCATGGCTGTGATGGCCTTTAAGTGCCTACAGCTTAAAAGCTTATGATTGGCAGCCTTTCAAAGCTTTATTAAATGCCCGAACACTGAACCCGAACTTTTCCAGCAACGTTCGGTCCGGGTAACCGAACTCGCAAAGTTCAGTACAGACCCGAACTTTACAGTTCGGGTTCGCTCAATACTACTCACAGACTAGCAGCAAGAGCATTGAGTATGTGCAGTGCCATCAGGATTAATGACCGTCCTTATTTTAAAGGATGTACCCTGACATTAACGTAGGAGAGATTTTATGAGTCATACTGTAAATGACAGGGCTTGCTCTAAAATTTCTAAGAACTGCAAAGAGTGTGTTCAGGTGAATTTATCGGTAACCTTTTCATTCAATATCAGTCTGGTGGAAACTAGTGTTAGGTGCGAATAATCGAATTTTGAATTTTAATCGTGAATATCGCAACCTCGAGAATTCGCAAATATTTACAATATATATATATTCGTATTTTCGAATATTCTACTTTTTTTTCATCAGTAACCTCCCTTTTGATATAGTGTAGCTGTGCAGAGTGTTAGGTAGTTTGATAGGTTCCTCTGTCAACACATACATGTTACATAAATATTGGTGTATGTATGTATGCATGCTACATACATACATACATAGTGCTGTGATGTCACAAGTTCACAACAATACCTAGTGCACCAATCACTAATATGTAGTCAGATCTGCTAAAATGTGAAGTTGCACGTATTGCACAAAAATATGCGCATCATTAATTGCCGATTTTGCAATCGTGAATATATCGGAGCACTCTATCTGCATATAAAGCTATTGTACTAATGTTCTTCCGTGCCAACCATTTTCTCAAGTCTCAGGAAACTTCTAACAGCTTCAAAAATGTAGCTATAGTGACCCACGCCTGTTTTCGCGCGCATTATGCGCATATTACATTGCCGATTTTCGCAATCAAAAAAATAACTGCGAATATCGTGAATTCGAATATTGCCCCTGCCACTCATCACTAGTCGAAACGACACAACAAAGCTAGAAGCCTTATTTTTCAGGTAAGACAAGAACATGCATAGCGCAAATACAGCCAAGTGGCAGACAAACTATAATTGATCCATTACACTACTGTAAAGTACACGATGGGTTCAACCTACAGGTTCTTTTGATAGTGCTGACAGAGGCACGTTAACTTTCTTTGCAGCACACAAAACTTTTACTTTACAATATATTACACCTCTGGCTGGGCAGAAGGGGTTAGGTCAAGAATTTGGCATTGGGAGTAAGGGCTTTCCATTTTTGCCTCAGGCAGCACGAAGGCTATGTGCTTCTTTTCCCTGGCCACAAAGCTCTGAGGGAAGGGGCCCAAGCTGAACTCTTGCACCAGGGCCCATTAGCCTTTAGCTACATCCCTTTTTCAGAACATATTTACAGTCTCATAAAGGCACACTATGCTTAATGGTTGCAGTTTGTCACATGATAGTACATATTCTAGGTGGTTATATATCTGCAGTTCAGAGGCATAATAAGCATATTGTTACTCACATAGAGACATAATGCTTGCAACTATTTACAGTCCATGGTTAAATTCCATTAACAAGACCCAGTGGCTATGTTAAGCTAGTATTGCCAGATGGTGGTTTCTTGATCACTGTAAGCATGTGGACCTCTACGCTATTATGTATCCTATCCTCTTACACCTTCAGCCTCTTCATATATGCTTTTGTCAATGTATGGTGGTCAATGTATGGGTCAACAGCTCTAGCTCTTCCTCTCCTGACAGTTTCTCATCTCTCTTATGTCTCAAAGATACACTGCCAGACACAGATGGGATTTATCCAAAGAAATTCTTTAAGGCACAGCATTATTTTATATCCATAGATATATTCTATGAGGCTAAAGAAGAAAAGAGCAAAGCTCAAGTTAGACTAGTTAGACTTCCATAGGCCTTATGAACTTTTAGAGGCCCCTCACTAACAAGTACATAAACATTAGCAAAGGAAAAATTACCAGAAGATTATGATGCTTTCTCTTCTACAATAAATAGGAAGGGGTTGGGAGGTAGAAAACTAATACTAGAGCTTCCTATCCCAAGATGGCGCCAACTGAACCAGTACCAACAAATTACATTGTGATGTCATTTGATATCACAAAATGTACTAGTTAAAGTTTAAACCACTAGATCTTGGGCCATACAACTTCTCTCTCTCTCTCTCTCTCTCTCTCTCTCTTAGCACATCCTAAAAATAAAGCAAATGAGCAGTAGTACGTTGTTGTGGTGAAAAGTACAAAAGTAAAACCAAGCACCATGCAACAGCACTCACTGAATATATAGCTTATATATTTTTCTAATCCTATATTCACAATATAAATATATATGAGGTACTTAGCAAATATATTTTGATAAATATAATTTGTGACCAAACACTACGTCAAGGTGACCTCTTTTAGATAGAACTCTACTCTATAATGACTCTTCTGTTTGTACCAATAACATATAAATATAATATATATACAGTGTTTGTAGGGTGCAGTTGTGTTTGGTTTTGTATTTTTATCCATGGTGACGTGCACCTGTGCATGTATTTCATTTTACGGGATGTGCTGACTAACTATGTGTTTTGTTTTTGCAGTATTTATTTGGAGATGTGGCAGCTTCCATTTTGGTTGTGCACTCATAATTACTCCTCTCTCCCCAGGCTGTTGGTAATTATAGCAGTGTATAGCTACTGGATCTTACTTTCCCTGAATTCATATGAAGCCTATTGGCAGAAGGAGAGGAGTCATTATACAGTAGAGTCCCATCTAAACGAGGTCACCTTGCTGTGGTGGATGGGCACAAATGATTTTAATTAAAATATATTAACTAAGTACCACATATTGAATTATGTAATAAATGTAGTCTTAGTAAACTTTATAATCTATATCATTTTTTCTCAACTCCAGTCCTCAGGGCCCATCTTCTGCTCAATATGAAGGAAATCCTGAAACCATGACACGTTGGGGGCTCATGAAGACTGAAGTTGAGAAACATGGAGCTACATGTTTAATGTTTGCAGAGTGATTTTGCATTTGTTTGGTTTTGCAATTGTGGGTAAACCCCTGAAAAGGTTATTTTTGTGTAAGTCGGATTTTATATAATATGCTTTACACATAGGCACTGAAAACCAATTGGCTCTAAGTATGGCTGTGCAGCTTTCTGCCTGTTTATACATTAACCACACCAATAGCTGATCTCAGGGAGACCAGCTACAAAAAACACAGCGGAGCCTCATTTAAGAGTCTCACACAGCAATCCGAAGTGCAAAGCTCCCTGGGAAACAATAATATGCAAAATAAATGTGGAGTCCCAGTTATGCGTCTACAACACAATGAAAGCCAGATATCCCTCAAAGGAAGAAAAACCGGGCAAAGGGGTGTCTCCATTACAGAGATCACCAAATCCACCATATTAAGTGGCCCCTATGTCAAGATCCCACTTTTTTACAAGCTTTAAGGATGTGACGGGGAAAACCTAAGCCAGTTATCCATCCACAGACAGCTGTTTCGGGGTGTTGCCCCTCATCAGTGTGGAGTAGGATTCTGGCTAACCAGGAGCAATGCCTCGGAGACTACTCAAACACACCAATAGCTGATCTCAGGGAGACCAGCTACAAAAAACACTGCAGAGCCTCATTTAGGAGTCTCAACACAGCAATCCGAAGTGCAAAGCTCCCTGGGAAACAATAATATGCAAAATAAATGTGGAGTCCCAGTTATGGGTCTACAACACAATGAAAGCCAGATATCCCTCAATGTTCATGCATT
This sequence comes from Bufotes viridis, assembly GCA_033119425.1. NCBI lineage: Eukaryota > Metazoa > Chordata > Amphibia > Anura > Bufonidae > Bufotes > Bufotes viridis. The sequence continues at coordinate 39,018,598 of CM065589.1, forward strand.
AGTAAGAATCTTTAATCTCTAATTTGTTAGTTTGCTTATTAAAAATAAGCATATACATTAAATTAATATCAGAAGACCTTATTGATTTAGAGGGATTGGTTGACCACTTTGTGTGTAGGGGCACCTCCCAACTTTCTTCTGACATAAGATTCAGGGCAGAAAAGGACTGGCTATTCTGGATCCTTTTTGTATTGGTGAGAGAAGTGACTGCCATAGATATCTGGCAGCGATATTCTCCCCATCCACAATACATACACACTTAGTCTAATCTGGTTTTTACATTTATGGGAGGGTTGAGTGAGAGATCTAAAATATATGGTCAGTTTAAGAGCTTTCTGGGAAAATAAAAATAAAGCCCACCTTTCCTTTTGTGTTTCCCTATACCTATGTGGAGGGTGCATGGGACATGTGCCATAGGGCCTCCACCATCAGTTTGGTGATTTTATTGAGTTGAAAACAGATGGACATATGGCCATTGATGCAGGGACGGGCTGCACCTCAATGGGGAAGGGGCAGCCGTGTTGGGGAGAAAGATGGCTAGAAGGTTAGAGGAGTGTTTAAACTAGGGACTGGGGGAGAGAAATTACATTATAGGAGGGGAAGATAGTGCAGATAGAGACCGGGGCAAGGTAGTGGGACTGGGGGAGAAATGGAAGGAGGGACTAGAAAAGTTCAGAAGGAAAGGTGTAGGGCAAAAATATGCATAAACCTCTCAAATGTATGTATACTAATGCCAGAAGCCTGACTAATAAAACTGGGGAACTGGAATTAGTGATGTGTGAGGAGGATTATGACATAGTGGGAATAACTGAGACATGGCTGGATGATAGCTATGACTGGGCAGTTAATGTACAAGGTTACAATCTGTTCAGAAAGGATCGTCAAAACCGGAGAGGGAAGGGGTCTGCCTTTACATAAAGTCCTGTCTAAAGCCCACACTCCGGGAAGACATCTGTGAGGGACACGAAAATGTGGAGTCATTGTGGGTGGAGATAAATGGAGCCAAAAACAATAATAAATTACTAATAGGAGTTTACTATAAACCACCTAATATACCAGAGTCACTAGAAAATCTATTACTAAGCAGAGATAAACAAGGCGGCAAACAATAATCAGGTGGTTATTATGGGGGACTTCAACTACCCAGATATAGACTGGAAAACTGAAACCTGTACATCCCATAAAGGAAACAGGTTCTTGGCAATAGCCAAAGACAATTACCTTTCCCAAATGGTTCAGGACCCAACTAGAGGGACGGCCATACTGGACTTAGTATTAACCAATAGACCTGATAGAACAACAGACGTGCAGGTCGGGGACACCTGGGAAATAGTGACCATAAAGTAATAACCTTCCAATTATCCTTTAAACGAGAGTTTCTACAGGGAGGAACAAGAATACCGGACTTCAAAAAAGCAAAAATTTAGCCAACTAAGAGAGGCCATAGGCCCAATTAACTGGGACATAGTCCTCAAAAATAAAAATACAACCACAAAATGGGAGATTTTTAAAAGCATTGTAACATCAAATTGTGATCGATGCATACCTTATAGAAATAAAAGGCTAAGAAATAAGAAGAAACCAATGTGGATAAATAGAACCGTAAAAAAGCAATAAATGACAAAAAGAAAGCATATAAATCACTGAAACAGGAGGGGAGCCAGGAAGCACTGATAAACTATAAGGAAAAAAATAGAATATGTAAAAACTAATAAAAACTGCCAAACTAGAGACCGAGAGATTAATTGCCAAAGAGAGCAAAACTAACCCTAAAATGTTTTTCAATTATATAAATGGTAAAAAATATAAACCTGAAGGAGTCGGCCCTCTACATAGCAATGAGGGGGGAGTTGCAGAAAGCAATGAGGATAAAGCCAAGCTATTAAATATTTTCTTCACCACTGTTTTCACTGAGGAAAATAAACTGTCAGATGAAATGCAAAATGTAAAAGTAAATTCCCCTTTAAAAGTGCCCTGTCTGACCCAGGATGAAGTACAGCAGCGACTTGAAAAGATTAAAATAGACATAATCGCCAGGACCAGATGGCATACACCCCCGTATCCTAAGGGAATTAAGTGATGTCCTAGCCAGACCCTTATTTTTGATATTCACGGACTCCATACTGACAGGGAATGTTCCACCAGACTGGTGTATAGCAAATGTAGTGCCAATATTCAAAAAGGGTCCAAAAACAGAGCCTGGAAATTATAGGCCGGTAAGTTTAACATCTGTTGTGGGTAACCTGTTTGAAGGTTTTGTAAGAGATGCTATCTTGGAGTATCTCAATGAAAATAAGCAAATTACACCATATCAGCATGGCTTCATGAGGGATCGGTCATGTCAAACTAATTTAATCAGTTTCTATGAGGAGGTAAGTTCTAGACTTGACAGCGGCAAATCAATGGATGTCGTATATCTGGACTTCTCCAAAGCATTTGACGCTGTACCACATAAAAGGTTAGTATATAAAATGAGAACACTTGGACTAGGAGAAAATATCTGTATGTGGGTAAGTAACTGGCTCAGTAATAGAAAACAGAGGGTGGTTATTAACGGTACACACTCAGATTGGGTCACGGTCACTAGTGGGGTACCTCAGGGTTCAGTATTGGGCCCTATTCTCTTCAATATATTTATTAATGCTCTTGTAGAAGGCTTGCACAGTAATATATCAATTTTACAGATGACACTAAACTGTGTAAAGTAATTAACACTAAAGAGGACAGTTTTCTGCTACAGAGGGATCTGGATAGATTGGGGGCTTGGGCAGAGAAATGGCAGATGAGGTTTAACACTGACAAATGTAAAGTTATGCACATGGGAAGGAATAATGCAAGTCACCCGTGCATACTAAATGGTAAAACACTCAGTAACACTGACATGGAAAAGGATCTAGGAATTTTAATAAATAACAAACTAAGTTGTAAAAACCAGTGTCAGGCAGCTGCTGCTAAGGCCAATAAGATAATGGGTTGCATCAAAGGGGCATAGATGCCCATGATGAAAATATAGTCTTACCACTTTATAAATCACTAGTCAGACCACACATGGAGTACTGTGTACAGTTCTGGGCTCCTGTGAACAAGGCAGACATAGCAGAGCTAGAGAGGGTTCAGAGGAGGGCAACTAAAGTAATAACTGGAATGGGGCAACTACAGTACCCTGAAAGGGTATCAAAATTAGGGATATTCACTCTAGAAAAAAGACGACTGAGGGGAGATCTAATAACTATGTATAAATATATCAGGGGTCAGTACAAAGATCTCTCCCATCATCTATTTATCCCCAGGACTGTGACTGTGACGAGGGGACATCCTCTGCGTCTGGAGGAAAGAAGGTTTGTACACAAACATAGAAAAGGATTCTTCACGGTAAGCGCAGTGAGACTATGGAACTCTCTGCCTGAGGAGGTGGTGATGGTGAGTACAATAAAGGAATTCAAGAAGGATCTGGATGTATTTCTGAAGTGTAATAATATTACAGGCTACAGCTACTAGAGAGGGGTCGTTGATCCAGGGAGTTATTATGATTGCCTGATTGGAGTCGGGAAGGAATTTTTTCCCTTAAGTGGGGAAAATTGGCTCTACCTCACAGGGTTTTTGCCTTCCTCTGGATCAACTTGCAGGAAACAGGTCGAACTGGATGGACAAATGTCTTTTTCGGCCTTATATACTATGTTACTATGTTACTATGTTACATGTTTTGCTCAGCTTAAATTGGTTGTTCACTTTGGACAATCCTTTGGCCATAGACTGATTATAAAGTCAGCGATCATCTGTAATCTGTGGTGAAACATAGCAGTAAGTGTTTAATTTCCCTGCAGCGCCACCACAAGAGAAATTAGGCATTACAACATGGCATTCAAATCTATAGATTAGCTATATAATATAGGACAAGACAGGTCCTTTAGAGTAAGAGATGCTTTTGGTAACTGCTCTCACCACTGCTTAATAGATGAGAATAGTAAACAGGTACCCCCTTCCTTAAACTTAGAATTCCCTATTACAGTAAGTAGTAGAAAATAGCAATTCTATTACTTCTTGATATTTTCCATACTTTATGCTTTTCCATTATTGTATTAATAAAACTTACAAACTTTTAATACATAGTAAACACAAGTTTAGTAAGGATAAAATATTATCACCCAAACAGCTTAAACATCTTACCTTGTACATTTTTGTTTTCTCCCTGTAACTTATCTGTGTGAGTAGATAATTACATTTTCATTATTTACACAATTTTGAATTATTGAACATTGTAAACATTTAAAATGCATTGCATAGAACAAGAAGTCGCAAAGAAAGCAACAAGATCATAAATACGTTTTATAACGGCTAACTTAAAGTTGCAGATCCAGATTTATTAGAAAATTGTTGAAACCTCCGGAGACGAATGAAAACAACAGACTTGGTTGCAGAAATAGCCAGAATTTGGGGTACATTAAGGTAAACATATAACTAATTTTAAAGTTAAAAAATTATTATCACTCAATAAATATTTTATTTTAGCAACAAGCAACAGAACAGAATATTACAGAACAAAAATATATTAGAAACCAAGTAATACTTCCTCAGGGAGGCAGGACCAGAAATGTAGATGATGTTTGAAAATGTAATACAACTATTACCTAGTCTTTACATGGTGACCCTGACCTGAAATATTGGTAACATCTTAAAAAATAATACTACACAGATATAGCAAAGTCTCCTCTTTTTCCATGGGAAACCAGAACTGGAATTCTAGTAACATTTTAAAAATAATACTATATTGTTAAGTATCTATTTCTTCTTATTAGCACATGCAAACTTTCTATCCAATGGTGACCAGGATCTGAAATTCTGATGGCTTTTTTTTTTAATAATGATTTACAGCTGTTACTAACCCTCTGCATGTTCATGGGCTGGGAACGCTGGTGCTTTTATACTATAGATAATACTATGCTATGATTACTAAGCCAGTATTTCTTCTCCATAGTGACTAGACCAGACAATGACCAATGAATGCTGTAAAATTTATAACGTAAAAACTCAGAGGCAGTATTGCTGTTTTTCCCATCTCCCTCCCAAAAAGAGTTAATAAAAGTTAATCAGAAAGTTATGTGTACCCCAAAATGGCGCCATTAAAAACTACAACTTGTTCTGCAAAAAACAAGCCCTCATTCAGCTATATAAATGGAAAAATAAAAAGGTTATAGCTCTTGCAATGCGATGATGAAAACGCTTGGTCAGTAAGGCCTAAAACAGGCTAGTCACTAAGGGATTAAGCATTATCTACATGCCTTTAAGGGTAAAAACAAAAACAGAAAGCTTTTATCCACACCAATAAACACCCCTGGTGCATTAAACTCACAGAGACAAAAAGTGATTTCCAAAGAGTTTTGATACTATTATAACATAGCATTGAGATACAGAGGGATGCTGTGAAGTACTCAGGAGACCCATCTGCTGTGACTATATTTTTAAACTCCATACAACTCCCCACTCTTACACAACCAAAGCTACTTTTAACTTCACCCTTCACCACCAAAGAACTGACTAGGGTCTTGGCCCTAGGCCCTTTAACTTCACCCTTCACCACCAAAGAACTGACTAAGGTCTTGGCCCTGGGCCCTACAGTTTTATACAAAAAAAACATTCAAAGAACTTTTGTTGCCCAGGCCTTTAACAGTTTGTAATGTCCTTCTCATGAGGGACACCAAGCATAAACAATTTCTAGAGGCTTTCATTATTTCAAGCTATATTCCCATCTCCTTACTTAACGTAGATTTAAAAGGGTAGCCAACATACTTATCACTAGAATTGCCCATGTTTTGTCAGATTTAGCGGGACCTAAATAAGCAAAATTCGTAGCTGGCAGATAAGGTAAACTTAACACTATTGGATTAAGCCATGCTATCTACTAGGATAAAAAACACAATCTTCCACAGATGCTATTAGGTATAGGGATGAGCGAACCCGTGTAAGTTCGAGTTTGCCAGGTGTGGACAAACTTCAGGTCAAAGTTCGGGTTCGGGACCCGAAGTTGACCTGAACTTGACCCTGAACCCGAACCCCATTAAAGTCAATTGGGACCCAAACTTCACTTTATTATTTTCCGTTATAACATGGTTATAACAGAAAATAATAGCATTCTTAAGACAGAATGCTAAAAAAAAGGGCCATTAAGGGGTCAAAAATAATAAGAAAACTCACCTCATCCACTTGATCGCGCAGCCGGTATCCTCTTCTTCCTTCTTTCTGCAGCACCTGTGGTGATCGCGGTCACCGCAGGTCCTTCTGTCTTTATTCAGCAGGACCTGTGATGATGTCACCTCGCTCATCATGTGGTGAGCGCGGTGATGTCATCGCAGGTGCTTTTGCAGGTCATGCAGAAAGAAGAGGACACTGTCTGCATTATCAAGTGGATGAGGTGATATCTTTTTTATTATTTTTAATGGCCATTTTATTTAGCATTCTGTCTTAAGAATGCAATTATTTTCCGTTATAACTATGTTATAATGGAAAATAATAAAATTACCCAAACACCGAACCCCAACCCGAACTTCAGTGAAAAAGTCCGGGTTTGGATCCTGGTACCCGAACTCGCAGAGTTTGGTATGAACCCGAACTTTGCAGTTTGAGTTTGCTGAACCCTAATTAGGTACAAATGCTGAAAAAGCATTTGATCGAGTAAATTTGCAACTTGTGGACAACACGTTAGAGAAATTCCAATTAAACCCCTTCCACCACCAAGAGCAAAACAGCAATGCAGCTACATGAGAAGAATCTGCATAACTAATCATATGCTAAATAGTTGCAAGTCCAATTAATGTATGAGATAGCCAAGATGATTGTCTATAAAATGATGGTAGTCTAACGTTTGAAGCTGTAGTGGATGGTGAGATACAGGTATAGAGCCTGAAAGTCAAGAGTTCAAATCCTTTTGCTTATCAGCAGAGATGAGCGAACACCTGGATGTTCGGGTTCGAGAGGTTCGGCCGAACTTCCGGAAAATGTCCGGGTTCGTGATCCGAACTCAACCCGAACTTCATCCCGAACCCGAACCCCATAGAAGTCAATGGGGACCCGAACTTTTGGGCACTAAAAAGGCTGTAAAAGACACCCAGAGGGATAATATACCGCAATAAACGCATTGCGATTACAACTTTGAGCTAACGATCACCATGGGAACGCCTCCTCCAGTAGAATGTACTGTCAGATCTGAGAATTAAGCTGAAATCGCAATGTGATTCTTATATATTTGCTTAATCGCATTGCGATTTCAACTTAGCATTGCTAAATAATTCCATCCATATCGTTAACTTACTGAGTCAGTAAGTTAACCAATATGGATGGAATTATTTAGCAATGCTAAGTTGAAACGGCAATGCGATTAAGCAGATATATAAGAATCGCATTGCGATTTCAACTTAATTCTCACATCCGACAGTACATTCTACTGGAGGAGGCTTTCCCATGGTGATCGGTAGCTCAAAGTTGTAATCGCAATGCGATTAAGCAAATACATAAGAATCACATTGCGATTTCAACTTTTTAGTACTTAACTTTTAAAATCGTACACCACTTTAAGTTCCAAAGTTGCAATCGCGTTCGAATAGAACTTAAAGCTGTCTCTTAGTCAGTTTTAGTATTGGTGTGCTGTAATAGAAGTTACATTCGTACGCGAATATAACTTAGAGCAATACAGTCAACTTTACACTGTTAGTTTTATTATCGCGATAATACAACTATTCAAGAATCGTGTACGTGCGTCTGTACGTGTGTGCGTTACCTCGGATCGGATCGAGAGAGACGAGAGTGGAGATTGGTGACTGTCCCAGCGATTATGGCGAAAAGTAATTTCTCTAAAGAAGAGCTGGATTTCTTAATAACTGTAAGTAATTGAACTTAGTTAGTGTGTAATTCAGTAATGTGATTTAAACTTATAAATGATTTTTATTAGCCAAGAAGCCTGCAGGCCTTCACTGATCTCATAACTGCCTTACACATGTCCTACTGCTTGGTGACATAAACTCATCACAGGCTTTAGCAGACTGCACAACTACATGAGTGATTAGTGAAAGACACTGCTAAAGGGGTGGCAATGTTCAAGTCACTTTTAAAGGGATGACGATGTTCAAGTCACTTTTAAAGGGATGACGATGTTCAAGTCACTTTTAAAGGGATGGCGATGTTCAAGTCACTTTTAAAGGGGCGGCAATATTCAAGTCACTTTTAAAGGGATCGCAATGTTCAATTCACTTTTAAAGGGATGGCGATGTTCAAGTCACTTTTAAAGGGGCGGCAATATTCAAGTCACTTTTAAAGGGATCGCAATGTTCAAGTCACTTTTAAACGGATTGCAATGTTCAAGTCACTTTTAAAGGGGCTGCAGTGATCAAGTCACTTTTAAAGGGGCGGCAATGTTCAAGTCACTTTTAAAGGGATGGCGATGTTCAAGTCAGTTTTAAAGGGATGGCGATGTTCAAGTCACTTTTAAAGGGGCTGCAGTGTTCAAGTCACTTTTAAAGGGGCGGCAATGTTCAAGTCACTTTTAAAGGGATGGCGATGTTCTACTCTTTGACTGTTTTGATATTAAATGTTATTTTTGATGGTTCTTATGACTATGATAACTAATAATTGTATTTTAGAACTGTGGGATTACATGATTTAATTGTTATCTTGCAGGAAATGTTGGAGAAGGGTACGACCGCAGAAGGTCAAGGGGCGAAAAGCAGGCCATAGTGCGGAGAATTGCTTTCCATCTGTGGCAGAAGCATGGGTGCACTCATTGGAAGGATGCGATTCTAAAAAGTGGTCAGATCTGAAGCGCCACAGGATGGATCTGATCACTAAGATCAGAGATAAATCTTTTCCAGGTACAATACTTATTTGCATAACTGAGCAGATAGATAACAATATGTTGGTGAGAGAAATAAGTATTTTAACCCTTTACAATAAATCACTTAGTACAGTGGTGTTGAACTGATGGGAAAGGGTGCTAAAGGTGGCAATATGAGACTCTTTCTGGGCCACATATGTTTTTGACTTTACACAGTTGACTTTGGCCCCTGAAGCTTGTCCAAACTCCTCGCACGTCTGGACGAGTGTAACATCATGGTCAAAGGTCACATAGGTTCTCAAGTGTATACTTTTGTCAACTTATATTTCCCTAATGTTAAACAAGCCCAATGGCTGGCGGATATTTCTCCGCCTGTCGCCTTCTTTCAGGAGGGAATAGTGATCCTTGGCGGCGATTTTAATGTTTCCCTATTCCCTAGTTTAGACTCCTCTTCCCGCAAATCCTCTCATTCTGCCCGCGCCTTAAGGAACATGGGGGCATTTTACTCTCATGTCCATGGTACCTACCACCTTATCGACTACCTCTTCATCTCCAAAATTCACCTCCATCTCTGCCGTAGTGCCGACATTGGTTCCATCCATATGTCTGACCATTTAATTGGCGCCTCAACGAGTCCCTCCTGGGTGACCCTAAAACAGCGGAAAAAGTGTCCACCATTTTAGAAGAATATATCTCCCTAAATAAATATCACCCTAAACCCTCTGGGATGCCCACAAACCCTATATTAGAGGCCAGTTTATAAGCATCAGCTCCTATATAAAAAAAAATTTAGAGAGGAGAAGATAGATTCTCTTCTGACTAAGATTCTAAATCTTGAATACCTCCATAAACGAGACCCGTCCGATTCCCACCTCCAGGCACTTACTAGTGCCAGAGCGTAACTGAAAGCCTATTACAGACTCGCTCAGCCAAATACTTTCTAAATTCTCAGCATAAATTCTTCGCCCATGGCGACAAGGCCTCCAAATTTCTAATTCATAGAATTAAAGCTAGAAAATCGAGTAATTATATTCACCAATTAACATCTCCAACTGGTAACGCTACCTTCTCTACGACACTAATCGCTAAACAAATTAAAGACTTTTATGAAAACTTGTATAATCTCCCCCATGCTCTCATATCGGACTCCCACACCTCCTTAGTTAAAGACCTCTTAAATTCCCTCAATCTCCCTACCCTCTCCCAGAAACATTCGCTACGACTCCTTTCACCCCAGAGGAACTACTTGACGCCTGCGTCATCTCCCTTTGGGGAAAAGTCCAGGCCCCGATGGACTTCCAGCCCTGTATTTTAAAAACTTTAAGAGGCAACTCCTTCCTCTCTTCTTAGAGGTCTGTAACCTCTCCCTTTTGGGTACCCCCCTTTCTAGGGACATGTTGACTGCAGACATCACGCTTATACCGAAGGAGGGAAAGACCATAGTATTTGTGCTAATTACAGGCCCATTTCTTTGCTCAACATTGATCTGAAATTAATGGCTAAAATGTTGGCCGACCGCCTCTCAAGCTTTTACCTGTTTTAGTGCATAGTGACCAGGTGGGCTTCATCCGCAACAGAGAAGGCAGAGACAACACCTCTAGAGTGCTGAACTTGTTGTGTCATGCCACCCGCACCTCATCCCCTCTACTGCTTCTCAGCACAGATGCTGAGAAAGCATTCGACAGAGTCAACTGGAACTACCTTAGACTAACTCTGTTGCGGTTTGGCCTCCTGACCCATATGTCAAAGCAGTCTTCACTATGTACACTCATGCTTCAGCGCACGTAATAATCAATGGTACCCTCTCCCTGCCTTCGGTATAGCTAATGGTACCCGTCAGGTTCCCTCTCTCACCCCTCCTCTTTGTCTTAACAATAGAACCCTGCTCCATTAAAGGCCCTGTTGTTCGGGCACAGAACACAAAAATCGCGGCCTTTGCCAATGACATCCTGATCTTAACATCTAATCCCCGTACCTCCTCCCAATCATCCAAAATCACCTATTACAAATTGGTTCTTTATCCAACTTTAAAATTAACGCAAAAAATCCTCATCATTTGGATTGGCGTCCCCACACCGTTAGGCGGAAATTATTGTCAGACTCCCTTTTAATTGGTCATCCCCTACAATCACATACTTAGGAGTAAAATTCAGCCCACAAATCGTAGACCTCTTTAACTTGAATTACGTCCCCTGAAAATGTCTATTTTCCAAGCGATCGATATTCTTAACAAAAATGTCCCAACTCTTCCTTGGTTTAGCTGTAAAACCTTCTTACCTCCCTGATTCTTCCCGCTTAACCTATCTGCAACAAGTTCTCCCCATTCCTGTCCCCGCCTCCTACAAAAGTTCAATTCCTTCATATGGAGAGGAACAAAGCCAGACTGTCTTATTCCCGTCTATCCCGACATCGTTCGGAAGGTGGCATAGGACTTCCAAATCCGGAGTTATACGGCAAAGCCATACTTTTGTCCGCAGTAGTAGATTGGCTACGCGACCCACCCCACACATCCTGGGTTTCTCTGGAGCGCTCAATCCTAGGAAAGCCCTTCAGAGCCTTTTACTAAGCAACGACACCCTGCCCTCTACACACCTGACCGCTTATCCCGTTATGAAAGCCACCCTAGCAACATGGAGTTGGCTTAAATCTTCCCACTGCACTATCCCCTTTCCTTCCCCTTTACTCACAATTGTCGACATTCTGGGAGTCTCCGATGTCTTCTTATTAAGTTCTTCCTCTAGTGGTACAAAACTTTCTAATCTCCCAATTACGTCTCTCATGGATGACACTGGCCAGCCTCTTACTACAGAGGCCCTGTCCTCTCTCCTCAATCCCCAGCCCTGTGACCTAACCATAATCCCTAATCTCTGGTCCTTTACACTTAAACATGCTAAACATGGTGAACTCCTCCGTCCTATAGTCTGGCTTGAATCACTCATCTCCCAACCTAATCCCCCTAAAAAACTTATATCTGTTCTCTACAAAAAGCTTCGCTCTCCCCCAATAACTTCTAAACCTGCTTTCATTCGGTTTTGGAAAAAAGACCTCAAAATTGGTATCCCATATAGCGTTCTTCCTAAACTCCTTGAGACGCCACATAAGACCTCACGGTGTGTACGCATTCAGGAAAACAACTATAAGCTTTACCAATGGTACCTCACTCCGGTCAAAACGGCTTTTTTCGTGCTTGAGGCCTCGGATAAGTGCTGGAGGTGTAAGGAGGAAAGAGGGACATTCTTTTACCTTTGGTGGGAATGTACAAAGATCTACAAATGGTGGTCTGACATTTTCCAACAAGCTAACCAGATTTGTCAAACCACGATCACTATGTCCCCATCGGTGGCCCTATTGTCCCTTTCGGACGGTAAATCCCCATTCATCTTCCTTACCTTTTTCAACAATTATTGATTGATGCACGTCTCCTTGTCCCCAAGTGCTGGCGCCAGACCTCCCTCCCTGACCTCGAACAATGGAAGCTGAAAGTAGACCAACTCTACCGTTTCGAAGAACTGTCATCATGGGAATCCCGTACCCACCTCATCTTTCTCAAACGTTGGGATAAGTGGAGAACCCACAAATTCCTCACTACCACTTAGTTTCCATGCAATTCCTCCAGGATATCGTTCCCCCTACTCTACACCCCTCTTCCTCCATCTATATCCGCCAGGCTCATTCCTGTCAATTCAGCATGATTTTGTCTACCTTCTCAGCGGCCACTATAAGCCCTACAAAGACCAATTTTCTACTACTATTGATTGCTAATAAAGTTGAGCGAACTTGTATTTTAAGTTCGGAGTCCAAAGTTCGGGTTGGGCTTATCGAAGAATCCCGTTATGGATTCCGCTACCACGGACCATAATGGCATTTGGAATCCATAAAGGGATTATTCAATGAACCCGAACCTTGGACAACACTAAGGACCTTGGGTGAGGTCACCGTCATGTGATCAGTGCAGGTGGCATGGCTTACTACTGGATCACCTCTTATCCAATCCAGTGCTGAGCCACGCCCCCTGCACTGATCACATGACGGTGACGTCACCCCAGGTCCTTAGTGTTGTCCAAGGTTCGGGTTCATTGAAGAGTCCCCTTATGGATTCCAAATGCCGTTATGGTCCATGGTGGTGGAATCTATAACGGGATGCTTCGATAACCCGAACCCGAACTTTGGACGCCGAACCTAAAATACAAGTTCGCTCAACTCTAATTGCTAACCATTGACCAGCTGATAAAGCAGCTGATAAAGATACTCGGGTAGACTTCATGACTGACCCTAACTACCACCTAAATAGGCATCTAGGTGCCTCTTGACCTAACAGTACATTGGCAATTCTCCTTGTCTTGCATCCTGTCTGTAAACCAAGTCTGCATATATTCCTGTATACCGACTGTTTTATGTGCTACTGAACCATTACCTGTACTTGAATTTGTTACTTATTGTTATTCACAGTTGTATCTATGAACAATTAATGAAAAAATAAAAAAAAAGAGGATTCAATAAAGAAGTGCCCTGGAGTACAAGAATGTATGGTTGAAGGCGAGGCAGTTATAAATATCTATTCTGCACAAGGTATGGACAAGTCCTGTGGGATCCATGCCTGGTTCATTGTAATGAACATGAGCTTGTCCACGTTGGCTGTGGACAGGCGGCTGAGTTTGTCTGTAATGACGCCCCTGCCATGCTAAATACAAGTCCAAACAATACACTGGCCGCAGGGCAGGCCAGAACCTCCAAGGCATAAAGGGCAAGCTCTGGCCATGTGGACAATTTGGAGACCCAGAAGATGAATGGGGCAGAACCATCAGTCAGTACGTGGAGGCGTGTGCACACATACTGTTGCACCATGTTGTTAAAATGCGGCCTCCTGCTAACACATTCCCTATCAGCTGGTGGTGCAGTTAGCTGTGGCGCTGTGACAAAACTTTTCCCCATCTCGGCCATGCTAACTCTGCTGTCTGAGGAGCTGGCCGTGACACACCTGCGTTGGTGACCTCTTCCTCCTCCTCCTCTGCCTTCGCCTTGTGCTTCCACTTGTCCCCCGTGTCAGTTGGGAATGCCCTCAGGAGCGCGTCTACCAGCGTGCGCTTGTAGTCGCGCATCTTCCTATCACGCTCCAGTGCGGGAATTAAGGTGAGCACGTGGTCCTTGTACCCGGGATCCAGCAGGATGGCCCCAGTATTCAGCACAAGTTAAAATTTGGGCAACTCTGCTATCATTGCGCAGGCACTGCAGCATGTAGTCGCTCATGTGTGCCAGGCTGTCCAGAGGTAATGATAAGCTGTCCTCTGTAGGTGGTGTATCGTCTGTATCCTCCGTATACCCCCAGCCACGCTCCAGTGATGGCCCTGAGCTGCGCAGGGTACCACCCTGCAGTGAAACTGGTTCCTCCTCCTCCTCCTCTACCTCATCCTCCTCCTCCTCATCCTCCAGAACTATGCCCTGGCTGTCCACATGTGTACCTAGCCTCTGCTGGTGCAGGAACCCACCCTCTGAGCCACTTCTGTATGACCTGCCTGAAACCCTGTGAAATGCCCCTCTTCCTCCTCCTCCTGTGCCGCATTCTCTTCCATCATCGCCGTAATATTTTTTCAAAGAGACATAGAAGGAGTATTGTAATGCTAACAACGGCGTCAACAGCAATGGCCATGTTGGTTGTCTACTCAAAAGACCGCAACAAGGTACACAGGTCTCGCATGCAGGCCCAGTCACTGGTGGTGAAGTGGTGCTGATCCGCAGAGCAACTGACCTGTGCATACTGCATCTGAAACTCCACTATCACCCGCTGCTGCTCGCACAGTCTCTCCAGCATATGTAAGGTAGAGTTCCACCTGGTCGGCACATCGCATATGAGGTGGTTAGCAGGAAGGCCGAAGTTACGCTGCAGCACAGACAGGCGAGCAGCAGCAGGGTGAGAATGCTGAAAGCGCGCACATACGGACTGCACTTTCAGCAGCAGCTCTGGGTAGTCTGGGTAGTTTTTAATAAACTTCTGCACCACCAGATTCAGCACATGCACCAGGCAAGGGATGTGCGTCAAACCGGCTAGTCCCAGAGCTGCAACGAGATTTTCGACCATTATCGCACACCACCAGGCCGGGCTTGAGGCTCACCGGCATTAACCACTCATCAGTCTGCTGTTCTATGCCCCTCCAAAGCTCTTGTGCGGTGTGGGATTTGTCACCCAAACACATGAGTTTTAAAATCGACTGCTGAGCGTTTACCCGGGCTGTGCTGAAGCTGGTCGTGAGGTTCTTTCAATGACCGGATGTAGGGGTGGTAAAATATGAGTAGTAGGAGGAGGGGATGATGCGGCGTCAGAGGAGGAAGCAAAGGAGGCAACGAATAATGCCCTGCGATCCCAAACCACTATCCGCCTCTGGCCCAGCCACCACTACGTTTACCCAGTGTGCAGTTAGGAAGATATAGCGACCCTGGCCGTGCTTACTGGTCCATGTATCTGTGGTTATGTGGACCTTGCCACAGATGGCGTTGCGCAGCGCACACTTGATTTTATCCTCCACTTGGTTGTGCAGGGAATGGACGGCTCGCATGGAAAAGAAGTGGCGGCTAGGAACAACGTACTTGGGGACAGCCACCGCCATCAGCTGTTTGAAACAGTCCATCTCCACCAGACGGAATGACAGCATTTCAAAGGCCAGTAATTTTGAAATGCTGGCATTCAGGGCAGGGTTCGAGGGTGGGTAGGTGGGTATTTCCTCCTTCTCTCCAATGTTTGGGAGATGGACAGCTGACCATTGCCGTGTGACACGGTGGAGATGCTTGGTGATGGTGACGTATGTGGTGGTGTGGGTGAAACATCCTTTGTTTGCTGGTCACCAGGTGCCATGGTGACGCCAAAGGTGGAAGGAGAGGCAGCAGCAAAAGAGGGAGCAGGAGGAGGCTGAGACGATTCCTGGTTTTTAAGGTGTTTTTTTTTCACTGCAGTTCATGCTTTGGATGTAGATGCCTGGTCATGCAGGTTGTGCTGAGGTTAAGACCGTATATGCCTCGCTTCAGGCTCTGATGGCACAACATCAAACCACTCGTGTCTTGTCGTCAGGACATTGTGTGAAGAACTGCCATGCCAATGAACTCCTTGGAGCAGGCCTTGGTTTGCTCGGTGCCTGGGTGCAGTGGACAGTAGCAGGCGTACGGTCTATGGAAAGGCCACTGCGCTTTTGCACCCTGCTCCCTCTTTTGCTGTGCTGTTGCCCTTGTGCGACCACCGCCTCACTGCAGCTTCACTAGCACGACCTTCAGTCCAGTCTGGGTCTAGGACTTCCTCATCCTCCACATCATCTACCACCCATTCATGACCCCTGCCCTCCTCATCGGTCTGCACATTTCAGAAAGCCACAGCAGTTGGCACCTGTGTTTCGTCATCATCAGAGTCGTGTTGCAGCGGTCTTCCCATGTCCTCATCCTGCAACAAAAGTGGTTGAGCATCAGTGCATTCAAGGTCTTCCTCTTCTGGGGCAGGGCTAGGGGGATGGGCCGTGGAAACCCTGCCAACAGAGTCATCAAAAAGCATGAGACTTTCCTACATGATTTGGGGATCTGACTGCTTGGCTGATTTGCAAGGGGTGAGGTGGAAGACTGATGGGCATGGGCTGCAGGTGCCAACTCTGAGCTTTCTGCAGAGGACTAGGTGTTAGATACTGTGAAGGAACTGGAGGCACTGTCAGCCACCCAATCTACTATCACCTGTACATGTTCTGGCTTCACCATCCGTAGAGTGTCATTTGTACCTAACAAATAATGCTGCAGATTCTGTTGCCTACTTGCACCAGAGGAAGTTGTTTGACTTGGAGCGGTAGTTGGCGCTGAATTGCCACGTCCTCTCCCAGCAACAGTAGCTTCACCAACACTACCACGACCATGCCCATGTCCCTTATATGATGTTCTACTCATTTTTGCATTCACCCACCAAGCTGAAAGATTAGTCTCTCTCTGGTGTCAATTTACCTGCCACTAGTCGACAATTACTGTCGCTAAGGCAGTGCCCGTGTCATAAAAATGCTCTGTGGACCCAGAATAATGTTTTTTGGGCCCAAAATACACTGATTCTCAATTTCTATGCGGAAATGTAAAAAGCATTTTGGTACGCTGTATGCACAAGTGGTTTGTGGAACAAGAACAAGTATTTTTGTAATAAAAAAAAAAATAAGTATTTCACTGCTGTAAATTGAAATTAATTATTTATACGTCGGATGCACAACAGTTTTTTTGGCCTAAAACACGGCTTTTTTCAATAAAACCCCAAAATGCAGTTTTTAACTGCTGTACATTAAAAGTAGATATTTATACTATGTATGGACACCAGATTTGGGGACCCAGAACACAGATTTGGTCACCAAAATTCACAAATGCAAAATGTAACTGCTATAAATTTGAAATAATTATTTAAACGACGGATGCACAACTGTTTTTTCAGCCTAAAACACTGCTTTCTTTCAATAAAACCCCAAAATGCAGTATTTTACTGCTGTAAATTAAAATTAGATATTTATACCATGTATGTACAACTGCTTTGTGAAGCAAGAATATTGCTTTTTTCCCCCCCAAAAAAAGAATAATGCACTATTTCTCAGCTGTAATGTGAAATCGGTATTTAAGCGGTGTATTTCAAGATTCTCTGTGGATCAGGATTACCACTTTTTTGTCAAAAAAATACACGTATGCTGTATTTCACAGTAGCAATGTAAAATAGATGTTTGGAATGAGTATTTCAGACTGTTTGGTGGACCTTGAATAAGGTTATTTTTGTATAAAAAACAAAGAAGCACTATTTCCCTGCAGAAATATAACACTTTTTTTGAACTAAAATACACTGATGCACTATTTGAAATTGAATATACGGATCAGTGCATAGTATACAAAAGTTCTCTGTGGCACCACAGATCCCAGACTAGACAAATGGACCATGTCACCTCTTAAACATACAAAAGGCAATATAGGAGACTTGAGAAGCCAGGAAAAAAAAGTTTTTTTTCCTTCACTCAGCTACAAAATAGGATTAGGCTGATGTTCCTGGCTGGCTGGCACACATGCAGTACACTGCAGTGGCTAAAATGGCCACCAAGCACCACCTCAGTAACAGATGGATTACAAAAAAAGATTTCCCCGGCAGTGGCTGGGTACAGAAATGTTGGATTGCTGAAGCTCCCTCTCTCTCTATTTGCTGTATCTTGTGTATTAAAGTAGCACAGGTTCTTCAGATTTCTGCCTATAAGCTCAAATCAGCAGAGTGACGTGCGGAAGTACGTGACTCTAGCTTATAAAGAGGCTGGGTCACATGCTGCACTCAGCCAATCACAGCCATGCCATTAGAAGGCATGGCTGTGATGGCTTCTTAGGGCAAGAAGTAAAACGCTTGCTGATTTCTTGCTGTGCAGCCCTTCAGAAAGCGGGAAGAAATTGCCGAACAACGGACCCGAACCCGAATTTTTTTGAAAGTTTGGGTTCGCTCAACTCTAGTCATGGGCACAAATTGCCAGCATTACATTGTGTATTGTACACAGGGATGTGCTGCCAATATATAACCTATAGGGGGACAAATTATCATAGTAGTAAATTAATTATTCTGCATTTAAGCAGCCAGTAATGTGATTCACTGCAGTATCCTATCCCTTGTGCAGTTTATTAATGGAGCCAACGCAAAATCTGCGCCAAGCAAAATCTGCATGTATCGCCTTTGGATTTCGCTGTGAATTGTTGGCAGATTTAGCTGTCCCATGTAACCATACCTTAAAAGTCTAAAGGATTTGCTACATTGAATGCTATATTACTTACTAGTCATTATTACTATATTCCTATCTCTGTCACTTGCATTCTTAGTCCAAAAGATTTGCTACATTGAATGCTATATTACTTACTATTCATTATTACTATATTCCTATCTCTGTCACTTGCATTCTTAGTCAGATTTTTTCATTTTATATTCACAGCAGACATTTCCCAGTGCCAGGCAAACAGCAGCCTCATTTTCATGTGTCTTGCAGTTCCCGTATTCTGTTTTTAACATACCAAATCAGTAAAACAAAATGTTCATTGCCACAGGGAAAAAAGACAATGTTTTGGCAAAGCTCCAAGCTTCAAATTAGCAGTTTTAAACCAACGTCGTGAGCAACGGAGCTCATTCTGTATAATTCCAAACCCTTCCCCAAGCGTGACCCCCTGTCTGGCATTCAAAGATTCACAAACTGCCTGTTAATTAGGAGAGTTATGATTTGCAACCTGCCTTGAGTTTGCCAGGAAATAAATAAAGAAAAAGTAGAAACCATCAAGTAGTTTGCACGCTACGCAGGTCCGATCAAAACAGCGGGCTTGTTTCAACTAATTTGGAAGTTTGTATATTAAAATGCTCACTAATAACATAACCACATCAGACATGGGCAGCTGAGACATGAAGGAATTCAGTGGAGAAGAAAGAACCAAGAAGGTTGTGTTCCTCGTAGCCTCACACGTAATATTATATCAGCTGAAGCCGTTGACGAGTTCTCAGTCTGTTTTTGATCAGGCAGATTATTTTTTTCACTTTTCTGCGAGGGCAAGATGTTGTTGTTATTTTAAGGGTGCTATTACACATGCGTCTGGAGCCGCAAGTACAGCACTGTGGTTATCACTAATTGCACGATCAAACCTGTACTTGCTTTGGTTTCCAATTGCATTGTAGCCCAATAACAGTTGGTGGCCACAAATGTAATAGGACCCTAAGGCTTGATACATCTATGGAGTGCAAAATATTTAGTTAAAGTGGATATCTATTACTTATTACTGTATCCATAATAGGTGATAGATATTAAATCACGGTGGGTATGACCAGTGGAGTAAGGGGTCCACAAGTCCATGTCTGAATGAAGTGGTAGTGTGCATGTCCATACACCTCTCCATGTACTTCATGGGCTCCATTCACTCTACCAGTCCTATAGAAGTGAATGGAGCTCTGGACTGACGCACACACTACCACCTTCATTCTCAGCATCAGAGGGGGTCCTGGCAGTGAGATCCTCCAATATGATATTTATTAGCTATGCTGTCAATGGGTCATACATTTTATTCATAAGATAACTCCTTCAAGATCTAGACAAGTGCAACAATTTGCTGGACCATAAAACGGGAGCAGGGGGGTAATTTAATGCTTTTGGGACCCCATGTAAAATATGCAACAGCCCCCTCTCCAAAATTATGTTGAACCTTTAATTGCACTAGTCTTCTTATATGAGGCAGAGGGACATCTAAGACCCCGTTAGGCATCAGGGCTTCTGTGTCTTCATCTCCTTCATGCATCTGTCTGACACAAAGCACCAGCATAGTGATTTAGACAGGTGTAACGTGCTGGATGCAGGCGCATAAGGAAAAAACAAAAGCAACAGTCTAGATCATACTGTAGAGATAGACAGGTATTCAGGAACCATGTTACCATTTCTACTTTTGAGATGTGTTCCTTTAAATTAAAAGTGTTGAAACAACATTATAAGGAGGTCAATCATCGTAATAAGTGAGCCATGGTGTTACTTTGGAGGACAGTATGAAAGTGTTGTGTTGAAACCATTGTTAGGCCAGAAGTCCATGCCGGTGCCGCTGCCCTAACCGCAGGCACGGGCGCCTTCTTTTCCTCCTGCCACCCTGCTGACAAACATGGGCTGCAACCGGCTAAGCTCTGCTACATATGTTCCATGTCAGAGTTTCCTTCCTGCTGGAGACTTGCATCAGTACTGAAGCTAGTATGGGTGTGTCTTTCTGCATCTGTGAGGCAATACATACACACCCTCTGTCTCAGCAGCCTATGGCTGCATTGCAGCAGGTATTTAAAGGCACTTCCTATTTCAGGAAGTTGCCTGAGCAACCTCATTTTTTTAGCCACTGTGCAAAGGTGTGTTATCTTGTCTGCTTTTCCGTGTACCGACTCCTGCTATTATACTCCTGGACTTCGCCTGATTGCCGCCTGCCTCTGACCCCGGACTTCGTTTATAGACTTTGCCTGTTTTGCTGCCTGCCCCTGACCTCGGATCTTGTTTATGGACTTTGTTGCCGCCTGTCCTGACCCATTACCTCCAGGCCTCACAAGTCCCCTCGGTGCCCGCACTGAGTATTCTGACCCCTGGTAAGAATACTGACTGACTTTCCCACTGACTTGGGGACTACTCTGGAGTGACACCTAGCAGCTACCCTACGGCCAAAGTCTATCCCCACCACCAGGGGCTCTAGTGAATACCAGGTAGCTGCTTAGTTACACCCCACCGGAGTATGCCCAGTCGGTGGCACAGTGGGTCCACACCCGCTTGCATAACAACCATGTTGAGATAGTTCAAAACTGTGCTGATATGACAATTAGTAATGAATCTGAGCGGCATAGGCAATATTTGAATTTGCAATATTCCTATTTCTAATAAAAATTCACGATTAAATATTTGCAATCAACACTAAGGCCTCTTTCACACGGGCGTCATGTTTGACGCCCGGATAAGAGGCGGGTACGCTGTGGAATATGCGCGTTTTCCCGCACGGGTGCAAACGTTTGTAACGCGTTTTGCACGCGCGTGAGAAAAATCGCCATGTTTGGTACCCAACCGAAGCCGGACTTCATCACTGAAGTCCGGTTTCGGGTCTTCTGGAGAATTGATGGTTCTAATGGGAAATAATAGCATTCTTAATAAAGAATGCATTGTAAATGAAGTGGAAGGGGTTACAAATAATAAAGTTAACTTACTTAGCCACTTGATCGCGTAGTTGCGATCTCTCCTCTCTTTCCTGCATCAGCTAAGATCTAAAGGACCTGTGATGACGTCACATCACATGGTCCAATCACATGGTCCATCACCATGGTAAGATGGACCATGTGATTGGACCATGTGATGTGACGTCATCACAGGTCCTGTAGATCTTAGCTGATGCAGGACAGAGAGGACAGATCGCGACTACGCGATCAAGTGGCTAAGGTAAGTTAACTTTATTATTTTTAACCCTTCCTCTTTATTTTAAACAGCATTCTTTATTAAGAATGCTATTATTTCCCTTATAACCATGTTATAAGGGAAAATAATAGAGATCAGGTCCCGTTGCTAAGCAACCATGCGGGAAAATCGCAACGCATCCGCACTTGCTTGCGGATGCTTGAGATTTTCCGCAGCCCCATTTACTTCTATGGGGCCTGCGTTGCGTGAAAAACGCACAATATAGAGCATGCTGCAATTTTCACACAATGCAGAAGTGATGCGTGAAAATCACCGCTCATGTGCACAGCCCCATAGAAATGAATGGGTCCTCCTCACGCATTGCACCTGCGCGGAAAACTCGCCCGTGTGAAAGGGGCCTAAGGGGTAGGCAGCTTTTCTATTAGTTGCTAGGGATGTTGCTAAGTGCCAATATTTGCGATAAACTCACGATTAGACTATTTGATCAACACTATTCGCGAATACAAATATATAGCATTATAATCTAAATATTTGCAAATTCTCGAAGTGGCGATATTTGCGATTAAAATTCACGATTCCAATATTCGCGCTCAACACTAATAACAATACAGGCTTGTAATGCAATATTAGTAGAGATGAGCGAACACCTGGATGTTCGGGTTCGAGAAGTTCGGCCGAACTTCCCGAAAATGTTCGGGTTCGGGATCCGAACTCGACCCGAACTTTATCTCGGACCCGAACCCCATTGAAGTCAATGGGGACCCGAACTTTTAGGCACTAAAAAGGCTGTAAAATAGTCCAGGAAAGGGCTAGAGGGCTGCCAAAGGCAGCAAAATGTAGGTAAATCCCCTGCAAACAAATGTGGATAGGGAAATGAAATAAAATAAAATAAATAAAAATTAACCAATATTAATTGGAGAGAGGTCCCATGGCAGAGAATCATGCGTCATATCACCCACCACTGGAGAAGGCCACTTTCAGTTATTTCGGCCCCAGCACCCAGACAGAGGAGAGAGGTCCCACAGCAAGGAATCATGCGTCATATCACCCACCACTGGAGAAGGCCACTTTCAGTTATTTCGGCCCCAGCACCCAGACAGAGGAGAGAGGTCCTCAGCAAGGAATCATGCGTCATATCACCCACCACTGGAGAAGGCCACTTTCAGTTATTTCGGCCCCAGCACCCAGACAGAGGAGAGAAGTCCCACAGCAAGGAATCATGCGTCATATCACCCACCACTGGAGAAGGCCACTTTCAGTTATTTCGGCCCCAGCACTCAGACAGAGGAGAGGTCCCACAGCAAGGAATAAGGCGTCATATCACCCACCACTGGAGAAGGCCACTTTCAGTTATTTAGGCCCCAGCACCCAGACAGAGGAGAGAGGTCCCACAGCAAGGAATAAGGCGTCATATCACCCACCACTGGAGAAGGCCACTTTCAGTTATTTAGGCCCCGGCACCCAGATTGAGGACAGGTTCATTCAACTTTGGGTTGCACCACAAGATCATGGTAAAGTTAAAAAATGAGGATTCAATAAAGAAGTGCCCCGGAGTACAAGAATACATGGTTGAGGGGAGGCAGTTATAAATGTCTATTCTTCAACAGGGAGTGACAGGTCCTGTGGGATCCATGCCTGGTTCATTTTTATGAACGTCAGCTTGTCCACGTTGGCTGTGGACAGGCGGCTGCGTTTGTCAGTAATGACGCCCCTGCCGTGCTGAATACATGTTCAGACAAAACGCTGGCCGCCGGGCAGGCCAGCACCTCCAAGGCATAAAATGCTAACTCTGGCCACGTGGACAATTTGGAGACCCAGAAGTTGAATGGGGCCGAACCATCAGTCAGTACGTGGAGGGGTATGCAGACGTACTGTTCAACCATGTTAGTGAAATGCTGCCCCCTGCTAACACATTCCGTATCAGGTGGTGGTGCAGTTAGCTGTGGTGTGGAGACAAAACTTTTCCACATTTCTGCCATGCTAGCCCTGCCCTCAGAGGAGCTGGCCGTGACACAGCTGCATTGGCGACCTCTTGCTCCTCCTCTGCCTTTGCCTTGGGCTTCAACCTGTACCCCTGTGACATTTAGGAATGCTCTCAGGAGCACATCTACCAGTGTGCACTTGTACTCGCGCATCTTTCTATCACGCTCCAGTGCAGGAAGTAAGGTGGGCACATTGTCTTTGTACCAGGGATCCAGCAGGGTGGCAACCCAGTAGTCCGCACACGTTAAAATGTGGGCAACTCTGCTGTCGTTGCGCAGGCACTGCAGCATGTAGTCGCTCATGTGTGCCAGGCTCCCCAGAGGTAAGGACAAACTGTCCTCTGTGGGAGGCGATCGTCATCATCCTCCGTATCCCCCAGCCACGCACCAATGATGGGCCTGAGCTGTGTCGGATGCCACCCCGCTGTGAATCTGCTTCATTCTCATCCTCCTCCACCTCCTCCTCATCCTTCTCGTCCTCCAGTAGTGGGCCTTGGCTGGCCACATTTGTACCTGGCCTCTGCTGTTGCAAAAACTCCTCTGAGCCACTTCTAACAGACTGGCCTGAAAGTGCTAAAAATGACCCCTCATCCTCCTCCTCCTACTCCTCCTGGGCCACGTCCTCTTCCATCATCGCCCTAAGAATTTTCTCAAGGAGACATAGAAGTGGTATTGTAATGCTGATAACAGTGTCATCGCCACTGGCCATGTTGGTGGAGTACTCGAAACAGCGCAACAGGGCACTCAGGTCTCGCATGGAGGCCCAATCATTGGTAGTGAAGTGGTGCTGTTCCGCGAGTGCGACTGACGCGTGCGTGCTGCAGCTGAGACTCCACTATGGCCTGCTGCTGCTTGCACAGTCTCTCCAGCATGTGCAAGGTGGAGTTCAGCCTGGTGGGCACGTCGCATATGAGGCGGTGAGCGGGAAGGCCGAAGTTCCGCTGTAGCGCAGACAGGCGAGCAGCGGCAGGATGTGAACGCCGTAGCGCGCACCAACGGCTTGCACTTTATGCAGCAGCTCTGACATGTCGGGGTAGTTGTGAATGAACTTCTGCACCACCAAATTCAGCACATGCGCCAGGCAAAGGATGTGCGTCAAACCGGTTAGTCCCAGAGCTGCGATGAGATTTCGCCCATTATCGCACACCACCAGGCTGGGCTTGAGGCCCACAGGCAGAAACCACTCGTCGTTCTGTTGTTCAATACCCTGCCACAACTCCTGCGCGGTGTGGGGCCTGTCCCCCAAACATATGAGTTTCAGAATGGCCTGCTGACGTTTACCCCGGGCTGTGCTTAAGTTGGTGGTGAAGGTGTGTGGCTGAGTGGATGAGCTGGTGGAAGCAGAGGAGGAGGAAGCCGAGTAGGAGGAGGAGGCTACAGGAGGCAAAGAATGATGCCCTGCGATCCTTGGCGGCGGAAGGACGTGCGCCAAGGAACTCTCCGCCTGCGGCCCAGCCGCCACTACATTTACCCAGTGTGCAGTTAGGGAGATATAGCGTCCCTGGCCGTGCTTACTGGTCCACGTATCTGTGGTTAGGTGGACCTTGCAACAGATGGCGTTGCTCAGTGCACACTTAAATTTTATCGAATACTTGGTTGTGCAGGGTAGGCACGGCTGTCTTGGAGAAGTAGTGGCGGCTGGGAACAACATACTGTGGGACAGCCATGGACATCAGCTGTTTGAAGCTGTTCAGTGTCCACCAGCCTGAATGACAGCATTTCAAAGGCCAGTAGTTTAGAAATGCTGCCATTCAGGCCCAGGGCTCGAGGGTGGCTAGGTGGGAATTTCCTCCTTCTCTCCAAGGTTTGTGAGATGGAGAGCTGAACGCTGCCGTGTGACATGGTGACGCAGGTGGTGGTGTCGGTGCCACATCCTCTGTTTGGTGGGCGGCAGGTGCCAACGTTCCTCCCGAGGCAGAGGAAGAGGCCGAGGCAGCAGCAGAAGAGGGAGCAGGGGAGCCAGAGTGAGTTCCTTGCTTTTAAGGTGTTTACTCCACTGCAGTTCATGCTTTGCATGTAGATAGCTGGTCATGCAGGTTGTGCTATGGTTCAGAACGTTAATGCCTCGCTTCAGGCTCTGATGGCACAGCGTGCAAACCACTCGGATCTTGTCGTCAGAACATTGTTTAAAGAAGTGCCATGCCAGGGAACTCCTTGAAGCTGCCTTTGGGGTGCTCGGTTCCTGGTGACGGTGGCCAGTAGCAGACGAACTCTCTTGGCGGCGGCTGTTCTGCTTTTGCCCCCTGCTCCCTCTTTTGCTACGCTGTTGGCTCGGTCTCACCACTGCCTCCTCCTCTGAACTATGAAAGTCAGTGGCACGACCTTCATTCCATGTGGGGTCTAGGACCTTATGGTCCCCTGCATCGTCTTCCACACAGTCTTCCTCCCTGACCTCCTGTTCGGTCTGCACACTGCAGAAAGACGCAGCAGTTGGCACCTGTGTTTCGTCATCATCAGAGACGTGCGGACTCCTATGAGATGGTATTCCCATGTCCTCATCATCAGGAAACATCAGTGGTTGTGCATCAGTGCATTCTATGTCTTCCACCACTGGGGAAGGGCTAGGTGGATTCCCTTGGGAAACCCTGCCAGCAGCGTCTTCAAACAGCATAAGAGACTGCTGCATAACTTGAGGCTCAGACAGTTTCCCTGATATGCAAGGGGGTGATGTGACAGACTTGGTTTTCAGGTGCCACCTGTGCGCTTTCTGCAGAAGACTGTGTTGGAGATAATGTTGTGAACTTGCTGGATCCACTGTCGGCCTCCCAATTGACTAGTGCCTGTACCTGCTCAGGCCTTACAATCCTTAGAACCGCATTAGGCCCCACCAAATATCGCTGTAAATTCTGGCGGGTACTGGAACCTGAGGTAGTTGGTTCACTGGGACGTGTGGCTGTGGCAGAATGGCCACATACTCTCCCAGCACCAGAAGGTACACTAACACCACCACGACCGCGTCCCTTACAAGATATTTTCCTCATTGTTACCGTTCACCAAGCACCACAATAAGAAAAAAATATTTGGCCCAATGTATTGATTTCAAATTCAGGCCTTCTTTTACAGGCACCTAACACTATATGCCTATTTATTTATGTAGCGTATTACACTAATCCAGGCACATCAGTAACCACTGATTTAGGGAAATATCTCTTTTAGGGCTAGTATTTAGGCCCTGGATGAAAGGTATCCTTTATGGACAGATTTACACTTGGAGATGCACAGTAGCATGAGAAAAAATATGTAGGATTATGCTTTCAGCAATTGTATTTTAACAATTTGTGTAATATACCCTTTAACGGACAGAAATAAAATGGGAGATGCACGGTAGCGTGTGAAGTTAATGAGGATGACCCTCTCAGCACTTGTATATACACTTTGAGTGTAATATACCCTTTTACGGAGGGTGTTTTGGCGGAAACTATTATACTTTGCCAGCCACAGCTGAAACCACTGATTTATGGTATTGCTATTTTGGCAATTGAATTTCACCCCAAAACAAAATATACCCTTTACGGACAGTTTAACACATGGCCTGCAACAGCTGGGACACCAGATTCAGGGTATTGATATTTTGGCAATTGGATTTCACCCCAGAACAAAATATATGTTTTGGAGGACAGTATTATACTTTGCCAGCCACAGCTGAAACCACTGATTTATTGTATTGCTATTTTGGCAATTGAATTTCACCCTAGAACAAAATATATGTTTTAGCGGACACTATTATACTTTGCCAGCCACAGCTCAAACCACTGATTTATGGTATTGCTATTTTGGCAATTGAATTTCAGCCCAGAACAAAATATATGTTTTGGCGGACACTATTATACTTTGCCAGCAACAGCTGGGACACCAGATTTAGGGGATTGCTATTTTGGCAATTGAATTTCACCCCAGAACAAAATATATGTTTTGGCGGACACTATTATAGTTTGCCAGCCAGTGCTGGGAAACCAGATTCAGGGTATTGCTATTTTGGCAATTGAATTTCACCCCAGAACAAAATATATGTTTTGGCGGACACTATTATAGTTTGCCAGCCACAGCTGAAACCACTGATTTATGGTATTGCGATTTTGGCAATAAAATTTCACCCCAGAACAAAATATACTCTTTAACGGACAGATTAACACTTGACCTGCAACAGCTGGGACACCAGATTCAGGGTATTGCTATTTTGGCAATTGAATTTCACCCCAGAACAAAATATATGTTTTGGCGGACAATATTATACTTTGCCAGTCACAGCTGAAACCACTGATTTATGGTATTGCTATTTTAGCAAATGAATTTCACCGCAGAACAAAATATACCCTTTTACGGACAGATTAACACTTGGCCTGCAAGAGCTGGGACACCAGATTCAGGGTATTGCTATTTTGGCAATTGAATTTAACCCCAGAACAAAATATATGTTTTGGCGGACAATATTATACTTTGCCAGCCACAGCTGAAACCACTGATTTATGGTATTGCTATTTTGGCAATTGAATTTCACCCCAGAACAAAATATACCCTTTTACGGACAGATTAAAACTTGGCCTGCAACAGCTGGAACACCAGATTCAGGGTATTGCTATTTTGGCAGTTTAATTTCACCCCAGAACAAAATATACCTTTTTGCATACAGATTAACACTTGGCCTGCAACATCTGGGACACCAGATTCAGGGTATTGCTATTTTGGCAATTGAATTTCACCCCAGAACAAAATACATGTTTTGGCGGAAACTATTATACTTTGCCAGCCACAGCTGAAAGCTCTGATTTATGGTATTGCTATTTTGGCAATTGAATTTCACCCCAGAACAAAATATACCCTTTTAAGGACAGATTAACACTTGGCCTGCAACAGCTGGGACACCAGATTCAGGGTATTGCTATTTTGGCAATTGTATTTCACCCCAGAACAAAATATACCCTTTTACGGACAGATTAACACTTGGCCTGCAACAGCTGGGACACCAGATTCAGGGTATTGCTATTTTTGCAATTGAATTTCACCCCAGAAATAAAATATATGTTTTGGCGGTCACTATTATACTTTGCCAGCCACAGCTCAAACCAATGATTTATTGTATTGCTATTTTGGCAATTGAATTTCACCCCAGAAAAAATATATGTTTTGGCGGACACTATTATACTTCGCCAGCCACAGCTCAAACCACTGATTTATGTTATTGCTATTTTGGCAATTGAATTTCACCCCAGAACAAAATATACCCTTTTACGGACAGATTAACACTTGGCCTGCAAGAGCTGGGACACCAGAATCAGGGTATTGCTATTTTTTCAAATGAATTTTACCCCAGAACAAAATATACCCTTTACGGACAAATTAACACTTGGTCTGCAACAGCTGGGACACCAGATTCAGGGTATTGCTATTTTGGCAATTGAATTTCACCCCAGAACAAAATATACCCTTTACGGACAGATTAACACTTGGCCTGCAACAGCTGGGACACCAGATTCAGGATATTGCTATTTTGGCAATTGAATTTCACCTCAGAACAAAATACATGTTTTGGCGGAAACTATTATACTTTGCCAGCCACAGATGAAATCACTGATTTATGGTATTGCTATTTTGGCAATAGAATTTCACCCCAGAACAAAATATACCCTTTACTGACAGATTAGCACTTGGCCTGCAACAGCTGGGACACCAGATTCAGGGTATTGCTATTTTGGCAATTGAATTTCACCCCAGATCAAAATATACCCTTTACAGACAGATTAACACTTGGCCTGCAACAGCTGGGACACCAGATTCAGGGTATTGCTATTTTGGCAATTGAATTTCACCCCTGAACAAAATATACCCTTTTACGGACAGATTAACACTTGGCCTGCAACAGCTGGGACACCAGATTAAGGGTATTGCTATTTTGGCAATTTAATTTCACCCCAGAAATAAAATATATGTTTTGGCGGACACTATTATACTTTGCCAGCCAGTGCTGGGACTCCAGATTTAGGGGATTGCTATTTTGGCAATTGAATTTCACCACAGAAAATAATCTATCCTTTGCCAGAGAGCAGACAGTATTATACTTGGCTATCCAAAGCTAGAACACCAGATTTATGGTATTGCTATTTTGGCAATTGAATTTCACCCCAGAACAAAATATATGTTTTGGCGGACTCTATTATAGTTTGCCAGCCAGTGCTGGGACACCAGATTTAGGGGATTGCTATTTTGGCAATTGAATTTCACCCCAGAACAAAATATACCCTTTTACGGACAGATTAACACTTGGCCTGCAAGAGCTGGGACACCAGAATCAGGGTATTGCTATTTTTTCAAATGAATTTTACCCCAGAACAAAATATACCCTTTTACGGACAAATTAACACTTGGCCTGCAACAGCTGGGACACCAGATTCAGGGTATTGCTATTTTGGCAATTGAATTTCACCCCAGAACAAAATATACCCTTTTACGGACAGATTAACACTTGGCCTGCAACAGCTGGGACACCAGATTCAGGATATTGCTATTTTGGCAATTGAATTTCACCTCAGAACAAAATACATGTTTTGGCGGAAACTATTATACTTTGCCAGCCACAGATGAAATCACTGATTTATGGTATTGCTATTTTGGCAATAGAATTTCACCCCAGAACAAAATATACCCTTTTACTGACAGATTAGCACTTGGCCTGCAACAGCTGGGACACCAGATTCAGGGTATTGCTATTTTGGCAATTGAATTTCACCCCAGATCAAAATATACCCTTTTACAGACAGATTAACACTTGGCCTGCAACAGCTGGGACACCAGATTCAGGGTATTGCTATTTTGGCAATTGAATTTCACCCCTGAACAAAATATACCCTTTTACGGACAGATTAACACTTGGCCTGCAACAGCTGGGACACCAGATTAAGGGTATTGCTATTTTGGCAATTTAATTTCACCCCAGAAATAAAATATATGTTTTGGCGGACACTATTATACTTTGCCAGCCAGTGCTGGGACTCCAGATTTAGGGGATTGCTATTTTGGCAATTGAATTTCACCACAGAAAATAATCTATCCTTTGCCAGAGAGCAGACAGTATTATACTTGGCTATCCAAAGCTAGAACACCAGATTTATGGTATTGCTATTTTGGCAATTGAATTTCACCCCAGAACAAAATATATGTTTTGGCGGACTCTATTATAGTTTGCCAGCCAGTGCTGGGACACCAGATTTAGGGGATTGCTATTTTGGTAATTGAATTTCACCCCAGAACAAAATATATGTTTTGGCGGATACTATTATAGTTTGCCAGCCACAGCTGTGACACCAGATTTATGGTATTGCTTTTTTGGCAATTGAATTTCACCCCTGAACAAAATATATGTTTTGGCGGACACTATTATAGTTTGCCAGACAGTTCTGGGACTCCAGCTTTAGGGGATTGCTATTTTGGCAATTGAATTTCACCCCAGAACAAAATATATGTTTTAGCGGACACTATTATAGTTTGCCAGCCAGTGCTGGGACACCAGATTTTGGGGATTGCTATTTTGGCAAGTGAATTTCATCCTAGAACAAAATATATGTT
This sequence comes from Bufotes viridis, assembly GCA_033119425.1. Classification (NCBI taxonomy): domain Eukaryota; kingdom Metazoa; phylum Chordata; class Amphibia; order Anura; family Bufonidae; genus Bufotes; species Bufotes viridis. The sequence continues at coordinate 39,049,878 of CM065589.1, forward strand.
TTGTCGGACATTATTATAGTTTGCCAGCCAGTGCTGTGATACCAGATTTAGGGGATTGCTATTTTGGCAATTGAATTTCACCACAGAAAATAATCTATTCTTTGCCAGACAGCAAACAGTATTATACTTGGCTAGCCAAAGCTGGAACACCAGATTTAAGGGATTGGTATTTTGGCAATTGTATTTAACCCCTTAATAAAATATAGAAATTGCTATCCTGAGTTTCTAGGGGTGACAATAAGCACAGCCAAGCCCCTGATGTAGGATATAGCAAAAGAAAAACTAGTATTGATGGATTGATGGACTTGGTGGCAGCTTGATCTGGTGCACCACAAGTCACAAAATGGCCGCCGATTACCCCAGAAAAAAGTGACAGAAAAACGCTCTGTGCAGCCTAAAAACCATTGAGCAAGTAACTAGCAGAGGTTGAATCATTCACAGCTGTAGATCGATCACTTCATTAGGTGCTTTTGCTGACTTTTCCCTACCTAATCTCGCCCTCACAGCAGCTGCGTCCTCTCCCTACACTAATCAGAGCAGTGTGACGTGCGTCGCTATGTGACTCCAGCTTAAATAGAGGTTGGGGCACATGCTGCACTTGGCAAATCACAGACATGCCATTTGTAGGTATGGCTGTGATGGGCTCTTAGGGCAAGAAGTAAAATGCTGGCTGATTGGCTGCTGTGCAGCCCTTCATAAAGCGGGAATAAATCGCCGAACAACGAACCTGAACCCGAATTTTTTTGAAAATGTTCGGGTCCGTGTCCCGAACACCCCAAAATTCGGTACGAACCCGAACTATGCTCGAACTGTTCGCTCAACACTAAATATTAGTACATTTTCTAATTAAACAATCAAAAAACAAGTGTAACAATGTGCACAATGTGCAGTATCCACTACTCATTCTCTCCAAGTGTTTGTATCAATATCCAAGCCATTAGTACAAAGAAGGTTGCATTTTAGATCTGAAGAGAAGATGACCATGCATGTAATCATCAATCCAAAGAAATACTGACAGATCCCCTGCTCCCAAAAGTTTCTTGATTTGCACAAAAAACGCTAAACTAATAGGGGAGAAGGAGGGATTGTAGGTGGTTCTCCTCACGATACTGTCATAAACTTACCTGTCCGCGATCCAGCAGCACGATCGTCAGCATTGGCACAGCCATGCCAGTAGAGATGCACTGCTCAGTCACGTCCTCTGGTGATTCAACAGAATTCTTAGCAAAAGGATGCAATTCTCTTTCTCTCCTGCAGCAGGCTTGTGCTGGAAGAGATGAGCAGTGGGTTGATTGCTCAGCTGCTCTATTCATGTGTGGTAGTGTTTCTGACTAATAGACGACTATCACGTACTGATCCAGGTGCTCTATTTAAACACCTTCCTGGCAGTGGCGTACATATAGGGGTCGCAGGGGTCGCAGCTGCGACCGGGCCCGGCACCCCAAGGGGCCCGGCCGCCTGCGGACGCCTGGCCCCTCCGGCTGCGCTAAAAGTTGTTTGGAAGTGAGACTTGGTGTCAGCGCCGGGCCCGGGCAGGAGCGAGCACGGCGTCAATCCCGCGAGACCTGGGAACTCCTGTGGCAGGTCTCGCGGGAACATGCGCGCCTGAACTCACGCAGCAGACGGGACCCGGATGGGAGAGTTCACTTCCCCTAGAGCAGCGCCGGTAAGTAAGAAAAAGCCTGAGTTGGAGACTTGGAGACAGTGGGGGCCCTGTTGGGGTGGCTGGGGGTGATGGGTTGTATTGGCTGCATTGAGTTTGTTAAAGTGGGAGGGGGGGTATTGGCTGCATTGAGTTTGTTAAAGTAGGTGGGCCCCGCAGACGACGGGGGGTTATTGGCTGCATTGAGTTTGTTAAAGTGTGTGTGGGGGGTATTGGCTGCATTGAGTTTGTTAAAGTGTGTGGGGGTATTGGCTGCATTGAGTTTGTTAAAGTAGGGGGGCCCCAGGGAGGGGGGCAGATGGATCAGTTTCGCACCGGGGCCCCATGGATTGTGTGTACGCCACTGCTTCCTGGCTATACACCATTGTCACTGATAGTCTTGTTTGGGCTCACTAGCTAGGCTCCTGGTTCTTGTTCCTGTGCTGATTTGGATTGATTGTGTTTTTTACCTCAGCTCGACCTTTGACCACTCTCTGGCTGTCGTGATTTTTACTGTGCATTCAATCAAGTTCTGACCTTGCCGCGTCTTTTTTGTACTGTGTTGCCCTCCTGGTTCGGAGCCATTTATGTACAAGTCTTTTTGTTGTCTGTCTCTGCACCTTAGTGACATAGGGACTGTCGACCATTTGTGTTCTGGCTACCTAGGGATTGCACTGCAAGTAGGTAGGGAAAGCCGACTCGGTTCTAGGTTCTCACTGCCCATGTCTGTTTCTACCTACAGGTGTTACAGATAAATTATGTAAATGGAGACTTAAATTAGAAGATTACCCCTGGTCTTTCTATCCAGACACCATTTCATGTGGCAAAACCTTGACTTTTGTTTGAATACAGGTAAATAATTTTTCAACTCTAGTGTCTTACATAATAGATGCCTCAAACAATCCATCCTAAAGAAAAAGGCAAGTTTTTCCAGAAATGGTCTGAGGGATGGTGCATGTGAAGGACAGATGAATTCCTGCAAAATTGTCTTACAAACTTCACACAAGATCATATGGAGCAGACTTTTAGACACTAAGGCTTGGAATCCACCCAACCAAAGAGACCCACTGAGGATCTGCAGCACAAGGTTAGTGAAATGGGATTTTGCTAAATACACAACCACTTTCCCGTACTTCTGGATTACCCCTCATAAACAAAGGCAGTAGGACAAGTCTGCTTGAGGCTTACAACATTTAAACCAAGCACCTGTAGGGAAGATACCAGTTTATAACCCCTGATAGGGGAGATGTATGACCTGTGGAAGATTCTCAAGGTTTATTAAAATGTATTAAAGAGGAAAAACTAAAATATTTCATGGGCATAAGAAAACAAAAAACAAGCCATAAGGAGGAAATAATTGCAGAGCTCAGAGACATGATTGTGTGGAGGCACATATATGGAGAAGGGTACAAAAAGTTTCTGTTGCACTGAAAGTACCCAAGAGCACAGTGTAGTCCATAATTCTTAAATGGAAGAAGTTTGGAACAACCAGGTCTCTTCCTAGAGCTGAATGCCCCTCTAAACTAAGTAATTTGGGAAGAAGCACCATGGAAAGAGAGGTGACCAAGAAAAAAAGACTCTCAGACTGTAAGAAACAAGATCCCTTGGTCTGATGAAACAGAGATGAAACATTTTGGCTTCAATTCTAAGCATCATATCTGGTGGAAACTAGGCACTGCTGGCCTACAGAAAGGCATGGTGGTGGCAGCATGATGTTTTTCAGCCAGAGCCCAAACGAACATCAGTGGAGAAAACTGAAAATGGCTTTCCTTTGATTGTTCACATTGATTCTGACAGAGGGTGTGTGTGAGGGGATGGGTTTGCAGAGAAAAATTGATAAAAATACCAAATCAGGTGTACAAACTTTATGGTGTCATACCCAAGAAAACTGGATGTGATAATCGCTGTCAAACGTACTTCAACTAAGTCCTGAGTAAAGGGTCTGAATATCTATGTTAATGCGAGATTTTAGTTTTTCCTTTTCAATAAATTAGAAAATATTTCTAACATTCTGTTTTCACTTTCTCATTATAGGGTATTGAGAGTAGAATGATGGGGAAAACTAAATTTTTATTTTATTTTGGCACAGCACTGCAACATAGCTAAATGTGAAAAAGTGAAAAGGTTTGAAAACTTTGCAAATGCACTGTATCTACAGCGGAGGGTAAAGTTTGTAACAAGTATTTTCAGAAGATCTCCAACATCTAGGGTTGGGATAAACATGTGTAGTGCCCTAGAGCAGGGGTACTTTGAAATTTGGACATTTGTGGACATTACCCTAATTCCCTATGCAAAGTTATAAACATATTACTTTATTTCAATTGAAAGGGTTAATTTGCACTGTTTAATACTGTGTGACTGCATTTTATAAGCATGTTGTCATATATATCCTGTTCATTTTCACTGTGTTTGTGAGGCTCTGTTGAAAGGGTTAACAATGAAAACTGAAATACTTTTGGGACATTGAATAAAAAGCTAGTAATTTTCCACAGCTATCGTAAGGTTTAAAGAAGAGCATGTTTTGGAGGGAAAACCAGACGTGTTGACCACTAAAACCAGACAGACGGACCTTTTGGATGTCTGGGTTAGCTTTGTTTTTATGTCTGAAAACCTGTTTTTGTCTGGAAAACTGCTGTGTCATTACCGTTGAGTATCATTGAAGCTCTAATGTAAGTATGTAAGAGATGGAAAGTGTAATAATGTATCCATTTGTGCTGAGTTTCTCCTCTCCACCCCTCCCACTAGAAGGGTCTGGTTCAGAGCCCCTAGTGTTCTGCAGTTAGGGAAAAGTGTTTAAAAGAGCAGACTATGACAGACTATTGAGTGACCAGAAGACGACGCTGAGATGGAGATACTCTGCCACAGACCATGGGCCTTCAGCTTTTGGCCAGGGTATACGCTTTAGAGATGTCCCGAACTATTCGCCGGCGAACAGTTCCCGCGAACATCTCTTCTTTGCGTTCGCCGCGGCGGGTAAACATATGCGATGTTCGGTGCGCCCTATACATCATCATTGAGCAAACTTTGACCCTGTACCTCACAGTCACCAGACACATCCCAGCCAATCAGCATACCCTCCCTCCCAGACCCTCCCACCTCCTATCAAAAAGCAAGGACAGCATCCATCTTAGATTCATTCTGAAGCTGCAGTGTTAGTTAGAGCAGGGAGAGTGCTGATGCTGCTGAATTAATATAAGATTTTAAGTAAGGCATTAGCTACTAGTGTTCTGTGTCCACTCCAGTCCTCAAAGACTCATTTGCTGTAAGGACAGCATCCTTACAGCACCCCAAAAGCCCTTTTTGGGGCTGGTACATCAGTCTGCTTTTATTTATTTTTCTATATATATATTGCAGTTGCCTGCCCGTGTGTGAGAGGCCGCAGGCCCACAGACTGTACTGTGTGCACACCACTCATATCGGGTGGCACAGTACCTTGCAGATAAAAAAGTCATTTAATTTTTACCCTTTAATATAATTTAAATCACAAAAATAGCAACACTACACCTCCAAATGTAATATAATAGCTTTATTAACATGTAAGTTGTACAAAAGTGGAAAAGACATAGTTTGACAGCAATAGATGCACCATGGGAGAACAACCAATATGGAGAGACCACAAGGTCAGCACATAACTGGTAGAAGTACTAGAGTCTTTTGACTGTCTTTGCTTTATTGTATCCTTGTACAATGCTTGTCTTAGGGTATCTTCTTTCCTGAAATCTCCTCTGAAGGTCGCTAGACTGTACCTCAAAGGAGTCATTTGTAGAACATATAGAACATATCCTTTTTAGCCACGCAGGAACTGACAGTACAGTATGTTGTAAATAAATCTAGATGGATGACATGAGCTAGCATCTCTTTGCGAAATAGATCCGTATGTACTCTACCCTTCTCGTCGATTAGGATGTTAACATCAAGGAAATCCAGGGTCTTCTGGCTGGGCTAGGTGAGTTTAATGTTATGATGGTTATTATCGTTTAGGGCCTCCACAAGTTGGCAGAATCCAGACTGTGGACCCTGCCACACCACGAATATATCGTCAATGTAGCGGGCCCACATCTGGACCCCACCAATGTCACTGATGGTATCGGAGAGGAATATCTCCCTCTCCCACAGCCCCATGAACAAATTGGGGTGGTATCCTAATTAATATGTAGATCACATGGCGGTCATGGGATGTAAGGCCATGAATTCATTGGCTGTTATGCCCATGATGGGACGGCGGCTACTTGGTTCCAGGTGTTGCCATACATGTTCTTAATGATGGGAGGGCAGTATTTAAGAAGGAGTTTCTGTCTGTATTCTTTTATCCCTGGAAGAAACCACTTAGTGGCGAAACGCGTTCGGAGGAGGTGACCACAGGACCAGCAGATATCAGTATTGATTACTTTTACTTTATGTATCACTGTGTATTCAGTCTTATCTCTGATAGGGACCTTTGAGTGGGAGTTGCACTTGCTTTGTCCCCTTATACAGTGGATACTTCACTCTATTACTTCTACCAGTTATGTGATGACCCTGTGGTCTCTCCATATTGGTTGTTCTCCCCTGGTGCATCTATTGCTGTCAAACTATGTCATTTTCACTTTTGTACTACTTACATGTTAATAAAGCTATTATATTACATTTGGAGGTGTGGTATTTTTGTGATTTATGTTTTATGTCTTTCCCTCCATACTGTTATTGAGATAAGTAGCCCGAGTATTAATTTTTGGTGTACCCTTTAATATAATTGCATTTGCCTGCCAGTGTGTGTCAGGCCCACAGACTGTACTGTGTGCACACAACTCATATAGGGTGGTACCTTGCAGATAAAAAGTCAGTTAATTGTTACCCTTTAATGTAATTGCATTTGCATGCCAGTGTGTGTCAGTCCCACAGACTGTACTGTGCCAACTGCCCACCACTCGTATAGGGTGGCACAGTACCTTGCAGATAAAAAGTCATTTCATTTTACCCTTTAATATAATTGCATTTGCCTGCCAGGGTGTGTCAGGCCCACAGACTGTACTGTGTGCACACCAATCATCTAGGGTAGCACAGTACCTTGCAGATAAAAAGTCATTTAATGTTTACCCTTTAATAAAATTGCATTTGCCTGCCAGGGTGTGTCAGGCCCACAGACTGTACTGTGTGCACACCAATCATCTAGGGTAGCACAGTACCTTGCAGATAAAAAGTCATTTAATGTTTACCCTTTAATAAAATTGCATTTGCCTGCCAGTTTGTGTTAGGCCCACAGACTGTATTGTGCCCACTGCCCACCACTCATATAAGGTGGCACAGTACATTGCGCGGCGCACGCGCAGTGCCCCGAATTGGAAGGAAGAGGACCGACCAACCATTTTTTTCCATCTCCGGTTCCTAAAATCTATTCGATACACGTCCCCTGATAGGGGACGTAACAGGATTAATCGGATAGGAATAGTACTACTTAACACAGCACTCATATAGGGTGGCACAGTACATTGCACGGCGCACGCGCAGTGCCCCAAGTTGGAAGGAAGACGACTGTCCAACCATTTTTTCCATCTCCCGGTTCCTAAAATCTTTCCATATACCGGCCCCTGATAGGGGACAAAATAGAGATTAAACTGGTAAGAACAGACCCTGCGGAGCTGGGTATTTTTGGCCGCATTACTGAACGCTCATGCACAATGGCTGTAGGCTCATGCGTCCTTTTCGGAGGTGACAAACCTGGTCAGTCAAACCCAAGGCAACATCATCGATCTCATCCCATATGCGTTTTTCTGGAGCGTGCCCTGTGAAGAGTGCTGGATGAGGTCGTAGATGAGCATGGAGAGGAAGAGTTGTGGTCACCATCACCACCAGAAGCAGCCTTGTTGTCGCCGATTGCTGGACCTGCTGCAATGCAGAGAGGAGTCTGAAGAAGAGGAGTCAGAGGAGGAAGGTGGTTCTGAGGAGGTGGAAGACCAAGCACAGCAGGCGTCCCAGGGGCTTGTTGTCACCTTTCGAGGACCCTTGGTGTTGTACGTGGCTGGGTGGAGGAAGAGACCTTCAATGACTTCAGTGAGGACAAGGAACGGGACGTAGCTAGCTTGGTATCCAACCTTGTGCAAATGGGGAGTTTACGGTTGTGCAAATGGACTGTTTGCGGTTGTTTGCGGTGCGTTAAATGGGGAGTTTAGTCTGACGGAGTAACCCTTACACTACCTGATCGATACAACATCATACCTGATCGTATACACACACTGGATGTTTTAAAGCACGTTATTCCAAACAATTTAGGAATGTTAGGTGATTTATGCCTTTTATGGATTAAAAACCCGACTCTGCGTAAACTACGTCATTTTCCATGGGAGTTTTGCCATGGATCCCCTCTGGCATGCCACAGTCCAGGTGTTAGTCCCCTTGAAACAACTTTTCCGTCACTATTGTGGCCTGAAAGAGTTCCTGTGGGTTTTAAAATTTGCCTGCCTATTGAAGTCTATGGCGGTTCGCCCGTTCGCGAGCATTCGCGGAAGTCCGCGTTCGCCGTTCGCTAACGGAAAATTTTATGTTCGCGAAATCTGTAATCAGCTTTATGAGAGAGAGAGGACAGCTAGCTCAGGCTTTTTATCAGCAAAAACCCTTCTTCTGCCAGGAAGGAGACAGGAGAAGCCAGCTCTATGCCTCGTCTGCATTGCTTTGCACCTAAATTCCTCCAGTAAAGAAGCAGACTGGTTTACTGTAGACTCTTACTCTCTAGACTTATTTCCCATTGGGGTGCACCACTCCTTTCCTTCCCGAGTGCAGAAACACGTGGTAACACCTCTACGGTGACACCTTGTAAAGTGCTACGGAATATGTTGCCGCTATATGAATAAAGATTATTATTATTATAAGCAAAGAGAGAGAAGGTGAGAGTTATTTGTCGTGAAGTTGCTGTAATATGTATTGTCTTAATCAAAATGTTAGTTAGATGGGATAAAGTTCAAAGACCACCTTGAAACCAATTTTTAATAATGAAATGTGGTCATCCTTGTTTAAGGTCAGGAAAGTCTATAAACATCACTTAGAGGAAATTAACCAGATCTAGACCTTTGGTTGCTCCTATTCTATACTAGGCTTTTGATGTTTACATTAAGATTGGTTTCCCTTTTAGGTCAGATGGGAATCTGTTGTAAGGAGCATGTAAAACTTTGAGAGGTTAGTTGACATACATTAATCTTGATAACTCAGTGTTAAAATGTTGAGACTTGAGTACATCCTTTAATAATACATAGTAGTGTTGTTAAATTTAGTGAGCGGATGTCTGAAAAATTCAACCTACCGTGGAACTTGGTTTCTTAGAGGACTGAAAGAGATCTTAGACATTTTGTCAGCCCAAATACATGATCTATAAATGTAGCTTATTTCCTTTTCATCTTAAGCATATCGAGACAGTGTAATAAGTACAATAACCTCTATCAGCTTAAGAAGCCTGGTTGGCTCCATAAAAGTCAGAGAAAAACAATGCCAGGACAATAAGGTCTCCAGTTTTCCAATATATTTTATTTGTAAAACTTGGCAGGCAATCCGATGATCTTCATGCCCAAATAATTAATACGTGAATTTTCTCTTGATATATGGAGGGATGATGACAAGAGAGGCTGTCTGGGTCCTTTAAAGGGGTTGTCCTGTTTCAAGAGGATCCCTCGCTACTAAGATTTTTCTGTGCTGTTCTTGTAGAATTAGGTCAAAGCCACATAAGTGCACAGCAAACAAGTAGGCAAAGTCTATACTAAAGTCAAGACCCGCTTTTCCTGTGCACTGGTCGAATTTTAGGTCAGTTATGCCGAGTAGGTGAGTGCTGGAGATGCGGACTACCTCTTCCAGTCTGTGCTTGTATCTGACCACTGAGATCTTGCAATTAGCTTGCAATGCTGCCTGGGACAACAAGAAGACCCACCGCTCAGGTTCTCCCAGCTGGAATCTACTTACCTGGTTTTAACGATAATCTAATGTGAACACCACCACTGCAGCCACACACTGGTCTCAGTTGTGCACTAAAGAGGATTGATTGCAGCGGTCATGTGGTGTCGATGTGACATCACCACTAAAGCCATCTAAACAGATCCCAGCCAGGAGAATGAGAGTGGTGGCGTGTGATCTGCCAGGTAAGTAATAACCTTTCTTCAGGCATATTCTCTGTGTTGTTTAGTTTACTCTTGAAACTAGGCAACCCCTTTAAAGGGTTGTCTGGATTCAGAGCTGAACCCGGACCTACCTCTATTTTCACTCAGGCAGCCCCACTGACTTGCGCATCGGAGCAGTTCATTCTCCAATGCTCTCCTTTGCCCTGCGCTAAATCGCGCAGGGCAAAGGCATTTTCTGGAGGTCCGGTGATGAACCGGGCTCTCCATGGGGCTGCCAGGAAGCCCGGTGACGTCACCGGCACTGATGGTCAGGCTTTAGCGCTGCCTAGCCTGTAAAGCGGCTAGGGTAGCGATAAACCACGCCCATCAGAGTCGGTGACGTCACTGAACACACTGCCGAGCACAAGCTTCCGCCCGGCAGTGTGTTGTTGTAAACAAAGAGCCCTTGTCCTGCGCAATCTAGCGCAGGGAAAGGAAGAACATCAGAGCATGAGATGCTCTGATGCTAATATCAGGGGTGCTGCCTGGGTGACATTATGCGTATGTCGGATTCAGCTATGAACCCGGAAAACCGCTTTAAGTAGAAGTGCCTCATATTTGTCAGAATAGTGTTTATAGACCGAGACAACACAGAAAATTTGTATGTCCTGCAAGGCCTGAAGGGGTGTCTGTCTAGGGTTAGAAAACATTAATAGAATGGCTTCCATGAAGGCTGCTACTTGAACTTCCTGATCTCTACTGATCTCTAGTGGCCCCTACAAACAAAGATGAGGCCTCTATATGACTGTTGTAATTTAAATGCTGTAGTAAAGACATAAAAGTATAACCAAGGTTTATTTTTTATAGGGTTGTGTAAAGAAAGGGCCATTAGATACTATCAATGGCTTTAAACTAGGGAGTGCAGATGGGGGAGAGTAGTGGCATGTCTACCATGGAGGCAGGTCACGTGGCTTGGGAGGAGAGTGGCTGGGAAATGGGTTGGCACAGAATTGGTTCTCCTGTTCCTGGCATAAACTCATGCATTTTTCTGCAGACGCCAGAGGAGGAGCTCAGTGCATAGAGATGTTACAGCATCCACTGACTGAAACAGTAACTGTATAAATTATTGTGTACTGAACTCCAACTAGTGGTGGCTGCACGCATACAGTTTTTGTAAAACGTGATGGGAAGTAGAGGCTTTAGAGCTGTATGGGGATTTATCAATGTATTCATGCCAGTTTCCTGGTGTAAATACATTGAGAAATATGGTGTTCAGAATGAGCAACATATTTATAAAGCACCTGCTCCACTTTTTCCAACACAGAAGTCAGGTAAAGTGGGTAAGATGCAGCGTGATTTTAGTTATTTTTTCAAACTTCCTCCTGTTAAAGAACATGAAATAACAGAATGTAAATTTGGCCCAAATATCACTGGGGGTATACTAAGTTTTTCCATGGGGCCGTAAAACTGTGGGCACCCTTGTGGTTGAGTTTTGTCCAAAGCCATCAATCTTATTGTTATTAGATGGGAAATGCCAGGAAACACATGCTGCTCGACCAATCAATGGCTGAGGTGGGTCACTGTTGCAGTGAGTGATAAACTGATTGGACATTTAGCAGCAATCTTGTGCATCAAGAAAGGAACAGGAAATGGAGAACAGTGGAGACTAGGACCAGGAAGGGTGGGGTAGAAGAGAAGTGACTATTGCTTCTTTTATTTGGAACCCACTCTGAACCATTTTACAAAATGTTTTTCTTGCTGGACAACCCTTTTAAGCAAGTGGCAGGTAGTGATAAGCAGCAGGGGCAGTATTAGAATTTGCGATATTTCGGGTATATTCGTCATAAATTAGCAAATTTGTAAATTTGCCATTATTTTCTTGATTGCGAAAATCAGCAATGTAATATGCGCATATTGCGTGCGCAAACCAGGCGTGGTCACTTTTGCTAAATTTTTCAAGCTGAAAACACAATGCAACAGCACTCTGCAAACCAAATAAAGTACAATAATGCCATAGTAATAGAAACTATTCTGTGCTAATTCTATGCTTATTTTGTAATTTTGAGATTCTTAGCAAATATATTTTGTACAAAATTATTTGGGCCCGTCTGCCACACGTCAGGGCGATCTCTGCAAGATGTGAACCTAACACTAAATGATACTTGGTATATGCCATTATGTGCCATAACGGTCACCATAAAATTCAGACAGTGCAGGTTCCACATGCATGCTGGGTCCACTCTGATTTCAATTAGAGTAAGTGTAAAGCTGTAGCCTGCTCTCCCTGCACTCACTGGAAGCTTGTTGGCACCAGGAAAGGTATAGAGTGGACTCTCATTGCATTCATTGGAAGCCGTCTGGCACCAGGAGAGGTATAGAGTGGGCTCAGCATGCATGTTGGTACCTGCATTCCCTGAATTTATTGGAGGCCATTTTGGCACCAAAAATTATAAAAAGCAGAGTGGGCCCAGCATGTATGTGGAACATGCACTCCCTGAGTTTTATGGTGGCCGTTATGGCACATTACAGGTAGCATTTAGTGTTAGGTTCCCATCTTACAGGGATCGCTTTGACGTGTGGCAGATGGTCCCAAATAATTTTGTACAAAATATATTTGCTAAGAATCTCAAATTTACAAAATAAGCATAGAATTAGCACAGAATATTTTCTATTACTATGTCATTATTGTACTTTAGTTGGTTTGCAGAGTACCTAACACCCTGCACTGGAATCAGCTACACTATATCACTATCTAACCTACACTGACTATCTCCCACTAACTATCTGTATTATATATATATATATATTATGGATGCTGGGGAAGTTCTTATATAGTAAGAGGTAGGCATTACTTTCCTATTGATTGCTAGGGATGTTGCTAAGCTCAGACAAAGACATTGCAGCCTTCTCATTGGCCCCACAAGCAAGAAGCAGGGAGGGTTCATGGGTTCAGATGAAAAAAAAATCTAGAATATTCGCGCCCAACACTAGTGACAGGTAGGAAAAGGTCCAGATTGCCTCTCTTTTCCATTATTTTACTAACCGAGATAAGAAGAACTGGTTGTCTAACACAAACAGCCTCATTAAGAAAGTCGGCTGGTTTAAGATACATATTCCAATCTCTTGATATAATGTACCTACAACCTTCTTTGGGGACTTAAAAAAACATTTTGAAAGCATCAATGCAGCGATTATGGCAGAAGCTTGTGATTTTTTTTTTTTTACAAAATAACAAAAATGTCCGATATGTTAATACAATCTTTACAATCCTTCAACAGACTACTACTTTTAAAAATAACCAATTTTTGCATATCCCCCCCTTTTTTTTATAGAAAACTATCCATGACTACAAGCAAGCTCCTTCTTAGACTCCAAGTGATCAGCTATAATTCTTGAAAGAACGGGTGTTCAGTTTTCCTGCAGTGCCACCAAAGGGGAAATGAGGAATTGCATAGTTCCTATTAAAATCAATAGGCTGTTTATGTAATACGTAGATGCTGTTACTCGCCTGTACTGGTTGCAGCAATGAGCGCTGCCCTGCTATCCTTCTCATCTCAGATCAGCTTCTTCTCCTACCGGGTCTAGGGTTCGTACCGAACTTTAGGGTTTTTGGTACTCGGATCCGAACCCGGACATTTCCATAAAAGTTAGGGTTCAGTGATTTCTTGGCGCTTTTTGAAAGGCTGCAGGGTAGCCAATCAACAAGCGTTTCGCTAGTCTGCCATTAGAAGCCTTCACAGCCATGCCTGCTAATGGCATGGCTGTGATTGGCCAAGAGCAGCAGGTGACCCAGCCTCTATATAAGCTGGAGTCACGTAGCGCCACACGTCACTCTGCTCTTCTCAGTGTAGGGATAGGATGCTGCTGCTGCTGTGAGGGAGAGATTAGGGAAAAATTCAGTTGAACTTGGTGGTGTGTTCACTCTTCAAACTACAGCGATTATTGAGGGTGCTATACTACATTTTTGTATCCAGCCCTGAGCCCGGTGACACTGAAAAATAACTTTTAATCGATCTGCTAGCTCGGTGGGCGTCGGCGCCATTTTTCTAGTGCAGTGCACTTTTAACTGCATGTGAACTGCATGTGTGCCAGGGACATTACTTTAATTCTGCTCTGGTAGCTCAGTGGAGGACAAATTCCCATTTTTGGCCAGTCAAGTACCCTGCGGCCTACAGTGCATACCTGGCAGTAAATATAATTCAATTATATTAGTCTGTCACATATTTTTGTGACCTAAAGTGATTTTTTATCTGTCTGCAACAAGCACTGCATATCTGACAGTCCAATAAAACCGTTAAATACTGCAGTTACCTTGCTGATATAAAAAGCACACTTTTTTGCTAGATAGTAAATTTACGGGCTATGCTGCATTTCAATACAACCATAACATACTGCATTTACATTTTGTGCTATATAGCAAATTTGCATCCTGCATTTCTGATATTCTAAAAAACCGTAACATACTGCATTTAAATAGTTGTTTGCAAAAACACAGTTTTTGTGCTAGACAGCACATTAGCAGCCTATGCTGTATTTCTAATATTCCAAGAAAACCGTAACATACTGCATTTACATAGTTGTTTGCCAAAAACACACTTTTTATGCTAGATAGTACATTTTCAGCCTGTGCTGCATTTCAGACAGTCCAATTTAACCGTTAAATACTGCTGTGCTGTTATGTTGTTTTTGTAAAAACACATTTTTTGTGCTAGATAGCACAGTTGCAGGTCTGCACTGCATTTCTGAAAGAAATACACTTAAATCCATCTGTTTCATTTTGTGTGAAAAAACACCATTTTTGGGCGACAAACTACCTTTGCAGCTTGCACTGCATAGCAGACAGGGCAATAATTTTTAAAAATTCGTCTGTTAAATTGTTGGGTGATATTAACCCATTTTTGCCGTAAAAACCCCCTGCTCTGCTTAGGTGACAGGGAAACTGTAGACATTTCTACAATTGGTCTATTTAGTTGGTGGTTGACGTTGAACCATTTTTGCAGTATACAAACCCCTGCTCTGATACCCAAAAACTAAACCCTTGCAAAAAGAGTTACACCATATACGATAAAATATCTCTCAGTTTTATTATTATAAAGTAACATATAACATACGGGGAAAGCAAAAACACTGAAGTGCCTGTATCAGCAGGCCACAACCCGGAAGACAGAGTCCACGCACTACCCGAATATATAGATATATGGGATGTAAAGATACTACATACAAAAGATGGGTATATATAAATTGAGACATACAGGAATGTAGTTCCCACACGGATAACCCATATAGATGTACACCCAAATGGTCAGAAAAGCAGCCCTACTGAAAGGGTGGGATATAATATCAAACCTAACCCAAGCAGTTAAATAGTGCAATGTAGATAATAAGATATATTTTACCCATTATCTTATCCGGGAAGAGCGTGGACACCAGAGACCTCGACGCGCGTTTCACCCCTCACAGGCTTCGTCAGGAGGATGTTTAATTTGTCCAGGTTACCGTCTTAAATACCCTAAGCACACCCGTAGCCCAATCAGAAATGCGCATCATCGCCCTGATTAGCGGCAGGCATCATGAACGCGCATCCCCGCCATCATTCCGCGCCGGACGCCGGACTCAGTCGCGCAGCTAGATGACGTGGCCAGCGTCACCGCTACGTATACAGACTGAGCCGGCGTCCGGTCGTCAAGACGACCGGGTACATGGAGCGCGTCATAATGCACGCCGCACCAGCGCACAAGCGGGATGCGCAGCATCACATGATACAGCGAGCTATTATTTGCAAAGGGATACCGTACACAAATGTAGATGCGGGACATCATAGCCATACTTGTATATAAAGAGCCAAAGGGCGCATGTATCCACGCTCCTTATGGATATAGCGGGCTATTCTGTCTCAAGGGCGTAGTCACATGAATAACATGCCATAAATAATATATAAATAGAAACACCACATACAAATATTTGAAGTGGGGACGAAAAAAAAGGAGAGGGGGATTGGATGATAAAGTGACAAGTGCAAGTGATAAATAGATTAAAAATTAATAATAATGATCAATTCATATCACGAAATACACATAAAAACCAAATAACTATACAAAAGTGTAAGACCCCACATAGGAGGGAAGTAGAAAAATATATAAATATGTAGATATAAGTGCGTAACCACATAGGTGACAGGGAGGTAAATTTCTAAAAATCATCTGTTACATTCTTGGGTGACATTAACCCAGTTTTGTCGTATACAAACGCCTGCTCTGCATAGGTGACAGGGACGAAAATTTCTAAAAATCGTCTGTTTCATTGGTGGATGACATAACCCAGTTTTGCCAGTGAAAAACTCCTGCTCTGCATTGCTGACAGGGAACTAAATTTAGTAAAAACGTCTGTTACTTGGTGGGTGACCGTAGAAAATAAGGAGAGTGTCAAATAAAGGACGTGGCCCTGGTCGTGGTGCTGCTGGTGTTGGTGGAGCTCCTGTTGCAGTGAGAGGACGTAGTGCGCGTAGAACGACAGAGCCTTTAGCATTATTTAGTAGGCCCGTATGACGGCTCTACGAATGGTGAGGCCAGAACAAGTACAGGCGCTAGTATATTGGGTGGCTGACATTGCCTTCAGTACCTTCACAATGTCCCACCCGGTCCACTGCTGAAAGCTCAGAGTTGGCACCTGCTGTCCATGGGCATCTATCTAGCACCTCACCCCTTGCAAATCAGCCAAGCAGTCTGAGCCCCAAGTCATGCAGCAGTCTCTTATGCTTTTTCATGAGTCTGCTGGCAGGGTTTTCCAGGGCCATCCACCTAGCCCTGCCCCAGAAGTGGAAGATATTGAGTGCACGGATGCCCAACCACTTATGTTTGAGAATGAGGACATGGAAAGACCACAGCAGCACGTCTCTGATGATGATGAAACACAGGTGCCAACTGCTGCGGCTTTCTGCAGTGTGCAAACCGACAAGAAGGGCAGGGATGAAGACTGGGTGGAAGATGATGTGGAGGACTTCTGGGTCTCCAAATTGGGCACATGGCCTGAGCTTGCCCTTTATGCCTTGGAGGTGCTGGCCTGCCCTGCATCCAGTGTATTGTTTGAACGTGTATTTAACATGGCAGGGGCGTTATCACGGACAAGCGCAGCCGCCTGTCCACAGCTAATGTGGACAAGGTCACATTCATTAAAATGAACCAGGCATGGATCCCTCAGGACTTGTCTGCACCTTGTGCAGAATAGACATTTATAATGGCCTCAACCATCCATTCTTTACTCAAGTGCACTTATTCTTTGTTTTATTTTTTATATGTCCCAATATTTTGTGGGCAACCCCAATTAAAAAATAATAATAATGTGTTAGCTACCTCCTCCACCTTCACCCCCACTTCCACTTACTGTACACCGCCACGGTCACCGCCTCCTCAACCTCCCACTTCACATCCACCTCCTCCTCCTAGATCAAGATTGCTGTTTTTGATTTTTGTTTATTTTATTTTAAGTTATTTCCCTATCCACATTTGTTTGCAGAGCACTTGTCATGCTCTTAAGCACATATTGCTGTGTTTTGCAGCCCTCTAGCCCTTTCCATGACATTTTTAGAGCCATTTTGGTGCCCAAAAGTTTGGGCCCCTATTGACTTCAAGTTCGGGTCAAGTTCGAGCCCCGAACTCGATCTTTGATTGTCGATTGTTCGCTAAACTCTACTCTTTAGCTCTTCCATTCCACTGTCTTCTTATGTTTTCAACTCTGCTGCATCAACAGTCCTGCTACATTATTAGCTCAGGTACATCTCCAGTTCTGGAACATGACCAGTTCTTCTGCATCTGTTCTACAGCCTGCTGCACCAGCGCCACCTGTCCGTGCTGCATAAGATCTACTCACCAAGACCAGACCAGTGGATTCACATCACCAGGTAAGACAGAACAGATGTCCTAGAACCTAGGTTCTTCAAAGTGAGAAATACTTTTGCAGCTGCTTTTCATTCTGGCAAATAGATGAGGGTCCCAGATGGAGGATCCTCACTTAGAAATCCTTATATGGTATCTGAAAATGAATTTTTAAACCTGACATACAGGGCAATGTTGTGGTGTCAGTGAGACTTTTCTATGCCATCTAGGATATTCAAGAACATTTTCTCTAGTGATTTTCCACCACCCAAAATTACACATTGAGTGTCAATAGTCATTAAAGACATCAATTTCTACAACTCTATGCAGAAAATTGAAGCAATTTTCCCTAAAATATTTCTTAAGTGAAATAATTGTGCTATATTACGCCCTCTTCTCAGCCATATCAGCCTCTAACAACGCTCGCACCAGTTCTATGTCATGTTTACTGAGCAATTTTCATCATGTTCAATAAAAGAAGACGTTCGTGATGATCAAAACGCCATGGAGATAAAACAGAATTCGTGTGAAATTTCCATTTCTATGAAGTGCAATATTCACCCGGCTGTTTACAAGACAAGCGGCAATCTAGATAAAACTGTACAAATAACCAGATTCAAGATGACGAAATAATCACCAGCGCATTGTGTGTGAACCTTCTGCTGCGGAGGATGAGGAGTGTTACTGAAGATATTTTATCCAAAATACTATTAATAAATGATCCCTTTATGTTAAAGCTCCAGTTTCCCAAACACCTGTCTAATTTACACAATAATAGCTATAAAGCTGTAACTTCTTCCCCTATATTTTAAACAGTTGTCGTATTTTATAGAAACCTGAAAATCTATAAAACTGGATTATGTGTAGCAACCCTAATATGGAACACGAGGGAGGATGGGTTTGGTACTGGTGTTGGTGGTACTGTACTCATGGGCCTCACGGTGGAAATGTTCTTCTCCATTGACCCCAGAGCTGTGCAGTGAAGAGGGGGCACATCTGGTTATTATTCTCCTCCAAGGAACTTCCTGATTGGGGCCTCCTGCCCGATGGAAAGTGGGGGTGCTCATGACGTTGCAATGATGCAGTGTGAAGACTGGAGACAGAGAGTCAAGAGGTTGCGGTTAAACAAAAGGGGAGAGTTATCAAAACTGGTGCAAAGGAAAACTGGCTTAGTTGCCCATAGCAACCAATCAGGTTCCACCTTTCATTTTTCAGAGCTCCTTTGGAAAATGAAAGGATCAATATGACTGGTTCCTAAAACGAAGCCAGTTTTCTTTTGCACCAGTTTTGATGAACTTCCCCATCGTTTTATCAAAGCTTCAGATAATCTTCCACAAGATGGAGGTACAAATCTCAAAACAATTTCAACCAAATTACATCAGGTTCTGAGTAGAGATGAGCGAAATTTAAAAATTGTTTGGCGTTCGGCGTTCGGGTTGTGGTAATCGCCGCATCCCGTTATGGATTCCACTACCGCGGACTATCCCGGCATATGGAATCCATAAGGGCGGCTTCCACGAACCCGAACTGTTGAAAAGCCGAAGGACCTGGGGTGGCGTCACCGTCATGTGATCAGTGCAGGGGCGTGGCTCAGCACGGGATCAAATCCAGTGCTGAGCCACGCCCTGCACTGATCACATGAATGTGATCAGTGTATGGAATAGTGTAAATAACAGAAACCCAAATGACACATCACATTACATATAATACACTACGTTTAATCATTAGCACTAGCCCAGTGGATGTATGGTGGTGTCAATAACAAGGCCTGGTTGCAATAAATAATGTCTCTCTTTACTGAGTTGATGATAGGAGCAGTAGTGCATATAGCATCAATAGCATAGTTCCAAGGTACAGTAGATCACAGTGCAAAAGCAACATATAGTCAGCAAAAATTATGGTGGTTGTAGTACTCCCTGCTTCTTTCTCTCTCTAAAGAACTCTTTACAGTCTCTCAGCAGAACCACTGGCATACAATAAGGTTTTTATTAACTCCTTCTGCAGTTCACGGACTGAGGCACACAGAACTGAAATAAAGGTTGATGCTTAGATATGGGGGATGCTTTAGCAGTATTTCCTCTCCACAGTAGCAAAGTATTTCTGCCATAGACATGCCCAATACCTTGCTGTCTGAGTCCAATACACTGCTTTGTGGGTTCTAGACCTGCTAAGATGTCTGGTCTCTTTCCTTCAGAGGTACTTATGGCAGCAGTGTTGCTTCCTTGGCAGCTGTAGTCTCAGAGACAGAGTCTCTCTGAGCTGGCGCCTATTTCATGAACATATGTGTTTGTAACCAGGGGTGGCACAGTTCACCCCCTGGCAACCTAACCATAGTCTGCCAATGTTAAGCATTAGTCTGCCAATACATTGCAATTTACCTTAGGCCTCATGCACACGACCGTTTTTTTATGCTGTCCGCAAAAGGGGTTCCGTTGTTCAGTGATCCGTGTCCGTTTTGCCTTCCGTTGTGTTTCCGTATGTCTTCCGCTTTTTTAGCGGACATGACCCAAAAGATTTTACCAAAAGACAGGCTGACAATTTTTCCCAAGTGCCTGCCAAGGGATCCGCAAAAAACGGACACGGAACGCGGATGACACACGGATGGCCATCCGCATTTTTCACGGACCCATTGACTTGAATGGGTCCGTGAACCGCTTTTCACGGACAAGAATAGGACAGGTTATATTTTTTTGACGGACTGGAATCACGGACCACGGACGCGGAGGACAAACGGTGCATTTGCCGAGGTTTCCACGGACCCATTGAAAACCAATGGGTCCGCAGAAAATCACAAAAAACGGAGCAACGGACACGGAATCAAACAACGATCGTGTGCATGAGGCCTTAAGCATATTGCATTAACTCTTGTCATTGGTTAACTTTATGCAGTAGTCCTCTGGGGTACTGTACATGCATGGTCTCTCCTATTGAAATTAATGTGAATTAGGCTGAGTTCACATTTTTATTTGGGATCCCGTCTTTGTGTTCTGTCATAGGTGCAGAAAGACAGAATTCAAGAAAGGACAAATCCATCACATGATGGACAAAAATTGACACTGATGGACCCAGTTGTCTTACAATGGGTCCTGTAGGTTCTGCTCTGGTGTCTATCATTTTACTTGAAAAAATAATGCTGCATACTGTGTTGTATTTTCTGGTAAATATCACAGGGTCTACGGCAGGGCCTTCAACGCAAATGTGAACAGGGCCTTACAAAACGCTCAGTGAAGGCTTTCATTGGTCATTCTGGGTATATGCGACCTGATCCCCGAAAGAAAACTGGTAGGTAATAAACAATTATGGTGGGATTCCCATCATTTCTAAAGATTATAGATGAGTGAATTTCATATTTTGAAATTCGTTCACACTTCGTTTTCTGGTAAAGGTGAATTGCATTATGGATTCCGCTACCATGGACCATAACGCAATTCGATGACGGAATGCATAACGGAATGTCTTTACAGGCATTTTGTTATTCATTCCGTCATAATAGAAGTCTATGGCCTCTTTCACACGGGCGTCACGTTTGACACCCGGATAGGATGCGGGTGCGTTGCGGGAATATGCGCGATTTTTCCGCACGTGTGCAAACTTTGTAATGCGTTTTGCACGCACGTGGGAAAAATCGCCATGTTTGGTACCCAGACCTGAAGCCGGACTTCATCACTGAAGACCTGTTTCGGGTTGAGTATTCTAGAGAATTTATTATTTTCCCTTATAGAAATGAATGGGTCAGGATTCAGTGTGGGTGCAATGCGTCCACCTCACGCATTGCACCCGCGGAAATCGCGTCCTTGTGAAAGGGGCCTATGGGCTGCAAAACGGATCCGTCCTGTTTCCATTATTCAGGGAGTCCCCCTCTCCTCTAAAGGCATTCCGTTATGCATTCTGTCATGGAATTGTGATATGTTTCGTGGTAACGGAATCCATAACGCAATTCACCCTTTGCCACCAAGCGAAGTGTGAGCGAATTTCATAAGCGGAAATTCGCTCATCTCTATTAAGGATGAACACAGATTGGTGAAGATGAGTCCTAGTTATCACTCAATATCTGTCAGCTGCTCGCAAGCCTTTTTGATATTGGTTTACTCAGTCTATGTAACAGAGTGACACTCACCAATGTGTTTAGGAAGTCCATAGGTCTCATTTGTTTGATTTCTCACTTCCTCCTTCATTTAATGTTTTCTTCTTTTCAGCAGCTTGTTTTGCGCTTGGGTCAAAGGTTGTATTATTCTAGCGGGCGAGATCAGAACTTGATTTGTCCTTTGTTATTTCCTCTTTCCAAGACAAAGTAAGTATTCACAGTAATATAAAGTCACGGCTTTCCTGTTATTCACACACTTTAATATTATAGAATAGATGATGTGATTATTCTGTCTTGGGAATTACCAATATCATCATCAACATTAATATAAGTAAAATTTAAAGAGCACTTTTTGCTTAAAGGGGTTTTCTGGGAGTTCAAGGCCCATCCTCAGGATAGGTCATCAATATCTGATCTGTGGTGGTCTGACTTCTGTTTGAAGAGGCTGTGGTGCAGCGGTGGGTGCTGCAGCCTTCTCTATGTACAGGCATGCCCAACCTGCGGCCCTCCAGCTGTTGTAAAACTACAGCTTCCACTATACCCTGCTGTAGGCTGATAGCTGTAGGCTGTCTGGGCACGCAGGGGGCTGTAGTTTTTCTTAGCATGCCTGTACAGCGCATTACATTGTATAGTGGCTGTGCTTGGTATTGCAGCCCAGGCCCATTTACTTGAATGGGACTGAGCTGCAAAAATGCCATGTGACCAATGAATTTGATGTCACTGGCCTAGGAAGCGACTGGAGCACTGCATCCTCTTCAAACAGCTGATCAGTAAGGGCCCCAAACTATCCATAGGATAAGCCATCAATACTTAACTTCAAGAATACCCCTTTAAAGCAGCTGGAGGCACAGGTTGGACACTACTAGTGTATGACGATCCGGTTGAATGTGGGTGATGTTTTGATTGCATATTAAAGGGGTTGTCTCACCTCCTTATTTACAGGTTCCTCGCAGCTCTCAGGGCCTCGGTTCCCTGCTTGCTGGCGGTGGAGCTGAAGGCAAAGTGAGCAGGGCATGGAGGATGCAACCCTGCCCCTTGTTTGTGCATGCGCACACCCTGTAAATCCTAAGAGCTTGTAGTAAAGCTCAGACGAGGTAGTCAGGCTGGGAGTGACTGCACATGCACAATAGTATGTGCGCGCTAGCTCCCGTGAAACCCGACCACCAGAGCAGCCGGCTGATAGGGTCTCTGCCCGCCTGCGCGGCCACATTTCAGCGGTGGCCATGACCCCTAGAAACGAGCATGGGATTTTGGGCACTATAAAGAGGAATAGGAGGTGACAGAGGCAAATTGGTAAATGGATCTATATTACAGAAACCATCCTAGGACAACAAGGAAGTGATTAAATGGTGATTACTGACGTGATTCCCTTTAAGGAAATGCATTACTAGCTATTAAATCATATACTGTCTCTCTAGTGCCACTTATAGCTACCACGTGGGTGAGAGTCTGACCCATAAAAGAGCCTTTAAACATCTTTTTCCTTCACTCATGACTAGGCATATTAGCAAAACCAGGCTCTTTTATGGGTCAGATATTGACTTACTACCTATAAGTGGCACAAGAGACACAGGCTTCTTCCTTCTGGAGAATTTGCATACCTACCCCATGGAGCATTACCTGTAGGACTCCATACCTCAGCCTTTTCTAGTAAAGCCCCTGAAGTAGCCAGACACTGCCTAGCCCCTATACCCTTAGGAAGCTACAAAACCGTGGGCAGAACTACAGTGATTAGCCAGACTGCCTGTAGATAAGCTGCAATTGTGTGTATTATTACGTATGCGCAGTGATTTGCGAGGCGAGAGATACCACAAGATGGGGATGCCTGTTCAGCAGTGGCGTAACTAGAGTGTTATGGGCCCCAGTGTAAACTTTGGATCGCTCCCCCATTTATACAAAGAGGCAGCAGATTTTTTTACACTAAGGGCTCTTTCACACGAGCAGATGCCATGCGGGCAATCCGCTGTGTGAAAGAGTGCCAAGCCCCATTCTGGACAGCAGAGACACTGAGCATTAACAAGATTGATAATGCTCCATGTCTCTCTGTGATCTTTACTACAAAATCACAGTGAGATAAAATTGTCACCGTGATTTTGTAGTAAAAGATCACAGAGAGGCACAGAGCATTATCAATCATGTTAATGCTCCGTGTCTCTGCTGTCCGGAATGGGGCTTGGCTCACTTTCACGCAGTGGATTACCCACACAGGATCCGCTCGTGTTAAAGAGCCCTTAGTCCAATGCATGGCTACACTCACCCAGTCCTAATAAACTTTGGTCCTACCTCATCCAGGGTGTCGCTGGCGTCAGCGTGATGTCCGTTGGATTCAGAACAAGGTCCCTGTGGTGATAGAGAAAAATTTTATAATCACATAAGGAAGGGATGTTGACTGCCCTGTGAAATTCCAGCAAAGGGCGCTGTGCTGGCCTGTAACACTGAGCCATGCTAATGTATAGCAGGGTAATCTAGGACATTTCCCTAAGTGGTACAACATAGAACTTATCCCAACATTGTGGCCCCTCACAGTAATTAAGCCCACCTTGTGGTCCCTTCAAAATAGTTATCTCCTCCTTGTGGCCCTCACAGCAGTGATGCCCACTTTGTTCCTGTCACAGTAGTTATGCCAACTTTTGTACCCCTCACAGTATTTATAGCCAGATATGTGCCCCTCACAGTAGTTATAGCCAGATATGTGACCCTCTCAGTAGTTATGCCATATATGTGCCCCTCACAGTAGTTATGCCAGATATGTGCCCCTCACAGTGGTTATGCCAGATACCGTATATATGCCCCTCACAGTGGTTATGCCAGATATGTGCCCCCTCACAGTGGTTATGCCAGATACCATATATGCCGCTCACAGTGGTTATGCCAGATATGTGCCCCCTCACAGTGGTTATGCCAGATATGTGCCCTCTCACAGTAGTTATGCCAGATTATGTTCCCCTCACAGTAGTTATAGCCAGACATGTGCCCCCTCACAGTAGTTATGCCAGATATGTGCCCCTCACAGCGGTTATGCCAGATATGTGTCCCCTCACAGCGGTTATGCCAGATATGTGCCCCCTCACAGCGGTTATGCCAGATATGTGCCCCCTCACAGCAGTTATGCCAGATACAGTTGCAAGAAAAAGTATGTGAACCCTTTAGAATGATATGGATTTCTGTACAAATTGGTCATAAAATATGATCTGATCTTCATCTAAGTCACAACAATAGACAATCACAATCTGCTTAAACTAATTACACACAAAGAATTAAATGCTACCATGTTTTTATTGAACACACCATGTAAACATTCACAGTGCAGGTGGAAAAAGTATGTGAATCCCTAGACTAATGACATCTCCAAGAGCTAATTGGAGTGATTTCAGCCAACTGGAGTCCAATCAATGAGATGAGATTGGAGGTGTTGGTTACAGCTGCCCTGCCCTATAAAAACACACATTAGTTCTGGGTTTGCTTTTCCCAAGAAGCATTGCCTGATGTGAATGATGCCTCGCACAAAAGAGCTCTCAGAAGACCTAGGATTGAGAATTGTTGACTTGCATAAAGCTGGAAAGCGTTATAAAAGTATCTCCAAATTGTCTATAAATGAGGAAAGTTCAGCACTGCTGCTACTCTTCCTAGGAGTGGCCGTCCTGTAAAGATGACTGCAAGAGCACAGCGGAGACTGCTCAATAGGATGAAGAAGAAATCTAGAGTGTCAGCTAAAGACTTACAAAAGTATCTGGCATATGCTAACATCCCTGTTAGCAAATCTACAATACATAAAACACTAAACAAGAATGGAATCAATGGGAGGATACAACAGAGGAAGCCACTGCTGTCCAAAAAACATTGCTGCACGTTTACAGTTTGCACAAAAGCACCTGGATGTTCCACAGCAGTACTGGCAAAATATTCTGTGGACAGATGAAACCAAAGTTGAGTTGTTTGGAAAAACACACAACACTATGTGTGGAGAAAAAGAGGCACAACACACCAACATCAAAACCTTATTCCAACTGTGAGGTATGGTGGTGGGGGCATCATGGTTTTGGGCTGCTTTCCTGTGTCAGGGCCTGAACAGATTGCTATCATCGAAGGATAAATGAATTCCCAAGTTTATCAAGACATTTTGCAGGAGAACTTAAGGCCATCTGTCCACCAGCTGAAGCTCAACAGAAGATGGGTGTTGCAACAGGACAACAACCCAAAGCATAGAAGTAAATCAACAATAGAATGGCTTAAACAGAAAAAATACGCCTTCTGGAGTGGCCCAGTCAGAGTCCTGACCTCAACCCAATTGAGATGCTGTGGCATGACCTCAAGAAAGCGATTCACACCAGACATCCCAAGAATATTGCTTAACTGAAACAGTTCTGTAAAGAGGAACGGTCAAGAATTACTCCTGACCGTTGTGCACGTCTAATCTGCAACTACAGGAAATGTTTGGTTGAAGTTATTGCTGTCAAAGGAGGTTCAACCAGTTATTAAATCCAAGGATTCAAATACTTTTTCCACCTGCACTGTGAATGTTTACATGGTGTGTTCAATAAAAACATGGTAACCTATAATTCTTTGTGTGTTATTAGTTTAAGCAGACTGTGATTGTCTATTGTTGTGACTTAGATTAAGATCAGATCACATTTTATGACCAATTTGTGCAGAAATCCATATCATTCCAAAGGGTTCACATACTTTTTCTTGCAACTGTATGTACCCCCTCACAGTGGTTATGCCAGATATGTGCCCCTCACAGTGGTTACTCCCAGATATGTGCCCCTCACTGTGGTTATGCTTTTTGTGCCCCTCACTCTAATTGTTGCCCCTTTTTGCAGCTTTATGGAAAAAAAAACATACTTACCCTCTTCCCTGATGACGCACTCCCACACTTACATCGCACTGCTGGTTGTGCTGGAGGCCAATTCCCAGGCCTTCAGCGCTCCTTCCACAGCCAGCAGCACGAAGTGTGGCCAGCAGGGGAGCGCCTAAGCTTTGAAAAACAGTGAATCAGGGAGCGGAGAGGTCTCCCTGCTTCAGTCTGAAAACAAACAGCCCGGCAGTGACAAGAACTGCCGGGCTGGGTAAGTGCTCCCTGCCTCTGCCCCCACTCATGTTTGAAGAGTGCTCTGACGGGGCCCGGCATTGTCAATGTACTTCATGCTAGGCCCCGTCAGAGTTCTCCCATTACACGTGAGTGCAGCGGCCCCTCATCCCACCAGGCCCGATCGCACCCTTGCGACCGTGACCGTTACCCCCTGCTGTTCAGATTTTGCAGTGATGCACCATTGAGAGAACATGTTATCATAGTCTATCCTCAGAATAGGCTTTCACTATCTGTTTTCCTGGGTCTGACAACTGATCAGCTTAGAGTATTTAACCCTTCAGTTTAGAGTATTTAACCCCTCAGATGCCACAGTGAATAGTGATCATGACATCTGGGTGGTTAAACAAAGGGAGGCATTTCCTAAGTTCTCTGGAGGGTTCCAATTGGTTGTCAAAGCCTTACCCCTGGGGTAACAGGTAATTTTTCAAATTACTTGTTAACCCATTAAGAACTGGGCTCATTTTCACCTTAAGGACCAGGCCATTTTTTGCAAATCTGACCAGTGTCACTTTGTGTGAAAAACTTTAAAACGCTTTTACTTATCAAGGGCATTCTGAGATTGTTTTTTCGTCACATATTGTACTTCATGACACTGGTAAAATGGAGTCAAAAAATTCTATAATACATAGTAATACCTCCAAAAATAGTTATTACTTTACATTCCCCATATTTCTACTTCATGTATGGATCATTTTGGGAATGCCATTTTATTTTTTTGGGACGTTACAAGGCTTAGAAGTTTAGAAGCAAATCTTGAAAATTTTCAGAAATTTTCAAAACCCACTTTTTAGGTACCAGTTCAGGTCTGAAGTCACTTTGTGAGGCTTACATAATAAAACCACCCAAAAATGACCCCATTCTAGAAACTACACCCTCAAGGTATACAAGAGTTAATGGCAAATAGAGATAACATTTCAGAATTTAAATTTTTGTAAAATTTTCCATTTTAATCCATTTTTCCAGTAACAAAGCAAGGGTTAATAGCCAAACAAAACTTAATATTTATTCCACTGATTCTGCAGTTTGCACGAACACCCAATATGTGGTCATAAACTGCTGTATGGCCAAACTGCAGGGCGTAGAAGGAAAGGAACGCCATATGGTTTTTGGAAGGCAGATTTTGCTGGACTGTTTTTTTACACCATGTCCCATATGAAGCCCCCAATGCAGAGTAAAAACTCCATAAAAGTGACTCCATCTAAGAAACTACACCCCTCATGGTATTCAAATCCAGTTTTACAAACTTTGTTAACCCTTTAGGTGTTCCACAAGAGTTAATGGCAAATGGAGATAAGATTTTTTTAAGTAACAAAGCAAGGGTTAAAAGCCTAGTAAACTCAATATTTATTGCCCTGATTCTGTTGTTTGCAGAAACACCCCATATGTGATCGTAAACTGCTGTACGGGCACACAGTGACTAAGAAAGTACACCCTCAAGGTATTCAAAACTGATGTTACCCCCTCCCTCAAACGACATCAGACCGTAATCTTTAGGTTATGTTTATAAAAAGATTGTGTACACCGTAGGACATTATGCTTTATAAATGAAATTTTGGGTAGTGCTACCTCTTTAGCTAGGTACTATCTTGTGTAGGTATTTATTAAAAACATTTAGCTATCCTGCCAAAAAATCCTCAGGAATATGGAGTAACTGGGCTCCATTTATATGGCTACTGCCTGTTTATTTGCGCCCTAGTGCTGCGTTGCTAAGTCACATAGGACACGCATAATAACTGGGGCCGGCTCTCCGCGGCTGTCGGACATCACGTGACCTCCCCTCTTCCGGCCGGCTCACGCACGCTGATGCAGCGCATGCGTTCCATATGTGCTTCACAAGCGCACGACCGGAAGAGGGAGGAAGCTTTTACACAGCTGTTACATGGAAGCCTTTAAAAAGGAGGAGGCGGTTTATAGACCGCGGCTCCTTCGAACTTTGAAGTGGTGAGATGCGGCGATAGTAGGGACACTTCCTCTCGCGGCCCGCGATTTAGGACCACTGTCCACTTTGTGCTCTGAGGGAGTTCTTGCACCATGTAAGTACTTCTCTCTCTTTATCAGCATAATAAGTGACACTGAGGTAGCTATAGAAAATAGTGTATGACAATGCACCCTGTTCTATCTCTATTATTTTTTCAGCTTTATCCCTCATGATCTGTATCACGTCCCCTGAAGAGTCCCATGTGCTGGGATGAAACGTGGCACGTGGGGAGCTGAGAGTGAGGGGAATTGTAGCTTTTTAGGCCCCTTTTAGGGACAGGATCCGTATGGGTCGCCCCTGTCGGGGCGAGTGCTCCGTGTCAATAGGCAGGAGAAAGAATAGACCCTTTCCCTATTTCAAGCAGGGACTTACTATTAGGGCTATTCAGGAGAAACATTAGCCACTGACACGGACACCTGACTATTGTAACTGGTGGACATACCTTGAAACTTAAGCCTGAGTCATCCGCAGGGCAACTTGTTACATGCAATATACTATATGCGGTAAGGCCATTTTTTCTATAACTTGATTAATGTGCTTTTGTGGTATGTTGGCCCGGATGCCCACCATTGATGTTTTGAGAGGCAGGTAAGACCAGTGTCTGCCAATATTGTGTGGGCACTTTGGCCCATTGTTTATACTGGGTGAATGGTATTTTGCTGCCATATCACCCCGTATTGTTGATAGCTATTTTAGCCACATTCTGTTCAGGCTTTGAACCTGCCGGCTGGCAGGTGACTGATTCATTCTCACCTTACACTTGATTTCAACCAATTTTAACCTTTTATAGCAAATAACATTAAAAGTTATGTTTTACATTCGCTAGTCCACTGTTAGTTTAGGATTTTTTGAAAAGAGTTGTGACAACAACTATTAGGAACTCAGATCTAAGTTTAATCGCAATGCGATTAATATAGCCTGCATTAATCGCATTGCGGATTCAACTTAGAGCTGAGTTCTAATGGTTGTTGTATTGCTAGAATATACGTTATATTCTAGCAATACAACCATTAGGAACTCAGCTCTAAGTTGTAATCGCAATGCGAATAATACTTACAATTATTAATCGCTTTCGAATCCATTTGATGCCTCTATTTGATTGTATTTGAAGGTTGACTATGACTACCACCAACGTTCTGCTGCCTCCTAAGCAAGATATCTGAACCAACCAGGGGCCATTTGGGCATTTTTGATAGAAAACACATCAAAACGCATCTGCGTTTTTATCATTTTTTATTTTATTTTTTGTGTATTTTGCCACATTTGGTTGCATATTTACATTTGGTATAGGCAAATATGGTAGTCTAGAATTCAGTGTTTCCCAACCAGTGTGGGGGATTACCTAGAAATGAATGCAATATTTGCGCTATATATGATAACAGGATTTACTAAAAACAGATAGCGCTTGGGAGAAAACAATAAATCTTTATTGGGGTATCGGGATAAATAGGAGCTATCTGTGCTAAATAACCATCCATATATAGCGGTGCAAAGTACATATGTCCGGTACAGTGTGGTCAATACTGAAAAAGTTCCCTATTGCATCGCTATATACCAGATACATACGGCTGGGGTGGCTGCCGCTGCGCTGGTTAAATGAGAATTAACCCACTAGCAGCTGGCATAATAGTATTACCACCCTGACCCTACTGAAATTAGTTAAAGAGGCTGCTAGTTAGTGCTGATACACACGCTCAGCTCTCAATGTTGCAGCTATGTTTCTCAACCAGTGTGCCTCCAGCTTTGCAAGTTACAACTCCCAGCATGCCCGGACAGCCTTTGGCTGTGCAGACATGCTGGGAGTTGTAGTTCGCTAACAGCTGGAGGCACACTGGTTGGGAAACACAGGTCTAGATCATTACTCTGCCTAAATCTATATTCAGCTATATGGCTTAGAAAATATGCTGTCAAACAATGATCCTAGGTTTTGGTATAGACACATGATCTAGACTACCATATTTGCCTATACCAAATGTAAATATGCAACCAAATGTGGCAAAATACACAAAAAAATAAAATAAAAAATGAAAAAAATTATAAAAACGCAGATACGTTTTTGATGCGTTTTCTATCAAAAATGCTCAAATGGCCCCTCGAGGTTCAGATATCTTGCTTTGGAGGCAGCAGAACGTTGGTGGTAGTCATAGTCAACCGTCATATACAATCAAATAGAGGCATCAAATAGATTCGGAAAGAGATTAATAATTGTAAGTATTATATGCATTGCAATTACAACTTAGAGCTGAGTTCCTAATGGTTGTATTGCTAGAATATAACATATATTCTAACAATACAACAACCATTAGGAACTTAGCTCTAAGTTGAATTCGCAATGCGATTAATGCAGGTTATATTAATCGCATTGCGATTAAACTTAGATCTGAGTTCCTAATGGTTGTTGTATTGCTAGAATATAGCGAAGATTGAGAATATAGTGCTATATTTGTTATCTTCGTTATATTCTAGGAATACAAACATTAGGAACCCAGCTCTAAGTTGAATTCGCAAATCGCAATGCGATTAATGCAGGTTATATTAATCGCATTGCGATTTACAATTACTAACACTGCAGCTTCAGAATGAATCTAAGATGGATGCTGTCCTTGCGTTTAGATAGGAGGTGGGAGGGTCTGGGAGGGAGGGTATGCTGATTGGCTGGAATGTGTCTGCTGACTGTGAGGTACAGGGTCAAAGTTTACTCAATGATAAATTATAGGGGCGAACGTGATCATCAAATATGTTCGCCCGCCACGGAGGACGCGAACAAGCTATGTTTGCCGGGAACTGTTCGCCGGCAAATAGTTCGAGCCATCTCTACTTACAGCCTTCTCTGGGCCATGAAAAGTCACGTTCATCAATCACATGGCCTAGGAGCAGCTCAGTCCCATTTACTTCAATCACAACCACTATGCAATGTATGGCAATGTGCTTCATTTTCTGAGAGAAGGCTGTGGTGCTACTGCGCGCATGGCTGCCTTCTCAAACAGCTCATCAGCAGGGGTCACAGGTTTCAGACCCCACTAATCAGATACTGATGATCTATCCAGAGGATAAGTATAAAACATCTGGAAAACCCTTTTAAAATCTACCTCTACCTGTATCAGGGATTACCAGGGGGCAAGTAATAATCCCATTGACTACAGTAGTATGCTATTTCACAAAAACACAAAAATATTACAATGTTTAATTATGTTCCTTTCCCTATTTTACATATGAAACTAAATAAACAATAAAAAAATAAACATAATTGTTACAGCTGCATCTAAAAACATCCAAACTATTAAGAAACATTTATTGTGGGAAGTGAAGGCTGTAACAAAATGGCCACTTTTCCCTTTTTTATTTTATCACCCTTCCTAAAAATTGAATAAAAAGTAAAATGGTACCAATAAAATCTACAGCTCACTCTACAAAAAAAAAAAAAATATGGGTGAATTAAAGTAAAGAAAAAGAAAATATTTGAAAAGTTTTTATTTTTATAAGTAGTAAAACATAATAAAAACTATATTAATTTGAATGGTGGTGGTGTTTTCCACATTTCTCAATACATGATATATTTGTGATAATTGAGTCCAAAGATATTGCTAACAGTACATCATACCATTCATTTAAAGAAACATTGCTATCAGGTTGGAATGTCATTTCATATTATTAGAAATAATTAAAAAATTTATTAAGAAAAGATATTAAAAGCTGACTTACCTTGATCTGTTGGCTGAAAAAATATAATTGGATCTTTTCTCTAGCTGTGTACCATAAAATGTATAAGCCTAAGCAGCCATACTAATACTGCGCTAGATGTAACATTTTACACTTATGAATAGTGTTGAGCGATTCAAAGCAGCTGAAGTGGAATTCGATCCAAGTTTAGGAAAAAATCGATTCACAACAAATCCGAATTTTCACAGGCTTCGTGGTAACAAATGATCCCCCACTAAAATGGTGGCTTCATGTGTTACAAAGTGAAATTAAGAAGCCAGGGGATGCGAGATCACCCATAATGCCATCCCTGTGATGTCACAGCCCTTTAAAAGCCTCATCCCGTGCAGTCTCCACCATTTCACTGTGAGCTGAGCTTTTAATTGTGTAATATTGGATTGGGCAAGTGTAGGGACAGTGTAGGTAGATTGTAGGGAAAGTTTTTACACACTGTAGGGGAGCATAGAGTGAGCATAGGGAGACTACAGGCACAGTGTAGGAACTGTAATCTGAAGTTAAAGAGTTCCATAGGAGACAGCGCTGTATGCATGAATCCCTGTGTAGTGCGGAGAGCTATCTAATTAAACAGTGTCCTCCTTGTTTAATATATAAGTAATTTCATTAGGCCTTGATTCTCAAATTGGGGTGAATAAGTTGTCTAATTCTACTGTTATTAGGTGTTCACCTTGTTTAATACATAAGGAATTCTATTAGGCCTTGTTCTCAAATTGAGGTGAATAAGCTGTATAATTCTATTAAATGTGCCTGTCACAGTAACCGTTTCACTACCAGAAAGGACTAGCTATGCATGCTACTGCAATGCACACTGGTGTACACCGTTATATAGTCTCTCTTCAGGCCGTGATGTAGATTAACAATAAAGAAATTGCTCAATAGTATCACCACATTCTGTACCATTGAAATAAAAGGTATTTAACCCATAGGGTAAACGGCTTAACAGGAAAATATTTAAAATGGTCGAATCATTGTTTCCTTTGTTGCTTCTCCTACCCTCCAAAAAAATAAATAAAAATTCATTGTCAGGATTGTTAATGTAGGTCATCTGTTAAAATCTCATCTACAACTATCTACTCTGCAGATGCAATCTTTAGCAGGTGGGTGATTCCTTTTCCTCCTGCACAATCAGGACTCTGGCAGCCCCTCCACATCACAAAGACCCCTCTCCTTCCATGTTCCTCTCTCGGACTGTGCTCAAATCCTGCATCCGTCATTTTGTCAGAGCAACCATGGTGACTACCACTCCTTGTCCCCAGCTGAGAACATTACTCTAACGGTACTTAAGTAATTACTGATGTTCTGTTAACTGACCAAGATTGCAACCTTAAACTCAATTTGAAATTGGGTCCACCCTATAATAATAAATGTTTTTGTAACATGTCATGTAGTCGGACCTCATGTTTCTCCCATCTTCCTTCTGTATTTTTTTTAGTCCTTAGGTGTCTTTAATATTTTTTCGTTATGACATAACTAGCTGCCTTATACAACAAACAATTCATTCAGACATTTAGAGTCATTTAGACAGATGGCAAGGACAGAGATCTACAGATTTTACTTTGGAGAGAACCAGCTCAATCTTGGTTCTTTAATTGGTTTTCTGGTTGGGGCATCTGTCATATTTGTACCTATGAACGTGGCTGACCTGTTAAATGTGCGCTCGGCAGCTGAAGGCATCTGTGTTGACCCCATGTGCATATGTGCCCGCATTGCTGATAAAAATGGTGTTTTAATATATGCAAGTGAGCCTCTAGAAGCAACGGGGACGTTCCCGCTACCCCTAGAGGCTCTGCTCTATTTACAACTGCTGTGCTCACTCCACCCCTGATAAAAGAGAGCCTAAGAAACTGAGAAGAATTACCAAGCTCATTTCCAACAATAATTGATTTGAGAAACAATATACCAGCTGGCCATACGTACAGATATATAAAACCAATTTACTATATCTTAGATATGATTTATTATGGGGCAACTGCATAAAATTACTATATAGTACATATTAATGGGTTTGGTGGCTGTAAACTCTGATATCTCCGCTGCTGAAGCCTGCAGTGTTCATGCTCTCTCTAATAGCTGGAGGTGAACTTGGTGCCCATGGCGGTACCAGATTGCTCAAAACTCAACTATTTAAGACATTCAGCTTCATAATGTTTTGTCTTTAAAATTATGTTTGTCTCCCTTCCTTGTTTGCCAGACTTATCGTACAATAATCTCACTATTGGTTTATGCATGTTACACATCTGTTGCCACCTTACAATATTTGTGCTGAATGTCCCATTCAGCCAGTTCTGCAGACCTCCACAGACCTGAAGAAAATGCAGAGTGGTTGGCAGACAGTTACTGGATAAAGAATACCCTAAGACTGTGCTCCACACAAAACCCTACAATTATATACAATATATGGGTGTATAGATATATATATATATATTGTTAGACATATGAATAGGGATGAGCGAATCGACTTCAGATGGTACATCCCTACATATGATCCTCTTTGATGTGTGGTATTTAGTCCTTGTTCCATAATAAATCATATGCAACTTATTGAGAAACAGCTCAATGGTTGATATATCTGTATGTATGGTGAGCTTGTACATT
Source organism: Bufotes viridis (assembly GCA_033119425.1). NCBI lineage: Eukaryota > Metazoa > Chordata > Amphibia > Anura > Bufonidae > Bufotes > Bufotes viridis. The sequence goes on from CM065589.1 coordinate 39,084,914, forward strand.
TTGTTGCAATTCAATTACTAACACAGGAAGATACCATAGCTCCCTTTATCACTATTTCACAGTCGGCAACCCATTGCTTTTCATTCAGTTCAGTTGGTACCCATGGATGAAGGCCATGTGGGCCTGGGGCTTTATCAATATTTCATTGCCTCAGACTCAGCTGGACTTTTTCTTTGTGCAAACATAGTGATATTTGATGGAGAACCTTGATTATTGCCCCATTGATTGATATCTGGCACTGTCAGCTCTCTGGTGAACACATATGAAAAGTACGAGTAATACCTCTGCCATCCCCTTGTCTTTTACAATTATATTCCCATGATCATCTTTAGAGGGCCAGTATTACTGCCGTTTTTCTGTTTGGAATTCATATATTTTAAACTACAACTCTACTATATACTTTAGGCCTCATGCACATGACCGTAGTTTTGGTCCACATCCAATCTGCATTTTTTGTGTGCTGTCTGCATCCATGTGGCCATTCTGCTGCCTAGCCACCAAGAAGACACCTGAGGCTAATGCCTGTGATCAGCAGTAATGCCGATCGCAGGCATTTAACCCCTCAGATGCTGTGGTCAACTGTGACCATGGCATTTTAGATTGTAAAACCCAGAAATGCTGTGCTTCCGGGCCTGGAGCAGCTCTGCCAAGCAGCAATCAGGAGTTTGTTACCGATGAAAGCCTGGGACCCGCTAATGCTCTGATGCTTTTCATAGGAATATTCCAATGTCAACCAGAAAGTGGCAGCACTAGATTGGAATATACTAAATGTTTTATAATTTACTTCCATTGATATATAGAATTGGCAATTCAAGGATTGCATGATGTTAGGCCCTTGGGGGCCTAAAAGAAAGTAAATTTTTTATTTATTTTTTTAAATCTAAAATTTAAATCATCCTCCTTTCACCAGACTGAAATAAAAAATATACAGCATGGGCATCCACAGGAGCAAAAATGCCCGTACTATTAAAATATAAAAATAGTTATCCCATACAGCGAACAGCGTAACAGAAAAAAAATCTAAATGGGCAATTCGCAATTTTTTCGTAATTTCACCTCACAAAAATTTTCATAAAATGTGACCAAAAAGTCTCACTCACACCAAAAAGGTATCAATAACAAATACAGATCATTGCACTAAAAATTTGCCCTAATTTTTTTTTTTATCACCATATTTTGACTTTTTTATAGTTAATATGGCGATAAAAAAAAAATGATTCCAAATTGTTTTTTAAGCATGAAAACACAAGATAAACTATATAAATGCAGTATCATTGTAATCGTACTGACCTAGAGAATGAAGGTCATGGGTCAGTTTTACCACATAAGGAACACTGTAGAAACAAAACCTTATAGCACTGTGTAGGATTTGTGTTTTTTTTTCCAATTTTTTCCAATTTCGATTTTTTTTTTTAGCTGACCAGACATCATGTGCAATATTAAGTGGTGCCATCATAAAGTACAACTTGTCCTTCAAAAAACAAACCCTCATATAGCTATGAGAATGAAAAAATATAAAAGTTATGGCTCTAGGAAGTTGAAAGCGCAAAAACGGAAAAAAGCATAGAAGGGGTTAAAATAATGATTAAGAGCTGTAATTTTTTCATGTATTTTTTTTTTACCTTTTCTGCTCCTACCTCCCATTTTGGCCAGTGGTCCATGCAGCTCTTTATTTCCTGAATGTTATGCCTGTGGGTGTGGCAGTGATAGGGGAATGTCTACGTAACTAGCTGATGGGAGGAGCTATAAACTAGCTGGGTGGTGTTAGAGGCGGTGCTGGAGCTGTGGCAGAGGAAACAGAAGTGCATCATGGGTCTGGTTGGATACAGCAACAGGAAGTGCTAGATACAGGATGGAAATGGACCTTGATGATTTACATGGGGAAAATGAGTCAGGAGAGTCCAAACTGAAAAGAAAAAGAACATGTACATGAGGTAAGCAGTCACATAATCATTTCCGATAAAATCCATAGTAATCCTGGAAAACTGCTTTAAGAATTCAGAGATTTCAAGTCCAGTGGAGTCAATTCTCTATTCTGGCATCTATCGGAATGTAACAATCCATAATAGGTCCGGTCTTTCCTATACAGGAAACATGCAGTAGATGAAAAGCCAGAAACATTGTCAATGCCAGATATGCACTAAAAAGCACAACATTTAGTGTGGTCCTCACCTCAATAACAGACACTGTAGTCAAGAATGAATTTCCATGTGTTAACAACGAGTCTTAAATGAGTGTTTTATACTGATGACCTATCCTCAGGCTCCGGTAAGCTCTGAAATCTCAAGCATCTGATGTCAGGCGTACCAGACATCAGATCCCCACTGATGAAATACTGATGACATCCTGAGGATAGGTAATCAGTATCAAACACTCTGAAAACCCCATTAACAAGGTCAAGACTTGAGGGAAATGTATCCTCTCCCTGGAAGTAGCATTTATTTCAGGTCTTGTGAAATATTAAAAGGCAATTAAACACTATAACAAAAAAGAAGGTGTGACAGGTAGATAAATATGTAGTACACAATCTTGGGAAAAATCTCAATAGAAGAGCTCTGATTTAAAAACCATCGAGGGAAAAGTGATGTCATCTGCATCTGGTTTGAACTGGGACCATCCAGAGCAGAAACAACTTGTGCTGCAGAACCCAAGTGGGATTAAGTCATAATACAAATCAGCAGACTTTACCTAGATACAAGGAGTCCAATTTTGTGTAAAGTATAATTCTCCTAAAAGCAGGAAGTGAGAAAAGTCAGTTAGTGGCCAAAAGTATGAAAGAGGATCTGGTGTGAGAGCAGATGGCGTGTTTTGTGTTATTATTTTAAAGTCTGTTACCAGAGAGGCTAAAGGTCACGTGTTACCACAGTTCCGATAACCAGCTCTTGAAGAACATCTCCAACTATTCATGGTGGAGGAGTGATTCTAGTAAGAAAATAATAAAAAGAATATTGCTTAAATGCTGCGAAAATAATCACCTTAAAGCTTTGTTCTTGAGTAATATAGAAATGGCTTATTATACAGGTGTAGTTAGAAGGGTTTTAGAAGGGTTTCAGGAAGGATGGGGGGCTGGGCCTATCAAAGGAGCAGTACAGTCTCTTAGTGAACACTTCTCCCAACTGAATCGGCGTCAACAGGACTTAACATGCATCGACCTATAGGCCAAAGACCACATTAGGCCAGGACCAACCAGGCAACGTAAGCATGCAGATGCTGGGGGCAATGAAAATTATGCAGAGACTCAGTCACATCACACCATGATGAAACGAGTTCAACTATTTTGAGGACATCAGTAGCTGTCATATTATTTTGAGGGGCATCTATGCCTGGCATATTATTTTGAAGACATCTATGCCTAGCATATTATTTTGAAGACATCTATGGCTGGCATATCATATTGGGGACATCTGTGGCTGATATTTATTGTGGCAGCAATTATGTCTGGCATATTAGTTTGGAGGGCATCTGTGACTGGCATATTATTTGGGTGACATCTGTAATTTGCACATTATTTTGGAGACTTCTGTGGCTGGCATATTATCTGGGGTCATTTACAGCTGACTTTTTATTGGGGGCATTTGTGACTTTGGAAAAATCAGCGCTTGGCATACTATTATGGGCAGCAATTGAGTTTGGGGCATTAAGAAAATAATTATTACTCTGGGATACAAAAGATGGCAAGTTTACTGTGTAGTGCACTAAAACCATGGGGCACGTGCCACACAGTAGGTACAGTATTAGGGGCAGAGGGGAATCAACAGACACAGAATTGAGGGTATCAGCAGGATGGAAAGGTCATAAAGGTTGAGGAAAGGTAGTGTGGATACTGGAAAAGCAAGGAGCCAAAGATGTCTCTGTTGCAAACTGTCCAGACACAGGTCATCAAGGTGGTCTGGGCCACATGGAAAAAATGGGGAAAGTGAACAACTACAATAGAGGAACATTTATGACAACTGTAAGTCACTGGATTCTACCGTACTGCATGCTTTTTTATGGTCTGTTTAAAGCCTACCACTTTGTGGTCACTCTATGTTGGTAATTTTGGTCTTTCTATAGTGTGTTTTATTCAGTAATAGTATGTTGGTAATATTATTCATTGTTGATTTAGTGGTATTGGTCAAGGTGTGGTACTATCTTGATTGGGGTCCCATTCAGGCCTCAGTTGTGCTCCTTTTTCCCTCTCTTAGCTACTCCTCTGGCTTATTACCTTCTTCTTGTTAAAAATAGGCATGCATGGTCAGCCAGTTTGAGCTTGCTTGTTTATGGGAGGGTCTGGAGAAATAATTGTGCAGGAGCGGATGGAAGATGGGAGTGGTAGTGGCTCTGGCAGTTTAAATCACAAATCACAGTGCCAGTCCTCACACTGGCACAACCAAATCCGACACTAGCACAACCGAGGGCAGCACACTAACTAGTGGATGCACCCATTTCTTCCCTGCTGTTGGGGCTCCTGCTTGGTGGTAGTTGGGGTGCTCTTGATGTTAACTGTTGGTCTGGGTGCAAGGCAGGACAGTAGGTGAAATGGCCAGTAAATGGTGGAGCCAGTAATCAGGCTAGCTGGTGTAAAGAAATACGTCTCTCTTTACTATAGTGCAGAATAGGAGTAGAAGTACATATGACTACAGCAATGAGGTTTTTGACAACTGTTTCTGCAGTCCCTGGGCTGAAAGGTGCAGATTTAAGATACAGTGGCCTAAGCAATGTTCACTCTTACAGCAGCAATGTCTCTATCAGCCATAAAAATGCACAATACGTTTCTGACTCCAATTTAAGGCATTGAAGATTCTCGACCTTCTGATGTCGAGAGTGTCGAAGTCTAAGGGCTCTTTCACACAAGCAGATGCTGTGCGAGTAATCCGCTGCGTGAAAGAGAGCCGAGCCCTGTTCCAGACAGCAGAGACACGGAGAATTATCATGATTAATAATGCTTCTTTGTGATCATTTTACTACAAAATCACAGAGATAAAGTTGTCACTGTGATTTTGTAGCAAAAGGTCACAGAGAGGCACGGAGCATTATCAATCATTTTAATGCTCCGTATCTCTGCTGTCCGGAACGGGCTTGACTCGTTTTCACGCAGAGGATTACCCACTAGCGGATCCACTCGTGTGAACGAGCCCTAAGAGATAAAGGTTCTCTGAACTCGGGCCTAGCTCTGAGGAGCTTGCACATTGAGGGCCTCAATGTTCCTCAGGTAGAACTAGAGTCTTTACTCACCAACCCGAGGGCAGACACAAGTTTATGTCGTGGCAACCTAATAGGATGAGCCAAGATGGCTTACCCTAAACTGTCCATACAATGCTATTATGCATACAAAGACAATATATCAGAACATTTCACTTAACAATTTAACATCATAGCTGTTACATTTTTGCAGTAACCCTGTTATGAGTTACTGCACTTGACATTCATCAGTTGTCTGACATGTATTGCCAGTGTAAGGATTGATATGTATTAGAAGTACTGTGCTGCTCCTGTCTGGGGGTTCATACGGGAAATGCCTTTGTAAATGTTAGGAATAGAATGTAAATTGACCTCTTTTTATTGCTTTGTGATGAAGGCAGTGGCGCGCCTAGGCTGTTTGGCACTCAAGGCAGGTCCTTTCTCTGGATCCCCTCCCCCAATACATCCTTGTACAACCTTCCCAGTAGTTTTGTACAGATGTGTGCCCCCTCACAGTATTTTTGCCCACATTGTGCCCTCTCACAGTAGTTATGCCCTCTCTGTGCCCCTTTCACAGTTGTAATGCCCTCTTTGTGCCTCCTTCACAGTAATAATCCCCACTGTGCCCTCTTCACAATAATAATGCCCACTGTGCCCCCTTCATTGTAGTAATGCCCTCTGGCTCTGTGCCCCTCCAAATTAGAAATGCCTATTGTGCCGCCTTCACATTAGTAATGCCCTCTGTGCTCCCTCCATAGTAGTAATGCCCTCTTTGCCCCCAGCTGTTTGAAGAGAGGGCAGCGCTCATATGAGAGCTGCTTTCTCTGTTCTGTTCACCTGCTCGCTGTAGCATTTGCAGTGATGAGCAGGTAAACAGAGCAGAGAAGGCAGCGCTCATACAAAATAAAAGTGGACAACCCCTTTAAAGACATTCTTGGAAAACATTACATACAGCGCTACAGAACATACAGGGTCATACAGCGCCACATACCTCTTAGATCCAGTGACTTCTTTTCTCTGATGTAGATATTCTCTTTCCTCTTCTTCTCCTGTTAGACCACCATGGTGACTTCTTTCAGTCGCACTTCGTCTCTGCAGAGTTTAACAAACAGATATCTTACTTTCCCACTTTTCCATCATCCTCCAACCTTCTCAACACCCCATCCTGCCTCCCCCAATACTGTGTCCACAATGCTCCCCAATATTTTCCTGCAGAAACAGTCCCCTGAAAATACTGGTACCACACAGATCATGCACCAGTACAAAAACACCCTTTATATTGTGCGCTAGTAATAAAAAAAAAAACCTCTCTTTCAGATCAGACCCCATATAAAACCCAAATGAGATCCCAATCTCAGACAAACCCTCTTTAGACCTCTATGTCAGACCCCATATAACATCCTACAACTCAATTTCAGTGGGGTTGAATCATTTTGAACACAACTGTGTGTATATATATATATATATATATATATATATATATATATATATACAGTTGTGTTCAAAATTATTCAACCCCACTGAAATTGAGTGTTTTGGCCAGTTTGACATTGATTTTGATCATTTCAGTCATCTTGTTTACAAATAATTCAAAGAGGCACTTGTAAGTCAGACAAATATAACATAACATTTATAATGAAATAACCACAAATGTCTTTTCTGTGCTCACATCATTATCAGTTTTATTCAACCCCAAGTGACATTCAATCTTAGTACTTAGTACAACATCCTTTCAGTTATAACAGCTTTTAAACGTGAAGCATAGCTCGACACAAGTGTCTTGCAGCGATCTACAGGTATCTTCGCCAATTCTTCATGGCCAAAAGCCTCCAGTTCAGTCACATTCTTAGGTTTGTGCGCTGCAACAGCTTTCTTTAGATTCCATCAGAGGTTCTCAATCGGATTTAAGTCTGGTGACTGCGATGGCCACTTCAAAATGTTCCAGCCTTTAATCTGCAACCATGCTCTAGTGGACTTGGAGGTATGCTTGGGATCATTGTCCTGTTGAAAGGTCCAACGTCTCCCAAGCCTCAGGTTTGTGACGGACAGCATCACATTTTCATCCAATATCTCCTGGTACTGAAGAGAATTCATGGTACCTTGCACACGCTGAAGCTTCCCTGTACCTGTAGAAGCAAAACAGCCCCAAAGCATGATTGACCCCCGCCATGCTTCACAGTCGGCAAAGTGTTCTTTTCTTCATAGGCCTCCTCCAAACATAGCGTTGATCCATCCATGGGCCCAAACAGTTCTAATTTTGTTTCATCAGTCCACAGAACACTATCCCAAAACTTTTGTGGTTTGTCCACATGACTTTTGGCATACTGCAGTCGACTCTTCTTATTCTTTGGAGACAGCAAGGGGTGCGCCTGGGAGTTTTGGCATGGAGGCCTTCATTACGCAGTGTGCGCCTTATTGTCTGAGCTGAAACTTCAGTACCCGCATCTGACAAATCTTTTTCAGTTCCTTAGCAGTCACACAGGGACTTTTCTCCACTTTGCGCTTCAGGTAGCGCACAGCAGTCGAAGTCAGCATCTTCTTTCTGCCACGACCAGGTAGCGTTTCAACAGTGCCCTTTGCCTTGAATTTGTGAATGATGCTTCCTATGGTGTCTCTTGGTATGTTTAACATCTTTGCAATCTTCCTATAGCCATTGCCCTTCCTGTTAAGAGAAATCACCTCTTCTATTGTCTTCCTGGACCATTCTCTTGACTTCACCATGTCTGTAAAGACACCAGTAAATGTCTAGAAGGAGCTGAGTATCACAGTCATTTTACATCTGCCTAATTGGTGCTTATTATGCTTGATTGCTGCTCCTTGACATCCACAGGTGTTTTCAATACCTGATCGAAAACACTTGAATGAACCTCTGTTCTTAACCCTGGGTTCAGACCTAAGCGTTCTTAAAGCGCGCTTTACGTGCGTTTTAGTCGTGCGTATTTCAGCGCGTTTTGCCAATAAGAAACGCGTGTCGTGCACGCGTTCTTGTGATTGACTACTGTACTCAAGTACTTGTTTATGCGTATGGCGTTTACAGCGCGTTCGTACGTGCTGTAAAACGCTCAGGTGAGAACCATGCCCATAGGGAAGCATTGGTTTGCATGTGTTGAGCGTTTTACAGCGCGTTCGAACGCGCTGTAAAGCGCGCAAGTGTGAACTTAGGGTAAGAGTGGTAGTCTTTAAGGGGTTGAAAAATTGTATCAATGAATAAATCACAAAAAAACATTTAATACTGTATTACAAAAACAATTGATGTCTTTTTAGTTGCATTTGTTTCTTTAAAAAGTCCTTGTAAGATTTCATTCTGAACACAATTACAAATGTACACTAAATTCCTAAAACCCTTTACAGCATTGGGGTTGAATAATTTTGAACACAACTGTATGTATATATATATATATATATATATATATATATATATATATATATAAATGCATCTTTATCTACTTATAAATTTAAATATACCAATAGGACATTATCCATATATTTATATATCATCATTATTAATCCGGGTTATCAATATTAAATACTATAAGCTCCACATTTCAACTCTGTATCTTCCATTTTATATCGACATTTTAATACATTAACAATTTTTACAAATGAGGTTAATCTGAAAACTATATCTGTACCAACAAGATCTGTGTAAAGCACTCAGGAGACCGGCGGCATGAGCTTCAGTCCACGCTGGAACGCACAGAAAACCGGAAAGACACGATGCGTTCCACAGTGGGACACAACAAACCGGGTGTTTGAGTCCGAACACGAGCAGGACAGGAAGCAGCATGCAGCGCACCTCTCCCCAGCCCCAAGCGGTGTCCCGTCCTCTTTAGCAGGCTTTTTGACTGTCTCTCATTATTTAAACAAGGTATGTGTGTCCTATTTTTATGTATGATGCTCCTGATGAAGGGGTTTGTATGCTTACACCCGAAACGTGTTGAGACAAATTTGTGAATAAAGAAATTGATCAGAAGACCTGTGGATGTGGCTGCCATCAATATCTACCAATCTACAAGCGTTTCTGGCTAAGGGAGTCTTTGGGTTTTCTCTGATGTTTTTAGCTTATCCAGGAAACCACACCCCTGTGAAGTAAGTAAAGGACACACACATATATATCTATATCTTCATATATTTTTATTTAACACTTCTAATACCCCTTGTTCTTAACAATTTGGCTGTCTTTTTCTGACTGTGGCCTATTGTACATTTCACTATATATCTAAAGCGGTGACTATCATCCTTGGTGTACTATTCAAGTCCATTTCCAATATTTTACCTTTTGGATAGACACCACTATATCCTAATTATCCACCTAAGGGATCTGGCACTTTTATTTGGGATACAGAAATCGGATTGACCTCTTGGTGCCATTAGTTAAACCCATCTGATACAGGCCTCACTTTTTACTTTATGTGCCTCAAACGCTGATCATTATCTGCGTGGTCTATCTCAATAGCTGCCTCTCCCTCTGCACCACCTACAAGCGACCTATTTTTTCGCTCTTGTCCCTCTGTTAATTTAGTAAACTGTAAGTCAATCAACCATAAAACACTCATAATTCACTGGCACCTCGAGTTCTTCCTATCTTTTGGATAAATCTTTCCTCAAGATTTGATTAACCCTCGGTTTTACTCTCCGCCTCCTCCTCCAGTTCAGCCCCCACAGGGCTCATGTGGCCATGAGATCTAGGGGCCACGTCTCCAGTCCCCTTACCAGCCAGATTTACCAGCATCTGTTCCAGGACATGAAGCAGTGGAATTATATTGTTCATCCCATAGTCCTGGCGACTGACAAATAACGTGGCCTCCTCAAAGGGCCTGAGCAAGCGGCAGGTGTCACGCATTAGCTGCCACTGGCTAACATAGAAGTTACACAGGGATACTGCTGTCCACTTGGATCATCAAGAAATCGTTTATGGCCTCTCTGTTCGTATAGTCGATCCAACATATGGAGGGTGGAATTCCAACGGGTGGAAACGTCGCATATTAGCCTATATTGGGGATGCCGTTCTGCCGCTTCAGCTTCAGGAGGGTGCACTTTGTGGTATACGAGTGGCTGAAGTGCATGCAGAGTTTCCTGGCCATTTTTAGGATGTCTTGCAGATAGGTGGAAGACTTCAGGAATCGCCTGACAACCAGATTGAAAATGTGTGCCATGTAGGGCACATGGCTCAGCCCTGCTTGAAGCAGTGCCGACACCATGTTCTTCCCATTGTCAGTCACCATGTTTCTGATTTTAAGATGTCGTGGAGAAAGCCAGGATTAGTTTTCTTGATGAAGGACACAGAGCAGTTCCTCCCCTGTGTTACTCCGTTCACCCAGGCAATCTCAGGTGCAGAGCAGAATGACACTGCTGTGCCCTGCACATGTGCTATGCTGGAGGGGCACTGTGAATTGCCCTGCAGTGGAAACTAAGGACACGGTGGAGGATGAAGAGTCAGAAGCGGGCATTTTCGCAGGACCGACAGCGTGAGAACGTGGAAGCAGAAGCAGCGTCACCTGGCCAAGTTACTGGTGTGGCTGTGCAGGAACCACATTCACCCAGTGGGCCATAAAGGACATGTATTGTCCCTGACAGTAGTTACAGCTTCACACATCGGCACTGCCGTGCACTTTGGCAGACACCGACAGTCTTAAGGACTGACCCACCTTATGTTCTACATACGTGTGCAGGGCTGGTACAGTCTTTTTGGCAAAGAAATGACGGCTTGGGACTCTCCACCTCGGCTCAGCAAAAACCATCAGTTCTCTGAAAGGTGCAGAGTCCACCACTTGGAAAGGTAGGGACTGCAGCACCAGCAACTTGGCCAGAAGCACATTCAGCTTTTGCGCCGTTGGATGACTGCACAAATACTGTTGTCTCTTGGAAATCGCTTTCGTGATCGATTGCTGATGGAATGACTAACGAGGAGTAGGAGGAGTAGCAGGAGCATCAGGATTAGTTGATGATGAGAAGGACAGACAGCTCCCTTCGGCTGAGGTGGTGGACCCTTGACTGCCTGAAATCGGGTGCTTGCCAGTGGGTGATGCAGCGGTTGCTGCAGCAGGCTGGACCACCACATCGGAGCCATAGTTCTCTCAGCCCACTTTATGGTGATGCTGCATATGTTGACGCAGGCCGTGGTGCCAACATTGGCACCCTGGCCATGCTTCACCTTCTGCCCACAGATTACCATGTTCACCTCCTCCAGCTGCTTAACAAAAACTGCCACACCACCAAGTAGGTGATTTTACCCCTAACACTCCGCACTGACTGACTGCTACCGCCATAGCCTCCGTGAACCTCTACACCTCTACTTTGCGGGCTGGTAGTCTTATGTGAAGCAGGTGGTCTACCCTGGGCACGTTTGGCTCCCGACCTCCCACTGTTGCCACCCTGCTGACTCCCGGCCACGTTACTGACTTGCTGGTTCCACAGCGTTCTCATGCGCAAGCTGCCACCCTCTTCTCCCGATAATTATGAAGCCCCTTCATCACCGGGCACTCAATTGCGATCGGCTACATCATCATCGAGTACTGTCTGCACGTCACTGATAGTGTTGATCACGAATATTCCGTGTTAGCATAGGTCCCGTCTGTTTAGAAACCACCTTGATGCTTGGTAGATGGGTCCGACAAATTTTTGATAAAATATATGCGCTAAGAGCTTCTACCCCATGTTATAGTAAGCATGGTAGTCATGTATTTGACCTTGTTCACACATTTACCTGCTCACCCATTCTTAGTGCATTCAGCAGTGTGCTCCTACTTATTTTGTTTGCTATATAGTTGTCTGTGTAGCTTGCACCTGCTTCTAAACTAACTACCCCTAGGAGGTGCTGTTTCATTCTTTGAATATGTATATATGGTTGAGGAATAGGCATCCTCTATGGAACTTAGCACTCCTGCACACCCGCCCACCTGCATGATGATTTTAATCAGTACTATCACAGTATTATAGTGAAGCTGGACACTCCATGTTAGCATAGGTCCTGTCTGATTAGAAGCCACCTTGTTGCTTGGATAGACGGGCCCAACGTATTTTTGATCAACTATATGCTCTAAGAGCTTCTACCCCCATGTTATAGTTAAGTATGGTAGTCATGTATTTGACCCTGTTCACACATTCACCTGCTCACCCTATCTTAGTGCATTCAGCAGTGTGCTGCTACTTATTTGGTTTGCTATATAGCAGTCTGTGTAGCTTGCACCTGCCTCTAAACTAAATATCCCTAGGAGGTGCTGTATCATTCTTTGCATATGTAGAATGTAGTGCTATATATTCGGAATCGCAGATATTCAATTTTTTTTTCATCAGTACTACTGCTTCTAGCTTGTGGGCCAATGAGAGGGCTGCAATATCTTTGTCAGAGCTTAGTAACATCATTAGCAACCAATAGGAAAGTTGTCTACCCCTTTACTATATAAGAACCTCCCCAGCAGCCATTTTTCTGTAGTGTTTTGCAGTTCTGAGAGAGACAGCAGTGTCATTGCTGTGCTCTGTGCTTTGCAGACTCATCTGGATCCTTATTTAATTACATTAGATAGTTATCTTATGTATATAATACAGATAGTTAGTGGGAGATAGTCAATGTAGGTTAGATAGTGATATAGTGTAGCCGATAGGTAGTGTGATAGAAATTACTGTGCTGTGATAGGGATTAGTGTCTCTGTTAGATACAGTGCTTTGATGTCACAACAATACTTATTGCACCAATCAGTAATATCTACTCAGACCTGATAAAATGTGAAGTTGCACGTATTACGAATATTATGTGAAAAATTAGCGAAATATCACAAAAACGAATATTGCCTATGCCGCTCATCACTAGTCACTGATGTCCTCTTCAACGGTCTCTGAGCCAGGAGCCTGACCACTTGCAACGCCACCTTCCACGCCACTGTTCTCATCACCACTTGCCCGACTACCGGAGGAAGTGGCGGATGTCTCCTCCAGATCTTGGCTGGACAGTAGCTGCTGACTGTCGTCTAGTAGCTTGTCTTCGCTGTATAGTGGAGCTGAGCCCAAAGCATATATATAATACTTCTCTGGCTGAGGGAACAGAAAAGGACAGAGGTAGGTTGAGGACAGGTGAGGGCACTGGGCCTGCTCCCGGGCCATGCCAACTAAGAGTTGTGTCTGACGAACCCACCGACTCTTGGCTGCATTTTTTTATGTCACTTGGGACAAATTGGATGACCGAGTCAACCAGCGTTTTGCTGGGTTGCTGGTCAAGACACAACAACTAGATGACACCGGGAGCCCAGGCCTCTTGAAGCGACCCCTGCTGCCACGCCCCTTACTTTCCTGTGATCTGTGCCTGCGCCAGAAACATTTAGGACTCTTCCCTCCCCTGTGCAGTGCCTATTACTTCTCTGTCTGACATACTGTTAGATCAAATAAATAAATAAATAAATAGAAGTAATAAATATTAACGTCTGTTACTTTTTCCACACCACAAAAGGCTTTAGAACATATAAATGCACCGTTAAATGGCAAATAATATATATATTTTGCCACTAATACACACCAAAAGGGCTTTAGAACATATAACTGCACCGCTGACTAGCAAATAATATATATTTTTGGCCACTAATACACTCCATAAGGGGCTTTAGAACATATAACTGCACTGCTGAATGGCAAATATATATATTTTTTGCCACTAATACACAACAAAAAGAGCTGTAAATTTCTCACTTCACCACACACCGGCAAATACTATTTTTGTGCTACTAATACATGCCAAAAGGGCTTTAGAACATATAACTGCACTGCAGAATCGCAAATATATATATATTTTTGCCACTAATGCATGCCAAAAAGGGCTGTAATTTTGTCACTTCACCACACAACGGCAAATACTTTTTTATGTCACTAATACAAGCCAAAAGGGCTTTAGAACATATAACTGCACCGCTGAAGCCAAAAAATATATATTTTTAGACACTAATACACGGCAAACAGGGCTTTAGAACATATAACTGCGCCACTGAATGGCAATTATATATTGTTGTGCCACTGATACAAGCCGAAAAGGGCTTTAGTACATATAACTTCACCGCTGAATGGCAAATAATATATATATTTTTGCCACTAATACATGCCAAAAAGGGCTGTAATTTTCTTACTTTAACACACAAAGGCAAATAAGCCCTTTTTTCCCATGAATACAAGCCAAAAATGCTTTAGAACATATAACTGCACCGCACATGGGTAAATAAGACATAGAAATATTTCCTTGTAAAAACCCTGTTAATGGCTGTATCAATCAGCACTTGCACCACAATAACAAGAACGGTTTGCTGGAATTACAGAGCTGAATAGTGGCGATTTGGGTCCCCAGTCAGTGCAGCAAGGTGTAATAGGATTGTTCCTATTTCCCAGGCTGTAAACTCCCTACTGAACCCTGTTCTGCTTCAGTACTGTGGAATGATTCCTCCCTATCCTTTCCCTGAACTTCTATACAGCAAAATAAAAGTTGTAAAGTCTTTTCTAGCACTGTCCCTAGCGCCTGGTGATGTCTCTCCCTGCATTAAGCACACTGGAAAATGGCTGAATCCAAGATGGCTGAGGCTATTTATAGGGCTGTGTCATTAAAGGGCTGGCTAGCTGCTGATTGGCTGCATGCATGGCATTGTGGGTGATCCCTCATTCCCAGAGTTTCTTGCTCCACGTGCAGCAGCCATTTTACCACGAAGCGCGAACTCGACAACTTTGATTCGCTCATCTCTACTCCCCACCTTCCAAAATCCATGAGGGCTTGTATTTTGAGGGACAAGTTGTATTTTCAATGGCACCACTTTATATTGCATACTATGTAGTGGGAGGTTGGGAAAAAATCCAAATTGGGTAGAACTAGGGAACAAAACAATTCTCTCATGATTTTATGGGTTTCATTTTTAGGATGTTCCCTATGCTTTAAAACAGACATGTTCCTTTCATTCATTGGGTAGAACTAGGGAACAAAACAATTCTCTCATGATTTTATGGGTTTCATTTTTAGGATGTTCCCTATGCTTTAAAACAGACATGTTCCTTTCATTCATTGGGTCAGCAAAATTACAGTAATACCACATTTGTACAGTTTTCTTGTGTCTTAATACTGAAAAAACTAAAAACATTGAAACTAACTTTTAGAAGGTGAAGTGTGCAAAAATGGTAATTAGCCATTTTGATTTTATTTTACGTTACGCTGTTCACTGTAAGGCAAAAAGTATTTTTAGATTTTAAAAGTATGTGCATTTTGGATGCTGCGATGTTAATGATCTTTATTTTTAATTGTTTATTTTTAAAATGGGGACATGGGATTGATTTAACATGTGATTGTTTAATCGCTTCTCACATAGATTGCAATGATTTACCGCTGCAGTCTATAGGATAATCCGTCCAGTACCTATCAAGCCTTGCCACAGGCAGGGCTTGATGGGAACCCTCACTATGGCAGGCTGCAGAGCCATGGCTGTCATAGCAACCAAATGGCTCCCTCGATTTTGGCATGGGGAGCTGTTCAGTCTTTGGTAGCTTAGCGCTCCCAAAAAGTACCGTTCAGATGCTGTGGTTGCAACTGACTGCAGCATCTGAGGGGTTGAATGTCCCTGATCGGCGTTATCAATAATCATGGATTCTGCTTCTGGATTGCTGCTGTAAATGTAAACCATCTTTAAAGTTCGGACTTCTGCTGTATATATACTGCAGAAGTCCTTAAGGGTTAATTGACCTTGTTAAAGAAGAAAAATATAAAAATTCTCATCAATTGTATAGGTTAAATACAGCCCCTGGTAGGAGAAGAGGAGCATCCAACATATAGCTATGCCAAATATTGCATATGTGAGAAATTTCTGAGCATATTTGTGCCCATTAAGTTATTATAGTTAGTTACTATGTAGGGAAGTATTTAGTTGTTATTTTATTGTACATGGTTGGCAGTATAATAATTGTTATATTCTTGAATGTAGGAGGCAGTATTATAGTACTTATATCATTGTACATAGTTGGCAGTGTTATAGTAGTTATATTCTTGTACGTGGGAGGCAGTATTATAGTAGTTATACTCTTCTACATAAGAAGCAGTATTATAGTAGTAATTTTCTTGTACATAGGAGCAATATTATAGTAGTTATATTCTTGTACATCGGAACAGTATTATAGTAGTTATATTCTTATAAGTAGAAGGCAGTATTATAGTAGTTATATTCTTGTACACAGGAGGCAGTATTATTGTAGTTATATTCTTATACATAGGGGCAGTATTATAGTAGTTATATTCTTGTACATAGGAGGCAGTATTATAGTAGTTATACTCTTCTCCATAAGAAGCAGTATTATAGTAGTAATTTTCTTGTACATAGGAGCAATATTATAGTAGTTATATTCTTGTACATAGGAGCAGGATTATATTATTTATAGTGTTGTTCATAGGAGCAGTTTCATGGTAGTTAAATTCTTCTGTATAGGAGCAGTATTATAGTAGTTATATTCTTGTACGTAGGAGGCAGTATTATAGTAGTTATATTCTTGTACATAGGAGATGTATTATAATAGTTATATTCTTGTACATAGGATGCAGTATTATAGTAGTTATATTCTTGTATATAGGAGGCAGTATTGTAGTAGTTATTTTCTTGTGCATAGGAACAGTTTTATAGTACTTATATTCTTGTACATATGAGGCAGTATTATGGCAGTTATATTCTTGTACAGAATATACAGCCACTGGTAGGAGAAGAGGAGCATCCAGCATATATCCTTGCCAAATGTGGCATATGTGTGAAATTTATGAGCATATTTGTGCCCATTAGGTTATTATAGTTAGTTACTATGTAAGGCAGTATTTAGTTGTTATATTATTGTACATAGTTGGCAGTATAATAGTTGTTATATTCTTGAATGTAGGAGGCAGTATTATAGTACTTATATTATTGAGCATAGTAACTAGGAGGCAGTATTACAGTAGTTAAATTCTTGTACATAGGAGGCAGAGGTATAGTTATATATATATATTTATTTTTATTTTTTTCCATATAGGGCAGTGTTATAGTGTTTGTGTACTGATACTCTTGACCTTCCATTAGAGAATTTAGAATTTTTGTATCAGTTATAATTATAAATGCTCTTTAATTATGTTTAAATATCAACTATTCCGGTGTTTATCATTCAGCTAACTAATGTGCAGCATTAGACAGATATAAACAGTTTTTCTTGTTCTTATAACATTGAGACTGTGGTCGTTCTCAGTGTATGTCGAGATTTAATGTCATATAGATGTCACTAATAAATGTGTAACATCAAATACATGCAATTAAGTAATAAGTAATTCATAACAGCTATAATTAATTTATATGAGATTCTAAATCTAGGTCACACAGTAATACTTGCCATCGAATTAATTTCTGTCAGTGAGTCATAAATGAATAAAACCAATAACTACATTAGTGTCAGTCTTAGTTTTAATTTAGTTTGGTGAAATCCTTCATGTTCTGCATTTGAGCCATGTGCCACTCTAGTGGTGGTTTTGCTGTGCTTTATGTTATTAAGTGTAACTTATACTTTTTCTGAAATTAAGTTTCTTTTTTTTCTCTCTTGATCCTGTTATAAGCTATGAAATACTCTAGCTATTACCACTGTAGAAGGAAGTGTGAGAAATAGAGACCTAAGGAGCAATCTGTGTAACCGAGGGGATCAGTCAGCGGAGTAGTCGTTAAGAAAAGGGACATTTGGAGTAGTCTGTAAGAGAGTCAGATTTTTTACCAGGTACAGTATACAAACATTAATTATTTTTCTTCCCTAGTCCATCAGGGTTGCCAATAATTAGGGAAAGCAATTATACAATATTTATTGGGAGAAGTTTCGGATGTCCTAGTTTAGAAGCAGCAGCTCTCGGACCCTAACCTCTTTGCTCTCTAGCTATGAAGGCTTAGAGCGACATTGATTCTTTGAGTCCTAGGATGGGACTATGTGCTAAAATTTGTGTTTTGTAACTTGTGTTTAAAAATGAGCGAAAAGAAGCTGACAAAGTGAAATTCATTTAGAATTTCAGGAAAAATTTGATTCTCAACGAATGCGAATTTCCTCGCGCTTCATGGTAACGAATCGCAATTTTCCTAAAATGGAGGCTACACATGTGAGGACTGAGTGCATGGGGCAAGAAACTCTGAGAAGGCGGGATCACCCAGATTGACATGCCTGCATGCAGCCAATCAGCAGCCAGCCAGCCCTATAAATATGGCTGTCATCTTACAGTCAGACATTTTCTAGCATTCACAGTGCAGGGACAGATAGGTGAAGGCGCTAGGGACAGCAATTTTAAAAACGATTGTGGAAAAAAAAAAGACAGAAAAAACGATTTATAAGTGAAGAAAAAGGATAGGGAGGAATAATTTCACAGCATCTTAGTGCAGGGAGAGACGTTAGAAGGCGCTAGGGACATTGATAGGAAAGTGATTTATAAGTGCAGGGAAATATTATTTGGGGATCCAAATAGTCATTAGACAGCTCTGTCATTCCAGCTTTTTGTTATTGGGCTGCAAGTGTTATGTGGTGTATTTCCGTAGAAGAATAAAGATATATTCAGCGTTCAGCGTTACAGTTTTATGTGGGAAAGTCCTTTTTGTGGTATGGACTGAATTATGTTTCACACACTTCGCGCTTACGTGATGACGTCCGTAAGAGCGGTGCACCAATACAGGTGAATACACTGTGCACTAACCCTGCACAAAAATGCAAACTAATTAACACCAGCCCGCATCTATTTGCGGTATTGCTTACTGGACACTACGTGGACTTTTCTGCAGCACAGAAACCGCACGAGGACCGCGTCTTGCTTTTCCAGCACGGACCTACTTCCTCCGCTACATCCCGTTCACTTCAGATCACCCCGCCTCAGGAGCCGTTGCTTTTTTTAAACTGATAGCCTATAACCCTTTGCTGAAAAGCCTTTAGTGGCGTATATACGTGAAAAAAGAAAAATATACTCAGTGTTCACTGTTCCAGTTATATGTGGTAAAGCCTTTAGTGGCATAAATCAGTAGAAAAAGAAAAAGATATTCGGCGGCCAGCACTGCAGTTATATGCAGAAAAAAAAAATTATTTTTTTGGGTGGAAAAAAAAATTGTACTCGACGCTGCAGTTATATGTGGTAGAATCTTTTGTGACTTCTTTCGGTGGGAAAAAAATTGTATTCAGAATTCAGTGCTGCAGTTATATGCGTTAAAATCTCCATGATGTCTCTATGATAAATCTGCAGCGTGGGGGCCCCTGTGTGGCTTCTACACACTTTCAAAATAATCCTTCAGCGGAGCAAATAGATGCCGGATGACCATGACGCTCCATGACCTTCCCAGGAGTTTGTATTCGGCGATCCTGTTATATGTGGTAAAATCTTTTGTGACTTATTTTTCTGAAAATAAAAATTGTATTCAGCGTTAAGCGCTGCACTTATATGCGGTAAAATCTTTTTTGAATTATTTCGGTGGAAATACAAATTTCCACATCCTCCATTAACTTCCTCATCTCTTCATTATCATCGGACACACTAACTTTACACCCCCACCCCTGCTATAGATATAAGTGGTGCCAGCACTACCTATGAGCAAATAAATGTAAATGACACCGCTAGCCTGTTAAAGGGAATTACAGCATGATACAACAATACATTTGATATGACATTTAGCAACATTTTAAAGTGCCCACATATAGCACATAGTGGGGCACTGCATCAAGATGAATCAGGCGTGGATCAGCCAGGATTTCTACCAATGCCTGATGCATCAGACTAGATCATCTGTGGTGCCACACCAACAATTTCACAAAAGAGACCGGTTTCTTCTAGCTGCCTGCCTCAGCTACTACTCTACTCTGATGCTGTTACCCACCTGATGCCACACATCTGATGCCAAGTGCTCCTTCTTTCACCCACCATCTTCAGCGGATACTGGTATTGCCACCCACCTCAACAATATATCACCTTGCCACTCTGTGGCCTCCTGATGCCGCTGCCACCTCCAGACTCTGTCATTGTGCGGCTCTGTGACCTACTCATGCTGCCACCTCCTCTAGACTATGTCATTGTGCCGCTCTGTGGTGTCCTCATGCTACTACCAGCTCCAGACTATGTCAATGTGTCACTCTGTGGCCTACTCATTCTGCCACCACCTCCAGACTCTGTCATTGGGCCGTTCTGTGGCCTACTCATGCTGTCGCCACCTCCAGACTATGTCATTGTGCCGCTCTGTGGTCTACTCATGCTGCTGGATGCTGCTGCTGCCTCCAGACTCTTTCATTGTGCCGCTCTGTGGTCTCCTCATGCTGCCGCCACCTCCAGACTCTGTCATTGTTCCGCTTGGTGGCTTACTCTTGCTGCCGCCACCCCCAGACTATGTCATTGTGCCGCTATATGGTCTCCTCATGCTACTGCCACCTCCAGACTCTGTCACTGTGCTGCTCTGTGGCCTACTCATGCTGACACCACCTCCAGACTGTGTCATTGTGTCGCTCTGTAGTCCTTCTCATGCTGCTGCCACCTCCAGACCCTGTCATTGTGCCGCTCGTGGCCTCCTCATACTGCTGCCAACTCCAGACCCTGTCGTTGGGCCACTCTGTGGTCTCCTCACGCTGCTTCCACCTTACCACTATGTCATAGGGCCACTCTGTGGACCTTTCATGCTATTCCCTCCCTCCCCACCTCATGACTGGGCCACTATTTTGGCTTTCGGCCTGGCTGACATCATCATTTATTTGATACTTCTTCTTTCTGGTCTGTCAGAAGGAAGGAAAAACGAGACGCACAACGAATCCTCTCTGTGTAGCAGCTTTAAGGCCTGTATGATCCCATCAGAATTGGCTTATGATTTGGTAGCCAAAATAAGAAGTGGGTAGAAAGCACAGAAGGCATGCAAATATTCCATTCATGTGTCATCTCTGTTTTGGATCCACTCCTGTTTTTTTTTTTGCCTTTAGCAATACTGATGGATTATTGAGGAAATGCTAACCAAGTGAAGGCGTATGCTCCTAAGACAGTATCCATTTTTTCTGGGTAATTGTTCTGACGGATACGAGAATAGGGAAAATTAATCAGTGATGTCAACACAAACTTACTGCTGACACCCTCTCCACTCTGTCGGGGAGCTCTACTTGTATAAGCGTTTAATAGAACAGGTTCTGTAGACATCTATGTGGAATCAGCTGACGAGGGTGTAAAAGGAGTGCGCTTCTTCTTGACACTAACATATAACTGTATGGCTGAGTTGATACTTGAGTTATTTGGTCAGTTTTGGCCCAGTGACCGCAAAATAAGTGAAGCGTGCAGTGATTCTAAGAGCGATGCCTACCATCTGCATGTCATACGGACTCATAGTAATATTTTACTACCATTGCAGACTCCCTATGCATGTTACTGCAAGGCACAGTGTTCTACACCACTATAAAGGCTCTCAGCAGCCAGAATATATTAGTTTTTTAACGTAATTCACGAAAAATTCGGCTAAACAGCTAATCTAATTTTTGAAAAATTTGCTCATCTCTACTTGTGTTATACATAACCAACATATAAGTCACTGCATTGAATTGATTCTGAATTTAACAGCACGAAGAAATAGACGTTGGAAGCATAGCTGGCTGATCTAGAAAGAAAACTCAGCACACAGTAATAAAATGTACCTCAAAACTGGAAAACACCTTTAAAAGCAATCTACTCTGGCAATGAGCGGTTTGTCTGAAGTTTAGTTGCCAAGTGGCCACTTATTTACACAGGGAAAATGTAATGTTACATAATGCTCATTTGAGTGAGTCATCCAGAATTTTCCAGAACAGAAGTTTTTCTTTTTAGTGGCTGTCCGAAGAGGCTAATGGAAAATGGTCACAATTGGGGGACCTGTCTAAGAGGTCCGTATGGTTGGTATCACAGAAAGTCCAACATCTTCTCTAAGCATATACTGTATTTACTGTATGCACAAATGTCAATACACTGAGTTGCTTGAATGTTTGTGAACCCTTTAGAAATTTCTATATTTCTGCATAAATTTGACCTAATACTACATCACTGTATCAGACAAGTTCTAAAAGTAGATAGAAATAACCAAATCAATCAAATGAGTAAAAATTATTACATTCTGTCATTTATTTATTGAGGAAAATGATCTCAGTGGCAAAAGTATGTGAACCTTTAGGATTAGCAGATCATTTGAAGGTGAAATTAGGGTCAGGTGTTTTCAATCTTAGGAATGACATTCAGGAGTTAGCAGGAGTGACCCATTTTATTTAACGAACAGGCATCTATCGAAGTCTGATCTTCATAACACATGTTTGTGGAAGTGTATCATGGCATGAACAAAGAAAGGTTTCTGAGAACCTCAGAAGTAGAGTTGCTGATGCTCATCAGGCTGGGAAAGGTCACAAAACCATCTCTAAAGAGTTCGTACTCCACTAATCCACAGTCCAATAGTATCCTCTCCAGGATTGGGCAACCAACAAAGATAACACCAAGAGCAAGGCATGTAATAGTCTATGAGGTCACAAAAGAACCCAAAGTAAACTCTAAGAAACGAGAGACCTTTCTCACATCAGTTAATGTTAATGTTCATGAGTCCACTATCACGAGGACACTAAACAACAATGGTGTGTACGGTAGGATTTCAAGCAAAAAAGCTGCTGCTCTCCAAAATGAACATTGCTACCCAGTACCCAACTGCACTTTGCTTAAGATTGGCTTTGAGGAACAAGCCAGAAATCCACTGGAATAATGTTTCGTGGCCAAGTTAAAGTTCTGACCTTAATCCAATAAAATTTTGTGTTAAGACTTGAAGCGAGCAGTTCATAGGAAGAAACCCACCAACATAACAGAGTTGAATTTTTTATGAAGAGCTGTTTTTTTTAAAAATGAAGGAATGGGCTAAAATTCCTCCAAGCCAATGTGATAGACCTGTCAATAATTAACAGAAACATTTAATTGCAGTTCTTGCTGCACAAGCGGGTCACATCAGATATTGAAGCAAAGGCTCACCTATTTTGCCATCATTCTTTATCATTGGATCATTTCCTCAATAAATAATTGACCAAGTCTAATAATGGTTGATTTATTTGTTTTTATTGGTTATCTTTATCCACTTTTGTGAAAATCTGATGTAGTTTTAGGTTAAATTTTGCAGAAATATACTGTAGAATCTTCTGAAGAGTTCACAAACTTTCAAGCATCACTATATATAACAGAAGGGTTCCTTGTACTTAAAATACAATCTCTAAACACCTTCAGCCTTCATCCTTCACATGGCAATCCTGACACTACCCTGTAGAATCTTATGAATATAGGTCATAGCCCATGCAAAACCTTGAGGAGTCCACATTTAAAAGTGCAATAACATGCATAAGAAAGCACCAAGGACAGACAGCCAAGGACACTTCACAATAAAATAATGCTGAGTGAAAACATGCATGCATTAATATGAGCATCCACTTAGGTGTGTTTTAACTGCTTTGTACCTCATCTATGAAGCACTGTCAGCAGTTTTTAGGTAAAAACTTCTTGCAGAATCCCTTTAAATGGGTTTTCCAGAAGGCTAATTTAAAAACAAAGGTGTAAAGGGTGGGAAAAATAACAATTTATCATTATTCACCAGCTCCTGGTTGCTGCAATTCCGAAGCTACTGTGGTCCCTGCTGATCCCCACTTCCTGGTCCCCGCTGTTCTCCACTTCCAATCCTGGTCCTGGGATTGACACACAGAAAATAGCTTGGACTGCCTGCTCAGCCACAAAAGTTATCCACCTCAGTCTTCTTTGATTGTTTAAGCAGGTAGTCCAAGCCATTTCTTGAGTATTTAGCCAAAGAACAGGAAGCAGAGAGCGGTAGGGAATCAGGAAGTGGAGAGTAGCAGGGACCAGAGTAGAATCAGAATGGAAGCGATAGGAATCTGCGAGGAGAGTAATGATTATTATTTTTGAACCTATTTCACCTCCTTTAAAATTATATATAGTTGCTATTTCTCTGGAAACCTTAATATTACACAAGACCCTAATACCATACCAACATTGCATATTGACCTTATTTCTATAATTTAGCATTTTAGGTCCAAAGCCCTAAGTCCTGGCCCTTAACTCCGCTCTGTGTGCCTGGACTCATGGCATAAATCATTTTCCCGTTACAATTACGTGTAACACCTCATTAATCACCACTGACAGTATCTTGTGTACATCAAATGACAGATCCTGATTGTCTTTCACTTTTCTTTGCTTTTGACGTCCGCCTGATTGGCATATATATAATGCTGTTGGGACCTTTACACTGTATTGATCTTAAAACAAATGGAAGGATAAAAGTGCACTTTCATTATAAGAACAGATAAGAACTGAGTCAAATGATTGCTGTCAAATCTAGACATTGTGCACAGGATGATGGATTGAAAAATCTCCTAATAAGTGAAGGGCAACATGAATGCAATCATATATAATTGACTCTGGTGAAGATACAAAAGATACAATGATGGAAAGATAGTCACCTGCTTATTAAGGACTTCATCAATATTAGACTATTCCAATATTTTTCCTGTTCTTTACCCGAAAACTCTGGGCAAATGTTTATAATTAGTCAAATTTGGCTACTAACGGCATGTAACATACAAAGGTTGTTAATTCTTTCACTTTTTAAATGCGAGTTGGGGTAATCTAGCTTATAAGTCCTTAAAGGGGTTATCCAAAGGGGTTAACCTGTGTAGTGTTGAGCAAATAGGACTTCGATCTGAATTTCAGGGAAAATTCAATTCACCGCGAAGCTGAATTTCCTCATGCTTCATGGTAGTGAACTGAATTTCACTGAATGGCTCTAAAAATTGTAAAAATCCTACTTACCTCATCTGTTTGAGCGTGAAGAGCTGTCCGCCGCCATCTTGATTGATGATCTCGTTCGAAATCCGGTGCACAGTGACATATGACATCACTACAAAGACCGATGTAATGACATCATCATGGGTCGCACAAGATTTTTGCTACATCTTCAATCAAGATGGCAGTTGCCAACTCTTCACGTTTAAATGGATAAGGTAAGTATGATTTATTCTTTTATTTTTTATTTTATACTTTAATGTTAACGTAAAATGCCGCGATCAGCGATGAGCACAGCATCTGAGGGCTACAATGATGGGGGTGGCGCAATCACCTACTACTTACAAAGAAATGTGCTTCATGCTGAAGTAATTCATCACAAAGCAAATTTTTTTTTAATTCGGCAAAGCAGCCAAATCGAATTTTTCAATACTTCGCTCATCACTAGTCATGTGTCATCACCCCTGCCGAGGCTCGTCTTGTTACTCCATCCATCAAACAGTTTACAGGACAAGGACCAAAAGGGAACCAGGGATCAAGTGAGTATAATCTTTTTAATAGTTACAACACACTGCTGGCTAAAGCTGGGCAACCCTTTTAACATAATAAATATACCATTCAGTTTATAGTACAAGCATATTTCCATCACAATAGTTTATATAGTGTTATATCACCTTGTACCATATGTAGACCAATAACAATCGGTATATGCTCCAAACTAAACCTAACTACCTACAAAAAACAGAGCCTTTCCATACCAAAATATAGCGTTTATTGAACAAATGCATAAATCAAAATACGATTAAAATCTACTTGACAATATGATGAGTTCACAGGAATATGATGACATCACTGGACAGCATGATTAGTTATATCAAATCAATGATCTCAAAGCAAATGGCATAATCCTATTAATATGTGCAAAATAGCTGATGTATCCCTTAACATTAAAAACAAGTCTCTAGCATAAAGTGCAAGTGGTAATGGACATAAAACAAGCTAACAAGTGCTAGTGCAGACTAAACTACTTCAGCTAGAGTTACTATCTCATCAGTATTAAATCACATACCCACCGTCTTAGATGCCACCAGGATGGTACCCACCCCGATTTTCGGCGCATTTAAGACTAAGGTACGCAAACGCGTCGGGCAGGCATCCCTCACTTTACCCTACCAACTGTCATCATGAATTCTTTCTTTTAACACAGGGTCTTCTCTCATGGGAAGCATGCACTCTTGTGCCACTTTGCTCCTCATGCCCCATGAACATTTTCATTGACAACATAGTGTCTGAGCAAAAAGCCCTCCCAGTGCCACTACCAGTTACTCACCTACTACTGGACCTCCAATGGGCATTTCCTCCCTTTTAGCAAAAACAATCAATTAAAGGGGTTTTCCAGGTTCTAGATACTGATGAACTATCCTCTAGACAGGTCATCAATACCTGATTGGCAAGGTTCCAACACCGAACACCTCCACAATCTGCTTTTCTCAGGATCTTCTGGCACCACAAAGACACAATAGATGGAGCAGGAAGCAAAAATGTCCCTCCTCTATGTAGTGGTCATACCAGGTTCCTGTAGCTTAACTCCCTTTTATTTGAGGATAGGTTTTAAATTTCAGCCATTATCCAGTGTACTTAGTGCAGGGAGAGATGTTAGTAGGCGCTAGGGACAGTGCTAGGACAGACTTGAAAACTTATATTTTGCTCAATAGAAGTTCAGGGAAAGAGCAATAGAAGTGTAGGGAAAGGATAGGGAGGAATTACTCCACAGTACTGAAGCAGAACAGGGTTCAAAGGGGTGTTTACAGCCTAGGAAATAGGAACAATCCTATTACACCTTGCTGCACTGACTGCAGATCCAAATTGCCACTATACTGATACTCATTTCAGGTTTGCAATACCTCTGTAATTCCAGCAAACCGTTCTTGTTATTGGGCTCTTATTAGCTCTTGTGCAGTGCAGTTATATACACTCACCTAAAGAATTATTAGGAACACTATACTAATACGATGTTGGACCCCTTTTGCCTTCAGAACTGCCTTAATTCTACATGAGTGTTACCCAGTGGGGTCTTCTACTGTTGTAGCCCATCCGCCTCAAGGTTGTGCGTGTTGTGGCTTCACAAATGCTTTGCTGCATACCTCGGTTGTAACGAGTGGTTATTTCAGTCAACGTTGCTCTTCTATCAACTTGAATCCGTCGGCCCATTCTCCTCTGACCTCTAGCATCAACAACATTTTTGCCCACAGGACTGCCATATACTGGAAGTTTTTCCCTTTTCACACCATTCTTTGTAAACCCTAGAAATAGTTGTGCGTGAAAATCCCAGTAACTGAGCAGATTGTGAAATACTCAGACCGGCCCGTCTCTCACCAACAACCATGCCACGCTCAAAATTGCTTAAATCACCTTTCTTTCCCATTCTGACATTCAGTTTGGAGTTCAGGAGATTGTCTTGACCAGGACCACACCCCTAAATGCATTGAAACAACTGCCATGTGATTGGTTGACTAGATAATTGCATTAATGAGAAATAGAACAGGTGTTTCTAATAATTGTTTAGGTGAGTGTATATGTTCTAAAGTCTTTTATTGGTGGGTATTAGTAGGGAAAAAGAAAAAGGGCTTATTAGCCGTTGTGTGGTGAAGTGGGAAAATAACCCCTTTTGGGGTGTATTAGTGGCAAAAAAGTATTATGTTCTAAAGCTTTTTTGGCGTGTATTAGTGGGGGAAAAAAGGGGCTTATTAGCTGCTGCGTGGTGAAATGAGAAAATTTAAGCCCTTTTTGGCATGTATTAATTCCCTTTTTATTTATTTGATCTAACAGTATGTCAGACAGAGAAGTAACGGGCCCTTCACAGGGGAGGGGTACAGGCCTAAATGTTTCTGGCGCAGGCACAGGTCGAAGAGTAAGGGGGCATGGCAGCAAGGGTCACTTTGAGACGCCTGAACTCCCAGTGTCAGCTACTGGTAGTGTCTTAACCAGCAACCCAGCAGTTCTTAAATGGTTGACTCGATCTTCAACTTCGTCGCAAGTGACATGGGACACACCCGGTGGGTTCGTCAGACACAAACCTTAGTTGGCATGGCCTGGGAGCAGGCCCAGTGCCCTCACCTGTCCTCAACCTGCCTCTGTCCTTTTCTGTTGCCAGAGAAATACTATATGCTGAGTAAGTAGTGATGAGGAGAGTGGCATGGGAGGTGGTGTTGCTAGCGGACAGGCTCCTGGCTCAGAGAGTGTTGAGGAGGACATCAGAGGATGATGTAGCCGATCGCAATTGGGAGCTGGGTGACGAAGGTGCTTCATCATCATCGGGAGACTAGGGTGGCAGCTTGCCCGTGAGGCAGCGGTGGAGCCAGCAAGTCGGTAGCATGGCCGGGAGTAATCAGGGTGGCAGAAGTGGGAGGTCAGTAGCCAAACGTGCCTGGGGTAAACCATCCACTTCGCAGGAGCCTACCGGCCCGGAAAGGAGTGGTACAGAGGTTCACAGAGGCAGTGTTGGTAGACTAGAGTGTTGGGGGTAAAATCACGGCGGTGTGGTAATTCTTTGTTAAGCCACCGGGGGAGGTGAACATGGCTATTTGTCGAATCTGTGGTCAGAAGATGAAGCATGAGCAGGGTGCCAATGTTGGCACCGCGGCCCAGCGTCAACATATGCAGCATCACAATAAAGTGGGCTGGGAGAATCGTGGCTCCAATGTGGTGGTTCACCCTGCCGCAGCAACTGCTGCATTACCCAGTGCCATGCACCCGATTTCAGGCAGTCAAGGCTCCACCACCTCAGCCGAAGGAAGCTGTCTGTACTTCCCATCATCTTCTGGTCCTAATGCTCCTGCTCCTCCTCCTCCTATTCCTAGTCAGCAATTAATCACCAAAGCGATTGCCAAGAGACAACAGTATGCATGCACTCATCCAACGGCGCAGATGCTGAACGTGCTCCTGGCCAAGTTGTTGGTACTGCAGTTCCTCCCTTTCCAAGTGGTGGTGTCACTACCAGAGTTTTGAGACGTTCTCACAGCTCTGTTTCTCCACCCCTGTGATGATGTCACTACTAGAGCTTGGATGAGTTCTCTCTGCTCTGTTTCTCTGCCCCTGTAATGAGGTCTTTACTTTCTGCTTCCTTCCTAGCTGTCCCTCGTGTGTTTGATTGCTCTGCCTTTAAATCACCCCTCCTCCTTTGCAGGGTGCGGAATATACTTTTCATTTGAGCTGTATCTCTCGCTTGAGTATCTTCACTTGTGTGATATCTTTTCACTGGACCTGTGTTCTGCTGAAGCAAGTACTTCGGATATTGTCTGCTGACTTTCGATCTGTTTTCATTGCCGCTGCAGCTCCTTCAGTTAAGTGTGCAGACATTGTGTGTTTCTGTTTGTTTGCTGACTGGATCCGAGGTGACCCTGGTTCCATCCATATACTGAGCAGGGCACCGGTGGCCGTGCCCCTTCCACTATTGTAGGGGTTACAGTGGTCATCAGCCTTAGGTACGCGGGCATGTCTCGATCCACCATCTGGATCTGGACATGGGCTTAGCAGCATAGGGAGAGCTTTTAGGGTCTGACAGGGGTCACCCTTTATGTTCCCTAGTTTGGGTCCGGTCAGTAGCTAATTCACTGTGTATGCTCTTGTTGCTCACATACAGCCGTGACAGGTGGACTCTGCACCTTTCAGAGAACTGATGGCTTCTGCCAAGCCGAGGTGGAGAGTCCCAAGCCCTCATTTCTTTGCCAAAAAGGCAGTACCAGCCCTCTACTTGTATGTTGAACATAAGGTGGGTAAGTCGGTGTCTGCCAAAGTGCACGGCAGTGCTGATCTGTGGAGCTGTAACTAAGGTCAGGGACAATATATGTCCTTTACGGCCCACTGGGTGAATGTGGTTCCCGCACAGCTACACCAGCAACTTGGCCAGGTGACGTCCGCCTCTGCCTCCTCATCCTGTGTCCTCAGCCTCCACTGCAGGGACAATTCACAGTGCCCCTCCAGCATACCACTGCACAGGGCACGGCGGTGTCACGCTGTTCAGCACCTCGTTTTCCTGGGCGAACGGAGTCATACAGGGGAGGAACTGCTTTGTGTCCCTTATCAAGGAATTGAATCTTGGCTTTCTCGCGACAACTAAAAATCAGAACCATGGCGACCGACAACGGGAAGAACATCGTGTCGACGCTGCATCAAGGAGGGCTAAGCCATGTGCCCAAATGGCACACGTTTTCAATCTGGTTGTCAGGCGGTTCCTTAAGTCTTCCACCCATCTGCAAGACATCCTAAAAATGGCGCAGGAGCAGTACCAACAACATAAGCAGCAGCCTGAGTCTACAGTCGCTGATGAGCAGCTTTCTTCACCCGCATAGTGAAGAAACTACTTAACAGCGGCTAGACAAAGAGCAGAACCTGAACCAGCAGGTGAGGGCATACTTGGAGTGCACCCTGCCAGCCATTATTGAAGATCCGCTGGACTACTGAGCAGCCAAACTGGATTTGTGGCCGCAACTGGCAGAGTTTGCCCTGAAAAAGCTGTCTTGCCTGGCAAGTAGTGTGGCATTGAAGCGGGTGTTTAGTGCAACGGGGGCTTAGTTACCCCAAGGAGAACTCGCCTGTTCAAAATGTGGAGAGACTAACCTTTGTCCAGATGAATCAGGTGTGGATTAGCCAGGATTTCCACACACCAATGCCTGATGCATCAGGCTAGATCATCCATGCTGTCTCACCCAAACCTTGACAAAAGAGACCTGTTTCTTCTGGATACCTGCCTCAGCTACTATTCTGATGCTGCCACATGCCTGAGGCCACACATCTTATGCCAAGTGTTCCTTCTTACACCCTAAATTGTCAGCAGGTACTCTAAGTGCCACCCACCTCCATACACCTATGTCACCTTACCACTCTGTGGTCTGCTGATGCTGCTGCTACCTCAACACTATGTCACCTTGCCACTCGGTGGCCTCCTCATGCTGCTGCTTCCACATTCTCACTCTGTCAATGTGCCACTCTGTGGTCTCCTGATGCTGCTGCTACATCCACACTATATCACCTTGCCATTCTGTGGTCTCCTGATGCCGCTGCAATCTCCACACTATATCATTGGGCCACTCTGTGGACTTCTTATGCTGTTACCACCCTCCCCACTTCATGACTGTGCCACTATTTAGCTTTTTTGGCCTGATTGACATCATCATTTATTTGACCCTTCTTCTGATCTGTCAGAAGGAAGGAAAAATGAGACAGACAACGGATCCTGTCTGTGTAGCAGCTGTAAGGCCTGTATGGTCCCATGAAAATTGGCTTATGATTTGGTAGCCAAAAGCAGGAGTGGGTACAAAACACAGACGCTGGGATGCTGACCAGATCTTTTGTTGGACATTAATCCACTGAACAGGTGTGAAGCCAACCAGATTCTCTGTACCACACGAAAGTTAGCCCAAGTTCATGACACTCACGATTTAGAAGGAGACACAGAGGTAAGATATATCGGTGCCTTGTATTACGCGGGACACTCAACTATCATTTGGCCCCGCTTCCGAACAGTGCCTGTGCAGCACGTGCGACACCATAACCGATACCCAGCTCCATTCCTCAACAGTGAGTAACAAACTAACATATCGCGCAACTGTGTGGCAAAATTGAATGAAGGTCCATGTACTTACCTTTGATTCATTAACCAATATTGATCTGTAGAAAATAGAGATTAAGCTATCAGTGACATACAAACTTGGATGAATAACTAAAAACTCTCAGAAAGGTGCACATGGAGTATGCAAATGAATTGAACTAATTTCATTCATAGACTCATTATCCCGGGATAAATTTGGATACATTACATTATCTGATTTCCTGCTGAAGTTTATATAACATTATTTGGCGTTTTTGTATCAGATATTGTATCAGATGCTCATTATATACTATGTATCACACTATCTAATGATGGCGTTCGCTCAGTCGTGGTATATCGCCGATAGGTATTGTCATGACTGATTTATGTGGTGTGCGGCACACCGCCTCACTTCACATCTGTGACATTGCCCTCTGTGGCGATTTCTCACTGCTGAGACTTTTGAGTATTTACAGTGGTATTTTTAGATTTTATTGTACATAAAGGGTAAGGGTTTACAAATAAATTGTATGTTCAAAGTGATCCCAGATGCTGAATGCCGATCATTTGAAATAGATTAGTTTTAATGGTTGATGATTTGGTGAGTCATAGCGATCAGTGCACTAGTTCCATACCAGAGAACAGGAGAATCAATTTGACACCTACAAGTACAAAACACAGAAGACATGCAAATATTCCATTCATGTGTCATCTCTGTTTTGGATCCACTCCTGTTTTTTTTGGCTTTAGCAATACTGATGTATTACTGACCAAATGCTGACCGAGTGAAGGCGGATGCTCAACAGACAGGATCCATTTATTGGGGGCTTTTTGTTCTGACTGATCAGAGGAAGGGGAAAATAATCAGACGTCAACACAAACTTACTTATGTCACCATCCCCATGTCAGGGGCTGTACTTGTATAAGCATTTAATAGAACAGGTTCTGTAGACATCTATGCGAATCAGCTGACAACGGTATAAAAGAAGTGCACTCTTTCACACTATAGTGGGATCTTGGGCTTCTGCACGGTTCTTTATAACTGACGCTAACATCGACCTATAAGGCTGAGTTCACACTTGAGTTATTTGGTCAGTTTTGGCCCCGTAACTGCCCAAAGAAGTGAAGTGTGCAGTGATTCTAAGAGCGACGCCTGTCATCTGCGTGTCATACTGACTCAGTATTGATTCACTACCACAGCAGACTCACTATGCATGTTTCTGCAAGTCACAGTGTTCTACACCACTATACAAGTTCTCTGCAGCCAGGAAATAGCTTTTTTTTATTAATTCTAATCGATTTGAATATTTTAGGAAAATTCGACAAACCGACCGAATCGAATTTTTGAGAAATTCGCTCATCTCTAATGGCCAGTCATCCAAAGAAACAACAATACTGAAAATAAATTTGCAAATACATCCCTTGCTCCTTACTAGTGTTGAGCAAACCCGAACTGTAAGGAAAGGAAAGGTTCAAGCTCGAATCGGTGTTCGGGCATTTAATAAAGCTTGTTGAAAGGCAGCAGGGCAGCCAATCAACAAGCTTTTAAGCTGTGGACACTTAGAAGCCATCACAGCCATGCCTAGTAATTGCATGGGTGTGATTGGCCAGTGCATCATGTGACCCAGCCTCTATAAAAGCTGGATGACGTGTAGCACCGCCCATCAGCTCTAAGTATTGCAGGGACAGGAAGCAGGCAGCTGAAGTGAGGGAAAGTGTTAGGAATCTCATCTGGCTATTTATACTGTGGGTGACCTATAGTGATTTTTTTGTGGGTGCTATACACCAGCTTTGCACTCCTGCTAAAGAAGTATAATAATAATCTGGCTGTTAGTTCTGTGGGTGACCTATATCGATCTTTTGTGGGTGCAATGCACCATCTTTGTACCCCTGACACAAAAATATAATAGTTAATCCATTTGTTAGTTCGGTGGGTGACATATAGAGTTGAGCGAACACCTGGATGTTCGGGTTAAAGAAGTTCAGCTTCACTTCACAAAAATGTTCGGGTTCGGGATCCGAACTCGACCGAACTTGAACCAGAACCCCATTGAAGTCAATGGGGACATAAACTTTGGGCACTAAAAAGGCTGTAAAATAGCCCTGGAAAGGGCTAGAGGGCTGCAAAAGGCATCAAAATGAAGGTTAATCCCTGCAAACAAATCTTTGGAGGAGGAGGTGGAATAGGAGGTTGGGGTAGCGTCAGGTGGGAATGCTATGGGAGTTTAAGTTCTCATCACAGCCAAAAAGGATTCATGTCTGCCTGCAGTGCCACAGGCCTCATTCACAGACTCAGGGCCATGGCAACCATACATGGGAGTTGAAGATGTCATCACAGCCAAGAAGGAATCATGTCTGCTTGCAGGGCCACAGGCCTCATTCAAACATTCAGGCCCACGGGACCCACAAAGAGGAGAGTTAAAATCATGCCAAGACAGTATTGATTTCACCCATCAATGCCACAGGCCTCATTCACAGATTCAGACCCATGTCACCCATAAAGAGGAGAGTTACAATCATGCTAAAACAGTATTGATTTCACCCAGTAGTGCCAAAGGCCTCATTCACTAATTCAGGACTATGGCACAAACAAAGAGGAGAGCGGTCTTGTAACAGCAACACAGGCCTCAAGTCAACCTGCAATGGAACAGACCATTATCATTTATGTAGGCCCCTGACACTCAGACAGAGAAGAGATCATTTGACAGTAAAAAGAGGTTAATGTCTCCCACCAATGCAGCAAGCGATGAAACAAAATATAGGCCCCTGACAACCAGACAATGTAGAGGTCATTTGACAGCATAAAGAGGATAATGTCTCCCACCAATGCAGCAAGCGATGAAACGAAATATAGGCCCCTGACAACCAGACAATGGGGCGGTCATTTGACAGTAAAAGAGCATAATGTCTCCCACCTATGTAGCAAGCGATGAAACGAAATATAGGCCCCTGACAACCAGACAATGAAAAAGTCATTTGACAGCATAAAGAGGATAATGTCTCCCACCAATGCAACAAGCGATGTAACGAAATATAGGTCCCTGACAACCAGACAATGTAGAGGTCATTTGACAGCATAAAGAGGATATTGTCTCCCACCAATGCAGCAAGCGATGAAACGAAATATAGGCCCCTGACAACCAGACAATGGGGCGGTCATTTGACAGTAAAAAGAGCATAATGTCTCCCACCTATGTAGCAAGCGATGAAACAAAATATAGGCCCCTGACAACCAGACAATGTAGAAGTCATTTGACAGCATAAAGAGGATAATGTCTCCCACCAATGCAGCAAGCGATGAAACGAAATACAGGCTCCTGACAACCAGACAATTAAGAGGTCATTTGACAGCATAAAGAGGATAATGTCTCCCACCAATGCAGCAAGCGGTGAAATGAAATATAGGCCACTGACAACCAGACAATGTAGAGGTCATTTGACAGCATAAAGATGATAATGTCTCCCACCAATGCAACAAGCGATGAAACAAAATATAGGTCCCTGACAACCAGACAATGGGGCGGTCATTTGACAGTAAAAGAGGATAATGTCTCCCAGCAATGCAGCAAGCGATGAAATGAAATATAGGCCCCTGACAACCAGACAATGGGGCGGTCATTTGACAGTAAAAGAGCATAATGTCTCCCACCTATGTAGCAAGCGATGAAACGAAATATAGGCCCCTGACAACCAGACAATGTAGAAGTAATTTGACAGCATAAAGAGGATAATGTCTCCCACCAATGCAACAAGCGATGTAACGAAATATAGGTCCCTGACAACCAGACAATGTAGAGGTCATTTGACAGCATAAAGAGGATAATGTATCCCACCAATGCAGCAAGAGATGAAACGAAATATAGGCCCCTGACAACCAGACAATGTAGAGGTCATTTGACAGCATAAAGAGGATAATGTCTCCCACCAATGCAACAAGCGATGAAATGAAATATAGGCTCCTGACAACCAGACAATGAAGAGGTCATTTGACAGCATAAAGTGGATAATGTTTCCCACCAATGCAGCAAGAGATGAAACGAAATATAGGCCCCTGACAACCAGACAATGTAGAGGTCATTTGACAGCATAAAGAGGATAATGTCTCCCACCAATGCAGCAGGCGATGAAACGAAATATAGGCCCCTGACAACCAGACAATGGGGCCTTCATTTGACAGTAAAAATAGGATAATGTCTCCCACCAATGCAGCAAGTGATGAAACGAAATATAGGCCCCTGACAACCAGACAATGTAGAGGTCATTTGACAGCATAAAGAGGATAAGGTCTCCCACCAATGCAACAGGCGATGAAACGAAATATAGGCCCCTGACAACCAGACATTGTAGAGGTAATTTGACAGCATAAAGAGGATAATGTCTCCCGCAAATGCAGCAAGCGATGAAACAAAATATAGGCCCCTGACAACCAGACAATGTAGAGCTCATTTGACAGTATAAAGAGGATAATGTCACCCACCAAAGCAACATGTGATTATCTGAAATGTAGGTCCCTGGCACCCAGACAGAGTAGAGTGGTTCATTCAACTTGGGGTTGCCCCCAAAATAATGGTACAATTAAAAATGAGGATTCAACAAAGAAGTGCCCTGGACTACAAGAATGTATGGTTGAGGGCGAGGCAGTTATAAATGTCTACTCTGCACAAGTCCTGTGGGATCCATGCCTGGTTCATTTTAATGAACGTGAGCTTGTCCACATAGGCTGTGGACAGGCGGCTGCGTTTGTCTGTAATGACGCCCCCAGCACCTCCAAGGCATAAAGGGCAAGCTCTGGCAATGTGGACAATTTGGAGACCCAGAAGTTGAATAGGGCAGAACCATCAGTCAGTACGTGGAAGCGTTTTCACACGTACTGTTCCACCATGTTGTTGAAATGCTGCCTCTTGCTAACACTTTCCCTATCAGCTAGTGGTGCAGTTTGCTGTGGCGTGGTGACGAAACTTTTCCACAGTTCGGCCATGCTAACCCTGCTGTCTGAGAAGCTGGCTGTGACACAGCTGCGTTGGCGACCTCTTCCTCCTCTGCCTTCGCCTTGTGCTTCCACTTGTCCCCCCGCTTGAAATGCCCTCAGGAGTGCGTCTACCAGCGTGCGCTTGTAGTCGCGCATCTTCCTATCATGCTCCAGTGCAGAAATTAAGGTGGACACATTGTCCTTGTAGCGGGGATCCAGTAGGGTGGCAACCCAGTAGTCCGCAGTCAGCACAAGTTAAGGTGTGGGCAACTATGCTGTCGTTGCGCAGGCACTGCAGCATGTAGTCGCTCATGTGTGCCAGGCTGCCCAGAGGTAACAATAAGCTGTCCTCTGCAGGTGGTGTATCGTCTGTGTCCTCCGTATCCCCCAGCCACGCTCCTGTGATGGCCCTGAGCTGCGTAGGGTGCCACTCTGCAGTGAAACCGGTTCCTCCTCCTCCTCTACCTCATGCTCATCCTCCTCGTCCTCCAGAAATGTGCCCTGGCTGTCCACATGTGTACCTGGTCTCTGCTGGTGCAGGAACCCACCCTCTGAGCCACTTCTGTATGACCGGCCTAAAACTCTGTGAGATGGCCCTCTTCCTCCTCCTCCTGTGCCGCATCCTCTTCCATTATCGCCGTAATATTTTTTTCAAGGAGACATACAAGGGGTATTGTAATGCTAACAATGGCATCATCAGCACTGGCCATGTTGGTTGAGTACTCCAAAGTGGTACACAGGTCTTGCATGCAGGCCCAGTCACTGGTGGTGAAGTGGTGCTGATCTGTAGAGCGACTGACCCGTGCATACTGCATCTGAAACTCCACTATAGCCCGCTGCTTATCGCACAGTCTCTCCAGCATATGTACGGTGGAGCTCCACTTGGTGGGCATGTTGCATATGAGGCGGTGAGCAGGAAGGCTGAAGTTACGCTGCAGACAGGCGAGCAGCAGCAGGGTGAGAACGCCAAAGCGTGCACATACAGACCACACTTTTAGCAGCAGCTCTGACATGTTTGGGTAGTTTTTAAGAAACTTTGGCACCACCAGATTCAGCACATGCGCCAGGCAAGGGATGTGCATCAAACCGGCTAGTCCCAGAGCTGCAACGAGATTTCGCCCATTATCGCAGACCACCAGGCCGGGCTTGAGGCTCACCGGCAGCAACCACTCATCAGTCTGCTGTTCTATGCCCCTCCAAAGCTCCTGTGCGGTGTGGGTTTGTCACCCAAACACATGAGTTTTAAAATCGCCTGCTGCCGTTTACCCGGGCTGTGCGGAAGTTGGGAGTGAGGTTCTTTCGATGACCGGATGTTGGGGTGGTAGAAGAGGAGTAGGAGGAGGATGATGAGGAGGAGGATGATGCGGAGTAGGAGGAGGAAGCAACAGGAAGCAACGAATAATGACCTGCGATCCTCAGTGGTGGAAGGACATGCGCCAAACCGCTATCCGCCTCGCGCCCAGTCGCCACTACGTTTACCCAGTGGGCAGTTAGGGAGATATAGCGACCCTGGCCGTGCTTACTCGTCCATGTATCTGTGGTTATGTGGACCTTGCCATAGATGGCGTTGCGCAGCGCACACTTGATTTTATCCTCCACTTGGTTGTGCAGGGAAGAGACGGCTCACCTGGAAAAGTAGTGGTGGCTGGGAACAACGTACTGGGGACAGCCACTGCCATCATCTGTTTGAAACAGTCCTTCTCCACCAGACGGAATGACAGCATTTCAAAGGCCAGTAATTTTGAAATGCTGGCATTCAGGGCCAGGGCTCGATGGTGGGTAGATGGGTATTTCCTTCTTCTCTCTAATGTTTGGGAGATGGATAGCTGAATGCTGCCATGTGATATGGTGGAGATGCTTGGTGATGGTGTCGTATGTGCTGGTGTTGGTGGAACAGCCTCTGTTTGCTGGTAGCCAGGTGCTACGTTGACGCCAAAGGTGGAGGGAGAGGCCGAGCAAGCAGAAGAAGAGGGAGCAGGAGGAACATGAAAGAGTTCCTTGTTTTTAAGGTGTTTACTCCACTGCAGTTCATGCTTTGCATGTAGATGCCTGGTCATGCAGGTTGCGCCGAGGTTAAGAACATTTATGCCTCGCTTCAGGCTCTGATGGCACAACATGCAAACCACTCGTGTCTTGTCGTCAGGACATTGTGTGAAGAACTGCCACGCCAATTAACTCCTTGGAGAAGGCCTTGGTGTGCTCGGTGCCTGGGTGCGGTGGACAGTAGCAGGCGTACTGTCTCAAGAACGGCCGCTGCGCTTTTGCACCCTGCTCCCTCATTTGCTGTGCTGTTGCCTCTGTGCGACCACCACCTCTTCCTCAGAACTGCACGCCTCACTAGCACGACCTTTAGTCCAGTCTGGGTCTAGGACTTCATCATCGTCCACATCATCTTCCACCCATTCATGACCCCTGCACATTGCAGAAATCCACAGCAGTTGGCACCAGTGTTTCGTCATCATCAGAGACGTTTTGTGGCGGTATTCCCATGTCCTCATCCTGCAACAAAAGTGGTTGAGCATCAGTGCTTTCAAGGTCTTCCTCTTCTGGGGCAGGGTTAGGTGGATGGGCTGGGTAAACCCTGCCAACAGAGTCATCAAAAAGCATGAGACTTTCCTGCATGATTTGGGGCTCTGACTGCTTGGCTGATTTGCAAGGGGGTGAGGTGGAAGACTGATGGGCATGGGCTGCAAGTGCCAACTCTGAGCTTTCTGCAGAGGACTGGGTGTTAGATTAGATACTGTGAAGGAACTGGAGGCACTGTCAGCCACCCAATCTACTATCGCCTGTACATGTTCTGGCTTAACCATCCGTAGAGCGGCATTTGGGCCTATCAAATAATGCTGCAGATTCTGTCGCCTACTCACACCAGAGGAAGGTGTTTGACTTGGAGTGGTAGTTGGCACTGAACGGCCATGTCCTCTCCCAGCAATAGGAGCTCCACCAACACCACCACGACTATGCCCACGTCCCTTATTTAATGTTCTCCTCATTATTTGCATTCACCCACCAAGCTGAAAGATTGGTCTCTCTCCAGTGTCAATTTACCTGCCACTAGTAGACAATTACGTTCGCTAAGGCAGTGCCCGTGTCATAAAAATGCTCTGTCGACCCAGAATAATGTTTTTTGTGCCCAAAATACACTGATTCTCAATTTCTATGCGGAAATGTAAAATATATTTTTTTGTTACACTGTATGCACAAGTGCTTTGTGGAACAAGAACAATTATTTTTGTAATAAAATACAGAAAATTAGTATTTCACTGCTGTAAATTGAAATGAATTATTTATACGCCGGATGCACAACAGTTTTTTCAGCCTAAAACACGTCTTTTTTCAATAAAACCCCAAAATGCAGTTTAGATATTTATACTATGTATGGACACCAGATTTGGGGACCCAGAACACGGATTTGGTCACCAAAATTCACAAATGGTTATTTAAATGACTGATGCACAACAGTTTTTTCGGCCTAAAACACGGCTTTTTTCAATAAAACCCCAAAATGCAGTTTTTAACCGCTGTACATTAACAGTAGATATTTATACTATGTATGGACACCAGATTTGGGGACCCAGAAAACATATTTGGTCGCCAAAATTCACAAATGCAGTATTAGACTGTTATAAATTGGAAATAATTATTTAAACGACGGATGCACAACTATTTTTTCGGCCTAAAACACGGCTATTTTCAATAAAACCCCAAAATGCACTTTTTTACTGCTGTAAATTTTAATTAGATATTTATGCCGTGTATGTACAACTGCTTTGTGAAGCAAGAATATTGCTTTTTTCACAAAAAAAAAAGAATAATGCACTATTTCTCAGCTGTAATGTGAAATCGGTATTTAAGTGGTGTATTTCAAGATGCTCTGTGGATCAGGATTACCACTCTTTTGTCAAACAAATACACTTATGCTGTATTTCACAGCAGCAATGTAAAATAAGTGGTTGTAATGGGTATTTCAGACTGTTTGGTGGATCTTGAATAAAGTTTTTCTATAAAAAAACAATGAAGCACTATTTCCATGCAGAAATATAAAATATGTCATTGGACGGTGTATGCAGAACTGTTTTGTGGACAAGGAATACGGTTTGTCCCCCAAAATTACACGGATTCTCTATTTCACCGCAGAAATGTCAAATATATATTTTGGCGGTATAAAATAGGCTTGGTGGATCAGGATGACCACTTTTTTTTAACTAAAATACACTGATGTACTATTTGGTAGCTGAAATGGAATATACGGTTTAGTGCATAGGAAACAAAAGTTCTCTGTAGCACCACAGAGCCCAGGCTAGACAAATGGACTATGTCACCCCTTAAACATGCAAAAGGCAATATAGGGGACTTGAGCAGCCAGAAAAAAAAAAATAATTTCCTTCACTAAGCTACAAAATAGGATTAGGCTGATGTCCCTGGCAGACTGGCACAGATGCAGTACACTGCAGTGCCTAAAATGGCCGCCGACCCCCACCTCACTAGCAGATGGATTACAAAAAAAATCGCACCTAGCTCTGCCCCAGAAGTGGAAGAGATTGAGTGCACTTATACCCAACCACTTATATTTCAGGATGTGGACATGGAGAACCACCATAGCATGTCTTTGATGATGACGAAACACAGGTGCCAACTGCTGCGGCTTTCTGCAGTGTGCAGACCGGCAAGGAGGGCAGGGGTAAGGAGTGGGTGGAAGATGATGTGGAGGATAATGAGGTCCTAGACCCCGCATAGAATCAAGGTCATGCCAGTGACGTGTACAGTTCAGAGGAAGAGGTGGTGGTCACACAGCGCCATCCGCACAGCAAAAGAGGGAGCAGGGTGAAAAAGCAGAGTGGCCGTCCCTAGTCAGTACGCCTGCTACTGCCCACCGCACCCAGGGTCTGATCACACCAAAGACAGCTGCAAGGAGTTCCCTGGCGTGGCAGTTCTTCAGACAATGTACTGATGACAAGACGCGAGTGGTTTGCATGTTATGCAATCAGAGCCTGAAGTGAGGCATAAATGTTCTAAAACTGAGAACCACCTGCATGACCAGGCATCTAAATGCAAAGCATGAGCTGCAGTGGAGTACACACCTAAAAAACACAAAAGATCTTGTCTTGCTCCCTCTTCTGCTGCAGTCTTGGGCTCTTCCTCCCTCTGGAGTGACAGTGGCACCTGCCACCCCGCAAACAGAGGATGTGGTAGCAACAACGCCACCTTCACCACCGTCACCCAGCATGTCCACACTGTCCCATGGAAGTATTCAGCTGTCCTTCCCCAAACACAGGAGAGAAAGAGGAAGTACCCCCTACCCACCAGCGATCCCTGGCCCTGAATGCCAGCATTTCAAAACTCCTGGCCTGGTGAAGATGGACACTTTTAAACACCGTATGGCGGTGGCTGTCCCACAGTACATGGTTCCCAGCCGCCATTACTTTTCCAGGTGAGCCATCTCTGCCCTGCTGAACCAAGTGGCAGACAAAAACAAGGGTACACTGGGTTAATACAGTGGCGACTGGGTTTAAGGCAGATAGCAGTTTGGCACATGTCCTTCCGCCACCGAGGATTGCAGGACGCTTCTCGTTTGACTCCATCTCCTACTCTGCTTCATCCTCAACCCCTCCTCATCCGGTCAGCGTAAAACCCCCACGACCAACTTTAGCACAGCCAGGGGGAAAAGACAGCAGGCTGTTTTGAAACTCATCTGTTTGGGGAAAAACCCACACCGCACAGGAGCTATGGACGGGCATGGAACAACAGAGAGATGAGTCGTTGATGCCACTAAGCCTCAAGCCTGGCCTGGTGGTGTGCG
Organism: Bufotes viridis; assembly: GCA_033119425.1. Lineage (NCBI taxonomy): Eukaryota > Metazoa > Chordata > Amphibia > Anura > Bufonidae > Bufotes > Bufotes viridis. The sequence goes on from CM065589.1 coordinate 39,127,221, forward strand.
ATAACGGGCGAAATCTCGTAGCAGCTCTGGGCCTACTCGGTTTGACGCACATCCCGTGCTATGTGCTGAATTTGGTGGTGCAGAGGTTCCTGAAAAATAACCCGATATGCCACAGCTGCTGAAGAAAGTGCAGGCCGTCTGTGCGCGCTTTCGGTGTTCTCTTCCTGCTGCTGCTCGCCTATCTTCGCTGCAGCGTAACTTTGGCCTTCCCGCCACCGTCTCATCTGCGACATACCCACAAGGTGTAACTCTACCATGCACATGCTGTAGAGACTGTGCGAGCAGCAGCAGGCGATAGTGCAGTTTTAGCTGCAGCAAGCATAGGTGAGTTGCTCTGCGGAACAGCACCACTTCACCACCAATGAGTGGGCCTCCCTGCTGGACATGTATGCCGTATTACGCTGTTTCGAGTACTCCACCAACATGGCCAGTGCCGATGACGCCATTCTCAGCGTTACTATCCCACTTCTATGTCTTCTTGAAAAACTCTTCGGGCGATGATGGAAGAGGATGTGGCACAGGAGGAGGAAAAGGGTAATTTCCACTGTTATCATGCCAGTCATTCACATGTGGCTTGGAGGGTGGGTTCCTGCACCAATAGAGGCCAGGTACACAACTGTCCAGCCAGGACACAGTTATGGAGGATGATGATGAGGAGGAACCATGTTCACAGCAGGATGGCACCTAAAGCAGCTCATGGCCATCACTGGAGCATGGCTGGGGGTTACAGAGGACACAGACGATACACCTCCCACAGAGGACAGCTTGTTGTTGCCTCTGGACAGCCTGGCACGCATGAGCGACTACAGGCTGCAGTGCCTGCTCAACGACAGCTGAGTTGCCCACATTCTAACCAGTGCTGATTACTGGGTGGCCACCCTGCTGGATCCCGCGCTACAAGGACAATGTGTCATCATTAATTCTGTCACTGGGGCGTGATCGGAAGATACGTGAGTAAAACGTACACTGGTAGACACGCTGCTGATGGCATTCCCACCTGACAGTGGGGCCTCAGTGGAAGCACAGGGCGAAGGCAGAGGAGGAGGAATAAGTCGCCAATGCAGCTGGGGCACCACCAGCACCTCAGAAGGGAGGGTTAGCATGGCCAAAATGTGGAAAAGCTTTGTCAGTTATTCTCAATATACTGAACGGCACTTCCACAAAAGGAGGATATCACTTGTCCTCTAGTTGGTGCTACGTGAAGGGGCTATAAGCCCAATTTCAAGGCAAATAAAGTTCCACGGCACTCAACCAAAGTTCGGGTCCCCATTGGCTCTAATGGGGTTTGGGTCAAGTTCGGTCCCGAACCCCAACTTTGACCTGAAGTTCGGCCAAACTCGCGAACCCGAACATCCACGGGTCCGCTCAACCCTACTCCTTACACCTCCTTGCATACTTCAGCAAAAGCCCACATGAGTAGTCCCAACTCAGTAGAAAGGGGGACAAACTAAAAGCTAAAAGACAAACTAGTTGATATATGAAAACAGAAATGTAATTTATTCAGACTAGATACAAGAGGAGGTCACAAGCAATTTGGGTCAACAGGTATGAGCAGGAGAACAACTATAAATGGTACCAGACAAGGGCCATAGGACTTTCTCCTTTCCGACTGGGGCCAACAGCCACATGTCCTGCTCATGCCCTATTTCCCCATGACCTATGGACATTGGTGGACTACAGTGAAGTATTGCACCTTGTTTATATTAGCCTGTGGCTGGGAAGCAGATTGTTGAATCAGAAACCTCCCCTTACTGCTCTGCCTGGAATAAAGACCAGTCAAGTCAAAAATTGTCCCATAATCTTGTATGTTGCAATCAAATATGAAGGATACTTGCCTGATTTTTACAATATTATTTGTTTCGGGAGGTTACAGTGCTGCTGGCAGATACTATTAGGTGAATCCAATTTCTGAATTGGCTTTGCAACAAAGGAAAGTTTGCTTTAGGTTTTATTTATCATTTCATATTCATTTTATGGCTGTTTTCAATTATGGGATGTTAACATAAATCTAGTTAATAGCCACTGAGTACTTATCTCTATTAGACATCTCTTGTAAGTGGTAAATTATCTGACCATTCTCAGCAAAATTATTTAAATGTTATTACCATCTTCAGTTTGTGACTAAATAAAACACAGACCATTAATCTATCTGGGAAGGCAGACCTATTCAGCAAATAAGCCACTACTTATTCTGACATCACAGATAGGGATGTTCGGTTCGACGGGTTCAGCCGAACTTCGGGTGAAACTTGACCCGAACTCGAACCCAAACTCCATTGAAGTCAATGGGGAAGTGAACTTTGGTGCACTAAAATGGTTGTAAAATAGTCATAGTAAGGGCTAGAGGGCTGCAAAAGGAAGCAAAATGGGGGTAAGAGCAGTCCAATTGCCATGCAAACGAATGTGGATAGGAAAATGAATAAAAATAACATAGAATAGAAAAAATAAAAATTATAATCTTTAACTAGGAGGCGGAGGTCAAAGTGGAGTAGGAGCTTGAGTATATAATCCCATACAGCAGTATGTACGCGCCTGTTGGTATATCAGCATGGGAACGCCTCAGTGTTAGAATATACTGTCGAATTGGAAAAACTCTGATACGATGGTATATTTTAACTTCAAGCCTCCCCATCACCATGTTAGAATATACTATCGGATCTGAGTTTTCACGATAGTGAAAACTCAGATCCGAAAAGCTGGCTGTTTTTGGGAACCAGACACCCTCTCCTCTTCCGAAGCAGAGGGTGCCTGGGGTTCTCCCATTGACTTACATTTTGCTTAATGGCACACAAGCACATGCAGTGTTCGGCCAAATACTCGGCTGAACACGAGCATGGCAATGCTCAAACCGAACACCGGTTCGGCCGAGCATGCTCGCTCATCACTACCACTGAACTAACAGACAGATTAACTATATTAATTTCTCTGTCACATATGCAGTGTACGTGTATCTCACACCAAAAATGGGTATATGTCACCGGCCGAACTAACAGTCAGATTAACTATATTAATTTCCCTGTCACATATTCAGTGCAGATGTGTCTCACACCAAAAATGGGTATATGTCCCCCACCGAACTAACAGACGGATTAACTATATTAATTTCCTTGTCACGTATGTAGTGCAGGTGTACCTCACACAAAAAATGGGAATATGTCACCCACCGAACTAACAGACGGATTAACTATATTAATTTCCCTGTCACGTATGTAGTGCAGGTGTACCTCACATCAAAAATGGGAATATGTCACCCACCGAACTAACAGACGGATTAACTATATTAATTTCCCTGTCACTTATGCAGTGCGCGTGTATCTCACACCAAAAATGGGTATATGTCACTGGCCGAACTAACAGATGGATTAACTAATATATTTTTGTGTCAGGGCTCAAAAATGGTGCATTGCACCCACAAAAAATAGTTATAGGTCGAATTTACAGCCAGATTTATTATTATATTTCTTTGTCAGGGGTGCAAAGCTGGTGTATTGCACTCACAAAAAATCATTATAGGTCACCCACAAAACAAATAGCTAGATTCCCAACACTCTCCGTCGCTTCAGCTGCCTGCTTCCTGTCCCTGTACTACTCAGAGCTGATGGGCAGTGCTACACGTGATCTAGCTTGTATGGAGGCTGGATCACATGATGTAGCGGCCAATCACAGTCATGCCATTACGAGGCATGGCTGTGATGGCCTTTAAGTGCCTACAGCTTAAAAGCTTATGATTGGCAGCCTTTCAAAGCTTTATTAAATGCCCGAACACTGAACCCGAACTTTTCCAGCAACGTTCGGTCCGGGTAACCGAACTCGCAAAGTTCAGTACAGACCCGAACTTTACAGTTCGGGTTCGCTCAATACTACTCACAGACTAGCAGCAAGAGCATTGAGTATGTGCAGTGCCATCAGGATTAATGACCGTCCTTATTTTAAAGGATGTACCCTGACATTAACGTAGGAGAGATTTTATGAGTCATACTGTAAATGACAGGGCTTGCTCTAAAATTTCTAAGAACTGCAAAGAGTGTGTTCAGGTGAATTTATCGGTAACCTTTTCATTCAATATCAGTCTGGTGGAAACTAGTGTTAGGTGCGAATAATCGAATTTTGAATTTTAATCGTGAATATCGCAACCTCGAGAATTCGCAAATATTTACAATATATATATATTCGTATTTTCGAATATTCTACTTTTTTTTCATCAGTAACCTCCCTTTTGATATAGTGTAGCTGTGCAGAGTGTTAGGTAGTTTGATAGGTTCCTCTGTCAACACATACATGTTACATAAATATTGGTGTATGTATGTATGCATGCTACATACATACATACATAGTGCTGTGATGTCACAAGTTCACAACAATACCTAGTGCACCAATCACTAATATGTAGTCAGATCTGCTAAAATGTGAAGTTGCACGTATTGCACAAAAATATGCGCATCATTAATTGCCGATTTTGCAATCGTGAATATATCGGAGCACTCTATCTGCATATAAAGCTATTGTACTAATGTTCTTCCGTGCCAACCATTTTCTCAAGTCTCAGGAAACTTCTAACAGCTTCAAAAATGTAGCTATAGTGACCCACGCCTGTTTTCGCGCGCATTATGCGCATATTACATTGCCGATTTTCGCAATCAAAAAAATAACTGCGAATATCGTGAATTCGAATATTGCCCCTGCCACTCATCACTAGTCGAAACGACACAACAAAGCTAGAAGCCTTATTTTTCAGGTAAGACAAGAACATGCATAGCGCAAATACAGCCAAGTGGCAGACAAACTATAATTGATCCATTACACTACTGTAAAGTACACGATGGGTTCAACCTACAGGTTCTTTTGATAGTGCTGACAGAGGCACGTTAACTTTCTTTGCAGCACACAAAACTTTTACTTTACAATATATTACACCTCTGGCTGGGCAGAAGGGGTTAGGTCAAGAATTTGGCATTGGGAGTAAGGGCTTTCCATTTTTGCCTCAGGCAGCACGAAGGCTATGTGCTTCTTTTCCCTGGCCACAAAGCTCTGAGGGAAGGGGCCCAAGCTGAACTCTTGCACCAGGGCCCATTAGCCTTTAGCTACATCCCTTTTTCAGAACATATTTACAGTCTCATAAAGGCACACTATGCTTAATGGTTGCAGTTTGTCACATGATAGTACATATTCTAGGTGGTTATATATCTGCAGTTCAGAGGCATAATAAGCATATTGTTACTCACATAGAGACATAATGCTTGCAACTATTTACAGTCCATGGTTAAATTCCATTAACAAGACCCAGTGGCTATGTTAAGCTAGTATTGCCAGATGGTGGTTTCTTGATCACTGTAAGCATGTGGACCTCTACGCTATTATGTATCCTATCCTCTTACACCTTCAGCCTCTTCATATATGCTTTTGTCAATGTATGGTGGTCAATGTATGGGTCAACAGCTCTAGCTCTTCCTCTCCTGACAGTTTCTCATCTCTCTTATGTCTCAAAGATACACTGCCAGACACAGATGGGATTTATCCAAAGAAATTCTTTAAGGCACAGCATTATTTTATATCCATAGATATATTCTATGAGGCTAAAGAAGAAAAGAGCAAAGCTCAAGTTAGACTAGTTAGACTTCCATAGGCCTTATGAACTTTTAGAGGCCCCTCACTAACAAGTACATAAACATTAGCAAAGGAAAAATTACCAGAAGATTATGATGCTTTCTCTTCTACAATAAATAGGAAGGGGTTGGGAGGTAGAAAACTAATACTAGAGCTTCCTATCCCAAGATGGCGCCAACTGAACCAGTACCAACAAATTACATTGTGATGTCATTTGATATCACAAAATGTACTAGTTAAAGTTTAAACCACTAGATCTTGGGCCATACAACTTCTCTCTCTCTCTCTCTCTCTCTCTCTCTCTTAGCACATCCTAAAAATAAAGCAAATGAGCAGTAGTACGTTGTTGTGGTGAAAAGTACAAAAGTAAAACCAAGCACCATGCAACAGCACTCACTGAATATATAGCTTATATATTTTTCTAATCCTATATTCACAATATAAATATATATGAGGTACTTAGCAAATATATTTTGATAAATATAATTTGTGACCAAACACTACGTCAAGGTGACCTCTTTTAGATAGAACTCTACTCTATAATGACTCTTCTGTTTGTACCAATAACATATAAATATAATATATATACAGTGTTTGTAGGGTGCAGTTGTGTTTGGTTTTGTATTTTTATCCATGGTGACGTGCACCTGTGCATGTATTTCATTTTACGGGATGTGCTGACTAACTATGTGTTTTGTTTTTGCAGTATTTATTTGGAGATGTGGCAGCTTCCATTTTGGTTGTGCACTCATAATTACTCCTCTCTCCCCAGGCTGTTGGTAATTATAGCAGTGTATAGCTACTGGATCTTACTTTCCCTGAATTCATATGAAGCCTATTGGCAGAAGGAGAGGAGTCATTATACAGTAGAGTCCCATCTAAACGAGGTCACCTTGCTGTGGTGGATGGGCACAAATGATTTTAATTAAAATATATTAACTAAGTACCACATATTGAATTATGTAATAAATGTAGTCTTAGTAAACTTTATAATCTATATCATTTTTCTCAACTCCAGTCCTCAGGGCCCATCTTCTGCTCAATATGAAGGAAATCCTGAAACCATGACACGTTGAGGGCTCATGAAGACTGAAGTTGAGAAACATGGAGCTACATGTTTAATGTTTGCAGAGTGATTTTGCATTTGTTTGGTTTTGCAATTGTGGGTAAACCCCTGAAAAGGTTATTTTTGTGTAAGTCGGATTTTATATAATATGCTTTACACATAGGCACTGAAAACCAATTGGCTCTAAGTATGGCTGTGCAGCTTTCTGCCTGTTTATACATTAACCACACCAATAGCTGATCTCAGGGAGACCAGCTACAAAAACACAGCGGAGCCTCATTTAAGAGTCTCACACAGCAATCCGAAGTGCAAAGCTCCCTGGGAAACAATAATATGCAAAATAAATGTGGAGTCCCAGTTATGCGTCTACAACACAATGAAAGCCAGATATCCCTCAAAGGAAGAAAAACCGGGCAAAGGGTGTCTCCATTACAGAGATCACCAAATCCACCATATTAAGTGGCCCCTATGTCAAGATCCCACTTTTTACAAGCTTTAAGGATGTGACGGGAAAACCTAAGCCAGTTATCCATCCACAGACAGCTGTTTCGAGGTGTTGCCCCTCATCAGTGTGGAGTAGGATTCTGGCTAACCAGGAGCAATGCCTCGGAGACTACTCAAACACACCAATAGCTGATCTCAGGGAGACCAGCTACAAAAACACTGCAGAGCCTCATTTAGGAGTCTCAACACAGCAATCCGAGTGCAAAGCTCCCTGGGAAACAATAATATGCAAAATAAATGTGGAGTCCCAGTTATGGGTCTACAACACAATGAAAGCCAGATATCCCTCAATGTTCATGCATTAGTAAGAATCTTTAATCTCTAATTTGTTAGTTTGCTTATTAAAAATAAGCATATACATTAAATTAATATCAGAAGACCTTATTGATTTAGAGGGATTGGTTGACCACTTTGTGTGTAGGGGCACCTCCCAACTTTCTTCTGACATAAGATTCAGGGCAGAAAAGGACTGGCTATTCTGGATCCTTTTTGTATTGGTGAGAGAAGTGACTGCCATAGATATCTGGCAGCGATATTCTCCCCATCCACAATACATACACACTTAGTCTAATCTGGTTTTTACATTTATGGGAGGGTTGAGTGAGAGATCTAAAATATATGGTCAGTTTAAGAGCTTTCTGGGAAAATAAAAATAAAGCCCACCTTTCCTTTTGTGTTTCCCTATACCTATGTGGAGGGTGCATGGGACATGTGCCATAGGGCCTCCACCATCAGTTTGGTGATTTTATTGAGTTGAAAACAGATGGACATATGGCCATTGATGCAGGGACGGGCTGCACCTCAATGGGGAAGGGGCAGCCGTGTTGGGGAGAAAGATGGCTAGAAGGTTAGAGGAGTGTTTAAACTAGGGACTGGGGGAGAGAAATTACATTATAGGAGGGGAAGATAGTGCAGATAGAGACCGGGGCAAGGTAGTGGGACTGGGGAGAAATGGAAGGAGGGACTAGAAAAGTTCAGAAGGAAAGGTGTAGGGCAAAAATATGCATAAACCTCTCAAATGTATGTATACTAATGCCAGAAGCCTGACTAATAAAACTGGGGAACTGGAATTAGTGATGTGTGAGGAGGATTATGACATAGTGGGAATAACTGAGACATGGCTGGATGATAGCTATGACTGGGCAGTTAATGTACAAGGTTACAATCTGTTCAGAAAGGATCGTCAAAACCGGAGAGGGAAGGGGTCTGCCTTTACATAAAGTCCTGTCTAAAGCCCACACTCCGGGAAGACATCTGTGAGGGACACGAAAATGTGGAGTCATTGTGGGTGGAGATAAATGGAGCCAAAAACAATAATAAATTACTAATAGGAGTTTACTATAAACCACCTAATATACCAGAGTCCATAGAAAATCTATTACTAAGCAGAGATAAACAAGGCGGCAAACAATAATCAGGTGGTTATTATGGGGGACTTCAACTACCCAGATATAGACTGGAAAACTGAAACCTGTACATCCCATAAAGGAAACAGGTTCTTGGCAATAGCCAAAGACAATTACCTTTCCCAAATGGTTCAGGACCCAACTAGAGGGACGGCCATACTGGACTTAGTATTAACCAATAGACCTGATAGAACAACAGGCGTGCAGGTCGGGGACACCTGGGAAATAGTGACCATAAAGTAATAACCTTCCAATTATCCTTTAAGCGAGAGTTTCTACAGGGAGGAACAAGAATACCGGACTTCAAAAAAGCAAAAATTTAGCCAACTAAGAGAGGCCATAGGCCCAATTAACTGGGACATAGTCCTCAAAAATAAAAATACAACCACAAAATGGGAGATTTTTAAAAGCATTGTAACATCAAATTGTGATCGATGCATACCTTATAGAAATAAAAGGCTAAGAAATAAGAAGAAACCAATGTGGATAAATAGAACCGTAAAAAAGCAATAAATGACAAAAGAAAGCATATAAATCACTGAAACAGGAGGGAGCCAGGAAGCACTGATAAACTATAAGGAAAAAAATAGAATATGTAAAAACTAATAAAAACTGCCAAACTAGAGACCGAGAGATTAATTGCCAAAGAGAGCAAAACTAACCCTAAAATGTTTTTCAATTATATAAATGGTAAAAAATATAAACCTGAAGGAGTCGGCCCTCTACATAGCAATGAGGGGGAGTTGCAGAAAGCAATGAGGATAAAGCCAAGCTATTAAATATTTTCTTCACCACTGTTTTCACTGAGGAAAATAAACTGTCAGATGAAATGCAAAATGTAAAAGTAAATTCCCCTTTAAAAGTGCCCTGTCTGACCCAGGATGAAGTACAGCAGCGACTTAAAAAGATTAAAATAGACAAATCGCCAGGACCAGATGGCATACACCCCGTATCCTAAGGGAATTAAGTGATGTCCTAGCCAGACCCTTATTTTTGATATTCACGGACTCCATACTGACAGGGAATGTTCCACCAGACTGGTGTATAGCAAATGTAGTGCCAATATTCAAAAGGGTCCAAAAACAGAGCCTGGAAATTATAGGCCGGTAAGTTTAACATCTGTTGTGGGTAACCTGTTTGAAGGTTTTGTAAGAGATGCTATCTTGGAGTATCTCAATGAAAATAAGCAAATTACACCATATCAGCATGGCTTCATGAGGGATCGGTCATGTCAAACTAATTTAATCAGTTTCTATGAGGAGGTAAGTTCTAGACTTGACAGCGGCAAATCAATGGATGTCGTATATCTGGACTTCTCCAAAGCATTTGACGCTGTACCACATAAAGGTTAGTATATAAAATGAGAACACTTGGACTAGGAGAAAATATCTGTATGTGGGTAAGTAACTGGCTCAGTAATAGAAAACAGAGGGTGGTTATTAACGGTACACACTCAGATTGGGTCACGGTCACTAGTGGGGTACCTCAGGGTTCAGTATTGGGCCCTATTCTCTTCAATATATTTATTAATGATCTTGTAGAAGGCTTGCACAGTAATATATCAATTTTACAGATGACACTAAACTGTGTAAAGTAATTAACACTAAAGAGGACAGTTTTCTGCTACAGAGGGATCTGGATAGATTGGGGGCTTGGGCAGAGAAATGGCAGATGAGGTTTAACACTGACAAATGTAAAGTTATGCACATGGGAAGGAATAATGCAAGTCACCCGTGCATACTAAATGGTAAAACACTCAGTAACACTGACATGGAAAAGGATCTAGGAATTTTAATAAATAACAAACTAAGTTGTAAAAACCAGTGTCAGGCAGCTGCTGCTAAGGCCAATAAGATAATGGGTTGCATCAAAGGGGCATAGATGCCCATGATGAAAATATAGTCTTACCACTTTATAAATCACTAGTCAGACCACACATGGAGTACTGTGTACAGTTCTGGGCTCCTGTGAACAAGGCAGACATAGCAGAGCTAGAGAGGGTTCAGAGGAGGGCAACTAAAGTAATAACTGGAATGGGGCAACTACAGTACCCTGAAAGGGTATCAAAATTAGGGATATTCACTCTAGAAAAAGACGACTGAGGGGAGATCTAATAACTATGTATAAATATATCAGGGGTCAGTACAAAGATCTCTCCCATCATCTATTTATCCCCAGGACTGTGACTGTGACGAGGGGACATCCTCTGCGTCTGGAGGAAAGAAGGTTTGTACACAAACATAGAAAAGGATTCTTCACGGTAAGCGCAGTGAGACTATGGAACTCTCTGCCTGAGGAGGTGGTGATGGTGAGTACAATAAAGGAATTCAAGAAGGATCTGGATGTATTTCTGAAGTGTAATAATATTACAGGCTACAGCTACTAGAGAGGAGTCGTTGATCCAGGGAGTTATTATGATTGCCTGATTGGAGTCGGGAAGGAATTTTTTCCCTTAAGTGGGGAAAATTGGCTCTACCTCACAGGGTTTTTGCCTTCCTCTGGATCAACTTGCAGGAAACAGGTCGAACTGGATGGACAAATGTCTTTTTCGGCCTTATATACTATGTTACTATGTTACTATGTTACATGTTTTGCTCAGCTTAAATTGGTTGTTCACTTTGGACAATCCTTTGGCCATAGACTGATTATAAAGTCAGCGATCATCTGTAATCTGTGGTGAAACATAGCAGTAAGTGTTTAATTTCCCTGCAGCGCCACCACAAGAGAAATTAGGCATTACAACATGGCATTCAAATCTATAGATTAGCTATATAATATAGGACAAGACGGGTCCTTTAGAGTAAGAGATGCTTTTGGTAACTGCTCTCACCACTGCTTAATAGATGAGAATAGTAAACAGGTACCCCTTCCTTAAACTTAGAATTCCCTATTACAGTAAGTAGTAGAAAATAGCAGTTCTATTACTTCTTGATATTTTCCATACTTTATGCTTTTCCATTATTGTATTAATAAAACTTACAAACTTTTAATACATAGTAAACACAAGTTTAGTAAGGATAAAATATTATCACCCAAACAGCTTAAACATCTTACCTTGTACATTTTTGTTTTCTCCCTGTAACTTATCTGTGTGAGTAGATAATTACATTTTCATTATTTACACAATTTTGAATTATTGAACATTGTAAACATTTAAAATGCATTGCATAGAACAAGAAGTCGCAAAGAAAGCAACAAGATCATAAATACGTTTTATAACGGCTAACTTAAAGTTGCAGATCCAGATTTATTAGAAAATTGTTGAAACCTCCGGAGACGAATGAAAACAACAGACTTGGTTGCAGAAATAGCCAGAATTTGGGGTACATTAAGGTAAACATATAACTAATTTTAAAGTTAAAAAATTATTATCACTCAATAAATATTTTATTTTAGCAACAAGCAACAGAACAGAATATTACAGAACAAAAATATATTAGAAACCAAGTAATACTTCCTCAGGGAGGCAGGACCAGAAATGTAGATGATGTTTGAAAATGTAATACAACTATTACCTAGTCTTTACATGGTGACCCTGACCTGAAATATTGGTAACATCTTAAAAAATAATACTACACAGATATAGCAAAGTCTCCTCTTTTTCCATGGGAAACCAGAACTGGAATTCTAGTAACATTTTAAAAATAATACTATATTGTTAAGTATCTATTTCTTCTTATTAGCACATGCAAACTTTCTATCCAATGGTGACCAGGATCTGAAATTCTGATGGCTTTTTTTTTAATAATGATTTACAGCTGTTACTAACCCTCTGCATGTTCATGGGCTGGGAACGCTGGTGCTTTTTATACTATAGATAATACTATGCTATGATTACTAAGCCAGTATTTCTTCTCCATAGTGACTAGACCAGACAATGACCAATGAATGCTGTAAAATTTATAACGTAAAAACTCAGAGGCAGTATTGCTGTTTTTCCCATCTCCCTCCCAAAAAGAGTTAATAAAAGTTAATCAGAAAGTTATGTGTACCCCAAAATGGCGCCATTAAAAACTACAACTTGTTCTGCAAAAAACAAGCCCTCATTCAGCTATATAAATGGAAAAATAAAAAGGTTATAGCTCTTGCAATGCGATGATGAAAACGCTTGGTCAGTAAGGCCTAAAACAGGCTAGTCACTAAGGGATTAAGCATTATCTACATGCCTTTAAGGGTAAAAACAAAAACAGAAAGCTTTTATCCACACCAATAAACACCCCTGGTGCATTAAACTCACAGAGACAAAAAGTGATTTCCAAAGAGTTTTGATACTATTATAACATAGCATTGAGATACAGAGGGATGCTGTGAAGTACTCAGGAGACCCATCTGCTGTGACTATATTTTTAAACTCCATACAACTCCCCACTCTTACACAACCAAAGCTACTTTTAACTTCACCCTTCACCACCAAAGAACTGACTAGGGTCTTGGCCCTAGGCCCTTTAACTTCACCCTTCACCACCAAAGAACTGACTAAGGTCTTGGCCCTGGGCCCTACAGTTTTATACAAAAAAACATTCAAAGAACTTTTGTTGCCCAGGCCTTTAACAGTTTGTAATGTCCTTCTCATGAGGGACACCAAGCATAAACAATTTCCAATCGCTGTCGAATAGAACTTAAAGCTGTCTCTTAGTCAGTTTTAGTATTGGTGTGTTGTAATAGAAGTTACATTCGTACGCCGAATATAACTTAGAGCAATACAGTCAATCTTACACTGTTAGTTTTATTATCGCTGATAATACAACTATTCAAGAATCGTGCACGTACGCCTGTACGTGTGTGCTACTCCTCGGATCGGATCGACGAGACGAGAGTGGAGATTGGTGACTGTCCCAGCGATTATGGCGAAAGTAATTTTCTAAAGAAGAGCTGGATTTCTAATAACTGTAAGTAATTGAACTTAGTTAGTGTGTAATTCAGTAATGTGATTTAAACCTTATAAATGATTTTTATTAGCCAAGAAGCCTGCAGGCCTTCACTGATCTCATAACTGCCTTACACATGTCCTACTGCCTGGTGACATAAACTCATCACAGGCTTTAGCAGACTGCACAACTACATGAGTGATTAGTGAAAGACACTGCTAAAGGGGTGGCAATGTTCAAGTCACTTTTAAAGGGATGACGATGTTCAAGTCACTTTTAAAGGGATGACGATGTTCAAGTCACTTTTAAAGGAATGGCGATGTTCAAGTCACTTTTTAAAGGGGCGGCAATATTCAAGTCACTTTTAAAGGGATCGCAATGTTCAATTCACTTTTAAAGGGATGGCGATGTTCAAGTCACTTTTAAAGGGCGGCAATATTCAAGTCACTTTTAAAGGGATCGCAATGTTCAAGTCACTTTTAAACGGATTGCAATGTTCAAGTCACTTTTAAAGGGGCTGCAGTGATCAAGTCACTTTTAAAGGGGCGGCAATGTTCAAGTCACTTTTAAAGGGATGGCGATGTTCAAGTCAGTTTTAAAGGGATGGCGATGTTCAAGTCACTTTTAAAGGGGCTGCAGTGTTCAAGTCACTTTTAAAGGGGCGGCAATGTTCAAGTCACTTTTAAAGGGATGGCAATGTTCTACTCTTTGACTGTTTTGATATTAAATGTTATTTTTGATGGTTCTTATGACTATGATAACTAATAATTGTATTTTAGAACTGTGGGATTACATGATTTAACCAGTTCCCGACCGCCGTACGCAGGATTGCATCCTGCGGGCGGCCGGGATCTTCTGTTTTGACGCGCCGGGGCGTCATCTCGCGAGACGCGAGAGTTCCTGTGAACGCGCGCGCGTGCGCGCGCGCGTTCACAGTGAAGCGCGGCTCGAGAGTTGGACTACAGCCTGCCAGCGATGATCAATCGCTGGCAGGCTGTAGATGCGATATAAATCGCATCAAACAGCTATATCAGACGCTGTTTTATGAACAGCGTCTGATATAGCTGCTACCTGGTCCTCTGGTGGTCCCATTTTCTGGGATCGACCACCAGAGGACCAGGTAACACAGTAAAAGTTGCACCAAACACTACACTAACCCCCCACCCCCCTCACCTATTAACCCCTTGATCACTCCATCTAGACCCCCTGATCACCCCCCTGTCATTGATCACACCCTTGTAAGGCTCCATTCGGACGCCCATATGTGTTTTGGCGGATCCGTGATTCACGGATCCGTGGATTCACGGATCCGCTGATCCGATCCGCTGGATCCGATCCGCGGATCCTCAAAACACGGACACCGGCAATGTGCTTTCCGCATTTTGCAGATCCGCACATTGCCAGAACTATATAGAAAATGCTTTCTTTGTCCGCAATTGCGGACAAGAATAGGACATGTTCTATATTTTTGCGGAACGGAAGTGCAGACTCGGGAAGCGCGGATCCGTAATTCCGATCCGAGCGGGACAAAGTCTGTCCCCATAGAATGAATGGGTCCGCAACTCCGCTCCGCAAACAGAATTTCGGACGTATGAATGGGGCATAAGGGTCCCTTATCACCGCCAGTTAGTTAGCTACTTGTTAGGTAGCTACCGCCCAGCCCACCGCACCGCAGTCACTGATTTGGCAGAGATTTTTCATCCACATTGATCGATGCGAATGAAAAATCTGTGCCGCTTCATTTTTTTTTTTTTTCAGCCCAGAGGCTGAACGGAAAAAATCTCATTACCCGTATGCTCAATATACGGAGAATCGCAGAAACTCCTAATGCTGGCCATACGTGTAATGATTGCGGAGACCCTCAAATGCCAGGGCAGTACAAAACCTCACATGTGACCCCATTTTAGAAAGAAGACACCCTAAGGTATTCCGTGAGGGGTATGGCGAGTTCATGGAAAATTTTATTTTTGTCACAAGTTAGTGGAATATGAGACTGTAAAAAAAAAAAAAAAAAACAATTTCCGCTAACTTGTGCCAAATTTTTTTTCTGTGAACTCGCCATGCCCTCACAGAATACCTTGGGGTGTCTTCTTTCCACAATGGGGTCACATGTGGGGTATTTATACTGCCCTGGCATTTTAGGGTCCTAAAGCGTGAGAATCCAAATGCGTAAAATGGCCTGTGAAATCCTAAAGGTACTCATTGGTTTTAGGGCCCTTTGCGCATCTTGGCTGCAAAAGTGTCACTATGGTATCGCCGTACTCAGGAGAAGTAGGGCAATGTGGTTTGGGGTGTATTTTTACATATACCCATATTGGGTGTGAGAAATATCGCTGTAAACGACAACTTTTACATTTTTTTATTCAAAGTTGTCAATATACAGAGATATTTCTCTCACCCAGCATGGGTATATGTAAAAATACACCCCAAAACACATCGCCCTACTTCTCCTGAGTACGGCGATACCACATGAGTGACACTTTTTGCAGGCAAGATGCGCAAAGGGGCCCAAATTCCAATGAGTACCTTTTAGGAGGGCATTTTTACGCATTTTCTTCTCACGCTTTAGGGCCCCTAAAATGCCAGGGCAGTATAAATACCCCACATGTGACCCCATTTTGAAAGAAGACACCCCAAGGTATTCGCTGAGGGGCATAATGAGTTCATGAAAAATTAAACTTTTGTCAAAAGTTAGCGGAAAGGGAGACTTTGTGAGAAAAACAATAAAAATCAATTTCCACTAACTTGTGCCAAAAAATATTCTATGAACTCGCCATGCCCCTCATGGAATACCTTGGGGTGTCTTCTTTCAAAAATGGGGTCACACGTGGGGTATTTCTACTGCCCTGGCATTTTAGGGGCCCTAAAGCGTGAGAAGAAAAATGCGTAAAAATGCCCTCCTAAAAGGTACTCATTGAATTTGGCCTTTGCGCATCTTGCCTGCAAAAGTGTCACTCATGTGGTATCGCCGTACTCAGGAGAAGTAGGGCAATGTGTTTGGGGTGTATTTTACATATACCCATGCTGGGTGAGAGAAATATCTCTGTATATTGACAACTTTGAATAAAAATGTAAAAAGTTGTCATTTACAGAGATATTTCTCTCACCAAGCATGGGTATATATAAAAATACACCCCAAACCACATTGCCCCACTTCTCCTGAGTACGGCGATACCACATGAGTGACACTTTTGCAGCCAAGATGCGCAAAGGGCCCTAAAACCAATGAGTACCTTTAGGATTTCACAGGCCATTTTTATGCATTTGGATTCTCACACTTTAGGGGCCCCTAAAATGCCAGGTGAGTATAAATACCCCACATGTGACCCCATTTTGGAAAGAAGACACCCCAAGGTATTCCGTGAGGGGCATGGTGAGTCCACAGAATTTTTATTTTTTGGCACAAGTCAGCGGAAATTGTTTTTTTTTTTTTTTAATTTTGTTTTTACAAAGTCTCATATTCCACTAACTTGTGACAAAAATAAAATTTTGCATGAACTCACCATACCCCTCACAGAATACCTTGGGGTGTCTTCTTTCCAAAATGGGGTCACATGTGGGGTATTTATACTGTCCTGGCATTTTAGGGGCCCCTAAAGGGTGAGAAGAAGTCTGGAATCCAAATGCGTAAAAATGCCCTGTGAAATCCTAAAGGTACTCTTTGGTTTAGGGCCTTTGCATTCCAGGCTGCAAAAAGTGGCACACATGGTATCGCTGACTCAGGAGAAGTAAGCAAGTGTTTGGGGTGTATTTTTATATATACCCATACTTTGTGTGAAAAATATCTCTGTAAACGACAACTTTTAAAAATTTTTATACAAAGTTGACAATTTACAGAGATATTTCTCTCACCCAACATGGGTATATGTAAAAATACACCCCAAAACACATTGCCCTACTTCTCCTGAGTACGGCGATACCACATAAGTGCCGCTTTTGCAGCCTGGGTGCAAAGGGCCCAAATTCCAACGAGTACCTTTAGGTTTTACATGGCGGCTCACAATTTAGCCCCGCCCAAAATGCCAGAACAGTAAACACACCCCACAAATGACTCCATTTCGGAAAGTAGACACCCCAAGGTATTCACTGAGGGGCATAGTGAGTCCGTCTGAGATTTTTTATTTTTTTTGCCAGAAGTTATCAGAAATTGAAACTTTTTTTTTTTTTTTTTCTCAGAAAGTGTCAATTTCCGCTAACTTGTGAAAAAAATGAAATGATACATGAACTCACCAAGCCCCTCCGCGAATACTTTGGGGTGTCTTCTTTCTAAAATGGTGTAATTTGGGGGATATTTATACTATCCTGGCATTCTAGCACCTGAAGAAACATGACAGGCGCTCAGAAAGTCAGAGCTGCTTCAAAATGCCGAAATTCACTTTTTGCACCATAGTTTGTAAACGCTATAACTTTTTACCCAAACCAATAAATATACACTTATTGGATTTTTTTTATCAAAGACATGTAGAACAATAAATTTAGAGAAAATTTATATAGAAATGTAGTTTTTTTGAAAAATTTTACAACAGAAAGTGAAAATGTCATTTTTTTGCAAAAATTTCGGTAATTTTTGATTAATAGCAAAAAAGTAAAAATGTCAGCAGCAATGAAATACCACCAAATGAAAGCTCTATTAGTGAGAAGAAAAGGAGGTAAAATTCATTTGGGTGGTAAGTTGTATGACGGAGCAATAAACGGTGAAAGTAGTGTAGTGCGGAATTGTAAAAAGTGGCCTGGTCATTAAGGGTGTTTAAGCTTAGGGGGCTGAAGCGGTTAATTGTTATCTTGCAGGAAATGTTGGAGAAGGGGTACGACCGCAGAAGGTCAAGGGGCGAAAAGCAGGCCATAGTGCGGAGAATTGCTTTCCATCTGTGGCAGAAGCATGGGTGCACTCATTGGAAGGATGCGATTCTAAAAAGTGGTCAGATCTGAAGCGCCACAGGATGGATCTGATCACTAAGATCAGAGATAAATCTTTTCCAGGTACAATACTTATTTGCATAACTGAGCAGATAGATAACAATATGTTGGTGAGAGAAATAAGTATTTTAACCCTTTACAATAAATCACTTAGTACAGTGGTGTTGAACTGATGGGAAAGGGTGCTAAAGGTGGCAATATGAGACCTCTTTCTGGGCCACATATGTTTTTTGACTTTACACAGTTGACTTTGGCCCCTGAAGCTTGTCCAAACTCCTCGCACGTCTGGACGAGTGTAGACAACAAGCATCGATCAGGCACAATTAGGCCACATGCCCAAATGAAGTCATAGACTCGAATCACTCTTGTTCCCTGGGAGTGGCCCAACACCCAATAGCAGCAGTGAGTTGAAGCTGAACTTAATCAACGATGCTCAAAGGCAGAGTGCAGGGGGTACCCACAGGTTCCTGGGCCGGCAGGTCAAGGCAGACACTGATGATACTACACTTGATCTAAGCCAAAAGGAGAAGAAAGATAGGTGTAGTTAATTATTATGCCATCCAGACACTACCATAGATTAATTTGTGTACCTTTAACTGTAATTTGGCGTTACTTGTTTATCTTGGCATTTTTAAAAATTTGGTCATCATCATTACAGATGCTCCGCTTCCCAAAGTGAGAGCCAAGCTCTCTAAAAAGAAGAAGGCGGTGGAGGTGGAGGAGGAGACAGACCACTCGGACGAGGAGGAGCAGGAAGAGGCAGGGCCATCAGGCTATCGGGCCCATAGCCCACCTGCTGCAGTGGAGGAGGGTGATGACTCTGAGGAGGCAGAAGAGGAGATGGTCACTACCCCCGACAAGAAGGTAAATGGATGATGTGGATATTTTTATTTATTCAGTGTCCCAGAAAGCTAATGTTACGGGTGGGAGTACTGATTTCCATAACGTATCTAACTGACACATACATTTTTGGAAGTACGATATAACAAGCATGCAATATATAAATTTTTGTAAGAATATATTTTAACAAACTATATTATTTTTTTAAATGAAGAAAATATAATAAAACAGGCAACAAATAAAGTACAACACATAACAGTAATATAAAAAATAAACACTAAAAAGTAATTGATCAACATCAAAACCATTAACGTAACTACTAAGTCAATAACCCAAAACTAAAAGGAACTATTATTAATCCTACCTAAACCAATATATAACAGATTTCAAGAAAAAATATCATCTGCTTTATATAACAATTAATGATTGTATTTTAATGTACATTTCCAAATTTTATTTCATTTATTTTACAGCTGACAACATCATGTTAAAAAAATAAAAACAATGCGAAGGAAGCACCAGCTGCGAATGCAGCAGTTCAGGGAGCAGCAAACCAGGAAGATGAGGCAGCTCAAGATGCAGTTCTCCCACCAAATGCGAGCCATGGAGGAGGCTCATCTTAAGGACATCGATGATCTGCTGGAGGAGCAGAGAAAAATTAAAAATTACCCTAATTTTTTGGTTATTTATATATTTATGTTAAAAATAATTCTATTTTGTTAAAGATTATTTTATAAAACTATAATGTTAAATCAAATTTATTGCGTTTTGTTTGATTGGAAACAAAGGGTACAGATAGTGTTGCCCATATTAATAATTATTTTTCATTACTGTAATCTTTCAAGGGTTTCAAGTTCAACTGGTTTATGTGCTAGATCTGGTAAGGTTTCTGGTAAGGCTGTAAAACACACTCGGAAAGGGCTAGAGGGCTGCAAAAGGCAGCAAAATGTAGGTAAATCCCCTGCAAACAAATATAGATAGGGAAATGATGAGTTAACATAAAATAAATAAAAATTAAACAATATTAATTGGAGTGAGGTCCCACAGCAGAGAATCTGGCATCATATCAACCACCACAGGAGTAGGCCACCATTTAGTTACTTTGACCCCTTCACCCAGACAGAGGAGAGAGGCCACACAGCACATATTCAGGCATCATATCAACCACCGCAAGAGAAGGACACTTTTAGATACTTTGACCCCTGCACCCAGGAAGAGAGAGAGGTCCCACAGCAGAGAATCAGGCATAATATCAACCACCACAGGAGAAGCCACCATAAAGTTACTTTGACCCCTTCACCCAGACAGAGGAGAGAGGCCCCACAGCACATATTCAGGCATCATATCAACCACCGCAAGAGAAGGACACTTTTAGATACTTTGACCCCTGCACCCAGGAAGAGGAGAGAGGTCCCACAGCAGAGAATCTGGCATCATATCAACCACCACAGGAGTAGGCCACCATTTAGTTACTTTGACCCCTTCACCCAGACAGAGGAGAGAGGCTACACAGCACATATTCAGGCATCATATCAACCACCGCAAGAGAAGGACACTTTTAGATACTTTGACCCTGCACCCAGGAAGAGGAGAGAGGTCCCACAGCAGAGAATCTGGCATCATATCAACCACCACAGGAGAAGCCACCATAAAGTTACTTTGACCCCTTCACCCAGACAGAGGAGAGAGGCCACACAGCACATATTCAGGCATCATATCAACCACCGCAAGAGAAGGACACTTTTAGATACTTTGACCCCTGCACCCAGGAAGAGGAGAGAGGTTCCACAGCAGAGAATCAGGCATAATATCAACCACCACAGGAGAAGCCACCATAAAGTTACTTTGACCCCTTCACCCAAACAGAGGAGAGAGGCCCCACAGCACATATTCAGGCATCATATCAACCACCGCAAGAGAAGGACACTTTTAGATACTTTGACCCCTGCACCCAGGAAGAGGAGAGAGGTCCCACAGCACAAATTCAGGCATCATATCACACACCACAGGAGAAGGCCTCTTTCAGTGACTTAGGCCTTTGGACCCAGACAGAGGAGAGAGGTCAGAGATTAGCTTCATATCCCCCAGCACAGCAGAAGACCGCTTTATTTGACTTAGGCCTCAGCACCCAGACAGAGGACAGAGGTAGCATGGCAGAGGTTATGGCTTTATGTCACCCGATAGTTTAACAGGCCACTTTCATCTAGTTAGGCCCCGGCGCCCAGACAGAGGAGAGTTTCATTCAACTGTGGGTTACATAAAATTTGTATTAAATAAAGAAGTGGCCCGTAGTACAACAAGACATGTTTTAGGCAGTTATTAAGGACTACTCTGCACAAGGGAGGGACAGGTCCTGTGGGATCCATGCCTGGTTCATCTTTATGAACGTCAGCTTGTCCACATTGGCTGTGGACAGGCGGCTGCGCTTGTCAGTAATGACGCCCCCCGCCGAGCTGAATACGCGTTCTGATAAAACGCTGGCCGCCGGGCAGGAAAGCACCTCCAAGGCATAAAATGCTAACTCTGGCCACGTGGACAATTTTGAAACCCAGAAGTTGAATGTGGCCGAACCGTCCGTCAGTACGTGGAGGGGTGTGCAGACATACTGTTCAACCATGTTAGTGAAATGCTGCCTCCTGCTAACACGTTCTGTATCAGGTGGTGGGGCAGTTAGCTGTGGCGTGGAGACAAAACTTGTCCACATTTCTGCCATGCTAACCCCTGCCCTCAGAGGAGCTGGCCGTGACACTGCTGCGTGGGCGACCTCTAGCTCCTCCTCTGCCTTGGCCTTCCACCTGTTCCCCTGTGACAGTTGAGAATGCTCTCAGGAGCGCGTCTACCAGCGTGCGCTTGTACTCGCGCATCTTCCTATCACGCTCCAGTGCAGGAAGTAAAGTGGGCACATTGTCTTTGTACCGGGGATCCAGCAGGGTGGCCACCCAGTAGTCAGCACACGTTAAAATGTGGGCAACTCTGCTGTCGTTGCGCAGGCACTGCAGCATGTAATCGCTCATGTGTGCCAGGCTCCCCAGAGGTAAGGACAAGCTGTCCTCTGTGGGAGGCGTATCGTCATCGTCCACCGTATCCCCCAGCCACGCACTAGTGATGGGCCTGAGCTGTGTGGGCTGCCACCCTGCTGTGAACCTGCTTCATCCTCGTCCTCCTCCACCTCCTCCTCATCCTCCTCGTCCTCCATTAGAGTGCCTTGGCTGGCGACTTGTGAACCTGCCCTCTGCTGCTTCAAAAAACCTCCCTCTGAGCTACTTCTAACAGACTGGCCTGAAAGTCTTAGAAACGAGCCCTCCTCCTCCTCCTCCTCCT
This sequence comes from Bufotes viridis, assembly GCA_033119425.1. Taxonomy (NCBI): domain Eukaryota; kingdom Metazoa; phylum Chordata; class Amphibia; order Anura; family Bufonidae; genus Bufotes; species Bufotes viridis. The sequence goes on from CM065589.1 coordinate 39,149,747, forward strand.
CCTCCTCCTCCTCCTCCACCTGGGCCACCTCCTCTTCCATCATTGCCCTAAGTGTTTTCTCTAGGAGACATAGAATTGGTATTGTAACGCTGATAACAGTGTCATCGCCACTGGCCATTTTGGTGGAGTACTCAAAGCAGTGCAGCAGGGCACACAGGTCTCGCATGGAGGCCCAATCATTGGTGGTGAAGTGGTGCCGTTCCGCAGTACGACTGATGCCGACGAACGGCCACATCCTCTGCCAGCAACAGAGACTCCACGGACCCCACCACTACCGCGTCCTCGTCCCTTAATACAATGTTTTCTCATTGTTGCGATTCAACTCGCACCACAATAAAATATATTATTTTTTAGCCCCAAAATTCCCACACTGGAAGATATACCGTAATTCCTTTTTCCGGTATTAATTACAAGAAAACTGCTGCAAATTAGACACCAGAATTTTTTAAATGCTACTTATGTTAAATGAATTCCCACAGTGGGAGAACTATTTCCTTTTAAAGGAGTAACAACGTGCGGCCTACTATTTCAGGTGTCACCAACACCAGATTGATTAAATTGGCCTTTTGGAACCAAAATGACAACACTGGACACTATAATGCCTTTTTCTGGTATTAATTACAAGAAGACTGCTGCAAATTGGACACCAGAATTTTTTAAATGCTACTTATGTTAAATGAATTCCCACAGTGGGAGAACTATTTCCTTTTCAAAGGAGTAACAACGTGCGGCCTACTATTTCGGGTGTCACCAACACCAGATTGATTAAATTGGCCTTTTGGAACCAAAATGACAACACTGGACACTATAATGCCTTTTTCTGGTATTAATTACAAGAGGACTGCTGCAAATTGGACACCAGAATTTTTAAATGCTACTTATGTTAAATGAATTCCCACAGTGGGAGAACTATTTCCTTTTCAAAGGAGTAACAACGTGCGGCCTACTATTTCGGGTGTCACCAACACCAGATTGATTAAATTGGCCTTTTTGGAACCAAAATGACAACACTGGACACTATAATGCCTTTTTCTGGTATTAATTACAAGAAGACTGCTGCAAATTGGACACCAGAATTTTTTAAATGCTACTTATGTTAAATGAATTCCCACAGTGGGAGAACTATTTCCTTTTAAAGGAGTAACAACGTGCGGCCTACTATTTCGGGTGTCACCAACACCAGATTGATTAAATTGGCCTTTTGGAACCAAAATGACAACACTGGACACTATAATGCCTTTTTCTGGTATTAATTACAAGAAGACTGCTGCAAATTGGACACCAGAATTTTTAAATGCTACTTATGTTAAATGAATTCCCACAGTGGGAGAACTATTTCCTTTTAAAGGAGTAACAACGTGCGGCCTACTATTTCGGGTGTCACCAACACCAGATTGATTAAATTGGCCTTTTGGAACCAAAATGACAACACTGGACACTATAATGCCTTTTTCTGGTATTAATTACAAGAAGATTGCTGCAAATTGGACACCAGAATTTTTTAAATGCTACTTATGTTAAATGAATTCCCACAGTGGGAGAACTATTTTCTTTTAAAGGAGTAACAACGTGCGGCCTACTATTTCGGGTGTCACCAACACCAGATTGATTAAATTGGCCTTTTTGGAACCAAAATGACAACACTGGACACTATAATGCCTTTTTCTGGTATTAATTACAAGAGGACTGCTGCAAATTGGACACCAGAATTTTTAAATGCTACTTATGTTAAATGAATTCCCACAGTGGGAGAACTATTTCCTTTTAAAGGAGTAACAACATGCGGCCTACTATTTCGGGTGTCACCAACACCAGATTGATTAAATTGGCCTTTTGGAACCAAAATGACAACACTGGACACTATAATGCCTTTTTCTGGTATTAATTACAAGAAGACTGCTGCAAATTGGACACCAGAATTTTTTAAATGCTACTTATGTTAAATGAATTCCCACAGTGGGAGAACTATTTCCTTTTAAAGGAGTAACAACGTGCGGCCTACTATTTCGGGTGTCACCAACACCAGATTGATTAAATTGGCCTTTTTGGAACCAAAATGACAACACTGGACATTATAATGCCTTTTTCTGGTATTAATTACAAGAAGACTGCTGCAAATTGGACACCAGAATTTTTAAATGCTACTTATGTTAAATGAATTCCCACAGTGGGAGAACTATTTCCTTTTCAAAGGAGTAACAACGTGCGGCCTACTATTTCGGGTGTCACCAACACCAGATTGATTAAATTGGCCATTTTGGAACCAAAATGACAACACTGGACACTATAATGCCTTTTTCTGGTATTAATTACAAGAGGACTGCTGCAAATTGGACACCAGAATTTTTAAATGCTACTTATGTTAAATGAATTCCCACAGTGGGAGAACTATTTCCTTTTCAAAGGAGTAACAACGTGCGGCCTACTATTTCGGGTGTCACCAACACCAGATTGATTAAATTGGCCTTTTGGAACCAAAATGACAACACTGGACACTATAATGCCTTTTTCTGGTATTAATTACAAGAAGACTGCTGCAAATTGGACACCAGAATTTTTAAATGCTACTTATGTTAAATGAATTCCCACAGTGGGAGAACTATTTCCTTTTAAAGGAGTAACAACGTGCGGCCTACTATTTCGGGTGTCACCAACACCAGATTGATTAAATTGGCCTTTTTGGAACCAAAATGACAACACTGGACACTATAATGCCTTTTTCTGGTATTAATTACAAGAAGACTGCTGCAAATTGGACACCAGAATTTTTAAATGCTACTTATGTTAAATGAATTCCCACAGTGGGAGAACTATTTCCTTTTCAAAGGAGTAACAACGTGCGGCCTACTATTTCGGGTGTCACCAACACCAGATTGATTAAATTGGCCTTTTTGGAACCAAAATGACAACACTGGACACTATAATGCCTTTTTCTGGTATTAATTACAAGAGGACTGCTGCAAATTGGACACCAGAATTTTTTAAATGCTACTTATGTTAAATGAATTCCCACAGTGGGAGAACTATTTCCTTTTAAAGGAGTAACAACGTGCGGCCTACTATTTCGGGTGTCACCAACACCAGATTGATTAAATTGGCCTTTTGGAACCAAAATGACAACACTGGACACTATAATGCCTTTTTCTGGTATTAATTACAAGAGGACTGCTGCAAATTGGACACCAGAATTTTTAAATGCTACTTATGTTAAATGAATTCCCACAGTGGGAGAACTATTTCCTTTTAAAGGAGTAACAACGTGCGGCCTACTATTTCGGGTGTCACCAACACCAGATTGATTAAATTGGCCTTTTTGGAACCAAAATGACAACACTGGACACTATAATGCCTTTTTCTGGTATTAATTACAAGAAGACTGCTGCAAATTGGACACCAGAATTTTTTAAATGCTACTTATGTTAAATGAATTCCCACAGTGGGAGAACTATTTCCTTTTAAAGGAGTAACAACGTGCGGCCTACTATTTCGGGTGTCACCAACACCAGATTGATTAAATTGGCCTTTTGGAACCAAAATGACAACACTGGACATTATAATGCCTTTTTCTGGTATTAATTACAAGAGGACTGCTGCAAATTGGACACCAGAATTTTTAAATGCTACTTATGTTAAATGAATTCCCACAGTGGGAGAACTATTTCCTTTTCAAAGGAGTAACAACGTGCGGCCTACTATTTCGGGTGTCACCAACACCAGATTGATTAAATTGGCCTTTTTGGAACCAAAATGACAACACTGGACACTATAATGCCTTTTTCTGGTATTAATTACAAGAGAACTGCTGGTATTTCAGAACACCGGAATTTTTAAAATGCTCGTTTTGGTACATAAATTGCCCACACTGGGAGAATTATTGCCTAAACCTTTTTACAGTATTATTTACTGAAGGAGTGCTTCTTCTGGTCTAACACCAGAATTATGTTTGTTACAGGGAAAGATTTTTTAATTTATATTTCTGGCAAAAAAAAAAATATTAATTTCTGGCTGACAATATTGGACCTGGCTGTAGTGACACTGGCTAGCCTAGCTGGAACAGCACATTCATGGGATTTGCTATCCAAGTGGGTTACTTTCAGTTTCACCACTGATATATTAAATATATTGGCAGTTAGTAGGGGTGACACAAGCACAGCCAAACCCCTGATGTAGTATATCTATGAAAAAATCGACTATTACATGAGATTAATGGACGCTGTGGCAGCTTTTGCTGGCGCACCACAAGTCCCAAAATGGCCGCCGCCTATCAGCCCTGTAACATGTGCCAGAAAATGGTCTGCCCAGTCAGAAAAAAAATTGACTTTGACTGAGCAGCTGAATCGCTGTTGTTCTGTGTCACAGGAGTAGATTTTTCAATTCTTTGGAGCTTTTCTTTGGACTCTGTGGCAGCTTGAGCTGGCGCACCACAGGTCCCAAAATGGCCGCCGCCGGTCAGCCCAGGTACATGTGCCGGTAAAAATCGATCTGGCCAGTGTAAAAAAATAAACTTTCAGTGAACAGCTCAGCTGAGTTGTTTTGATTCACTGGTGTAGATCTTTCACTTCTTCTCAGGTTTTTTCCTCGATTATTCCCTGCCTATCTCGCCCTCACAGCAGCTGCATCTATCCCTGTTCTATTCACATCGGGAGTGAGCACGTCCCGACGTGCGCACAAGCTTATAAAGAGGCTGAGTCACATGCTGCACTTGGCCAATCACAGCCTTGCCAATAGTAGGCATGGCTGCGATGGCATCTTAGGGCAAGTAGTATGATGCATGTTGATTGGCTGCTTTGCAGCCTTTCAAAATGCGCCACAAAAATGACGAACTACAAAACCGAACCCGAATTTTTATGAAAATGTTCGGGTTCGGGTCGTGTCACGAACACCCCAAAATTCTGTACGGACCGGAACTATTCTCGAAATGTGCGCTCAACAACACTAGTGCTATTCAGTATCCCACTCTTAAGTTCTAATCGCATTCGATTTTAACTTATGCTTTTTTGACAGGCATCGCATTCTATTTTAACTTACTGCTGATGCCTGGCAAAAAAAAATGCATAAGTTAACATCGAATGCGATTAGAACTTAAGAGTGAGATACTGAATAGCACTGCGTGCTAGAACAGCACGCACACGATTATTCAAATTTTGTATTATCGCGATACAAAACCAAACAGTAAAGTTAAAATCGAATGCAATTAGAACTTGTAGTGTGATGCGATTTATTTGAGTTCTAAGAATCGCATTGCGATTTCTGCTTCAGCCGGATTCCGTGCTAATGGAGCGTCTACATCACCATGGGAAAAATGCTAGAATGTACTGGCGGATTTGAGAAGTTGAAATCGCAATGCGATTAAGCAAATATATAAGAATCGCATTGCGATTTCAACGTAATTCAAACATCCGACAGTACATTCTACTGGAGGAGGCGTTCCCATGGTGATCGGTAGCTCAAAGTTGTAATCGAAATGCGATTTCAGCTTTAAGCCTGTACTATTCTGCTATATAGTACTTTCAAAATGCGCCGAGAGAACATGCCGAACTCCGAACCCGAACCCGAACTTTTTGAAAATGTCCGGGTTCGGGTCCGTGTCACGGACACCCCAAAATTCGGTACGAACCCGAACTATTCTCGAACTGTTCGCTCAACACTACTTATCAGTAGTATGTACATGGTAGCACCTACTTCTGTTTCTCCTGTGGCTGAAACTTTGGTCCACCATCTTCTGCATTTACTAGTGTGCCAACATGTTCAGTAATGTTTTCTAGGCAGGGGTAGAAGACAGGATGTCAATTTGGCAACTGCGGGCTTAACAAGAACTGATGCACTCATAGGAGATGCAGGTGCTTAATGGTCAGATGGGACGAGTTGCTGCCCACCCACAGAAAGTGAAGAGACCAGAGATGCAGAGAGGGAGTTAAGATGACAAAAAGGGTAAAAAAATCACACCAGACAGAAAGGTCTTTTTTCCATTAAAGGGGTTGTTTTATGAAGCATATTCTACATTTTTCAAACCAGCACCAAAACCTGAATGCTTTTGTATTTGCCTGTCATTCAAAATTTACCATATCCAGTGAGCTATTCAATACAATGTATCTGTACAGCACCAGCCACTGTTTGTTCTTTTCGTTCTTTTTTTTTTTTTTGCCCCCAGCCATATGTTCTGTTAGAAGCTATGGCAGTAACAGGGAGAGATCTGCAGCTGAAAGGACATGCCCTCTGAGCTGCCATGCTAAGGATAATCTAGCAGAACAATTGAAGCAGTGAATGTGGAGATCTGTGGACTCATGTGCGGCACATGACTGGTTCTAGCCTTGTTAGAAAAGTATTGTCATGTACTATATGATTTCTGATTTTCATTTTTCACATCATTCATGACATAACCCCTTTAATGTAGTTAAAATAACAGTGCTCGTTACTCAATATGTTTTTTTAGTTTGTGGTATAACCACTTTAAGTGGACCAGAAGTAAGTTTGTGTCTTTTATCCCCACACACATCCAAAACCATTTGCACGTACAGTTATGGGTATTATAACGAGGTATTCTTTGTAACGTAATCAGTATTGAAAGTTTCATAATTACCCGAGGGCTAATACAATATAACTTCAATTACCCTCTGTCTTACTAACCTCCCCATGCCAGCAATTACGCTGCTATATGTGTATTACTAAATGGATGCAAAGCACAGGTTAATAGTCCAGGAAGGACTCCAGAGACGAAATAAACAGTAAGCTGTTCCTTAACCTCGGTTACTATTGTACTGAAGTTTCAGCTGAAACTTGTAATTTGAGGTTTACCTATGCTCTAAGAGAAAGCAATTAACATGAGCGAATTTTCTTTTAGTCAGATTTCAGAAAGCAGTTGGGAAATTTAGGTCACCTTCGTAGCCTAGGACACAAGCCCATTGTGAGCTTAAAGGACTCACTTACAAAGATGAACGACAGCTGAACGTCCCTGTGCAACATAAAAAATGGAAGATTATTTACTGAAATTACACCAAAAATAGTTAATTTAAATAAAAGGCACATAAAAGGCACATAAAAAAAAACACCATGTAACCCCTAATATAGTTGAAAACTGTAGCTACAAAGTCAGAGTCTGGCAGATTTTCACTTAAAATACAATTTACCGACTGTGACAGACTAAGTTTATCAATAAACAGTAAAGTATAGGCTCCAGCACTCACTTTTGTTGAGGTGTCCAGTAATCACTGTTATGAATAAGAAGTTTTTTCGAAACGCGTCAACAGTCACCATACCTGAGAGATGTATTGTCCTACATGTCTGTGAAGAATCTACCTCAATAAAATATGGAGAAAAAGACACCTCAACAAAAGTGAGTGCTGGAGCCTATACTTTACTGTTTATTGTACTTTTCCTGAGGAGGTTGAAATACCAGGCACCGTGCACACGGGTACACCAAATTAACTAATGTGAGCTGGATTCCTTATGGGACATTCTTTAAGTTTATCATTAGCTTAATTAAATACCATGATTCATTAAGTGAAGTGCAGAAAGATTCACATAGATATAAAGTGGATGTTTATCCTTGAATACTAATTTTTCATCTAAATACTGTAGGTTCAGCATTCAAATTAATTTCTTACATTTATTCTAATAAGGGACTGGACCTTTTTTTAATGGACTTGGAGCTTCAAATCCATTGCATAGGTATGGAGTTTAATTATACATTTCTTGCTGCCTGCAGACACCACTAGGGTGAGCTTAGGAGTTTACTGACTTATATTTGTACATTAATTCCTTCAGTACTGGGAACTTTTCACCTTAAATCCCAGGCTAATTTTTCTAAATCTGGCATGTGTTACTTTATGTGGTAATTACTCTGGAATGCTTTTACTTATCCAAGCCATTCTGAGATTGTTTTCTTATGACATATTGTAATTCATGTTAGTGATAAATTTGAGTTAATATTAGTGATGAGCGAGCATGCTCGGTCGAATATCTGTTCGGCACGAGCATCGCTATGCTCAGCACATGGTAGTGAGTACCACATGTGCTCGAGCGCAATGCTCTAGTCTCCACGTTTCACGGGTTTTAAGCAGCCAAGTTGGCTGCTGGCATTACAGTGATTGGCTAGCCGGAACGCGTCATCGGGTGCTATATAGAACCCGATGACGCATATTCGGCTCAGACATAGACAGGGAGAACAGAGCATAGGAAAGGAAAGGGAGTGTAGGGAGCGATTTTCACAGTTTTTATTCTGAGAAAGCTTTTCCAAGACCCAAAAGTCCTTTTAAGGACTACTGTGTGTGTGTGTTTTAGAGCAGCAATCTATTTACCTCCTGCACTCTCAGGGACAGTGCTTCAGAAGGGAGAGATGGTGTAGGGAGAGACTTTGCTGTTTTTACTACCAAAAGCTTTTCAAAGACCCCAAAGTCCTTTTAAGGACTACTGTGTGTGTGTTTGACAGCAGCAAGATATTTTTATTTTATACCTATTAGTGACATATACTGTACATCATCCGCAGACTGTGTCTTTAATAATCTGGGCCACATCTAGTGTCCATAATCTGTGGTGTTCTGTAACCAATACTGTAGAACAGGCATGCTCAACCTGTGGCCCTCCAGCTGTTGCAAAACTACCACTCCCATCATTCCCTGAAAGCCTACAGCTATCAGCCTACAGCAGGGCATGGTGGGAGTTGTAGTTTTACAACAGCTGAGGGCCAAAGGTTGAGCATCCCTGCTGTAGAACATCTGCAAACAGTGTCCATATTGCAAATTCCAATAATCTGGGCCACATTTAGTGTTCATAATCTGTGGTGTTCTGTAACCAATACTCTAAATAGAACATCTGCAAACAGTGTCCATATTACAAATTCCAATAATCTGGGCCACATCTAGTGTCCATAATCTGTGGTGTTCTGTAACCAATACTGTAGAAAATCTGCAAAAAGTGTCTGTATTACAAATTCCAATAATCTGGGCCTAATATAGTGTCTATATTCTGTGGGTGTCTGTGACATATACTGTCCTGCATCCGAAAAGCAGTGTCTGTAGCACACATTTTAATAATCTGTGCCTAATGTAGTGTCCATACTGTGTGTCTTTCTGTGGCAAATTCTGTACTACATCAGAAAACATTGTCTGTAGCGTAAATTTAAATAATTTGTGCTGCATGTACTGTGTGTGCGTTTAATACATATCACTGACATATACTGTACTTTATCCGTAGACGGTGTATGCTGTCTGTGACATTATCAGGGCTACATCTCCTGTGTAATGTATGCGCATCCCAAATACCCTTTTTAATTTATTGGCACAGACATTTACAAATCCTACTCTACTGTACATGTGACATACTTTGAAGCATATATAACATTTAATATTAAGAAGGTGGCCAGTAAGGGCCGTGGAAATGGCCGTGATGCTGATGGTTCATGTAGAGGCCATGGCCTTTGGCGCAATGAAACTGTATAAAAGAATGTAGCTGAGGGCCTCCAGGTGCGCTAACCGTCAAAAACATTATTTGGAAGGGCCTTCAGGTCAGCTGACCCTCTAAAACATCATTTGCGAGTGCCTTCAGGGCAGCTGACCCTCTACAACATCATTTGCGAGTGCCTTCAGGGCAGCTGACCCTGTACAACATTATTTGTGAGGACCTGCAGGGGAGATGACCCTCTAAAACATTATATGTGAGGGCCTGCAGGTGAGCTGACCCTGTAAAACATTATATGTGAGGGCTTGCAGGTGAGCTGACCCTCTAAAACATAATATGTGAGGGCCTGCAGGTGAGCTGACCCACCAAAACATTATATGTGAGGCCCTGCAGGTGAGCTGACCATCTAAAACATTATATGTGAGGGCCTGCAGGTGAGCTGACCCTCTAAAACATTATGAGCGAGGGAAGCCTAAAAAGCATGTTGATATGATTGAGGGGGAGGAGAAGTAGAGAAGTCATGGGCAATCCAGGCCTTGTTCATTTTTATAAGAGTCGACCTGTCAGCATTTTCATTTGACAGATGGATACGCTTATCAGTTATTATGCCCCCAGAAACACTAAATACCCGCTCTGACAAAACGCTGGCGGCATGGCAGGTCAGCACCTCTGAGGCGTAGAGTGGCAGTTTGTGCCACGTGTCCAGCTTGGACACCCAATAGTTGTTATGCACAGAGGGATCACTGAGGACGCTGACATGGTCTGCTATGTACTCCTTCTCCATTTTCAAAAATGTTTCCCGCCTTGTGACACTAGGCCGCACATCACTGTGAGGGTGCTGGCGGGGTGTCATGAAACTGTTCCAGGCCTTGGAGAGTGTTGTCCTGCCTCTGTTGGAACTACTGTGTGTTCCCCTCATCTCCCCTCCTGGGTTGCACAAGGAACTACGTACTCTGCCGCCAGTGTTGTCAGATGTAAATTTATCCGCAATGACATTCTGTTTTATTATCCACTTGCCGCCACGCTAACGCCGATGGGCGTCAGCGCGGCGGCTCTCTCTGGTCTCACTGCCGCCTATCGGTGTCATCTCGTGAGACCCGAGATTACGCATGAATGCGCGCGCGCCGCGCATGCGCGTTCATGCGATCGTAACCAGGACAACTGAAACTACAGCCTGCCAGCGCTGATCATGCACTGGCAGGCTGTAGATGCGAATAAAAGCCCATTTAAAACGCATATCAGACGCTGTTTTGTAAACAGTGTCTGATATGCCTGCTGTTTGCTCCTCTGGTGGTCCATTTGTCTGGGACCACCAGGGCAAACATAAGTAAAGTGCACCAATCACTACACCCCCCCACCCCCATCACTGATTAACCCCTGATCACCCATGTCACCCCCTGTCACTAATCACCCCCCTGTAAGGCTCATTCAGACGTCCGTATGTGTTTTGCGGATCCATGGATCTGCGGATCCGCAAAATACGGACACCGGCGATGTTCTTTCCGCATTTTGCGGATCCGCACATTGCCAGAACTATATAGAAAATGCTTTTTCTTGTCCGCAATTGCGGACAAGAATAGGACATGTTCTATATTTTTGCGGATCCGGAAGTGCAGATCCGCAATTCGGATCCGAGCGGGACAAAGTCTGTCCCCATAGAACTGAATGTATTTACAATTCCGTTCCGCAAAATTTTGCGGAACAGAATTGCGGACGTGTGAATGAGGCCTAAGGGTCCCCTAGTGATCGTAGCTTTACAGCTTTCCCCTCTTTTTTATTATTTTTTTGCACATCTTTTAGAGATTTTTCATCCACATTGATCAATGTGAATGAAGAAATCTGTGCCGTTCATTTTTTCTTTCAGCCCAGCGGCTGAACGGAAAAAAATCTCATTACCCGTATGGTCAATATAAGGAGAATAGCAAAAACTCCTAATTCTGGCCATACGGGTAATGATTGCAGAGACCCTCAAATGCCAGGGCAGTGGAAAAACCTCACAAGTGACCCCATTTTAGAAAGTAGACACCCCAAGGTATTCGCTAAGGGGCATAGTGAGTTCATAGAAGTTTTTATTTTTTGACACAAGTTAGCGGAAAATGAAATTTTTTGAAAAAAAAAATTCAATTTCCGCTAACTTGTGACAAAAAATAAAAAATTCCATGAACTTACTATGCCCCTTAGCGAATACCTTAGGGTGTCTACTTTCCGAAATGGGGTCATTTATGGGGTGTTTCTACTGTCTGGGAATTGTAGTGCGTCAGGAAACAGGACAGGTGCTCAGAAAATCAAAGTGCGGAAACTCACTTTTTTGCACCATAGTTTGTAAACGCTATAATTTTTACCCAAACCAATAAATATACACTTATTGCATTTTTTTTCATCAAAGACATGTGGAACAATAAATTTAGAGAAAAATTTAAAATTTTCTCTAAATTTATTGTTCCACATGTCTTTGATAAAAAAAAATGCAATAAGTGTATATTTATTGGTTTGGGTAAAAATTATTACCACCAAATAAAACTCAATTAGTGAGAAGAAAAGGAGGTAAAATTCATTTGGGTGGTAAGTTGTATGACGGAGCAATAAACGGTGAAAGTAGTGTAGTGCGGATTTGTAAAAAAGGGCCTGGTCACTAGGGGGGGTATAAACCTGTGGTCTTCAAGTGGTTATTATTATTGTTTGTGGTTGTATTGTTGTTGGTATTATTATTGTTATTATGGTTTATAGTTGCAAAATATGTTATGGTTATTTGGTTATTCATGAGTTAATTAACAGGCTATGCTATTGGTTTACCTCCACTCTTGTGTGTTATCTTTTTAGTTATATTAATGTATACGTTTGGGATGTTTGTTGTGCATGGGACATATATGCTGTATGATTGCCATGTGTGTGAGCTTGCCAAGCTCCAAAGCTGCCAACAAGTTATGGCCATTATTAGACACAACAACCTGTAGGTTAAGTGGCGAGAGCCACAGCTCAGTCTGGTCCCTTATACCCTGCCACAGCTCTGCGGCGGTGTGCCGTTTGTCACCTAAGCAAATGAGTTTCAGCACGGCCTGTTGCTGCTTCCCCACTGCCGCGCTACACTGCTTCCAGCTACTGACTGATGGCTGACTGGTGATGCAAGATGAGAATTCAGAGGTGGAAGTGGAGTAGGAGTAGGAGAATTGGGGTTTGCTGCAACTAATGTAGGTGGTGGTGAAAATCCTGATGGAATGGGGGCCCGCAATACTTGGTGTTGGTAGCACATGTGCCATACCAGGGTACGACTAGCTACCGGCCTCCACAAGGTTCACCCAGTGTGCCGTCATGGAAATGTAGCTTCCCTGGCCAAAAGCACTTATCCGTGTGTCAGTCGTTAAGTGGACCTTCCCAATAACTGCGTTTGTCATGGCACATGGTGATGTTACGGGACACAATTGCTGGTGTAATGCGGGGACAGCACACCGAGAAAAATAGTCCCAGCTGGGGACTGAGTAACGAGGGACGTCCGCCGCCATGAGGCTGAGGAAAACCTCAGTGTCCACAGACCTAAATGGCAACATTTCCAGGGCCAGCAATTTTTAAAGGTGTGCATTTAGTGCTATGGCCTGTGGGTGGGTGGCTGGGTAATTGCGCTTATGTTTAAAGGCCTGGGTTCAGGACATCTGTACGCGGGCCAATTTGATGTGGCCCGCCTTCTCCCTTTTGCCATCCCACAGCCTCTTCCAGCCTGTTGCTGTGCTGTGGATCCCCCCTCTGTACTGCTGTCCTCACTTGGCTTGCTACCTTCCCTGGTTGGGTCAGTGATGTCATCGTCCACCACCCCATCTTCCACTTCCTCACTCGGGTCATCCTCCTGACTTGTGTTGTTGACCTACTAAGACCCTGACTTATTGACAACTGTTTCAGCATCACCCACCTCATGAAACACTAATTGCCATTCCCCACCATCATATTCTTCTGACTGTGGATGCTGAAGAATATGGGAATCAATGCACAAGATCTCCTCATGTCCCTCTTCAGGGACGGTCAGCTTACTTGCAGGCCCTCACCTACAATAGTTTACAGGGTCAGCTCACCTGCAGGCCCTCAACTACAATAATTTTGAGGGTCAACTCACCTGCAGGCCCTCACCTACAATATTTGAGAGGGTTAGCTCACCTGCAGGCCCTCACCTACAATATTTTAGAGGGTCAGCTCACCTGCATGCCCTCAACTTCAATACTTTACAGGGTCAGCTCACCTGCATGCCCTCAACTACAATATTTTACAGGGTCAGCTCAGCAGCAGGCCCTCACGTACTATATTTTACAGGGTCAGCTCAGCAGCAGGCACTCGCCCATCATTTTTTCAATGGTCAGCTAAGCAGCAGGCACTCGCCCATCATTTTTTGCAATGCTCAGCAGCAGGCCCTCGCCCCTAATGTTTTAGAGGGTCAACAGCAGGCACTTGCTCCAAATGTTTTTAGGGTCACTAGAAGGCCACCAATTATAATTTTTCAAGGGTGTGTATGATGCCCTATTTTATGTGTAATAAAGGGAGTATTGCAGTGCCACTTCCTTGTAATTTTGGAAGCCCTTTCACTTAGTGCATAGGCTTTAGGAGTGTAGGAGTCCCACTACCTGAACAATTGCACCACAATGTGAATGAGGCCCTCCTTTATGTGATATACAGGCTGTTTTAGAGTGCCTCTTGCTTGTACTTTTGGCAGCACTTGCACTTTATATACAATTGAATATACAAGAAAGAATGTTTCCTAACAATTTTTCCTGTGAAATTGATTTTTTGGGGGTTTTGTGAGTATTTTTGTCAGTCTGTAAAAGTGGCGTACAACTCAGACAACATGGATCTCAGCAGCGACCTGGGAGTCCAAGATGCATCAGACATCGTCCCCATGCTTTTCCCCATCCATTTCGGTGGTGTTTCTCTCACTTTCTGACCATTTCCAATGGACCAGACACCCTCCCGTCTTCAGAGCAGGGGGTGCCCTGTTGTTTCCCGTTGACTTCCATTATACTTGGATGCTCGTCCGAGCACACGAATATAGCAATGTGTTCGGGCCGAACACCTGAATACTTTGGTGCTCGATCATCAATAGTCAATATGTTTTACCTTTGTTAATAAATAAAAAAAACAGGCAGACATAGCAAAGCTGGAGAGGATTCAGAGGAGGGCAACTAGCGTAATAACTGGAATGGGTGGACTACAGTACCCTGTAAGATTATCAAAATTAGGGTTAATCACTTTAGAAAAAAAAATGACTGAGGGGAGATGTAATAACTATGTATAAATATATCAGGGGTCAGTACAGAGATCTCTCCCATCATCTATTTATCCCCAGGACTGTGACTGTGACGAGGGGACATCCTCTGCGTCTGGAGGAAAGAAGGTTTGTACACAAACATAGAAGAGGATTCTTCACTGTAAGAGCAGTGAGACTATGGAACTCTCTGCCTGATGAGGTGGTGATGGTGAGTACAATAAAGGAATTCAAGAGGGACCTGGATGTATTTCTGGAGTGTAATAATATTACAGGCTATAGCTACTAGAGATGGGTTTTTGATCCAGGGAGTTAGGGCTCATGCACACAGCCGTATGGCTTTTTCAGTATTTTGCAGTCCGCAAAAAACAGATCCACAAAAATTCGGATGATGTCCGTGTGCATTCCATTTTTGCGCAACATAACAACTGGTCCCTGATAGAACAGTTCTATCCTTGTCCGTTATGCGGACAATAATAGGACATGTTCTATCTTTGAAAGGAACGGAAATACGGAAACGGAAGGCATACGGAGTACCTTCGGTTTTTTTGTGCATCCATTGAAATAAATGGTCCCGTATACGGTGCGTATACGGAAAGAAAAAATCGGAACGGAAAGAAAATACTTATGTGTGCATGAGCCCTTATTCTGATTGCCTGATTTTTCTCTCCCTTAAGTGGGGAAAATTGGCCTCTATCTCGCAGTTTTTTTTTTTGCCTTCCTCTGATTCAACTTGCAGGATAACAGGTCGAACTGGATGGACAGATGTCTTTTTTCGGCCTTATAAACTATGTTACTATGTAACTATGTTACTAAATCCAAATTTGAAAGAAAATTTGGAAAAATTAGCAATTTTCAAAATGTGAATTTCTCTACTTTTAAAGGCTATGTACACCTTTGTGGACATTTTTTTTTTATTATTGCATTATACTTATTTTAAACTAAAAACTTTTTTTTTATGTCTTTTTTAACGTTCAAATTTTAGCCTATGTGCTGCTGAAGTAAGCCCTAAAAATATTTTTTTTCCGTTGGTCTTTATTAATAATATGGAATTCTTTTTTGTGTACAGAGCTGACATGCTCTACTAGCTGCCTGTGGATTTTTTGTCTTTTCTGTCATCTGAGGACAATTTCCCCCCCTAGGTTGTTCCTTGCCCCCCCCCCTGCATGCCCGCCCGCTAAATTTAGGGTGCCACACGTCTGGTTTTAGTTCCGTTTTTAGACTCCTGGTCCTCCGTCCGGCCACAAGGCCAGGGCGGACGGCCAGAAGTCCTCCTTTTTTGCTGTTACAGGGTGATGGCGTGGCATGGTCACTTTAAGGAGGCAGGGCCCAACGGCAGCACGTTTGGATCTGCACGCTTACGTGACATTATTATATCAGTGCACGCTGCAGGCTTGTGCAGGTGGGAACAGAGGAACGCCGGGAACAGAGGAGCGCTGGGACCTGGTCCCTCACTGGAGCCCACAGGTGAGAGATTGGAAAGCGCTGGGCGCATGCACCTGTAGGACCCTTACTGTGTGTAGAGGAAGGTTGTTTAGTCATCTCTGCCGCCTGTGATGAGAATCCGACATGTGTGCTCTGTGCTGCCCTCTGGCTGGATGCCTTTCCAACACTGGTCCAAAACCAAATAGTGCAAGGACTGGTGAAATCACTGATGTCCATATAGCCTTACATCAGTGGCAGAAAAGACCTTGTCTATCTAGCTTTGAATGGGTTGTTCCCCATTTTGGGGTGTTTGGGCAGACCTGCTGCTGGGTCCTGGCCTGGGACCCTAACTATCATGAGAATGGTGCAATGGAGGGTGTGTGAGACTTCTACTATTTGCATCTACAGTGATGCTGTGAGGGCTGCACCATTTAGTGTGTACTGGAGACTTGCATTATTCCTTCCCATGTGCATAACCTTACATTTGTTAGTGTTAAACCTCATCTGCCACTTCTCTGAACAAGTCTCCAACATAAAAAGGTAATGAGTCCCCCAGTACGTATCTCACAAATGCAGCGAGTCCTAAAGGTGAAGTGGGCAATTCACACGTAGAGCTGTTACTATTTTGAAAATGTCTCCAACATAGCCAGATCAATGACCATGGCATGCAAGGGGTTAATACATCTTCATCAGTGTATGCACTGATGTCAGCGTAAACAGCAGGGGTTCTGCTGTCAGTAATAGCTGGACGCTTGCTGCTGATCAAGCGGGCGCAGCCTCTGCACCCGCCCAATTAGAGTGCAGTACATGTACGGCGCAGGGACCCTACGGGTTAAAAGAAAGAGCAGTGCTTCTCTGACCACCTCTCCATTAGTGATGAGCGGCAGCGGCAAAATTCGAATTCGTGATATTTCACGAATATTTGTTAAAATATTCATCATACAGGGAGTGCAGAATTATTAGGCGAGTTGTATTTTTGAGGATTACCGTATTTTTCGCCCTATAAGACGCACCTGGGTTTTTGAGGAGAAAAATAAGAAAAAAAATATTTTTAACCAAACGGTGTGCTTTTGAAGTAATAGTGGTCTGTGCATGACAGTATTATGGGGGGGGAATCTGTGGATGGCACTGTTATGTGGGGGAGATGTGGATGGCACTGTTATGGGGGATCTGTGGATGACACTGGGATGGGGGATCTGTGGATAGCACTGTGATGGGGGATCTGTGGATAGCACTGTGATGGGGGATCTGTGGATAGCACTGTGATGGGGGATCTGTGGATAGCACTGTGATGGGGGATCTGTGGATAGCACTGTGATGGGGGCATTTATGAATGACACTGTAATGGATTGGATCTGTGGATGACATATATAGCATCTTATGCTATATGTGTCATCCACAGATCACCCCAATTACAGTGTCATCCACAGGTGCCCCCATTACATTGCTATCCAAAGATATACCATTTATAATCTTTATTAATGTCCTCTATTCCTTATAATCCCAGTAGCAGTAGCTGTAGCTAACCTGCTATACCGATCCTCTAGCAGGCAGAGCGGTGGGCGGCAGGCTGCTGTGTAACGCCCTCACTGACGCCATCTGCCTGCTCCTCCTGCTTCATTCATAAAGTGAAAGGAGCAGGCAGATGACGCCAGTGAGGACGCTACACAGCAGCCTGCCGCCACACCGCTCTGCCTGCTAGAGGATCGGTATAGCAGGTTAGCATACAGCTACTGTACTGGGATTATAGGGAATAAGGGGACATTAATAAAGATTATAAATAGTATAAAAGCAGGCACGCTGTGAGCCGGCGGGCCGCCCGCCGCGTGTTGACAGGCTCCGCCCCCTCCTCCTTCCATGCTGATACATCGCAGGCTGTGCGATGTATCAGCTTTAACTATAGGAAAATGGTAGTATTCGCCATATAAGACGCACTGCCATTTCCCCCCCACTTTTGGGGGAAAAAAAGTGCGTCTTATATGGCGAAAAATACGGTAATTTTATTATTGAACAACAACCATGTTGCCAATGAACTCAAAAAACTCATTAATATCAAAGCTGAATATTTTTGGAAGTAGTTTTTAGTTTGTTTTTAGTTTTAGCTATTTTAGGGGGATATCTGTGTGTGCAGGTGACTATTACTGTGCATAATTATTAGGCAACTTAACAAAAAACAAATATATACCCATTTCAATTATTTATTTTTACCAGTGAAACCAATATAACATCTCAACATTCACAAATATACATTTCTGACATTCAAAAACAAAACAAAAACAAATCAGTGACCAATATGGATCCATGGATTCTGTCAGTGTTTTGATCTGTTCACCATCAACATTGCGGGCAGCAGCAACCACAGCCTCCCAGACACTGTTCAGAGAGGTGTACTGTTTTCCCTCCTTGTAAATCTCACATTTGATGATGGACCACAGGTTCTCAATGGGGTTCAGATCAGGTGAACAAGGAGGCCATGTCATTAGATTTTCTTCTTTATACCCTTTCTTGCCAGCCACGCTGTGGAGTACTTGGACGCGTGTGATGGAGCATTGTCCTGCATGAAAATCATGTTTTTCTTGAAGGATGCAGACTTCTTCCTGTACCACTGCTTGAAGAAGGTGTCTTCCAGAAACTGGCAGTAGGACTGGGAGTTGAGCTTGACTCCATCCTCAACCCGAAAAGGCCCCACAAGTTCATCTTTGATGATACCAGCCCAAACCAGTACTCCACCTCCACCTTGCTGGCGTCTGAGTCGGACTGGAGCTCTCTGCCCTTTACCAATCCAGCCACGGGCCCATCCATCTGGCCCATCAAGACTCACTCTCATTTCATCAGTCTATAAAACCTTAGAAAAATCAGTCTTGAGATATTTCTTGGCCCACGTTTCAGCTTGTGTGTCTTGTTCAGTGGTGGTCGTCTTTCAGCCTTTCTTACCTTGGCCATGTCTCTGAGTATTGCACACCTTGTGCTTTTGGGCACTCCAGTGATGTTGCAGCTCTGAAATATGGCCAAACTGGTGGCAAGTGGCATCTTGGCAGCTGCACACTTGACTTTTCTCAGTTCATGGGCAGTTATTTTGCACCTTGGTTTTTCCACACGCTTCTTGCGACCCTGTTGACTATTTTGAATGAAACGCTTGATTGTTTCGATGATCACGCTTCAGAAGCTTTGCAATTTTAAGAGTGCTGCATCCCTTTGCAAGATATCTCACTATTTTTGACTTTTCTGAGCCTGTCAAGTCCTTCTTTTGACCCATTTTGCCAAAGGAAAGGAAGTTGCCTAATAATTATGCACACCTGATATAGGGTGTTGATGTCATTAGACCACACCCCTTCTCATTACAGAGATGCACATCACCTAATATGCTTAATTGGTAGTAGGCTTTCGAGCCTATACAGCTTGGAGTAAGACAACATGCATAAAGAGGATGATGTGGTCAAAATACTCATTTGCCTAATAATTCTGCACTCCCTGTATATTCGTGAATATTCTTATGCGAGATTTTTCTATTGATTGCAAATAATCGGCAATGTAATATTCAGCGTATTCCAAATATTCTGAAACAATATAGAATATAGTGCTATATATTCTTTTTAGAATATTCGTAATTTTTTCCAATTTAATGTAAACAGTCATTGGCCCAAAAGCAACCTAAGCAGGGAGGAATCATGACTTCAGATGAAAAAAATAATTCACTACAGACTACAATATTGCAGCCTTCTTACATTGGCCCACAAGCAAGAAGCAGGTAGGTATACTAGGTAATGGGTTCAGATGAAAAAAAAAAACTAATATTTGTTTTTACGAATATATATCACTATATTCAAAATATTCCCGAATTCTCGAAGTGCCGATATTCGCGATAAAAATTTGCAATTCAAATATTCGGGCTGAACACTACTCTCCATCCACTTTGGCAATGAGGGTCTCTTTTCTCAAAATAGATATGACATGTTCCTATTGGAAATTTATGGCGCATTCTGTTAGTATGCCATAATGTCCATAATGTACAGCCTCTTTAACCCTTAGAGTACCCTTCTTCGGAGTGGAGCTTTGATGCAACAGGAGCAAAGCTGATGCCCTTGTTGCACCAAAGGACTAAAAAGTATCATAACTCAGGAAAGGAGCCTAAAACAGGATTTTAATCAGGCGAACAACAGCTAAGCGTTTATGCTACAGTTTAATAGGGAGGTCACTGACAGATTTTGTTTAAGAAATACTGTATGTCTGCATAGAATGCTTGACCTAAAAGTTACATGTGTAATAAGGTGAAAAATTCACTTGTCAAAACCTACAATCATTGTGATATGACCAGCAGGTGAGATAAATATGAGATTTATGTCTCTTAGGCACGTGAAATTATCCCAACTTACTGTATACAGTATGATGGCTGTCTTTGACTCTCTATGCATTGTGCATGTTCTTTCATGAGGCAACAGTGTTAATATAGATCCCAGCAGAAGTAATCTAATGCCTGAACAGTCTTGCTCCAGTTCTCCACCCTGGCAGTTCTCAAACCTGGGCTGTGGCTTTGATTGAGCTACACAGCCATTCTCTGCACACATGTGCACACAATAGAGCAGTACTTCCCATGTACTACCTGTTCAGATTGAATCTCCTTCCCTGACTAAGGATACCTGTTGGAGATAGCTGATACAAAATTGTCTCTTTATGCTTCACTTACATTGCAAAGTGTAGCTAGCAATGCTTTCTGATACAGTTAAAAACAAGTATGCTGACATATATCTCCAGAAGGTATACCAAAATTACATACGTTCTGTCCATCAAAGTCTATGAATATGGTGGATGTATACACTGGAAGCAATTCTTGGTATATAAACAACATGTACCCACTGTGGGTATAAAGAGTAAGTCCTGTATGTCTTTCACAGCTTAGCCTGCAGTTGTGATATGCCTGTCATTAATAGCTCTTAAAGGAGTTGTCCCACGAAAAAAAAAAAAAAAGTTTTCAAACCAGAACCTGGATCTGAATATTTTTGTAATTGCATGTAATTAAAATTTTTGTATAACCACTGAGTTATTCAATAAAATGTATCTGTATAGCGCCAACTGCTGTTTGTTTCTATTTATTTTATTTTGTTATCCTGCTCCCTGAGGTGGCCGGACATTCTCAGTTTCATCCTTTAACTGTCTCCTGAGCTGTGATAGAGAGAGCTGAGACACGCCTCTGAGCTGCAGCAGAAAAGACACTCCCTGAGCTGTCAGATTGATATAAATCTAGCAGAGCAATGAATGAGGAGATCTCTGGATCTATGTGAGGTACAGGGCTGGTTCTAGCTTTGTTAGAAAGAGGTTGTCATGTGCTATATGATGTTTGAGTTCCATTTTTTACATTATTCATGGGATCACCCCTTTAATGTCTTCTTATGTGTTTCTTTTATAGATTTAAAATCCACCATGAAAGTGCTTTTCTGTCTGCAGTCTGTGAAATCTAAATCTCACCGCATACAATGTCGTGCATTAGAATACAGATTTCAGTTTCTATTTACTTGACATGTGCTGACAGGGTATGTTTTAAATAAATGGAAGGAACAAGCAGTACTATTCCCAATCCCAAAAGTACTTCTACACAAACTGAGCCGGTCTATATCCATAAACTCTATACCTATAAATTCTTATTTTGCTACAAGTCTAATGTAGGCTTTATCTGCCATAATAATAACCCTCATTCTCCGACCGTTCACATAATTGTTCACATTCTAACATCTCAAACAATGGCTTTGCTAAGAATATTCTGACGCCCACAGTGAGTCATAGCAAAGAACATGCATTATATTTAATTCAAGGGCTCCGATGACCTTTTGTGCCATTGCAAAAAACATCTTCTACAATGATCAGAGTTTTAAAGTGCCCCTCCTAAATCACAATTTAGAGGCAGTCTGATTCTTCTTAAAGTAAAACACCACCCAAAACTAAAAACCAAAACCTTCCTCGTGCATTCCATTAAAGAGGTTGTCCACCAGCTGTGTCCAACACAATGGATGGAGATGTGTAGCTCCTGCGCTGGAGCTACTTCAGAACAGCTGACTGGTGAAGGTGTGATGTGTCAAACCCCTGCCCATGAAATATTGACAACCTAAAACCCCTTTAAGGAATTTCATGTGTTAGTCTCTTAGTTCTTTCTTTTTCTTGCTTCTTTTCTATCACTATATAACAGACTCACCACACTAAGGCCACTGCATAGCAAAAGTTTGACTAAGGCATCTGAGACACAATTTTCTCCATGAGTCTATGGAGATAAATCTGAGTCAATCATACTCATAACTTGTGGGTTTGATGTCTTTCCTGAGTATAAAATAATACAAGTTATGATATGGTTTACTGGAAAAGGGTCGTTCATTCTGTAATTCATTCTGGTTGCCAGATTTGGAGTTAGAAAGATTTTTTTTTCCCAATTTTCCTACAATCAGGAAAATCGTTTTTCTGTCATCTAATGTGCATTGAGAGGGGGCCTCCCAACTCTCCAGATTGAAAGAAGGTGAGTCTTTTTATTCTTGGTGAGACAAGCCACTTGCCAGAGGCCCAAATAAGCATGTATGTGTGTAGGGGAGATAACTTGATCGTCAACACAGTTATCTCATGCATGTGGCTGGCTTTAACAATTTCTATCTTATTTACAGTTAAGACCGTAGTTTGGCCTCCCTGACTATAATTGAAGTGGTCAAAAGAGTCTGGCAGCAACATGCCCCTCTCCTCACTGAGAACATGTGCTAAGCTGAGAATGAACATATAGATGAGGTTCAGGAGGAGTAGCTGTCTGTCAAACTAGGATTCAGCTGACAACTATCTGAAGAGTATGGCCTGCTTTATAAATTGTTAACTTATTTAAAAAGAATATTGTGGAAAAACTGACCACAGGGTTTCTTCTCCTTAGGCAGATCCACCAGAAAAAGGTGGTACTGGCTCAAACCTGTTGGGTAGTACATCTGATCTTAGGCTTCACAGAATTGTAGTATAAGTAGAAAGAGAAAACAGGATAAAATCTAAAATTCAAAATGGCTTCTGATCAGAAACAGACAGAATTCTGGACTGAAGAGAAGCAAGAACAATATACATACGTAGCCACACGTTTAATAGACAAACAGATGGAGCTTCTATGAGGAAATGTTATGTTTCTGTTGGAGATCTCCCAAATTTTCCTGATCTTCCTTCTGCAGTCATTCATGGCTGTTGGTCTATGAAGGTTAAGATAACAAAGCCATAAGTTATGGCAATTATTTGCTGTTTGAGCTCTGCCTAGTGTGGGCTTCCATTGATGGGATGCAAAACTTGCATTCGGCATGAACAATCTTTAAAATACTTCAGCAGATGACAGCTAAAAAGATTCCACATGGAACTTTCTTTTGTGTCACAAAATTGTGCTGATGGTCGACAGAAATGTTTATAAATCAGCCCTTTTAATAGAGCAAAATCTCTTGTGTGCTACGAGTTTTAGGTGAGACCATAATTATTAGATGCATGTCAGCTGAATCTAATAATTTCTGCTGGAAGCAGCTTGGCCAACTAA
Source organism: Bufotes viridis (assembly GCA_033119425.1). Classification (NCBI taxonomy): domain Eukaryota; kingdom Metazoa; phylum Chordata; class Amphibia; order Anura; family Bufonidae; genus Bufotes; species Bufotes viridis. The sequence goes on from CM065589.1 coordinate 39,173,338, forward strand.
TATTTATGATTGTCCCAACTCCAATGACTGATGCTTGGGTAAAGAAGAGTTGTCATGCTGGATTTTAAAATGCCTGAATCTTTCGTTCTCAAGGCGAAAAACACAGACAGAGTTCTCTGGCAGAGGCTTACTCCCTTGCCAAGTATGTACATGGGGGTTTGGAGGAATAATTCTTAGCCAAGAGAGTGTTCGGCTGACAGCTATAGTAGCTATTAGAGATGAGCGAAGCTGACGAAGTGGAATTCGATCCGAATTTTAGGAAAAATTCGATTTGCACCAAAGCCGAATTCCTTCCCCCTTCGTGGTAACGAATTGCATTTTTTCCTAAAATGGCTGCTGCGCGACTGAGGACATGGAGAAACTAACTCTGGAAAGGCGGGATCACCGATAATGCCATGCAAGCAGCAAATCACCCAGCCCTGTGATGTCACAGCATTATAAATAGCGTCAGCCATCTTAGATTCTGCCATTTACCAGTGTACTTAGTGCAGGGAGAGATGTCTGCAGGCGCTAAGGACAATGATAGGAAAGACTTGATTGTGGTGAAAAAATGATTTATAAGTGCAGAGAAAGGATAGGGAATAGTGTTGGCTGAGCACAATGGAAGTCAATGGTAGAGCCCGAGCATTAAACCAGGCACCCCCTGCTCTGTAGAGGGGAGGGTGTTGAGACTCTAGTGCGGCTTAGGAGTCCCTGCTCTGACTCCATATATAGATATATCCATATATGGAGTCAGTGCTTGGGGACACCCCAGTGTATTTAAATCTAATTTCTAAAAATAATCTGCTGGGATTTGAATTCCAAACCTTGTACATTAGAGGCAAGCTATAAAGCTTAATGCTAAACTGTGTTTGAAAATCCTCATTCTAGTTTCTGATGTAGTGAGTATTCCTATTCAGCAGAAGACTTATTTTATATTTTTGTGCAGTTAACATGTAGCTCTATAGTGTAGTGGTTAACATCATTGCCTCTGATGTACAAGGTTGGGAGTTCAAATCCTGGCAGAAACATTTCAGAAATAGAGATTATATATATATATATATAAAACGGAAAGAATTGGTGAACCGCACCGCCTGTAAGTCGCTTGGTGTGCCTGCATGGTACAGAGAGGACTTCAACTCTCTGGACACATAGAAAAAAGCAAGGTCACGGCACCACCTATAGTAATCTGTGCCTTTATTTCACCAAAGGCAGCGTTCGGTTTCCAACGAAACCGTCCTCAAGCCGGTTGAGGACGGTTGAGGACGGTTTCATTGGGAAAACCGAAACGTTACGCTTGGTGAAATAGACACACAGATTACTATAGGTGATGCCGTGGACTCTGCTTCTCTCTATATATATATATATATATATATATATATTTGTTTAGCAATTGTAAAAAATGTATGGCACAAAATAAATGTGTAAATACTACACTATACAGTAGATCTACATATTAACCTACACAGAAATATTAAATAAGTCTTCTGCTAAATAGGAATACTCACTACATCAGAAACTACTATGAGGTTTTTCTGACACAGTTTAGCATTCAGCTTTATAGCTGAGTGGATAAGGTCCTTGCTTTTAATGTACAAGGTTGGGAGTTCAAATCCAGCAGAAATAGATGCTAAGTTACATACTGACTCGAGCATCGTTCGCCCAACACTATTAGGGAGGAATCGTTCCGCAGCATTTATGTAGAACAGGGTTCAGTAGGGGGAGGTTACAGACTGGGTAATAGGAACAATCTTGGTACACTGACTAGGGATCCAAATTGCCATTATACAGCTCTGTCATTCCAGCAAACCGTTCTTGTTATTTGGGTGTAAGTGCTGTTTGATACAGTCATTAACAGGGTTTATTACAAGGAAATATTTCTACAGTACGTCTTATTTGCCCTTGTGCGGTGCAATTATATATTCTAAAGCCCAGTTTGCCGTGTCTTAGTGGCGAACTAAAAATATATTCGCCGTTCAGCGTTGCACTTATCTGTCGAAAAGCCTTTTGTGTTGAGTTAAAGTAGAAAAAAAATAGGGCCTAATAGCCATTAAGTGGTGCAGTGATATATTCTAAAGCCCTGTTTGCTGTGTATTAGTGGCGAAACAAATATATATTTGACATTCAGTGTTGCACTTATCTGTTGAAAAGCCTTTTGTGCAGTCTAAAAGTAGAAAAAAATTAGAGCCTAATTGCCATTCAGCGGTCCAGTGATATATTCTAAAGCCCTGTTTGCCGTGTATTAGGGGCGAAATAAAAATATATTCGCCATTCAGCGTTGCACTTATCTGTTGAAAAGCGTTTTGTGTTGCATAAAAGTAGAAAAAAATTAGGGCCTAATTGCCGATCAGAATTGCACTTATCTGTTGAAAAGCCATTTGTGCTGAGTTAAAGTAAAAAAAAAAAATAGAGCCTAATAGCCATTCAGCGGTGCAGTGATATATTCTAAAGCCCTGTTTGCTGTGTATTAGTGGCGAAACAAATATATATTTGACGTTAAGTGTTGCACTTATCTGTTGAAAAGCCTTTTATGCAGTCTAATAGTAGAAAAAAATTAGAGACTAATTGCCATTCAGCGGTGCAGTGATATATTCTAAAGCCCAGTTTGCCGTGTCTTAGTGGCAAACTAAAAATATATTCACCGTTCAGCATTGCACTTATATGATGAAAAGCCTTGTGCTGGGTGATTGTACACCTCTTTTTGCTGTATGGACCAAATTACATTGTGGTGACATTTTTCATGTGAAACAGGCTTTTTTGGGGAAAATTGATGGGTGATTGTAGACTCTCATCACTCTCACGCTGTTCTGCACCTGGTTTGACTGGACAAACTGAGTCACACTGAGGAGGAACTGCTCTGTGTCCTTCACTAAGAAATAGAATCCTGGCTTTCTCAACTACTCAAAATCAGAACGATCATGACCGACAATGGGAAGAACATGTTGGCGCTGTGTAAAGGAGGGCTGAACCATGCGCCCTGTTGTCGCTTCCTGAAGTCTTCCACCCATCTGTATGACATCCTAAAAATGGCCAGGAAACTTTGCATGCACTTCAGCCACTCGTACACTGCAAAGCACACCCTCCTTGAGCTGCAGCAGCAGAACGGCATCCCCAAACATAGGCTGATATGCAATATTTCCACCCTCCATATGTTGGACCAACTATACGAACAGATAAAGGCCATAAACGATTTCTTGATGATCCAAGAGCACAGAAGTACTGCCCTATGTAGCTTCGATGTCAGCAAGTGGCAGCTCATGTGTGACACCTGCTGTTTGCTCAGGCCCTTTGAGGAGGCCACGTTATTTGTCAGTCACCAGGACTATGGGATAAACAACGTCATTCCACTGCTTCATGTCTTGGAACAGATGCTGGTAAATCTAGTTGGTCAGGGGACTGAAGACGTCGCCCCTAGATCTTACGTCCACATGAGCCCTGTGGGGGCTGAACTGAAGAAGGAGGAGGTCATTAAAGCTCAAGAAATGTGTAGCGAAATTGGTGGTTTTTCTACACAGGTGACAGGAGAGGAGGAGCAGGAGCAGCCAGAGGAGCTACAGGGCGATGAGGAAGATAAGGAAGAGGACCCAGACACACAGTGGAAGTATGCAGTGGAGATGGAGGCAGGGAGTCCCTCTGAGTCACTTGCACAAATGGCCCGATGCATGCTCACTTGCTTGTGTAGTGACAGCGGAATTGTCACCATTCGGCAGAGGGATGACTTCTGGCTCTCCACCTTGTTGGACCCTCGCTACCAGTCCAAAATGGGAACCTTTTTTATATCCGCTGAGAGGGAGGAGAAACTGAACTACTATAGAGACAGCCTATGTAGTCAGTTGGCCGCTGCCTATCTGCGCCATTGTCCATCCTCTCGCATGTCTGACTGGGGGGGGGGGCAGCTTTCCTCACCCGCCTAGTGAAGAAACTACTCACCAGCAGCAGCTAGACCAGGAGCAGGACCTGAACCTGCAGGTGGTGGCATACTTGGACAGCACCCTGCCACCTCACATTGAAGAGACCAAGACTACTGGGCAGCCAAACTGGATTTGTGGCCGCAACTGGCAGAGTTTGCCCTGGAAAGGCTGTCCTGCCCGGCCAGTAGTGTGGCATCAGAGCGGGTGTTTAGTGCGGCAGGGGCCATAGTTACCACAAGAAGAACTCGCCTGTCCACCCAAAATGTGGAGAGACTGATCTTTGCCAAGATGAATCAGGCGTGGATCAGCCAGGATTTCCACCCACCAACATCCATGGTGCCACACCAACACTTTGACAAAAGAGACCAGTTTGTTCTGGCTACCTTCCTTAGCTACTATTCTGATGCTGCCACCCGCCTGATGCCACACATTTGATGCCAAGTGCTTCTTCTTTTATCCACCATTGTCAGCTGGTACTGGTATTGCCACCCACCTCCACACTTTGTCACCTTGCCACTCTGTGGGCTCCTGATGCTGGTGCTACCTCCACACTATGTCATCTTGACACTCTATGGTCTCCTGATGCTGCTGCCACCTCCACACTGTCATTGTGACGCTCTGTGGTATCCTGATGCTGCTGCCACCTCCACACTGGCATTGTGCCACTCTGTGGCCTCCTCATGCTGCTTCCACCTCACCACTATGTCATAGGGCCACTCTGTGGACTTGTCATGCTGTTCCCACCCTCCCCACTTCATAACTGGGCCACTATTTTTCCTTTCAGCCTGGCTGACATCATCATTTATTTGACCCTTCTTCTGATCTGTCAGAAGGAAGGAAAAATGAGCCGCATAACGGATCCTGTCTGTGTAGCAGCTGTAAGGCCTGTACGGTCCCATCAGAATTGGCTTGTGATTTGGTAGCCAAAAGCAGGAGTCGGTACACAACTCAGAAGACATGCATATATTCCATGCACGTGTCATCTCTGTTTTGGATCCACTCCTGTTTTTTGGGCTTTAGCAATACTGATGTAGTACTGACCAAATGCTGACTGAGTGAAGGTGGATGCTCAACAGACTGGATCCATTTTTGGGGGTTATTGTTCTGAGGGATCAGAGGAAGGGCAAAATAATCAGTGATGTCAACACAAACTTACTGCTGACACCCTCTCCACTCTGACGGGGGCTCTACTTTTATAAGGGTTTAATAGAACAGGTTCTGTAGACATCTAAGTGGAATCATCTGACAACGGTGTAAAAGGAGTGCGCTTCTTCTTGGCGCTAACATCCACCTGTAAGTCTGAGTTCATACTTGAGTTATTTGGTCAGTTTTGGCCTGTGACTGCCCAAATAAGTGAAGTGTGCAGTGATTCTAAGAGTGACGCCTGTCATCTGCATGTCATATAGACTCACAGTATTATTTCACTACCAGAGCAGACTTCCTATGTGTGTTACTGCAAGACACAGCGTTTTATACCACTACAAAGGCTCTCTGAAGCCAGGAAATAGCCTTTAACTAGATTTGCTGCAAAAAAATTCGCTCATCTCTAATAGCTATATAAAAAGTATGGCCAGATTAGGGCTTTTTATGAGAAACAAACTATTCGGGTGAATGTGTATGATGTAAAGGAGTCCTCATGATGTAGGAACTTGGCAGAAATTGAGTTTGTGTAAGATTTAGAAAAGAAGACCAGGAAGATCTGCCTCAGTACAGAGGATTAAATTCTTCGCTCTCTTTGGCAACACCCTTTTCTATATGCATAAAGGGAAAATGGAAGTCATAAAGGCAGGGTCCCAACCCCCATACTGTACTTTAAACCCTTCTATGAGACCAGAGCAGAGAACTACTCATTGGGTGGCATGTAATACTACATTTCTCCTGCAGAAGCCACTGCGGTGCGAATGATTATGGGAATGGAACTTCTCCTGGCCATCACAGATGATTGCTGGTGTTTAAAGAAGCAAGAATTTGGGCAAACAGTTGATCACTGGGCCTTCTGAGTTTTCTGAGACCGGTGGGGATCCAACACCTGGGATCAACATCTGTTTGAGAAGGCACCAGAGCTCCTGTGAGTGCTGCGGCCTTCTGCTTGCATACCAAGCACAGCACTGTACATTGTATAGTGGTAGTGCTTGGTATCGCATCTCAGCCCCATTCACTACTATGGGGCTGAACTGTGTCTAGGCCATTTGACTGATGAATGTAACGTCACATGGCCTAAGCAAAGCTGTGAGAAGGTCGCAGCGCTCACAGGAGCTCCAATACTTTCTCAAACAGCTGATCGGCTGGGGTCCCAAGTGTCAAAACCCACCGATCAGATACTGATGACCTATCCAGAGGGTGGGTCATCAGTATCAAAGACTCGGGAAACCCCTTTAATTTTGAGTGTTCACCCTCCAGCTATATTGAATATGTGTGCAGTACCCCAGAGTGGACACTACCATTCCCACACGCTGCTACTGTCTCTAATGGCTAACAATAATGTCATCAGTTTATTTATTCCAGGTCCTCTAACACTGTGCATTAATAGTGTTGCTATGAAACTGTTATATTCATGTACTGTGCCTGGTTCACCAGCAGGTGGCAGTGTATCTGGCAAAGATGGATCTTTAGACAGAATGGAACTTATCATTCCATTCTCCCTCCTTTTGGGCAGAAGTGGGCTAGTCCTATGGGCTAGTCCTTCCTACCAAGGGAGAGGTTGCAGGAAGCTATAGTTCAGTTCTAGAGTCTAGTCGAATCTAGTGTTGGAAGCAGGCGAGTCAAGATGGAGTAGTGAGGGGAATGGTCCCCTTTGTGCAACAGAAGTCTCCAAATGGAAGCAGCTTATTGAGCACCTTAAGTCCTTACAGATTAAGAGACAGAATATCAAGAGGGGTTTAACAGCTAAAGGCACCCCACTCTAAAGGTACCAGAACCACTACAGAGTCCAGTAACCAAACTGAAACCAGAGTCTAGCACAGCTGAGAAAGGTTAAAGCAAAACCTGCTGGATCCAAGAGAAAAGATCAAGTATTGTCTTCATGCAAGTGTTTTCAAGTAAAGCTGTTGAATCAAGTCTGGATTATTACTCCACAAACTATAACTCTGCTCTTTATTGCTACGGAACCCAACACTGGGGAGCGACATATCCAGGTAGGAGCCCCGTGACACACACAAAACTAATTGGTCACATCACCACTCAGCATTCCAAAACCTGGGACAAAATTCGCCATGGGGGCTGGGGCGGCACGTTGCATGTGAACATCCACTTTTCACTAAATTATACATTTATTTCAGCACAGACGCAGCATATGCGTATTATCTATAAGGTCAAATAAGTAATTTACAACTACAGTAAACCCATATGATATTGACCCTAGTGGCAAGTAGATGGCTCCAAAGTCAACTCAACTATGGGAGACTGTCCCTAACTATTTTACTTTTGTCTTTAACACTACTGATATGATCAGTTTTTGGATTTTCACCTTGTAAAGTAATAGCTTGCCATGGCAAACAGCATTTGTCTGTTATATTTCTCAGATTGCTTATAACGTCAGTTGCAGGAGAAAAGTAATCAATAATTCATAGCTTTGTAATAGCATTTCTATAAAATGTGGAAATGTTTTTATCTGTCTGTCAGTAACGGCACACTTTGCTTGACACACATAATAAATCACTTAAAACACTTATTGAAGCTCCATCGTGGATGAAGCATTTTGTTACTTGGTGCCAGCTTTTGAGCGTTATTAATAAAAATTGGTATATTTTGAAGCATCATCTTTTGCTTAAATCTATCTTTGAAAAGCTATAGAATTTATCTTCAGGAAGGAACAGGCTCTCTGCAATCAGCTGTCAAATGAAAAAAATATACCAGCATTTCTCAACCATACATTATAATTATTAGACAAGCACAGATATTTTTCTAGGGTTTAAACTTATGAAAAAGATGGAAATTTTGGATTCACATCGTCTATTCAGGTCATAGAGACTTTGGCATCTAGAAGGAATAAAAAATCTAGGAAGCTGGAGACAGGATGACCACAGTCCCCACGCTCATGAGGAAAGATCAATATAGTATATTTATTGAAACTTATCATATGTATAAGGAGAATGGTCAATGACCGGAGAAAACCATTGGGGTCATTTATCAAACTGATGTAAAGTAAAACTGGCTTAGTTGCCCATAGCAGCCAAAAATGAGTTGTCAAAAATGAAAGGTGAAACTGGTTTCACTTTACACCAGTTTGATAAGTGACCCCACATATGTTTAAAATACTCCAGTTAGGCTTGGGATCTTGATTTTCCATTTCTAACCATTTACCCCTTTCTGTTATCATTTTCATTTTTATGTTTTCATTTTTTACTCCCTGCCTTCCAAAAGCCAGAACTTTTTTTTACTTTTTCGTTCACATGTCGTAGAATGGATCGATTTTTGCAGGACAAATTGTACTTTCTAATGGCCCTTTGAAATACAATATAGTGAGAAGCTTTAAAACAAAAAATGGGGTGAAAATGGAAAAAGAATGCAATTGTGCCGTTGTTTTATGGGTTTTGTTTGACATCTTCACTGTGTGGCAAAAATGAGGTTACCTTTTATTCTGAGGGTCAGTACAATGAATATGATACCACATTTATATACCTTTTATGTTTTTATAGTTAAAATAAAGTCTGAAAAATAAGTTTCTTATTTACATCACCATATTCTGACAACTGTGACTTTTTTATGGTAGATTTGTGTCTAGGGAGCTTTAGACTGGCTAATTTTTTTGCGGGGTAATCAGTATGTCTTATTGATGCCATTTTATTGCATTTCTTCTATGTGAGGTAAAGAAACCAAAAATAGCATTCCCAGCAGCCTTCGCCATATATTTTGGCATGGCGATACCAGTGATTTTTTGGTTTATTCTTTTGTGTGTAGAATAGGGAAAGTTAGTGATTTTAATTTCTAATTCATTATCAATTTATTTATTCTTGTTTTTTTATATTTGTAAAAACTTGTTTCAACTTTTTTATTTTTATGGTTATTCTCTCTAGTGCAACTGAAGATGCAATCATCAGATTGTTTCTAGCATAGACTGCAATGGTTTACCACTGCAGTCTACGAAAAAACTGCTGTGTTTTTATTGAGCCCTGTCCGAGGCAGGGCTCAATAGGAACTTTACTATGGAAGGCCATAGTAACCAAACTGATCCTGCAATTTCTTTGTGTGGGGAGGGGATTCAATCACTGAGAGCAGCCTGATTCCAGTAAATGCAGATTCCAGTTGCTAGAGTTAAATGTCCATGATCAAAATTGTCTTTAATCAAGACAATGGCGGTGTGTGTCTAATGTGCATAACAACAGGACTCTGCCAGCAATGGCACCTACTCAGCTGAAAACGTTAAAGATGCAAATTCCACCACACGTACGATGGATGTTGAGAATGGGTTAAATGAACACAGAATGCAAAACTAATACACTGTGTTATGCCTGGGACAGAGTCAGAAGGTTTGAGGTATGACATAGGGATTCATTTTTTGGTTGTCATTGGCCATCATGTCTGAGCTGATGATAACAGAATTTGGAGATATGAAGACTTCTGTTGAAGGGTGTTGTTGGGATGCTCTGTAACTTGTGAAGATGTAATTGTGCAGTGAGGGGGAAATATAAGCTTTGACATAATCTATTGTGGATCCTGTGTTCTATCTATCTATCTACAGTTGTGTTCAAAATTATTCAACCCCAATGCTGTAAAGGATTTTAGGAATTTAGTGTACATTTGTAATTGTGTTCAGAATTAAATCTTACAAGGACTTTTTAAAGAACCAAATGCAACTAAAATGACATCAATTGTTTTTGTAATACAGTATTAAATGTTTTTTTGTGATTTCTTCATTGACACAATTATTCAACCCCTTAAAGACGACCACTCTTAAGAACAGAGGTTCATTCAAGTGTTTTTCGATCAGGTATTGAAAACACCTGTGGATGTCAGGAGCAGCAATCAAGCATAATAAGCACCAATTAGGCAGATTTAAAATGACTGTGATACTCAGCTCCTTCTAGACATTTACTGGTGTGTTTACAAACATGGTGAAGTCAAGAGAATGGTCCAGGAAGACAAGAGAAGAGGTGATTTCTCTTCACAGGAAGGGCAATGGCTATAAGAAGATTGCAAAGATGTTAAACATACCAAGAGACACCATAGGAAGCATCATTCGCAAATTCAAGGCAAAGGGCACTGTTGAAACGCTACCTGGTCGTGGCAGAAAGAAGATGCTGACTTCGACTGCTGTGCGCTACCTGAAGCGCAAAGTGGAGAAAAGTCCCCGTGTGACTGCTGAGGAACTGAAAAAGATTTGTCAGATGCGGGTACTGAAGTTTCAGCTCAGACAATAAGGCGCACACTGCGTAATGAAGGCCTCCATGCCAGAACTCCCAGGCGCACCCCTTGCTGTCTCCAAAGAATAAGAAGAGTCGACTGCAGTATGCCAAAAGTCATGTGGACAAACCACAAAAGTTTTGGGATAGTGTTCTGTGGACTGATGAAACAAAATTAGAACTGTTTGGGCCCATGGATCAACGCTATGTTTGGAGGAGGAAGAACAAGGCCTATGAAGAAAAGAACACCTTGCCTACTGTGAAGCATGGCGGGGGTCAATCATGCTTTGGGGCTGTTTTGCTTCTACAGGTACAGGGAAGCTTCAGCGTGTGCAAGGTACCATGAATTCTCTTCAGTACCAGGAGATATTGGATGAAAATGTGATGCAGTCCGTCACAAACCTGAGGCTTGGGAGACGTTGGACCTTTCAACAGGACAATGATCCCAAGCATACCTCCAAGTCCACTAGAGCATGGTTGCAGATTAAAGGCTGGAACATTTTGAAGTGGCCATCGCAGTCACCAGACTTAAATCCGATTGAGAACCTCTGGTGGGACTTAAAGAAAGCAGTTGCAGCGCACAAGCCTAAGAATGTGACTGAACTGGAGGCTTTTGCCCATGAAGAATGGGTGAAGATACCCGTAGATCGCTGCAAGACACTTGTGTCAAGCTATGCTTCACGTTTAAAAGCTGTTATAACTGGAAAAGGATGTTGTACTAAGTACTAAGATTGAATGTCACTTGGGGGTTGAATAAAACTGATAATGATGTGAGCACAGAAAAGACATTTGTGGTTATTTCATTATAAATGTTATGTTATATTTGTCTGACTTACAAGGGCCTCTTTGATTTAATTGTAAACAAGATGAATGAAATGATCAAAATCAATGTCAAACTGGCCAAAACACTCAATTTCAGTGGGGGTTGAATAATTTTGAACAGAACTGTATTTCAGACTGACCGTCTATGGGGTGTGTCCTTTCAAACAAAAGGTAGGATAAGTGGCAGTTGAATTTTTAAACTGAGCACGTCCGACTACTTCAATAAAGTGCACGAGAAATAAGGAGAAGAACAACAGCGGGTGGTGCTATACAGATATTGATATATTGAATAGCTCAGTTGTTATACTAAACTTTAAATTACATGCAATTAAAAAAGTATTCAGATCCAAGTGCTGGTTCAAAAATTATTCAAAAATGTAGAATATGGCATAACCCTTTAATAAGTAAGCCCCATTGTGAAAACCAATCTACCTGTAACAGATTTTTCAGCCCTCAGTTATGTAGGTGGGTGAATTTGTTGAAATGATCAGTCCTCTAGGAGATCGTTTTCAATTCAATTTTGGTTGGTCTTCTCTTTCTCATAGTTCATGCTAAAAATACAAGGGAGAAAAAAGAACAACAATATTCGAAAGAGAACAACAATATTCTTTTTTTTTTTTTTCTTCTTGACTTGAGGACATTTTGATTAGTTGGCTGCTTTTTAATTCCAAACACTAATCAGATTTCTTTATGTAGCTGCCACTTGATAAAAAGCATGATGCATACCTTGGGAAGAGCTGGTTTGCATTTAATCAATTAAACTTGAACGGGCCAATCCAAATGAATGAATATAAATGTAAACTAATGGAATCAGCATTGAAAATTATGGCAGAGAAATACAACAAATGTGAGATTTATTACCCAATCTGTAATGAGTGTGATTTGTGGAACGAAGAAGAACATGATTATCGAATTCAATCAGATTCATGGTCCTGAGTCTATGAAGGCAGATCCTATAAAATATAAATTATGAACTAATCTTCTGCAATTAGGATGAGTGTGGAGGGTAAAGTTGTGTTCTTTGTTGGAGGTGAAATAATGAATACTAAGTGTACAGATAAATCATATACATCCTATTAATACTGCATGCACAGAACTGTCATTACTGTAAGTGACGTGCAAAGAGCCACTACTAGGGTTAATGAGTTAAAGGGCATCTGTCAGCGTGATGAACCCTGTTAAAAGGCCCATAATGCCTGGTGGGGCTGACCTAACTGATTAACGCCATATCTTTTCTCCCCCATCAATTGCCGCATTTAGGAGAAATAAGTGTTTTCAAAAATATGCATAATAGGAGCACTGAGTGCACTGAGATTAGGCCATAGCCACCCTGTGCACCTTAGCTTCTCTCCTTTGCTTCCCCGGACATTCCCCCCTCCATTTCATTTATGGGACCTGGTGTCCAGGTGGAGGGGTGAGTGGCTGGGAAAGCAGAATGGAAAAGCTAGGGTGTATCAAGTGGCTAGTGCCATGGTGTCCGTGCTTGTAAGCCCTCATTTGAATAATTTTAGAAACACTTATTTCTCCTCAACGTGGCAACAAATCAGTCAAAGAAAGGCATGGTTTTAATCAGCAGGGTCAGTCCTAGCAGGCATTAAGATTATTTGGTTATTTGGAGATGATCCTGCTAAGAGGTACACTTTCAATAAAGGGCCCACAACCATCTGTCATCTGCCCTCCACCAGTAGTGTTGATCACGAATTTTCGAATTGCGAATTTTAATCGTGAATATCGGCACTTCGAGAATTCGCGAATATTTAGAATATCGCAAAATATATTCGCAATTGCGAATATTCGCTTTTATGCGAATTTTTTATATGCAAATTTTCGCAAGCAAGAAAATAATGTCATTATTTTCTGATTGCAAAAATTCGCATAAAAAATTCGCATAAACTGGCATGTAAAAGATACCTTTTAAATACCAGTTTATGCGAATATTTATGCTCATTTTATGCGATTTTCACAATCAAGAAAATAATGACTGGAGATTATGAATTTGCGAATTTTTGAATATATGGCGAATATTCGCCCAAATTTTTGCGAAATATCGCGAATTCGAATATTGCCACTGGGAATGGGAGCGGGGGCAGCGCATGCGCAATACACTCCTATTCACTTCTATGGGGAGCCGGCTTGGTGGTGCCCGGACTGGAGTCCTCCAGCCACCACCTTGCGGGGCTCCATTCTTTATATAGGGGTGGGTCCCAGCGGAGGGACCCGCACCTATAATGGGGGCATATCCTAGCAATATGCCCCAATTCTCTATGACGAGACAACCTCATTAAGAGTATCAACCATGGGTAGATATAAACCGCTGTGCCACTTAATCTGCAATAATAAAGAATCATGGGACCCATTCATTTAAGAGGTGTCAGTTGTGCATGTGCCCCCCACCTAAAAATACTATCATATATGGTATGAAACCAAAAAGTCTGCTTCTTCTTTCCCCACTTACCTGTACATCCCCAACAAACTGGAACTCTCAAGGAGAACAACAAATAGCTAGAGATGTCCCGAACTATTCGCCAGCGAACGGTTTCCGGCGAACATAGCTTGTTCGCGTCCGCCGCGGCAGGCGAACATATGCGATGTTCGCGTTCGCCCCTATACTTTATCATTGAGCAAACTTTGACCCTGTACCTCACAGTCAGCAGACACATTCCAGCCAATCAGCATACCCTCCCTCCCAGACCCTCCCACCTCCTATCAAAAAGCAAGGGCGGCATCCATCTTAGATTCATTCTGAAGCTGCATTTTTAGTAGTTGTAATCGCAATGCGATTAATATAACCTGTAATAATCGCATTGCGAATTCAACTTAGATCTGAGTTCCTAATGGTTGTAATGCTAGAATTGACAAATATAACGAATATAGCGCTATATTCTCAATCTTCGTTATATTCTAGCAATACAACCATTAGGAACCCAGCTCTAAGTTGAATTCGCAAATCGCAATGCGATTAATGCAGGTTATATTAATCGCATTGCAAATTCAGCTTACCACACTCTGTGTCAACTTCGTAATTTTCCATGGGAGTTTTGCAATGGATCCCCCTCCGGCATGCCACAGTCCAGGTGTTAGTCCCCTTGAAACAACTTTGCAATCACTATTGTGGCCAGAAAGAGTCCCTGTGGGTTTTAAAATTCACCTGTCTATTGAAGTCTATGGCAGTTCGTCGTGTTCGCCCGTTCGCGAACATTTGCATAAATTTGCGTTCGTCGTTCGCGAACGGAAAATTTTATGTTCACGACATCTCTACAAATAGCACAAAGACATTGCTGAACCTTCAGCATATGTCCATGACCTCAGACTTCAATCAAGGCTAGGTCTAGGTCTGTGGAAGCCATATATACAATATTATTTGGATTTTTTTGAAAAAAGAATGACACTTTGTCTATGTGTATTATGTTAGATTGAAAACACAAGACATAATTAATATAGGCTGATAGATTATCTAGATAATAACCTAGAATTATGATATGAAGTTGGCATTGTCTTTCTCTCAGGATCAGGAGAAGCATTTTCTAACTGTGCAGCTGTTCCTGGAAGGTTATCATGCCAACCAGCCAAACCCTGGCTAGTAGACCCTTCAGAGAGACCAGATGGATGCTCCAATGAAATACTAGGCATGGATTAAAATTAGGCACTTACTCTAGGTCAGTGATGGCTAACCTCGGCACTCCAGCTGTGGTGAAACTACGACTCCTAGCATGCTCCATTTATTTTTATAGAGTTCTGAGAGCAGCCAAGCTAGGGGGGCATCTTAGGAGTTGTAGTTTTACCACAGATGGAGTGCCAAAGTTAGCCATCACTGCTCTAGGTTATTGACTGTGATTTTGTATGCACCCTGGCTCCTGTTCATAGTGCTCATTCCCTATTCCTGCTTAGATATTCTCCATGTACCCACTTTGCCTTAGCTCCTGATTAATTTCTTGTCTAATGAGTTGGCTTTTAATTACTCTCCTGGTTTTTACCCTGGCTAGATGATTACTCTTTTGTTTCCATTTTGGTCACCCGGTAAGGTCTGCTACCTGTCTAGTAATGTAATGATGCACCCACTATGTTACCCAATAGATTTGACTTAAGACTACTCCGAAATGGGTACAAGGTTCTCAGGTTTTCGTTTAACCTCCATCCCTGTACAGAGACCTGGTCTTTGCTGCAGGGGAACCACCAGGTCGCTATATCTTAGAGTAGCCTTCTCTCTGTAATAGCTGACCTCCTCTTTACTAACGTCCAGATCTCTTGGAATCCTTTCTGAGATGGTTTCCACAGACTACCATGATTGCCTGAGAGTGAAGGGCTATGCAGCCTTCTTCACTGTTGCCAGTTTTCCAACTGCCACACCACTCTTATTTTTACTTTATAGGCGTGGATGTCCAAATCAGCCCAAAAAACTGGGTCCTTTAAACTCTATGAACCCAACCCTCTCCTCTATTTTTTGGTTATGGAGGGACTCAGGTAAGTCTTCACACTTTACTGCTTGGCGACTGACAAATAAGTGTTCTGTTGTGTCCATGTCCTTTAATAAATTGAGGCCCCTCTTCTGGTCAACCAGAGAACTTGACACAATCTCCGGTAATGCTAAAGGCAATCTTTGAGCAGCCCCAACAACATCTTACACCACCAAAGCAATACCTCCAGCCTACGGTCTACAGCCTTCCTGGACACATGCCTGGTAGCCTTCCTCACTAGGTTTCTTCAGGTCACCAGAACTAGTTGGAAGACTTCATCAGGTCTCCAAAACCACTCCACGTGCTATGTCATTTGTACATCTGCCACCACTTATATTAAATGTGTATGTGTATATATATATATATATATATATATATTCATCCAGCTTGGGCTTATTACCCTATCTCCTAGAAATTCTGATACTACTCCCTGCTGACTTAAGCCTTATTCACACGTCCATGCTCCAATCCATGAACAGGTAGTCAGTGATGCCTCCGTGAAGATATCCGTGAAGGATCCGTGTGTAATCCATGTGTTCACTTGTTGCTGTCCGTGTGTCATCCGTGTTTCACTGACACTGAACGGTTGAAAAACTATTTTCAAAGCATCTTTTCTTAATGATCCATGAAACATGGATAGCATCCGTGTTGCATGTGTGGTTTTCACAGACCCATAGACTATAAGCATGATGGATCTGTGAACATAGACAAAATAGAGCATGCCTCTGTGCTATAAACACGGACCCACGGACCTTGGTAAAAAGCTGATGTGTGAATACACACATTAAAATGAATAGGTACGTGTGCTGTCCATGGAGAACACGTACAGCACACATATGTGGAACATTGATGTATAAATGAGGCTTTAAACTAAGAGATGCTTAGGCCAGACACAGCAGGTTTGAAACAAGTGATAAAAAGGAGATAAAGGTTCAATTGTTAACAACCAACTTCTTCAGTTTTACTGGAACTCATCTCAGCATGAAAGACAATAATTTCTTAACAGTCTGTACAACACCAGTCAGGTGACCTTCTCAGCGCTAACAGCTCTGGAGGCAGTATCCCCTCCAACAAGTATGGTGGCTGGGATGTGTCTTCACTCCAACTTGGTTTCTTATAGCCAGCTAAGAGTTTTATTGTGAACTTTACATATTTATAACACATAGTAAAGAATACACACATAAAAGGGAGAGGAGGGTAAACTTTTGAAACCAATGGCACATAGGATGAAATTTTTCACCAGAGCAGAACCTGAGTAAAATTATAGAGACCATAAGAAAACTTAAAGTGATACAAGTTCAGATTCATGTGGAACGCTAAAGGTTTCTTTGGGGATTTTCATATTGATGGCCTATCCTCAGGGCACCCCCCCCCCCCCCCACACACACACACACCCTCATCAATCAGCTGTGTGACGAGGCCGCAAAGACACTCAGTAAGTGCTTAGGTCTCTTCCTAGGTCATGTGATGTCACGTTCTATGGTCACATGACCTAGGAGCGGCTCAGTCCCATTTAACCATTTAATGGAATGGGACTGAGCTTCCGTACCAAGCACACTTATCAAATTGATGGCGCCATGCTTGGAGGCTGTGGCACTCACCAAAGTTTCTGTGAGCACCACAGCTTCCGCAATAAGCTGATTGGTGGGGGTGCCAGGAGTGGGACCCTTGCTGATCTCTTATTGATGACCTATCCTGAGGATAGGCAATCAATATGAAAATTCTGGAAAACCCCTTTAACTGAGGAAGGTTGCATAGCAAAACTTGGGTACATTGTTGACATCTGTGAAGTAAAAGTCAAATAATAATATAAAAAATGGAAAATGTTCAATGATCTTTAATTTGCTCCTACTCTAGTGTTTAGAGATAAAATATTCAATGGATCTGTTATATATAAAAGATTAAGCTGCTTATGACATCCCACCCATCATCTACAACCGATTTTAATTTTCTTTTTATTTTCTATTTGTTGACAATAATGAGGACGTCAGAGAAGCCTCCGTGAAGACGCATTTATCAATCCCCACTCTTGTTGAGGTTACTTGAATTTTATAAAATGTCTCTGTCCTTCTTTTAGAATGAAAGAAATTGAAGACAAAGGTTCGGAGGTCTGACGGTAATAGCTTTCCAGTTGCCAAAGTATGGTGCTATTATTGTACATGAGCTTCTTGCAATCATGTTTCACTGTTTTCCAAGTACCAAAATGTGTTTCGACGCAGTATCTGACTCATGTCCGTCTTACAAAATCCCAGCGGTATATTCCGAGGACAAAAAGTAAAATAAGGCTCTAACAGCGGCTCGTAAATGTAAAAACTCAATTTCAATGTCATCAGCTAAATAGAAAGGCAGGTTTTGAAAGAAAGTGCCGTTTAAGAAAATGAAAGACCCATATTGTGTTCTCCTGCCTAATGGTACATAGACTTTTCAAGACATTGGAGAAATGATAAATATAACCACGTTTCAGAAAAAAAGTGCTCTCTATTATTCCTTACACCAGGACTTCGTGACTGCATTCAGACCTCATGTAGGTCAGAGAGGAGGAGAGCCAAAAATCACTAAGCTCATCTAAAAAACAATACACTACTAATCAGTTTCCTTCCTACATAGGGAAATGCAGCACTTGATCATGATTGGGTACGAAGTTGTCATTTTCTTTACCATAGAACAAAAAAAGGAAAAATTTGGGACCAAAAATTCCAAGCAGCAAAGAATTAAAGAGGTTGTCTCACTTCAGTGAATGACGTTTATTATGTAGAGAAAGATAATACAAGGCACTTACTAAAGTATTGTGATTGTTCCTAATATCTCCTTTGCTGACTTGATTCATCTTTCCATTGCACCATACATTGCTCGCTTACAGGGGTTGAGTGGTGAGTGAATCGAACTCGACAAAGTGGAATTCGATCCGGATTTCAGGTAAAATTATTTTCGCTGCCAAGCCTAATTTTCATCTGCTTAGTGATAGCCAATCGATTTTCCCTAAATGGCGGTACAAAATATAAAAAATACCATATATACCTCATCTGTTTAAGCGCAAAGAAACGGCCGCTGCCATCTGGATTGAAGATCCCACGCGAAATCCACATGCACCGTGACGTATGATGTCACCACGCTGGCCAACGTGATGACATCATCATGGGCCGCCCAAGATTTCATGCTGGATCTACAATCAATACAAACAATCTATATGTGGGCTCTTCGCGATCAAATGGTTGAGGGTAAGTATGATTTTATACATTTTTTGTTATTTTATACTGTATTATTGCTGTCAGATACCACAATTGCAATGAACACAGTATCTAAAAGGTATAAAGACGGAGAGCAACGCAATGGCCACTCTCTGTCATTGCACCCACTACTCTCAAAGAAATGTGCTTCTTGCCAAAATAATTAGTCACAAAGCATTTTTTTAACGTAAAATTCGGCAAAGCATCTGAATTGAAACTTTCAGTACTTTTCTCATCACTAGTCATGGCCATTGCTGCAGAGCAGATAGCAGGACGGGAGCTGCTGTGCATGCATATCTTTGCACAGTCCCAGCCACCAGAGAGTTTGGCATTTTTTCCTATAGAGTGCAAGCACAACCATTGCTGCTGGATTACAGGGTGGTCGTAGACTCGTAACCATGGAAACAAGCAGTGTATAATGTGATGGAAAAATAAACCAAGCCAGAAAAAGAGGCAATATGGATGATAACAATACATTACAAAGTGCCTTGTATAATCTTTCTCTACAAAATGAATTCCATTTGCTGAAGTGAGACAACCCCTAACAGCACTATTGTCAAGTGGTGAATGCTAACGCAGCACAAATATACCTTCATTATTGCTCCTGATAGGGTTGAATAATTTCCTTTTATGTAGGCACTAGAGGCTACCACCTCTTATCTAATCCAGCACTTAGCCACGCCCCTGCACTGATCATATGACGGTGACGTCACCCCAGGTCCTTCGTGTTGGCCAAGGTTCGGGTTCATTGAAAAATCCCCTTATGGATTCCAAATGCCGTTATGGTCCGTTGTAGCTGAATCCATAACGGGATGCTTGGATAACCCGAACCCGAACTTTGGAAAACGAACTTAAAACAGAAGTTCACTCAACTCTATTAGGCACCATGTACTGGGCAGGGTTGGGTCCCTGGTTGCTGAGCAGAGCCCCTAGGTATAACAGCAATGCCGCCATTGCTCCTAGAGGCTCATTTACATATATTAAAAATTAAACTTTTGTTTTTAAAAGTGTTCCTTAGTTTTCAAAAAAGTTTGCAGAATGGCTGTGCTTCTTTGTACAATCATAACTAAAGAAACAATTATGTTTGAGCTTCCCTAAAGTCTCTTTCAGCTATATTATTCCCTGTTGTAGATGTATTTCACTCAGAGGCAGGGGGTGTCTACCTTCTGCCAGTACTGTATGCAGTGACCTCACTTCCTTTAGTTCCTACTATGTTTCTTTTCTTCTAGGGAGCTCAGAGAGCTGATATGGAGGGAAAAATCACACTCACAGAAAGATAGCAGGCTCCTGTAATATTCAGATGCAGTGTAGAAGCAGTTCTTTTTCAGTCTCAAAAGCTCAGCTAGCTCTGACATGCCCTCATTTCCTGTGAGCCGTCTTCTGAGTCCCTATTACCAGGGATGGATCTTGCCTGAAAACAGGCAGTGGACTGCAACATAGGTGGTAAGTAAGTAAGACCCCTAGTGGCCATACAGCTTTTTTATGTGGATGCACACATATTTTTTAAATGAAGTGATTTAGATATTTGCTAGTCCCACCATTCTGGAAACACATGGTATACTGTATATGGCTGCCAGGCATCAAAGTTAACTTGACACTACAGCACATCAAAAATATCAGTAAATCTAAAAGAAATTAAAACCATATGAAGGAGACAAACATTAAAGGAGATGTCTAGGAAAATAATAGATCACATGAAATTCATCGCAAAGCAAAATTTCCACAAAAACACACATACACATTTACGGTAATGTGTATACACACACATGCACACAAATATCCTTCTGTCTGTGGTCCTCTTCTCAGACAATGGAAATGCATAAAACCAGGAGTAATAGGATTAATGAATGCTTTTCTGCTTTAGGGAAATGTATCTGGCATAATAGCACTGTATTAAATAGGTCTTCCAGTAAAAACACAAACAGGTGATAAATGTATGATAGAGTTATGATCTCCCACCATTCGCAGGAGACTCCTGAATTTCCAAAATTCAGAAGTGCAATTGTTTTTTTAGATGTGTCCCTCATCCCACTCTGTGGCTTGTGCCCATGGAGCTTCTACAGATTGAAGATTTGAGGGTCTCTACAACCGGTTGTGACATTGCTAGGTCCCTAATGTGACATTATCTCAAACATTCCTGATATTTATAGCAAGGTATCTCCTGCTTCACACGTTGCCAGCTGCCTGTCTTTAGCATTAATAATGTGGCTGTTAAATAGTTTGTGCATCAAGATGTATTTATGATTGCCACCAGCAACATATCGCTGCCAAGAATTTACCGGGGATGATGGACAGATGTGCTCATTGTATCGAACAACAGTTTTTGAATCATTAACATCTTTTATGTGAGCTTTTTGCTGAGGTCTCTCTGGTCCTTTTATATTCTGGGTATTAGTTCTGTTTTTTTACTGTTTCTTTTCTATTTATTGCTCTTATTTAGAGTTTTCTGTTGTGTGGTTGATTTTTATTTTCTTTTATTTCATTCTGTTTCCTCTTGTATGTTGTAATCCCATCTGTTACCATATGTGTTTCTAGAGAGTATAGTAGGAAATAAGACAAGTATGCTGCCAACATGGCTCTCCTCTCCTATATTCTTTCTTTCTTTCTTTCTTTCTTTCTTTCTTTCTTTCTTTCTTTCTTTCTTTCTTTCTTTCTTTATCATATATTGATAATTTAGGATTTAAAATTGTCTCTTGTTTAATTCTATATTTTATTGTACTGCTTCACTCTTCCAAATATATTTTTAATTTAAATTGGGGTCATAAAATTCACATTTTATAGATGTACAGTATGTTGTTTAGTGTTGAGCGAATATTGACACTTCAGCTAATTCGTGAATATTTAGAATATAGTGCTATATATTCGTATACTTTCGGAAAAATGAATATTTGTATTTTTTTTTCCTTTTTTTTCAATCAGAACCCCAGAATAAGATACCGTAATGAAAATAGAGAATATAGCGCTATTTTCTCTATCTTCGTTAATTCTACCAAGTCAACCAATAGGAAAGTCATAGCCCTTTCAAAGTGTCATTCGCAGTACGCAAATATTACATTATGTAATATTCGCGTACTGCGAATGAAACTTTGAACAGGGAATAACTTTCCTATTGGTTGGCTTGCTAGAATTAATGAAGATAGAGAATGTAGCGCTATATTCGTATTTGTTATCTTCGCTAATTCTAGCAAGACAAGTAAACTTGCCTATACACAGCTCTAAGTTGGATGTGCAATGCGAGAATATTAAGTAATATTAGTCGCATTGCGCATCTAACTTAAAGCGGGGTACATGCAACTTACTTTACTATTGTTTGGCTGGGTAAAATTAACGAATATGACAAATACGCATATAGCGCTATATTCTCTATATTCGCTAATTCTAGCAAGCCAACCGAATAGGAAAGTTGACTGTACCCAGCTCTAAGTTGGATGTGCAATGCGAAAATATTACTTTGCCTATTTTTGGCAATAAATAGAATAATGAGTCAGTATTCTATATATTGAAAAAAAAAAATAGGTAAAAGTAATATTTTAGCATTGTGCATCCAACTTAGAGCTGGGCACAGTCAACTTTTCTATTGGTTGCCTGGCTTGCTAGAATTCACTAATATAGAGAATAATTTGTATTTTATCTTGGTTAATTCTCGCAAGGCAAGTGAACTTGCCTATACACGGCTCTAAGTTGGATGCGCAATGCGAAAATATTACTTTACCAATTTTCTTGCAATAAATCAAATACTGAGTCATTATTAGTGATGAGCGGCAGGTGCCATATTCGATTTCGACGAAATTCGCGAATATTCGAATGAATATTCGTTTCATATTCGTCGAAATCGAATATTCGTCATTTTTTCTAGTTATCGCGATTAACATGCGATTTAAATAATCGCATATTGCGATTTGTACTTAAGGCTACTTTCCTATTGGTTTCATATCTAGAATTAGCGAGGATGACGAATATGACGAATGTATTCGTCTATTCCTCAAAACGAAGATAACGAAGTATTCTACATCTTCGTTTTAGCTACCTATTCGTCAACTTCGCTAATTCTAGCAATCAAATAGGAAGGTTGACTGACTATAGAGACAGCTGTGTTAAATTCGCTATGCGATTTTATTTTTTAATAAATAGAATACTTATAATAATTTTATCAAGTAATATAATTATTGTATTAAAAAAAATCGCATAGCGAATTTAACACAGCTGTCTCTATAGTCAGTCAACCTTCCTATTTGATTGCTAGAATTAGCGAAGTTGACGAATAGGTAGCTAAAACGAAGATGTAGAATACTTCGTTATCTTCGTTTTGAGGAATATGACGAATACATTCGTCATATTCGCTATTCGCTAATTCTACCAAGCCAACCATAACTTCTGTGCTCATGGAGCGTCCCCATCACCATGGGAACGTCTCCATATACTAAAATGTACTGTCGGATTTGAGGAATTACGTTGAAATCGCAATGCGATTAATTTAACTTAAAGTATTCGCATTGCGATTTCAACTTAGCACTGCTAGTGCATAGCTAATCTATATTCCATATTCGTTAATTCTAGCCTATGTAAGATAGCAGTGCTAAGTTGTAATCGCAATGCGATTAATATAACTTGAATTAATCGCATTGCGATTTCAACGTAATTCCTCAAATCCGACAGTACATTTTAGTATATGGAGATTCTCCCATGGATGGGGACGCTCCACATGAGCACGGAAGTCGGCAGAAGCGGCAACGGGCACTGACTAGAGCAGCCAGGAAGCCAGGAATCCTCAGGACAGGTAAGAACTACTTTTGGGAAGTAGGAAAGAAAAAAATATAACTAAAAAAAAAAACAAAAAAAACGAATATTCGAAATAGCGAATTTATAGCGCTATATTCGAAATATTCGCGAATTAGCGAAGTGCCGATATTCGCTAAAAAAATTCGCTTTTCGAATATACGCGCTCAACACTAGTCATTATTCTATTTATTGCAAAAAATAGGTAAAGTAATATTTTCGCATTGCGCATCCAACTTAGAGCTGTGTATAGGCAACTTTCCTATTGGCTTGCTAGAGTTAGCGAAGATAACGAATATGAATATAGCGCTATATTCTCTATATTCATTAATTCTAGCAAGCCAACCAATAGGAAAGTTGCCTTTATGCCCCGTTCAAAGTTCAATTCGCAATACGTGAATAATTAAATCGCATATTATTCATGATAAATAGAATAATGACGAATATTCGATTTCGACTAATATGTGACGAATATTCAATCGAATATTCGCGAAATATCGCGAAATCGAATATGGCACCTCCTGCTCATCACTAATGTTGTTATGTATTTTTATTTGTATCTAGTTCTTACAGATTCTCAGAAAAATCCAATTGGATGCAGTGAGTCATAGAAATTCATTGACCCAATGGCCTCCCACCACGCAAGTGGGATTTGTTCAGTATTTTAGTGTACTGCAAATTGCTGACATAGATATTTTTATTGTGTAATATTCATGACATGTATTGCACTGATGGCTGTGTAGGTGACACATATGAGAACTGCATCCATGTTGTTATTGATGTTGTCTATTGGGAAATAATCGCCGTGCTTAGTTCAGAAAATCACTATATACAATATGGTGCTTATTAAATATGGCAGGGTTGGAATGCCACCAAACTAAAGAAAATGTTGCTTCCTTGATCGCTGCTCACCTTGTCCCATACCCAAACACATTATGCTCCTCTCAGCTTCTCTCTTGCTCTCTTTATTAACATATTTTGAAACTGTAATGTATGGTAGAGCTTGGCCTTCAATAATTTCAGATCATAGACTCAGAGACCCTAAAGCAAATTCAAACCCCCAAATCAATTCACATCCTTAACTGAGACAAGCCCCACTGTAATTTACCTAGTTCAGTGCAGATTCAGTGGATCACTTTAAGGTTAAAATAATGAAGGATCAGTGCTAAAGAGTTGTCCTTATGCTAAAGAGTTAATTGTAGAGATGTGTCCCCTTGTATTGCATTGTATCCCTAATGGATATGTATGGGTAACATATAGTTAAAAGGGTTTTTCAAGATTTTATAAGACCAGAGAATAGAACATGTTGGACCCCACGAATCAGATACTGATGATGACCTATCCAGAAGGTAGGTCATCAGTAATAAAGTATAGGAAAACCCATTTGAGTGGCAGATTTTTAGTGCAATTGTCTAGGTGAGGGAGTCTTGGCTAAGCAGGCCTGGACGAAGGACGTGTCTGTAAAATCTGCTGAATCTTAGCCCTGGTTCAGAGACCTGAGACTAAAAGCTACTAGGAGAAGGCCCTTAGAGAAATAATATAGACAAATGTTGATGGATGAGAACTAAGGCAGTGACTGGAAAGACAGTAAAGAAATGCTTGTTTATGGCAAAAGTATTTGCTGCATGTGGAAAGGGTTAATTGCCTCTGGCACCCACCACATTTTGAGATGGACTGGCCACCTGGATCTTAGATCTGCATCCTGCAACCTGGGATTGGCAGAAAGTGTTAATGGGAAGGGAATTGTACTCCTGTGGTTACAGTATTTTGGAAGATTGCAAAGTGTACTTAGAGAGAGAAAGAATCAGGGAGGACTACAGTACTACCATCACTGTTGTTACCTATACACAGCTATTGAGAAGTGCCTACTGTGTAATATACATCAAAACTGTGCCTCTCAAGTGCAGGCCGTTAGAATTGTAGGGCTGTCTGTTTCTGATTGTAGTCCTTCTACTCAATTGTATCTGTGACAACTTGGCGCAGATACAAATGTGCATGCAGCAGCGCCAGCGAAACAAGGGAACTACTGGTTCCCTGCCCCGCCATCCCCGATGCATCAATGTGACCTAAGATGTTCCACAGCAGCAGACCCACCAGAAGAGGCCAGGTCTACATCGCTGCAATGTGGGAGTGCTGCATGAAAGGTGAGTAGAGATGCCCTTCCTTTTTCTCTTCATGGGCCCTAACCCTAATACTGGCCCCTGACACTAATACTGACCCCTAACCCTAGTACTGACCCCTAATCCTGACCTCTAACACTGACCCTAATCCTAATACTGACTATAAGCCTAATACTGACCCCTAACCCTAATACTACCCCTAATTCTAATACTGACCCTAACTTCAATACTGGCCTCTAACTCTAATGCTGACCCTAAAATAATACTATGTCTAACTCTAATACTAATACTAGTACTACCCCTAATTCAAATACTGACACTAACCCTTATACTGGCCCCTGACCAAAATGCTGACCCTAATACTGGCCCCTAACCCTAATTCTGACCCTTAACCCTAGTACTGACCATAATACTAATCCTAACTGTAATACTGACCCCTAACCCTAATACTACCCCTAACCATAATACTGGCCCCTAATGCCAATACTACACCTAACCCTTATAGTGGCCCCTAACTCTAATGCTATGCCTGACTCTAATTGTGGCCCCTAACCCTAATACAGGGCCCCTAGCCCCAATACTGAAACTTAACTCTAATACTGACCCATAACCCTAATTCCGACCCTAATGCTAATAGTGACCCTAACCCTAATCATAATCGTGATACGGACCCTCATCCAATTACCTTTCCCCACATCAATACTAATTGTAACCCTAATACTGACTCCTAACTGTAATACTAATCCTAACCCTAATGAAGACCCTAACCCTAATACTCGCTCTCACACTAATCCCTAATATACTAATCCTAACTGCAAGACTGACCCTAAGCTTAACTACAACCCCCAATACCTCACGTAGTGACCACAGTTTACTGTATGACTGCCAATGTGTTGGTAAATTGAGAAGCTGGACACCTTCTCTGCAAAATCTGCAGATTCGAATAGTTGCCAGCCAGCCACTGCTGCCTGTTGCTACTCAGTGTACTGCAACTCTTATAATTTTTTTCAGTAAAGGGAAACTTTATTGTAACCAAACGGCCTGGTCATTGTTTCCACCATCCTTTCACCGGCCCTACACCTGCCCTCCTGCATCACACCCTGCTGCTAACCATCCACTATCAAGGGCAGCTCAAGTACCACCACGTAAGAGACTCCAAAAGTACAGGGAGTGCCCCGAAGGAATGGGGCGCCTCCAATAAGTGGACTCACGACTCAGGGAGCGCTAGAGGGAGAGGAATTAGCCACTGTGAGGACCACAACCTCCCTTGTTGCCACTGCCACTACTCTCATCTTCTCTCCAGTTCCTTCCTATCACCACTCTCTCCTGCGGGCTGACACACTGAAAAATAGAGTTCTAGAACACCGGAACTATGTCAGTAATCAGTCCAGCTTAAATGTGTCAAGAGTGGCTAAAGATTTCATAGAAAAGCGTAATAGAAATGTTAGTATGTTTCAAGCTTTTGGCATTGAAAGGGTGAAAACCCCACCCAGAGGGGAGATATAGAACGTAAAGTCCGACAAAGGGAAGCTTATTGGACTTTCTGCCTAAAAACACGTTTCCCAAAAGGAATGAATTATAAAAAAGAGCTCATGTATGTTTACTAGCAGGATTGATGTTGAAACAAAGGTTTTTGTCCGGCAAACCTCTCCACACTTTCCTGAAGTCAGTGCATTTGGCTATGTCCAGCATAGAAACAAATGTGTGTTCACACATTGCAGTTTTTTATTTGAATGTTTTTGTTAATGTTAAAAATGTTATCAGTAAGACATTTGTTAGTTTATTGTATACATTTACACATGTATTTGTCACTTGGCGCACTGTTTATTGAACACCGCAGACAATATGTTGGTCCCTGGCTGAGCTCAGTAGTACTACCTAATTATTCTACACCTGATTTCTCTCTCCTCCCTTGAGGGTGGAGTCCGAACTCTGGGAGCATTTAAAACAGAGTCAGTCAATGTCCAAGATGGAGTCATGATTAAGAGCAGGTGTGCTCGAAACGCGTAGACGATCCTCTGCAGACCCACGTCAGGAGGTTTGGATTTTCTTGTTGCACAAATGAATTTTTTGTACCGTACTCAATAAAGGAACCAAGGAAAAATATTTTTAACTGAAAAGTTCTGGATGTATGTATTGTCTGACACACTGCACAGATGCTGTCTGATCCTTTCAGCAGACAATCATCCTAGACTTTTTGTGGGTTTCTTGAGAAGATATATGTCCAGGAAGGGAAGAAGTGGGTTTAGCCTGTGCTCCATAATGAGGCTGACAGGGTCTGAGAGATGTAATGACCTTACATAACACACTAAAACACCAATGTGGGCTTTTGGTGGCCATATGTGAAAAAAAAAAATATGGGAATTCAGGAAGTTTCTTTGAGGGAGTTTCTCAGCTGCCATCACTTCAGGGTTGATTGATATGCTCCTAACTATAAAAATAATTATAATATTTATTTCTATGGCAAGAAGAACTTATTGCAACACTTTATAATCAGAATGTTCATGTACAGAAAAAATCATATACATACAAACAAATCAACAATTCACACAATAGGAGTAAGAGTCCTGCTCACAAGAGCTTACAGAGGTGACACAAATGGGAAAAAGTGCTTGTTTTGTAAAATGGTGCAGTCATCTTAACGAAATAGGGGATTAGATATAAAGGTGTATGATCCAGTCACCACTCACTGTAGCGCTTTTATGTTCATGAGGTATAGGGGACACTGTTGGGTGATGAATCAGGTTCTGATTCTGAGGAATAATATTAAAGGAGGGTGAAAAGAGAAGAGTTAGCTGAGGGGATAGGATAAACCACTCTAAAAAGATGTGTTTTTATGGAGCGTCTAAAACTGAGGGAATTGGGAAATAACCTGATTGTCTTGGGTATCATATTCTAGAGAACTGGTACAGCTGGAAAGAAGTTTTGGAGATGGGAGGTTTGGCACAATGAGAGGCATGGATAGGGTGGTAGACAGATATGACAAAGGAGGAGGAGATGTAAGTGGTGCAGCATTGTGCAGAGCTTTGTAGGTGAGAGTGAGAGATGTAAATTGTATTCTGTACTGTATAGGTAATTAGTGTAGTGACTGGCACAGGGTGGAGGTATCAGTGTAGGGACTTGCACAGGATGGAAACATTGGTGCAGTAACTGGCACAAGGTGGAGACACTTGTGTAGTGACTGGCACAGGGTGAAGGCACTGATGTAGTGACTGGCACAGGGTGGAGACACTTGTGTAGTGACTGACACAAGGCAGAGACACTTGTGTAGTGACTGACAAAAGGCAGAGGCATTACTGTAGTGACTGGCACAGGGTGGAGGCACTTGTGTAGTGACTGGCCAAGGGTGGAGACACTTATGTAGTGACTGGAAAAGGGTGGAGGCACTTGTGTAGTGACTGACATGGCAGAGGCATTTGTGTAGTGACTGGCACAGGGTGGGGGCACTTATGTAGTGACTGGCACAGGGTGGAGGCACTTGTGTAGTGACTGGCACAGGGTGGAGGCACTTGTGTAGTGACTGGCACAGGGTGGAGGTACTTGTGTAGTGACTGGCACAGGGTGCAGGCATTGGTGTAGCATATGAAAAGATAGATGAGCCTGGGAGAGGGGAGAATTTAGTGAGGGGAAGACTAATTAGTAATGAGTTACAGTAACGCTTCGTGCGTACAACTGTATGTGTTTTGCAGACCAAAGATCACGGACCTGCATAACATGGATTCCTGCTGAGTGCATGCTGTTTTTTTTTTTTCTTTTTTCGTACTCCTGTAGAAACGTCCTATCCTGGGAGATGGAGACAAATGGGACACGTTCTATCCTTTTTGTGGGGCCACAAAGAAGACGTTTTACTGCCCTATTGAAATGAATGGGGCCGAAAATATAGTCATGTGCATGAGGCCTAATGAAGATGAGAATGAATCAGGGCAACAATGAAGGTTTCAGTTGTTTTCACAGTAAGAAAAAAAGGAATTCTGGAGATGTTCTTGAGATGCAGGCATGAGTAAGCAAGTGATTGAATATAGAGAGAGTGAAAGGAATATGTGAATGTATTTCATATGTAAAAGCGCCACCAATATCGGCATCATAATACGACTGAAATGTGTGGTAAAACCTGTACGGTTTTGCTGCATGTTTTTGTCTTGTGGCACACCACCACAACGCGTGATCTTGACCTCAGCACTCTTAATCATGCATTATACAGTTTGACTGCAGATGATTTACCTAATAATTCACGATAGTGATTATCATGGACTCCATTATTGAAGCTTTGTCTCCACCAGGTGGACCTAACATTACGGAGTTAATAAGAGCTTCTTCTCTACCTGTAGGTTTAAATTGAGAAATCACGAAGATAATGATAAATACAACCAGTATACAAGCAAACTAACCAGTGAAATACAAATAATAACAGTACCATAATAATGCCGCTACAGAAAAGAAAAATGTTACATTTGTACATTTTTGTAATAAAACAGAATTATTACAGGATCCTTACTATTGAACCTCCAGGATGTGTCCTTTCATCATGACCTCCCCTACCTGTCATCATTTCTATTTTAACCCTTATGTTAAAGCTTACTTTCTCTAACTCGTTTACATGTCTCATGAAAATTGGGCTGGATCAAGACAAGTTTTCTCCTAGTTAGGCCTCATGCACACGAACGTATTTTGGGTCCGCGTCCGAGACGCATATGTTGTGGCTCGTGCGCGGACCCATTCACTTCAATGGGGCTGCAAAGATGCGGACAGCACTCTGTGTGCTGTCCGCATCCGTTGCTCCGTTCCATGCCCCCACAAAAAAATAGAGAATGGCCTATTCTTGTCCATTTTGCGGACAAGAATAGGCTTTTCTACAATGGGACCCGTTCCATTTCGCAAATTGCGGAACGGAACGAGGAGCAGCTTCCGTGTTTTGCGGATCCGTGGTTTGCCGACCGCAAAACACCAACGGTCGTGTGCATGAGGCTTTAGCCGAATGCCATGGAATCTGTGGATAATTTAGATGGATTTTCCAAAGATTAAATAAAATGTTGATCAGCAAAAAAATATACTGTACAAGCAAAATTCCTAAATACTCTCTAATATCTTTGATATCTCCTCTTCTGCAAGTGTCCTACATTCCTCACATTTTCCCTATTTGTGTGGATTTGTGTGCCATTGATATCGCATGGTCCGGATTCTGGGACCCAACATACCATGAGCAAAGTTTTCTTTCTCCAACGAGCCGTGTGGTTCACGTGGTGTGGCGCTGGGTCACGTGGAACTCCGCGTACCAGAGCTTGAGACCACACGGGACGCCGATGTGAGTCCGACCGGCGAAGCAAGGATACCTCTCTACCTCTATCTATCTACACAACAAGAGGGGTAAAGTACTTTGCCCCACGGGGCTGTATTTATCTACACATTATTACAACATCATGCATGGGAAATAAGTGCGGTCTAACTCACAGACCAAAACAACAATACACCCCTTTAGGTATTGCTGCTGGACTCTGATTGCCCATCTGGAACTAAGTCCACACTCTGAATAAGACCTAGTGTTTGTACCATTATATTGTCACTATATTGTTTGTTTTGCGCCGTTTTATGTCGTTAGGCTCTATCAGGGGCTTATGCTTTACTTTATACTAGTTTTACAATACTGTAAATGTGGTCACATAAACTTCATTTTGGTGTTCCTAGATAATCGAGTGCCCTCCAGCCGTTTACATTTTTTGCACTTTACCTCTTGGATTTGGGTGGATCCGTGGAGTGAGCACCTTCTCCTTTGGGAGTGCCTTGGGTGAGCCACTGTTACCTTATATTATATTGGCCATTTTCCCTATTTGTCTACAGTGGTGGATGATGTCTTGTCCACAGTACCTGACTGGGCCACCAAATCTCTTCTAGTTATCAGTGCAAACTAATGGGGCATAAACGCTCCAAAACTCATAAGCAAAAAACAGTATATGAAGTCATGACAAAAACAAAGTACACTCTTGTTGAATTATTTGGTTTTATGTATCATCACATAAAGAACAAAAACATTTGGCCCTTAAAAGATCTTAAACTTAGGTATCCACAACCTCAGATGAACAATAAGACATGAACTTACACCATATCTTTATTCATTCAACAAAAACGAAGCCAAAATGTGGAGGTTGTGTATAAAAATTAAGTACACCCTTACTTAGCCATATGACTAACCATATGAATTAAGAGGGTAAGTATACTCTAGGTGCTGCTAACCAGTCTTGATTAATTGATCATCAGGAGGTGTGGTTTGGAGCATTCAGGTGTGTGTTAACACAATGCCAAAAAGGAAAAACATAAGCAATGATCTTAGAGAAGCAATTGTTGCTGCATGTCAATCTGGGAAGTAATATAACACCATGTCTCATCATTCTACAATGAGAAAGATTAATAACTATCTGAAAATATTCATGACCACTGACAATCTTCCCAGGAGTAGATGTTCCAACAAATTCACCCTAAGGTCGGTCTGTGCAATGCTTAGAAATTGCAAAAACCAACAGCTACATCTCTACCGGCCTCAGTTAGCATGCTTACTGTCCAAGTTCATTACAGTACAATTAGAAAAAGCCTGGACAAGTATGCTTGTTTGGAATGCTTGCCATGAGAAAGCCTCTTCTTTATGAAAGGAATATGTCATCAAAGTTGTAAAGTTGAATCTGAACAAACCACAAGACTTCTGGAACAATGTTCTTTGCCTTAATGCATATTGCTACTTTAGTGAAAACTGAACACAACATATCAGCACAAACACCTTGTACCAACTGTTGAAGTCATTTTGTTGACCATGAACTCCTCTATACACTAAAGTTTTCTAGAGTCAAATGTGAGACCATCTGTCCAAGAGCTACAGCTTGGCCAAAATTGTGACAATAGGACAATGATCCCAAACGTCCAGCCAATCTACAACAGAATGGCTGAAAAAGAAAATTATCAAGGTGGTGCAGTGACCCAATCAAAGTCCAGACCTTAGCCTAAATGAAATGCGGGAAATTAAGAGAGTTGTGTATAAACGAATACCCACAAACCTCAATGAATTATAGGGTCAAAATTCCTCCAGAAAGTCATACAGAAAATAATTACTTCAAGTTATTGCTGCTAAACCTGGTTGTACAAGCTTTTGATACACGGGGTAGAGGTTTTTTTTCCTCATGACTGTAAGTAAAAGCTACATAAAAGTTGGGGGCACCAAATGGTGGAGAGTCTGGGCAACTTCTTTTATGACTTCAAATAGTATTTATTCCACTTCTCACATTATGGGAGATGGTTACAAAATTATAGAGGTTGAAAAAAAAGATCCAGATCAATGAAGTTCAACCTTTATTGATCAATTATACAGCACAGATTTGTAGTTTAAATAGGTTCTCCAGGAATTAAGAAAATGAAAATACTTAAATATTACTTTATTATAGATATATTCCCATATACCTTTCATTAGTTATAGTGGCTCATTTTTCTAGGGAGAAATCATTAGGAGAAGTAAAATGTCCGCCGTTCTATTAGCGCACACAAACCTGTCCTAATCACACAGCAGGACAAGTTACTCTCACAACTGAGGTAAAGAGCTGCCTCGTCCTCCTCTCTGCTGCACTTGTCAGGGAACATGATATAGCTGATAAGATCTTTAGCTGAACCTGTAGGAATGGAGTTTATGAGGACACATGAAGTACAGAGATGATGGACAGGACAGTCAGTGGTAATGTGGGACTGTGGTAATGGAGACTGCATACAACTGCTGCTTATTATCCACATCCCCACCTCCTCTCTGTACTTCATATCTCCTCATGACCTCCATTCCTACAAAGATTTAGCTGAGGCTCCTATTAAACTGTATTCAGGATCATAATCTCTGACAAGCAGAGTAGAGAGGAGGATGAGGTAGCTCTTCATCTCAGTGTCCTGAAGTAACCTGTCCTGCTGTGTGATTAGGACATGTTTTGTGTGTACTGATAGGACAGCGGCCATTTTATTTCTTCTAATGATTGCTCCCCACTAATAAACAAGCCATTATAATTAATGAAATGTATTTGGGAAAATATTTATAATAAAGTAATATTTAAGTATTTTCATTTTCTTAATTCCCAGAGAACCCCTTTAATTATAACTAGGGATAAGCGAATCGACTTTGGATGAAACATCCGAAGTCAATTCACAGAAAAATTTGTTTCAATACTGTGCGGAGCGAGCGGTCCATACAGTATTAAAATGTATTGGCTCCGATGACCAGCCACCTTCAACATACAGTCCCATGTAAATGACATTGACCACTCAACATTCAGTCCCATGTAAATAACATCACTCCTCCCACAGCCGTCATCAACATACAGTATCATGTAAATAATATCAATGCCTCCACAGCCCCCTCCAAAATACAATCCTATGTAAAAACATCACTCCCTCCCACAGCCACCTCCAACATACAGTCCCATGTAAGGGTGGGTTCACATCACTGTTATGGATTCCGTTTTGTTTTCCGTTATAACATGGATATAACAGAAAATAACAGAATCCATAAGACAGAAGTAAAAAGGAAGCCTTTAAGAGGCGTTCCGTTTAGATCCGTCATAATAGAAGTCTATGGGAATCATAATAAACTGTCTGGTTCCTGTTATGCAAGACGGAAAACCGTTCTGCATAACGGAAACCAGATGGATCTGTTTTGATTCCCATATACTTATATTATGACGGAAAGCAAACGGAATGCATCTTATAGGCTTCTGTTTTGTATTCCATCATAATACAAGTCTATGGGCAGCATAACGGATCCGTCCTGGTTTCCATTATGCAGGACTGGACTCCTGTATAAAGGACACCAGGACGGATCTGTAAATAGACTTGTATTATGAAGGATCAAAACGGACTGCCTCTTAAAGGCTTCCGTTTTGATTTCTGTCTTATTGATTCGTTATTTTCCGTTATATCCATGTTATAACGGAAAACAAAAACAGAATCCATAACAGTGAGAACCCACTCTAAATAAAATAATCCCTCCCACAGCCGCCTTCATAATACAGTCCTATGTAAATAACTTCACCCTGCCCCAGCCCCCACCAACATACAGTCCCATGTAAATAACATCATTCCCTATTACAGCCACCATCAACATACAGTCCCTTATAAATAACATGACCCCTCCCCAGCTACCTCCAACACACAGTTCCATGTAAATAATATCCTCCCTTCAGCCCTAGCATATAGTCCCAGTTAAATAACCACAACTCCCAGCATTGGTCTGCCTCTCCCTTCACTTACCTCTCCTCATGTAACAGACCTCACCACAGCTTCTTCCCCCAGGACTTCTCCTCTTCACCACTGTCCTCTCCTGCACTGGTCACATGATGATGACATCCTCGCAGGTCCTTCTTAACCACTGCCTGTTTTACTGGTCACATGACCAGTGATATCATCACAGGTCCTTCAGCTCTTCCACTGCATTAGATTAAATTGTATTGCCATCCTGAGGGCAGCAATACAGTTCTATCTAGCTGGCAGGCAGGACATTCGGGGCCTGGGACAAAACATCAGGAGCCCAGGCCCCGAATGGTTTAACCTAGCTACACCCCTGGTCCTCACTAAGTTTTCACCTAAGTAGAAGTGGGGATGATCCCAACTAAGAATGAGCCCCCTCTTGCCCTGGGCCCCATAGCAGTCGCATGGTCTACCGCTATGGTAGTTAAGCCCCTGATTTAAACTAACATCAAGCTGAATTCCAA
This sequence comes from Bufotes viridis, assembly GCA_033119425.1. Lineage (NCBI taxonomy): Eukaryota > Metazoa > Chordata > Amphibia > Anura > Bufonidae > Bufotes > Bufotes viridis. Next base: position 39,208,693 of record CM065589.1, read on the forward strand.
TCAGGAATTCTGACATTGCTGTAATGCCTATATCATATTTAATATTACTGTATAAAAGATGCAACGTCTAGTGTCACCCATACAGTATTTATTCGCCTTACCATTGGAAGAACTCCAATAATTGAATTAGGTGGGTGAGTCTCTAAGATAGGAAGGAAGTAGAGAGACATACTGTATCTCTGGAGATAAAAATCAACATATGCTGAGAGGCTGGATGTCAAACAGTTTATACCCGAGAGGATATGTCTCCCAGGGTGTTGGGTAAGGGATTTATGGATTTTGGGTAAAAATAATATGAATGAATGTAAAATTTTGAGGAAGGTTCTCTCATTTTTGTCAATGATGTGCATATCGTACCCAGAATCTACTAATTCAGATAGTAGTTTTAAAAATCTTAGTGGGGTCATCCATCCCCCTTACATTGTTTCCTATACATAGAACAAGGTCAATTTTGTGATTTCTCTGCGTTCCTGGTTGGAGCGCATAGAGTAATGTGTTCCACCCTGGAATGCACATCACTTCCAGTTCCTATTGATTATGAAGCTTGTTTTTCGAGCTCCATCCCGGCTAATACACAGGAAGTGTTGCATTCCACTCTGAAACGCACACGCTATTTCCGTTCCTTTTGATTCAGAAGCAACGATGCCCACAAACCCGAGCTTTTTCTTTTCTTTCAGGTTTGATAGCCAGCCCCCACGAATATTAGACCACCAGCCTCTATAATACTGTATATTTTATTACTAATAAGTATTTTACATCTACAGACATCTAAGGTACACTGGAAGTCCTACGTCACTTCTGGTTTATAATTTCCCAGGAAAATCCAAATGAGGTCTGCCAGTGGATATAAATCTGCTTTGTGTAAGTTTTTATGGTTATTGTTCTGTTTCAGTATCTTGCATTGTGTATTGGTATGCTCCTCTCTTCTCCTCCCCCTCTGTTTCAGCTTCTAGTTGGTTCAGTCTAGCCACTTCCTGTTTTCCCTGTCATGCATTGCTGTTTGTGTGTGCTGTAATTCTGAGGAGAATATTAGTAGTATTTCATTTTCTTGTCAAGGAGAATATTAGAGGCATAATTCTTTTACCATCTGGATTCCCTGCATATCTTGTAATACAATCTCCGGATTAAAAGACTACTTGATTAATTCCTGGTTGTCTGATGCGTAAACTGTAAGTGGAGAATGTCTGATTAAACAAGTCACCTCACAGATGCGTGATTGTATAAAGCTGACATTTTCGAAACGCCACAGTTATTATATGTTTTATTAGTCCTGAATGGGGAATTTTAAATGCCGATCCTCAAAAAGCATTGAGTGCCGTGTGTTGCGAAAGAATAAAGGAATCTTTGTTCAGAAACAGGATATCCTGCTGCCATCATTCCTATGAAGAATCACGGTAGGGAAGAAGCGTGCAAATAAAACTCGATTTTATTGAGTCAATTAAAATACAAAGGGGGTGATGGGGAAAACCCCAAAGTAATATTAATTACTAAAATTTACCAGCACTGAGGACAGAGGACTGATAAACAAATATGTCATGTCACAGAAAGCTAGGTAAATGGGTGTCACTGGTACAAATAAGTGCCCGCTGAACGGCCAGGTAAAGCACAGGTGTGAATCACACTACAGGATAACAAGTACCTGCAGTGAGTCACCCTGTAGAACTATAGCCAGGCGCAGTGACAATGCCGCAGGGGCAGCAATGTACCAGTGATTGGCAAAAATGTCAAAAGATAGGGTGCGTTATATCCAGACTGACACAAGGACCACGCTGTACTTAAGGAACCAGCACTTGCTGGTGAAACCGCACTTGTGTGCAACAATGTAGTCTGGGAAAATTAATGAGTTGGGAGCGGCATCAGCCTGGCGTCCTCACTAGATGAGGATCTTACAGCCTTGCGGTAATGCGCTGCTCCGAATCTCAAAGCTCCCCTAGCCTCAGCGTCATAGCCGGGTGTGAATAGATTACATCACCGCCCGGTCAAATGTAGCAACTATATTAGGCGCTATGATGGGATTCTCAGCATGGCTCGACGCGTTTCTCTAATATCATCAGGAGCCAGATTGTTGCTGAGCAGAGAATCGAGGTGCCTATTAATGCAAAAAGCGCTGCTAATGCGGCTATTCCACAAGCGTTCGGTACTGGTGTGGCATTCCTATGACCCTAGAAGCGAATCTGGGGGGGGGGGATCTGGGCAGCTGTGTCTGGGGGTGTCTTTAGTTTTATCCGACAACCTCCCCAGTAAAGTGTTTGACTTCTACATTATACCAGTTCATATGTTTTTTTTCATTTGAAGGTTTTTCCACGTATATGGTCTCCTCATTATGTGGCAAAGACTAGAGATGAGCGAATTTTTCAAAAATTTAATTCACTGGTTTGCCAAATTTTTATGGGAGAATTTGGTTCAATCCGAATATATGTGCGGCAAATTATGTTAAAAAACGTCTATTTCCTGGATGCTGAGAGCCTTTATAGTGGTGTAGAACATGGTGCCTTGCAGTAACACGCATAGGGAGTCTGCTTTGGTAGTGAAATAATAATGTGAGTCTGTATGACATGCAGATGACAGGCATCACTCTTAGAATCACTGCACACTCCACTTAATTGAGCGGTCACAGGGCCAAAACTGACCAAATAACTCAAGTATCAATTCAGCCTTACAGGTCGATGTTATCGTCCAGAAGAAGCACACTCCTTTTACACCCTCGTCAGCTGATTCCACATAGATGTCTACAGAACCTGTTCTATTAAACGCTTATACAAGTAGAGCCCCTGACAGAGAAGAGAGGTGTCAGTATTTGCATGTCTTCTGTGTTTTCTACCCACTCCTGCTTTTGGCTACCAAATTATAAGTAATTTCTGATGGGACCATACAGGTCTTAAAGCTGCTACACAGACAGCATCTCGTTTTTCCTTCCTTCTCAGGATCAGAAGAAGTGTCAAATAAATGATGATGTCAGCCATCACAATAGTGGACCAGTCATAAAGTGGGGAGGGTGGAAACAGCATGAGAAGTCCAAAGAATGGACCTATGACATAGTGGTGAGGTGGAAGCAGCATGAGGATACCACAGAGCTGCACAATGACAGAGTCTGGAGGTGGCGGCAGCATGAGTAGGCCACAGAGCGGCACAATGACAGAGCCTGGAGGTGGCAGCAGCATGAGTAGGCCACAGAGCGGCACAATAATAGAGTCTGGAGGTGGCGGCAGCATGAGTAGGCCACAGAGTGGCACAATGACAGAGTGTGGAGTTGGCAGCAGCAGCATCAGGAGGAGGCCACAGAGTGGCACAATGATAGAGTCTGGAGGTGGCAGCAGCATGAGTAGGCCACAGAGTGGCACAATGACATTGTCTGGAGGTGGTGGCAGCAGCAGCAGCAGCATCAGAAGAAGGCCACAGAGTGGCACAATGACAGCGTCTGGAGTTGGCACCAGCTTGAGGAGACCACAGAGCGGCACAATGACAGAGTCTGGAGGTGGCGGCAGAAGCAGCACCATCAGAAGGAGAACACAGAGTGGCACAATGACAGAGTCTGGAGGTGGCAGCAGCATGAGAAGGCCACAGAGTGGCACAATGACAGAGCCTGGAGTTGGCAGCAGCATGAGAAGTCCACAGAGCAGCAGAATGACAGGGTCTGGAGGTGGCGGCAGCAGCAGCATTGGAAGGAGGCCACTGAGTGGCACAATGACAGAGTCTGGAGGTGGTGGCAGCATCAGGAGACCACAGAGTGACTCGGTGACATACTGTGGAGGTGGGTGGCAATACTAGTACCAGCTGAAGATGGTGGGTGAAAGAAGGAGCACTTGGTATCAGATGTGTGGCATCAGTGGGTTAACAGCATCAGAATAGTAGCTGAGGCAGGTAGCCAGAAGAAACCAGTCTCTTTTGTCAAAATGTTGGTGTGGCACCATGAATGATCTATTAGGCATTGGTGTGTGGAAATTCTGGCTGATCCATGCCTGATTCATCTTGATGCAGTGTCCCACTATGTGCTATATGTGGAGCTTTAAACTCTTTCTAAATGTCATATCAAATGTACTGTGGTATCATGCTGTAATTCCCTTTAACAGGCTGGCAGTATCATTAGTGTGTCCGATGTTAATAAAGAGATGAGGAAGTTAAAGGAGGAGGTGGAAATTTGTATTTCCACCTAAATAATTCAAAAAGATTTGTGAAATGATTCCTCTCACTATCCTTTCCCTGCACTAGTAATTCCCTTCTTTCCTTTTTTTTAAACAATTCGTTTTTCTTTCACTCTCCCTAGCGCCTGCATACACGTCTGTATCTGAACAAAGTATGATTTTGAATGGCAGAATCTAAGATGGCCGCTGTATTTGTAAGGCTGTGACATCACTGGGCTGGCTGGATGCTAATTGGCTGCATGCATGGCATTATGGGTCATCCCGCCTTCCCAGAGTTCCTTGTCCCATGTCCTCAGATGTGTAGCAACCATTTTAGCCGCCATGTTAGGAAAAATTACGATTCGTTACTACGAAGCGTGAGGAAATTCGCATTCGTTGCGAATCAAATTTTTCCTGAAATTCTAAACGAATTCCACTTAGTCAGCTTTGATTCGCTCATCTCTAGCAAAGACCACTTCTTTTTTTTACTCTTTTTTACCTATATTATAATGTGTTTATTTTTATTATATACCTACCTCAATATGATCACAAACTTGTTGGTGCACTATTGGGATTCTATATGTGAGTCCCAAAACATTCCTCATTCTACAATACCACTATTGTATAATATTGCATCTGTTTGCACTACAATACTTTGTAGATAGCTCTTTTTTTTATGGACTACTATAAAATTCACTTTTTTGTCACGTTATATCCCTTGGGTTTGGCGCCTATCTGTGAGTCAATTTTTTCGGCCAGCACCAAGGGTTTGTGGGCTCTGTCTCCTCCAGAGCTCAAGATAACTACCCCCAACCCTGGCCAAACCACTTCCTATCTAAATGTAGGCAGCAAGGAAGCTAACTTACATTTAGAATCAGCGCTCGATGTTGGCCCCGCCACATAACTAGCAGATCCTCAACCAGCACAGGGGCTTATTAAGATAGGCATCTAAAATGATAATAAATAAATTATCAGTAATAAATGATTAATAATGATAATAAATAAATAATAAATATGCCCGTATGGTTATTTGTGCACTGCAGTTAAAAATTGGAAAAGTTTTGCTATAGTTTTTTTGGGGAGTAAAAGGCGCAATAGGACCTCCCCTGCAAACTGATACAAATACGCTTATTGCACACAAGTTAACTGTTAAAAAATTGCAACAGATTTTTGGGAAGCAGAAAAAGGTTCAATTGAATGCTCCTGGGTGTGACAAAAATATATATACGTTGCTATTGACACACTAACAAGAAACTAGAAACTTTGCACCAGTTTTAAGGGAAAAAGCTTTGTGACAAAAAATATTTAACATATTTAAAATATGTTTATTACACACTTATAAACTGTAGAAACTTTGCAACAGGTTTCTGGAATAAAACAGGAACAATTAGACATCCCATGGATGCAAAAAAATTTACCCTGTTATGCTGATGTTAACATAGTATAACATGTTGCAATTTTCCACAGTTTTTAACTCCTTAAGGACACAGGGTTTTTTCATTTTTGCGTTTTCGTTTTGCGCTCTATGCCTTCCAAGAGCCATAACTTTTTATTTTCCGTTCACATGGCCATATGAGGGCTTATTTTTGTGGGACAAGTTGTACTTTCCAATGCCATCAATTAATAATGCATACGGTGTAGTGGGAAGCGGGAAAAAATTCCAAATGGGGTGAAATTGCAAAAAAAAGCAATTTCACCACAGTTTTACGGGTTTCTAAATTACGAAGTTTGATTTGCGATAAAACTGACCATTTAGTTTTTATTCTACAGGTCAGTACGAATCCGGCGATACCCAATATGTATAGCTTTTCTTGCGTTTTGATAGTGAAAAAATTCAAAAGTGGGAAAATTTTTTTTTTTTTGTCGCCATGTTTTGACCGCTATAACGTATTTGTAAATAAGTGTATGGCATTGTATAGGGGCTTATTTTTGCGGGCGATCTTAACTTTTAGTTGATACCATTATGGGGTGTGTAGGACTTTTTGATCGCTTTTGATTTAATTTTTTTGAGGAAATGAAGCGTCCAAAAACGGCAAATCGGCCATTTGGGCGCTTTTTCCGTTTTTCTGTTTACCGTATGGGAAATATATTTTTATATACTATGGGCGTTTTCACACATTGCGACACCCATGATGTGTATTTTTTTTATTATTTTATTTTAATTTTGGGGAAAGGGGGGTGATTTAAATTTTTTTTTTTTTTATTTATTTATTTTTTTACACTTTTATATAGATCCCATAGGGACCTATATAAATCAGTTGCCTGATTGCTTCTATCATAAACTCCAATACACTTGTATTGGAGTTTATGAGCTTTGTACTACTTTCCTATGAAGCCCTATTGCTAACAAGGGCTCCATAGGAAATAGTAAGTGATAGCCTCAAGCTGAATGAAAGGCTTATGGCTATCCCTTACAGCGCTCCGATTCTCCCGATCACCACTAGGGGGAGCCGGAGCGCTGCCGAAAGTTTTACTTTTGGTTCTAGCGCGTGCAGATGCCGTGATCAGGATTGATCACGGCATCTGCGGGGTTAAATGATCGCGGTCGGCAGCGCTGCTGACCGCGATCATCAGCTGCGGGGTCAGCTACAGGAATCAGCCGGACCCCGCAGCGATGGTGCCCGCAGCGGCCAGGAGCGGGCGCCATCTTCAGGGACTGGACACATGACGTACCCATACGTCATGTGTCCTTAAGTAACATCACAAGCCATTGCTTCAAACACTACCATTTGTATTTGTATAAAAAGAGGTAGGCATCTGCCCCTGTTAAAACAACTTTTGGATTGCTTGTTCCAATCAAGCCACAGCTTTTTCAATACTACTGTGTATGTGTTTAGACACTGGCCGGCATCTGTTCTCAGTAATGGACAATTTTAAAAAGCATAACAAATCTGATGGCATAGTGTGTTTTTTAACACCGTTAACATCATCAACCTTAATGCTCATGCACAAATAGAAAAAAAGTGAATCCAGCTTCCAAAAACATGATAAATTTCAGTGACAAACTTTATTGGCTTGGTGCAAAAGACTGTGTGCACGCCGCATGCGGATCTCGGACGCATTCACTTGAATCAGGTCCGCGATCCGCATCCGACGGTCTGCACTGCAAAAAAGTAGTGCATGCACTACTTTTTTGCAGTGTGGAGGCACGGACAGAAAGCCCGATCCGTGTCTCATCTCCCGGATTGCGGACCCATTCAAGTGAATGGGTCCACATCCATGATGCTGGGTGCACGCAGCCGGTGCACATGTATTGCAGACCCGCTGTATACGGGCCACAATACGGCCACGGCCGGGCAATGGCCATGTGCATGAACCCTTTTGCTTACCCATAGCTATATATGTCAGTGTCACTCCAACATTATTTACTATTTTTGCATTTGCTTTAAAGAGCTTAAAAGGGGAGGAAGAGAAAGAGAGAGAAAATAAAATAAAAAGGTAAATAAATAAATAATTATTCCCTAATCTTTAACAAATCAGATTTTTGTGTGATTTGATTCAGGAGAAGAGAGAGAGAGATAAATACTTTTACAGGCAATCTGGGCCGCTTCTATTTAGATTGAAATTATTCATCGAATCACACAGCCCAAATAAATTTTAGGAAATTCACTCATCTTTGGTTGTTTATAAAGGGATATTGTGGGGCTTACTTTGCATCTCTCGTCTGCGACCTCTTGCAATGAGATTTACATAAGGGCCAGCAATGATGATGGATGATTCATCACAGAGCACACAGACCTCTAAAAAATCAGTTAGGTCCCATTCATATCGCCGTATTTTTGGTCTGCATCCAATCCACAAAAAATGGCTAACCCATTCTTTTTAATGGGGCCAAAAAAAATGCGTGTGCTGTCCACATCCGTACATCCATTCTGCAGTCCCGCAGTCCATTTTACCAACAAGTATGGCTGAACAAAAAATCGGATGCAACGCGTAAGTCATCCGTTTTTTGGGGAACACAATTTGGTGTACTGCAAAATAAATACTGTTGTGTGAATAGACCTTAAAGGTGTAACTAAGTTTAACACAACTGCATGTGTGGTTCTAATGATAAGTAAATGAGCAGTAACACCTGTGTATGACCTTGAACTTTCCGGATTTCCTGGCTTTCCTATTTTACGACCTGGCTTTCCTTATTTATTGTCCTCAAATGACCTTAGCTCTACTAAGTGCTCTCTTACCTCTGCCTGATCTCTGTTACCTAACTTTTGGCTTTATCAACCATTCTAATATGTATTCCTGTCTGATCTCTGTTACCAACTTCAATATTGCTTGACTAGATTTCTACATTCCAACTAGTGATGAGTTGATCCGAATTTCAGGATAAATACGATTCACCGCAAAGCCAAATTTCCTCATGCTTTGTGTTAGCGAAACAATTTAACCTGAAATAGATGACATGATGAGGTCATCTCAGGCCGCGCAAGATTTTGCACCAGACCTTCAACCAAGATTGCGGTGGCAGGCCCGTAGGGAGAAAATGGATCAGGTAAGTGTTATTTTTATTATTTATCTATTTTTTACATTTTACACTCTGTTATTAATATCAGATGCTGCGATCATGCATGAACACGGCATCTGAGGAGTACAATGAGGGGGGCAGTGCAATCGCTGCTGCCTGTTATTGCACCCACTACTTACAAAGAAATTTGGATTACAAAGAAAAATGATTTATTTTTTTTATTTGGCAAAGCAGCTGAATCAAATTTTTAAATACTTTGCTAATCGCTAATTCCATCCTCTCTGTGCCGCCTGTGACTTTTACTTTTGCCATTGTCCTATGGCCAGATTCCACTTGCCATAGACATTCAATGTGAAATTGTGCCATCCGATTGGCTCTTTCTCTGAATATTGGAGAAACCAGATTGTTACAATGTTGAGTTTTTGACCAAATATGAACAGATGAATACATTTGTCTTAACAGATGTATTTAATACTAGCTTATTAGTGGGCTCTTCTCAGCTTTGTTCCATTGATACTGTGATTGGGTCTATTATACATTTATTAAACACATTAAAGGCAATGTATCACTTATATAGTCTTTACTAATAAAAACCAGAAACTATTTTTATTTTCTAATTGTGATTGTAGATTTGTTTCTATTTCTTTTCTTTCTTTTTTGTAGATTATTATGCATTGGCCATCTTTCCTTAAGCTGTTTTACAACATTCAAAATTATGCCAAATCGACCATAGTAAACTAAAGATAACTCATTGACTTCTATGGGAGAGTGTTGTGGACATGCTCTGTGACCTGTGCAGAGGTCATTGTGCGGAAGAAGGTAGGAGATGAGCTGTGACATCACCTATTGTGAATGGTGGATCCTGTATTATCTATATATAGCATACTTACCAACATTTTTGTTGGTAAATCCGAGCATTTAACTCCCTCCCTGAGTCCGCCAATTTCAGGGTGGGAACTTTATAAACCTTACCCATTTTAAGACCCGACAAGCCAATGTTATTGGGATCGTCTCTGTAAATTGGGAAGAAACTCAGGAAATTTGGGGCTGTTGACAACTAGGTGTTACCTGTCAATCCAGTTTGTGATGATAATGACATGATTGGTGAAATGCAATCTTTACAGAACAGGAAGCTTAGTGATCAGTGTGGAAAACTTCAGGATATAAGGATTTTCTTTTTTAAAGATAATAACATGGAGATTAAAAAATTGGCAAAAATTATTTCAAAATATGTATATTTATACTTGATTTAAATACAATAGGTAATTTTTTTTAAATTCCCTTAAATTTCTACAGCACAAGACCTCAACTTGGTGTATCTAACTGAACACGGCTTTATTGAGGCTCATCCAGCTCAATAAGCTCATGAGCGCAATAAACTGTGTTTGTAGCCTGTCTACCACTTGATGGACATATAATCACTTTAATTCACTGACTGCAAATAGAATTCTTGAGAATGAAACACATCCTGAAAGCTAACAAAGAGAAAAGCTGTCTTTGATGTTCAAGGCAACTAATCAGAGCTTATCTTTCATTTAATAATAGTACTCTTGAAAAATAAAAGCTGTGCTCTGATTGGTTACCATGGGTTTCTTGATTTTCCCGAAAAATATATAAGAAAGCTGTAGAACTTTTCATCCTGGAATAATTAAGCTCTACGATCTACTGTAGATGCCACTAGAAAATCCTTTACAATTTGAATTTCAATTAAAAAAAAAAGTTGGTGCCACTATAGCATGTGGTCTGCCTGGATGTCTATAGACTGCATACTATAGTAACACCACAATTTTGTTATTATTGGATCACTGTGGCAAGAGCTAATGATAGGTCCCTAAAGAGCTAAGCTGTGGTTGGGCAGATTTGGTGGCTTCAGCTGTTCTTTGAGTCTCCAACAGTACGTCAAGCGTGAAACATCAAGAAAAAGGTAAGCCCTCCTGGACTGGAAAATCTCCTGAAAACAGCCACTAACTGTAAATGGTTACTGTAGCCCTGTCACCCGTATGGCAGTGAGTGGGCATAATGCAGCAAGGAAAAGGAATGACACATTTCAAAAAGGAGTGTGATTATATAGGATAGGAGTGGGTCTTTGAACAAGGAGCATATCTACACCTGGAAATATTTTGTACAAGCCAAGTCTGAAATGCTGGCAACAATGATGTAACATAAAAGGTACGATAGTGTCCGGTCTACCATAATACAAGGAAGGGACTACAAACCACAACAAACTACAGATACTTTGGGACACCACACTTTAAATCAACACTAAAATGTTTCTAAATCACCTAATTAGCTGTGACGAGCATGTAGTTAAACCACAGTATGAATGATATCTCTTTATATCTAATTTGGTCTCAATTAGTCAGTAAGAAACAAAGGTTGTTTGACTTCCCGAGAGTTGAATGAATACTGAATACATTGAATGGTTTGAGTGTACATGTAAACAGGGCTCCACTTGACTGAGGACTCAATAAGTACTCTAGTCGCGCACGCGTGCTGTAGATGAAGATTTGAAGCTCATTTTCTTGAGGATTTTCATTTGAGTAAAGCCATGCTCAGCACCTCACAAGTGCTCCAGAGACTCTTCACATAACAGATGTTTTTAAGAATTTGGAAGCATTTTTAAACGGCTTTATCTGGACTCTATTGACTTGTGCATAACTGTGTCCTATGTTGTAGCTTGTAATGTGTAACCATGTAGAGAGAGAGATTTAACTATTCCACAGTGGGGGCAATCAGGAATCTGGAACAATAAGCTGAGATTGTAGTAGAAATATCATAGTATTTTTGGAGTGCTGCCACCTTTTTTGTGGATTAACAAGAATGTTCAGGGCTTATTTACAAGTCAGGATTCACATCTGTGTGCTACAAGTGTTCCCTTTGACAGTGCACAGATCCATAGAATTCTATATGTGTATTTAGACATTTGTGTTTTACTGTGGACCATAAGTCCAGAAGAGAATGCACTACTTTGGTCCATTTTACAGTAAAAACATGACATTCTATACAATGGGTCCATGAAAAGCACACACTGCACACAGATGCCACCCCTTTCCACCGATCCATTGCATACAAACATTGTTTAACAGTGATAACACGTCTTGAACTTTGAATATGCATATGTAAAATTCAGATGCAAAATGGTCTGAATGTGTGTGTCTACAAAATGGATGCATATGTGTGAATAAGCCCTGATTTAGGGTACTGGGGCTTGCACTCTTTATTAATGTTGCTCACGAATATACTAATCGCAAATTCTTATCACAAATATCGGCACTTCAAGAATTTGCGAAGATTTAGAATATAGTGCTATACAATCTTAATCGGGAATATTCTAGATTTTTTTTTCATGAGTAACCTCCCTTTTTGCTTGTGGGTCAATGAGAAGGCGGGTAAATATCTTTGTCTGAGCTTAGCAACATCCCTAGCAAGCAATAGGAAAGTTGCCTACTCCTTTACTATATAAGAACCTCCCCAGCAGCTATTTTCTGCTGTTTTTTGCAGTTCTAAGAGAGTGAGCAGTGTCATTGCTGTGCTCTGTGCTTTCATATGGATCCTATTCCTTACCCAATTACATTAGTTAGTTAGCTCATATATATAATACAAATAGTTAGTGGGAGATAGTCAGTGAAGGGAAGATAGTGATATTGTGTAGCTGATTCCAATGCAGGGTGTTAGGTAGTGTGATAGGAATTACTGTTTCTCTGCTGTCTATGCATACATGCTACAGACACAGTGCTTTGATGTCACAACAATACTTAGTGCACCAATCAGTAATATCTACTCAGACCAGATAAAATGTGAAGTTGCATGTATTACACAAAAAATATGTGCATCATCAGTGCCGATTTTCGCAATCGCAAACATAATGACTGGAGATCACAAATTCTAGAATTCGCAAATTTATTGTGAATATTATGTAAAAAATTCTTAAAATATTGCGAAAACTAATATTGCCTATGCCGCTCATAACTACCCTTGATCTATTTTCCTTATGTATGGTGCTGCCTTCTTTTTGTTTTCATATGTAGATAGATAGATAAATAGATACAGATATAGCCGATCTAAAATTGACTCTGATAACATGTCACAGTGTTATCTTGTGACAAAAGTCTTTTCTTTTCTACCACAAACAGGTAGGTACTTTGCTGCAGGAAGATACCGAGGTTGTGGTTCCCTGAATAGTCATGGACTGGTGACAGGAGCACTGAGACAGAAGTATTGTAGTTAGGAATGGAGTCAGGGGTCACTGCTGAAAGGATTGCTAAGATGAAGCCGGCCAGATGACAAGACAGGGGTGCAGCCAGGAAAAGTGCTGATGGTTTGAACTAGGAGTAGAAGAAGAGGCAACGAGTAATGATAATGTTTGTAAAGCACTACACAATATGATGGCACTATAAAAGTAAGTAAAATAAATAAATTACTAATTTAAGGTAAGGTAAAAGTAATTTCCCCTGACGTCCTCGGCAGCACATGAAGGGTTAACTGGGTCCCATTCTCGCCCTAGGACCGCCCACCTAGATAACATAGACAAGATAATCAATTAATTAGTTATAGCGGCACACATATACTCCCCCTTATCCCAACCTCCAATGTGTTTTTTTAATGTCCTCATTCTGAATAGGTCTTGCCCACCTCATCGTTGGAGCTGTTATGCTGTGGGGGGGTGTCCCAGGCTTAGGCTCAGAGTTCAGTTAGCCATGGGGGTTCCTTGGCGCTGCTCTGTTTGCTCTGTAACGCAGGGAGAAGTTTGCCATGAGGAGGAATCGAGCGCCGCACATTGCTGTTTTTCAATGGCGGCTCCGGCCAGTATCAGTGGAACGCATCGTGGAACGCAGCGGCGACTGCGTCTGACGTCATCAGCGGGCGCTCTCCTCCAGAGTTTTTGGCGGCAAAATTAAAATTTGAAGCGGTACGTGTTCAAGCTCTGTTGCACGTGTGCCTTGGCAGCCCAGCTCTTTATCCAGAAAGGTATTTTCTGAACCAGTTTTTCCCTGGTTGCAGAGGAAGTCTGGATGACATGATTTTATGGCATTAAATATTGATTTATTTTTTCCTCCTTACAGATGTCTAGCCATTCCAGTAAAGGAGGAAAGAGAGCCAGGAAAGACTGGCACAGGTTGTGTTTATCCTGTGACCAGCCTCTCCCTGATGACCACCCTGATAATTACTGTGGGATCTGCGTTTTAGAGGTGTCCTCTCATTCACCAGAATCCACACCCAGACCTTTGAAGAAACAGAAGAAGAAGCAGTCCTTGTGTATCTCTTGCATCAAGCCTCTTCCTGAGAATTATGATTCCAATATCTGTGCAAACTGTACCCAGCCTGAGGTCGTATCTAGAGATAATACTAAGAAGTTGATTTCGTTGCTTGAGTCCTTCCTGTCTCAATCAAAAAAACTGAAGATGCATAAGAGAAAGCATACTGACCCTAGACCATCTACATCAGCTGAGAAGTCATCACGCTCAGAGGGCGAAATATCCTCTGATTCTAGCTCAGAGCCTGAATTAGCCACGGAAGATAACTTTTTATTCAGGAAAGAAGATATCAACAGTCTCATTAAGGAGGTAAAACATATAATTGAATCCAAGTTGGATACATCAGCCGATCAGGATGAAGGAAGCCTGTTTTATTTTCCCTGGAAAAAAGCTTGTGTTTTTCCCAGTCATCCGTTGCTGGGATCCATTATCCAGAAAGAATGGAAACATCCTCTGAGAAAGATGGATTCAGGCAGAAGGTTTAGAGCTATGTATAAGATAGACCCGGCGGAATCTGAGAAGTGGGAAGCACATTCCAGGGTCGACTCTGCTGTAGCAAGACTGGCGAAGAGATCCTTTTTTCCATCTGATGACTCCACATTGCTGAAAGATCCAATGGATAAGAAAGCAGACAACCTCCTAAAAAGACTCCATACATATTTGGCCTCTCTCAAAAAAGCATCTATGGCTGCGGTTCCTGTAGCCCGTGCTCTGAGAGTTTGGTTAAGCCAACTTGGAAAGGATATTGAGGATGGCGTCGCTAGAGATGATCTACTTCAGCAGCTGCCAACTCTAAAGACTGCAGCGGAATTCCTCTGCGACTTCCCTGTGGATACTTTAAGAGGCCTAGCTAAGAATATGGCACTCTCTAACTCCATTAGGAGATCAATCTGGTTGAACTTATGGTCGGGTGACAAAAATAACCTTTGTTCTCTTCCGTTTGAACCTGGCAGATTATTTGGCTCTCAGCTGGATAGTCTTCTTGAGGCTAGTAAGGAAGATAAGGCGCTGGATTTTCCCCTATCAAAATGCAGGTTCCAGCCTAGGAATTTTCGGCCCTATAGAAGACAGCATTTTCAAAGGTCGGACTTTCGTGGACGTTCGGACAGAAGAAGATCTGACCGGAGATTCTTTGGCAGGTCATCTGATAAGAACAAAAAGAGACCAGAAGATAGACCCACCAAGGAAGACTTCTGAGTCTGGCGCCAGAAGCCAAAGGGTAGGAGGTCGGCTTTCTCAATTTTACGCAGCATGGCAGGAGATTACCTCAGACAGTTGGGCTCTGGAAATTGTGAAAGACGGATACGCTCTGGAATTTGTTCACTATCCAAGAGACCGTTTTCTGCTAAATCAAAAGAAAATCCTCGGGTCATAAAACTGGTAAAGTAGTTCCTTCAAAAGGTGCTCTGGAACCCGTGCTTAAACATCAAGAAGAAGCAGGAGTGTATTCCCGGGTGTTTCCAGTCCCCAAGTCGGAAGGGAAGTGGCGACTGATTATAGATCTCCGCTATGTGAATCAGTTCATCAGGAAGATTAATTTCAAAATGGAGAACAAAAATCCATCACGTCTCTGCTTCAGAAAGGACACTTCATGGCATCTTAGTAGAGAAACCTCAGGTGATATTGATTACTCCTTTCAGGCTGCGAAGACTGTGGTTCCCACTTCTACTCCAATTATCGGGAGAAGTCTACTGGAAACTTCCACCTCATCCCGATCTACTGTTACAGAACGGCCTGTTTCATCAGTATCTAAACAAACTTCATCTCACAGCTTGGAAACTGAGAGGTCCAGATTAGAGGACAAGGGTCTCTCGACACGGTCATCAATACCCTGCTCTCCTCTCGTAAAATTTCTACCAATATCAAATATGAGAAAATATGGAGGAAATTTTCATCCTGGATGTCAGAGTCTGATTATACGAATATTGCGGTACCCGTTATTCTTCAGTTCCTTCAGGATGGATTTCAGAAAGGGTTGACTCTGAATACATTAAAAGTTCAAATGACAGCTATTAATGCCATGACAGAAAGCAAGTACGGAAATCATCCTTTGATAAATCGGTTCTTTAAAGCCATCAAGAAACTGAGACCTGTGCTTAGACATCCTATGCCTGTTTGGGATCTATCTCTGGTCCTCAGAAGATTGACTGATCCTCCCTTTGAGCCTTTATTAGACGTAGAACTAAAGTGGCTCTCCTGCAAGGTCCTTTTTCTCGTTGCCATCACTACGGCGAAGAGACTCGGAGAATTGCAAGCTCTATCTGTTAAAGCACGGTATTTAAGAGTTCTTCCGGATGGGGTTCTTCTGCGCACTCTACCTTCCTTTTTGCCAAAAATTCCTTCTTCCGTCAACATCAACAGAGAAGTATTTCTCTACGTATTCATCCCAGACCCTTCGGATGAAGAACAATCTCGTTTGCACAGTTTGGATGTCAAGAGGGCAACTGAAGTCTATCTCCAGAGAACTGAAGATTTTAGGCTGGATTAGAACCTGTTCTTGTTATACTCCGGACCTAATAGAGGTCACAAGGCGTCTAAGAGTTCTCTGGCAAGATGGATTAAATCTATCATCTTGGAAGCCTACATCTTAGAGGGCATGTCTGCTCCTTTTCTTATTAGAGCCCATTCTAATAGGGCCACAGCAGCATCCTGGGCAGAACAAGGACTTGTTTCCCTCGAAGAGATCTGTAGAGCAGCATCCTTGTCTACTCCGTCTACCTTCATGAAACACTACCGGCTGGACATGGATGATAAGAGCTCAGCCTTTGGCACTGCGGTTTTGAGTGCAGTCTAACAATAATTCCCTCCCTTTGTTATCTATGCATATGCCTTCATGTGCTGCCGAGGTCGTCAGGGGAAAGTGAAAATTAGTACCTGGAATTTTGCTTTCCATGAGTCCGAAGGCAGCCCATACGTACCCTCCCTAATACATTTTTTTTTGACTGCATTGTTTCTGAATCTATTTTTATACACATTGGAGGTTGGGATAAGGGGGAGTATATGTGTGCCGCTATAATAAATTAATTGATTACCTTGTCTATTTTATCTAGGTGGGCGGTCCTAGGGCGAGAATGGGACCCAGTTAACCCTTCATGTGCTGCCTTCGGACTCATGGAAAGCAAAATTCCAGGTATTAGTTTTCACTATCCAGGAACAAGGCCAAGGTCAGCATCAGGGTCAATCAGGAGTCAAACCAGGAACAATAGCACAGGGAAAGAGAGAAAAAACATTTTTGGATAGGTAGTGACATCACAGGTGGCTTGTGAACAGGGATATTACCCATTTGAGCCATGTATCATTATACAGGATGTCGATAGGGGCTGCCGATATTTGTTTAGTAAAGTACAGTATGAGAAACACATTGTATATGTTGGGGAAACTGCTCTGTTTAATAATGGCTCTCTGGGCTGAGTAAGAGACCAGTGGAGGGGTCATGGTTATCATGTCCCCATGCTGTGTAGCACATTTTTGTAGATTATAAATAGAGAAGAGCGAATAGAATCAGAAAAATTCGATTTGCAACGAATTTCCTCGTGCTTCCTGGCAACAAATCACAATTTTTCCTAAAATGGCAGCCACATGTGTGAGGACTGAGAAAATGGGGCAAGGAACTCTGGAAAGTTGGGATCACCAAGATTGACATGCATGCATGCAGCCAATCAGCAGCCAGCCAGCTCAGTGATGTCACAGCCCAATAAATACGGCAGCCATTTTAGATTCTGCAATTTTCCAGCGTTCTGATGCAGGGACAGACTTGAGAAGGCGCTACGGACAGCAATTGGAAAAAGCTAATTGTGAAAAAAAACTAAAATAACGATTTATAGGTGCAGGAAAATGATAGGGAGGAATCTTTTCACAGCATGTTAGTGCAGGAAGAGATGTCAGAAGGCGCTAGGGACAGTGCTAGAAAAGCGATTTACAAGTGCAGGTAAAGATAATTTGGGGATCCAAATAGCCATTATACAGCTCTGTCATTCCAGCAATTTGTTCTTGGGGTGCAAGTGCTATGTTGAAAAGCCTTTAGTTGCTTATATCTGTGGAAAAACGTATTTCTGTACTACAGGAAAAATATATATGCAGTTTACTTCTGCAGTTATGTGGGATTAATGTGGGAGCATTTAGTGAGGTATGTCTGTACTACAAGAAAAATATATACACAGTTCACTTTTGACATTATTTGCGGAAAAAGCATTTAGTGGCCTACTTAATTACAAAAGAAATATATAGACGCAGTTTACTTCTGCAGTTATTTGGGGTTAAAAGCGTTTAGTGAGGTATTTCTGTTCTACAAGAAAAATATATAAGCAGTTCACTGTTGCCCTTATTTGTGGTGAAAGCGTTTAGTGGCCTATTTCAGTTTTTATTTCAGTTCAAAAGAAAAATATATTCGTTGCTTTTAGTGGTGTTTTAATTTGCTTTTAATTTATTTTGTTCAGCTAAAAGTATGTCTGACAGAGAAGTGCCAGGCCATGAACAGAGGAGTGGCAGAGGCCTAAATGTTTCTGGCGCATGCCGAGGTCACAACAGAGTAAGGGGGCATGGTAGCAGAAGTCTCAGCGAGAGGTCTGAGCTCCCGTTGTAATCTAACGGCCGTGTCTTGACCAGCAACCCAGCGGTTCTTGATTGGTTAACTCGGTCATCCACTTCATCCCAAGTGACATCAGACACCCCTAGCCAACAGTCGGTGGGTTCGACAGATACAACCCTTAGTTGGCATGGCCCGGGAGCAGGCCCTGTGCCCCCACCTGTCATAATTCTGCCTCTGTCCTTTTCTTTTCCCTCACCACGATAAGTAGTATATGTTGTAGGCTCAGCTCCACTTTTCAGCGAGGAAGAACTACTAGAGCACAGTCAGCAGCTACTGCCCAGCAAAGATGTGGGGGAGACATCTGCAGCTTCCTCTGCTAGGTGGGCAAGTAGTGATGAGGAGAGTGGCGTGGGTGGTGGTGTTGCGAACGGCCAGGCTCCTGACCCAGAGACCGTTGAAAAGGACATCAGTGATGTGCAGACACTCGATGATGATGAAGCCGATCACACTTGGGAGCTGGGTGCAGAAAGGGCCTCATCATCATCAGGAGAAGAGGGTGGCAGCTTGCCCGTGAGGCAGTAGCGGAATCAGAAGGGTGGTAGCAGTAGGAGGTCGGGAGCCAAATGTGCCCGGGATAGACAACCTTCTTCCCAGCAGCCTACCTGTCCGGGAAGTAGTGGTGCATGGGTTCACGGAGGCAGAGGCGGTAGCAGTCAGTCAGTGCAGACTGTTGGGGGGAAAATCACCTACTCGGCGGTGTGGCATTTTTTTTTTCAAAGCACCAGCGGAGGTGAACGTGGCCATATGTCGAATCTGTGGGCAGAAGGTAAAGCGTGGCCAGAGTACCAATGTTGTCACTACTGCCCTGCATCAACATATGGAGCGTCGCAATACAGTGGTCTGGGAGAACCGTTGCTTCGATCTGGTAGTCCGGCCTGCCGCAGCAACCGCTGCATCACCCAATGGTACTCACTGGGTTTCTGGCAGTCAAGAATCCAGCATATCAGTACCAGCCCTGTACAAATATGTAGAACAGAAGGTGGGCCAGTCCTTGAGCCTGTCGGTCTCTGCCAAAGTGCACGGCAGTGCCGATGTGTGGAGCTGTAACTAAGATTAGGGACAGTACATGTCCTTTACGGCCCACTGGGTGAATATGGTTACTGCAGAGCCACACCAGCAACTTGACCAGGTCACGCAGCTTCTGCCTCCACGTTCTCATGCTGTTGGTCCAGCGACAATGTCAGCCTCTGCCTCCTCATCCTCCACCATGTCCTCAGCCTCCACTGCAGGGACAAGTCACCTCCAGCATATCACATATGCAGGGCACACAGGGAGGAACTGCTCCGTCCGATTCATGAAGAAATCGAATCCTGGCTTTCTCCGCAACAACTGAAAATCGAAACCATGGTGACCGACAACGGGAAGAACATTGTGTCGGCGATGCGTCAAGGAAGGCTGAGTCATGCGCCCTGCATGGCACACGTGTTTAATGTGGTTGTCAAGCTGTTCCTGAAGTCTTCCACCCATCTGCAAGACATCCTAAAAATGGCCAGGAAACTTTGCATGCACTTCAGCCACTCGTATTCCACAAAGCACACCCTCCTTGAGTTGCCGTGGCAGAACGGCATCCCCCAACATAGGCTGATATGCGACGTTTCCACCTATTGAAATTCCACCCTCCATATGTTGGACTGACTATGCGGCCCTCGATACCATTCTGTGCGGCCCCCAAACATCTGGTAAAAGGTCTATGTCTTATGGCTTTTTACATGTACCTTTCATGTATTCTCCTATTAGATGGGAGTCCTAGAACCTAGTTCAAGAACTGTAACTAGACATTTATAGTGTATACTGTATGTTCAATATGCCAAAAATACACTATTTCAGTTGGTAATACCCCTGTAAGTTTTATTTTCGGCCCTTGGAATTAGTTTAGGCTGACAATGTGGCCCCCAACCAGAAAAGGTTGTGCACCCCTGGACTATATGAACAGAGAAAGGCCATCAAAGATTTCTTGATGATGCAAGCGAATAGGAGTACTCCCTGTGTAACTTCGATGTCAGCCAGTGGCAGCTCATGCGTGACAAGTGCCATTTGCTCAGTCCCTTTGAGGAGGCCACGTTATATGTGATTCGCCATGACTAAGGGATGTCTAACGTCATTCCACTGCTTCATGTCCTGAAACAGATGGTGTTAACAATGGCTGGTCAGGGGATTAGAGACTTGGCGCAAGATCTCACAGCCACATGAGTCCTGTGCTGCTGTCACCTCCAGACTCTGTCATTGTGCCACTCTGGAGTCTTCTCATGCTGCTGCCATCTCCACACTTGGTCATTGTGCCACTCTGTGGCCTCCTCCTGATGCTGTTGCCACCATCTCCAGACTCTGTCATTGTGCAGATCTGTGGTTTCCTCATACTGCTTCCACCTCCAGACCCTGTCATTGGGCCACTCTGTGGTCTGCTCATGCTGCTTCCACATCACCACTATGCCAAAGGTCCACTCTGTGGACTTCTCATGCTGTTCCCACCCTCCCCACCTCATGACTGGCTGACATAATCATTTTATTTGACCTTTCTTCTGATTTGTCAGAAGTAAGGAAAAATGAGAAGCATAACGGATCCTGTCTGCGTAGCAGCTGTAAGAGTACTTTTACACTAGCGTTACTCTTTTCCGGTATTGAGTTCCGTCCTAGGGGCTCAATACAGGAAAAAACTGATTAGTGTAATCCTAATGCATTCTGAAATGGAGTGCATTCCGTGCAGTATGCATCAGTTCAGTCCCTCTTATGTTTTTTGGCTGGAGAAAATACTGCAGCATGCTGTGGTATTTTCTCCGTCCAAAATCCGAACACTTGCCGGAATGCCGCAATAATTTCCATTGAAATTTATTAGTGCCAGATCTGGCATTAAAATTAATGCATTGACGGATCCAGTCTACCGGTCTGCGCATGCGCAGACCTTTAAAAATGTGATAAAGATAAATACTGGATCCGTTTTATAGATGACAACCAGAGAGACGAATCCGGTATTGCAATGCATTTGCGAGACGGATCCGCATCCAACGGAACTGCCTGCCGGAATCCAACAACCCAAGTGTGAAAGTACCCTAAGACCTGTATAGTCCCATCAGAATTGGCTTATGATTTGGTAGCCAAAAGCAGGAGTGGGCACAAAATACAGAAGACATGCAAATATTCCATTCATGTGTCATCCCTTTTTGGATCCACTCCTGTTTTTTGGGCATTAGCAATACTGATGGATTATTGAGCAAATGCTGACCCAGTGAATGCGTATGCTCCACAGACAGGATCCGTTTTTGTGGTTTATTGTTCTGATGGATCAGAGGAAGGGTAAAATAACCCTCTCCCTCTGTCAGGGGGCTCTACTTGCATAAGCGTTTAATAGAAAAGATTCTGTAGACATCTATATGGAATCAGCTGACAAAGGTCTAAAAGTAGTGCAATTCTTCTTGGCGCTAACATCTACCTGTAAGGCTGAGTTCATACTTGAGTTATTTGGTCAGTTTTGGCCCCGTGAGTGCCCAAATAAGTGAAGTATGCAGTGATTCTAAAAGTGATCCTTATCATCTGCATGTATTACTGACTCACAGTATTATTTCACTACCAGAGCAGACTCCCTATGCGTGTTACTGCAAGGCATAGTGTTCTACACCCCTATAAAGGCTCTCTGCAACCTGGAAATAGCCGTTTTTAATGCGATTCACCGCAAATAAATTCTGATCAAAGCAAATTTTTCAAGAAAATTCGGCAAACCGGACGAAATCAATTTTTAATTATAAATATTAGTGCTTCAGGGTAGTTCACGGCTAAACAACATAGCACTAAAAAACAGAGCATTCGGGACAAGGCCCCGACCTGTTATTAGTTTCAGGGAATTACTAATAATGTTTAGAGAAGTTGCTATGCAGCTGCCTTACACCTGATCTGGGCTAGATGATCCAGAACATCATCTTGCTTGGCTTTGTTATATTGGGAAGGAGATTTTGATTGGTTAGCCCTGCTACAAATATTTATGCTTTCACCTTCTGCCCGGTATTGCATGAGTTCTGTGTATTTGAATCAGAATCCTAGAATTCCTAGTATCCTTTTCCTAATCTACTTGTATTGTATCAGTGAATCTTGAGACCTGTAGTCTTTCTGCCTTTCATTGCTGCTAGTACTGAAGTTTGTTGTTTCCCTGTGGATCCTTTTAGTGTCTGTTTGCTGAGTTTGTTTTTTGAGTCTTCCCTCCAATTCACCGGTTCTCAATCTGTACTGTCTACCAACACCTTCTTCTGTATGCCCCACTACCTGACTGCTATCATTATTTAGTTTCTGTCATCTATTGTTGTGTTATTTTTGTATATGTATTAGCTGCCAGTGTTTATACTGTACATGATGCATAATATATTTCTTGGGACCATCTAGTTTTTATGCAATTTCGGCCCTACTGTAAGTACTTCGGGTATCTGAGACACCTTTAGTGCCTGGGAAAAATTACTATTATTCAGCAAATAAAGTTCTGCAATCTTGTAGACATTGTTACACTGACAATGGTATGCATAGAACCAGCTCCCCTGTGTGGTAGTTAGCTAGTTAGAGGGGGCTGAGGGTCACTGGTCATTTACTGCACTGCTCTTGGGACAGGTGGCATCAGCGGCATCCATAGTAGAGAGGAGCATTGAACATTGGGCACTCTCCTGCAGAACTTCCTAACCCTTGCAACCGCAAGCATTCAGGTCAGGCATATCAGTGTGGCATAATAGACTGAGATAAGTAATGTCAGTGAGGGTGTGGATGTATGGGTGTTGCTGACATTGAGTCACGCCTAAAAGCTGTGAACATGTATTGGAGCCACATGCAGAGGATCTGGCCTGTGGTCACATCTGTTAGGAATGGTGCACCACATGGTGAGAGGACACAGCCTGTAAAGCAGCAAGTAATCATCTTCATCTGTGCCATCAGAAGGAGTCTCCACAGAAATGCGTTGATACCCATTAAGTAAGGAGTAGTATGCCTACTGCCACCAAGGAGACTGACCTCTAAATAGATTCTGTGGCCACCAAGCCTGTTGCCTCTTCTACTGTAAGTCAGTTTGTAACCACTAAGCCAGTTACCTCTTGTCAGACAACTATAACCACCAGGGTAGTCTCTCTGTATTCTTATTACCATTCTTACCATTCTTTGAAGGAAAGCCACAAACATCACTTACAGGCCTAAAAGATTCTTAGCAAGGATTGATACCCCCTACAGGTCCAGGCTCTCTTACACTAAGGTTTTCTATGGTCAAGCTAAATGGCATCCCCTTTTGAACTTAAGTCCTTGGGAAGTTCAGAGTGAAAAATGTGAAACACATAATCACAGTGAGCCACGGCCAATGCCAAACTTAACTTTGGCATTTTAAAAAACTTATCTGTTGGTACAGCACAAAGCACTGGGTCTTTAGTTTTTATTATTTTCTTAACCTTTATTCACTATTGATCGTGAGCTACATAATTGACATAAATGCAATCAGAAGTCCGTCTATATTCATTTCCTCTATTGATACCGAATCCCCGCTAGCCATTTATAGATATGCACAAACCAATCTAAAATGTTTGTTTGGGAAACAAGATCACATACTTTATTATGATATCCAGCTCCCTCCAGACCACAACCTGGCACAGAAGAGATGTTTTTCTCAGGGAGAGGAGCATCGACATAATTTAAATGCCACCTCAATATGTGCATGCATAAAAGATCTCCCTCTCTAATGCGGTCTCCACAGAAACGTGGCTGCTCGCCAACTTTGTTTATGCCTCTGTAACATGATTAAAATTAGACAAAATGCACATAGGAAAAAAAAGCAAATACTTACGGAGAATGTGACTCCAGTAATTGGATATATTCAATTCCCGTAAGAAGAGCTGCAGCTACGAATCCCCTATCAAAATAATTTAATAGTAATGAAGAACAAAATGCATGAAATAATGATGAAAGGGAAGGGAGGAAGAAGGTGGCAGCCATTGTGCTCACACTAAATGTGCGCTTGTAATGTGACCTAAGCTACTGGGGAATTACTAAGAATGAGACTCTTAAGTGCTCAAGTGAAGAGATATTGTGCATTTTGTTTTGTGGAGGTCAATAAGGACATCATGGACTGTGGATAAATTCTGTGAATGGATACATAGATGATGAAAGATCTAAAAGATCTAGATCTCTCTTGTGACACACAATATTGCACACAGTCTCTCATATTATATTGCTTACAAACTGTCTGGTCTCTGTTAAAAAGACCTGTCTTTTTACAGACCCCAGATTACCCCTCAGCTCCAACTCTTCTGCGGTATATGGCTTTTCTAGCAATTCCATGAGGTGTTGAACCCTTCTTTGCAGTAGCAAATACAGTACCCCAGACCAGGGGTTATCTGCAAATGGTTTGTTATATATTGTTATGTAATTTTATGCCATGTATTGTTATGTTATGTATCAAACCCAGTATAGCTATGTATGAATGGCACAACCAGGGTTAATAATCCTGGCTTTGTAGAAAGCTAGATGGTGGCTGGCTTCACCTCTAGCTGGAGTCAGTCTAGACTGGAGTTGAAAGAGAGAAAAAGCAGTGACCTATGCTCCCTCTCCTTAGGCACAGAAAGCTTCAGACACTAACAGATCTCTGCAGGATCTAGAGAAAGAGAAGAGGAGAAAGAGAAGAAGAATGTGCATGGCCAAGAATAGAAGGTGCAGGTGAGCTCTCCAAAACTGAACACAATACTCCAGATGGGGACTCACTATAGAGCTATGCAGCAGGGACAAAATCACCATCTTTCTACTAGTTATAACTCTCTCTATGCAGCCCAGAATCATACTTGCTTTCTCTACTACCTGGCCACAGAAATGAGAACCCCTAAATCCTTTTCTTCTGAAGTCCTGGTTAACTCATAACTGCCAATACAGTACTCTGACTAAGGATTTTTTTTTAAATAGATACCGTAGATAGATAAACAGATACATAGATAGATAAACAGATACATAGATAGATAGAATGGCCTTTAAGTACTCTAGATTCCACTATATTATCCATATTGGGCTTCAATATAAATTTCAAGGAAAATTTGATTCACCGTGAAGACGAATTTCCTCGTGCTTCGTGATAACGAAACAATTTTCCTTGAAATGGCATTTAAAAAAAAAAAACATTCACCTCATCCATTTGAGCATCAAGAGGCCACTGTGACCATCTTGATTGGAGATCCCACCAAAATCTCGTGCGCTGTGACGTATGACGTCACCACACCGACCAGCAGGATGAGGTCATCACACACCACTCACAATTTGGCGAGCGATCTTCAATCAAGGTGGCCATTAAGGTGAGTATTATTTTTATTTTTTTAACCAAATAACCCATGGAAGCCCTAATTTTTTATCTCAGATGCAGCGATCAGTGATGAACTCAGCATCTGAGGGGTTTAAAGATGGGGGTGTGGCACAATTGCCGTTCCCTGTCATTGCGCCCACTACTTACAAAGAAACACGCTTTGTGATGAAGTTATTTGTCACAAAGCAAATTTCTTTGTGAAATACGGCAAAGAAGCCGAATCAAAGTTTTGTAAACTTTGCTCATCTCCACTTGACACCTTTACTGAAATTAGTGTGCTCTAATGACACACACCTAATAACTTTATGGTAGTGGGAAGTAGGGGATTTTTAACGTAAAAAAGAAACGAACATTAGCTCCAACCACTATAGAACTTCATCAACCTATCTATTTTTAATAAAGTTAAAATGTAGCTATAGTTTTCTACCATAGACTATAATAAAACATAAAATAATATAATGAAAATGATATGATTTTATTATTAATTCATATTGAAGAGGTTGTCTGAGATCATGAAACACCTTGGAGAGCCCCTGCAATAGCATAAAGTAAAAAAATAAAATAAAAAAAAGGTCCTAGTCCAGTCCTCCTGAGGCTGCTTGTTTACATACTGCAGCAGTGCCATACTGATATACAGCACAGACCGCTGAGGACAGTGATTGATTGTAGCAGTCACATGACACATTGAGTGTTGAGCAAAGTTTACAAAAATTCGATTCGCTGCTTCGTTGAATTTAACAAAAAAAAAATCTGCTTTATGAAGAATTACTTCCTCATAAAGCGCATTTCTTTGTATGTAGCAGGCGCAATGACGGGCACAACGATTGCGCAGCCCTCCCGTCATTGAGCCCCTCAGATGCCGCGTTCATGGCCGAGAATTAAAATGAGGGCTTAATCAGTTTAAAAGAAAATCCTTTATCCATTTGAGCATGAAAAGGTAGCCGCAGCCATCTTGATTGAAAATCCCACGCAAAATCTTGCGCGGTGTGTGATGACGTCACCCACTGGATCAGATTTGGCGCGGGATCTTCAATCAAGATGGGCGCAGCGGTCTCATGCTTGAATGGATAAGGTATGGGGTTTTTTAACCCCAAAATAGGTAAAATGCAGTCATAAAAATTCCCCCCAAAGGTGTACATAGCCTTTAAAGACAAAAATGCAAAAGGGACAGCAACATACTAAAACATAACTTTTAATATTGTTAGGTATAAAAACTATAAGAAGGAACCCCTTACAACAAATAACAGCTGGGTCTGGGGAGATGAGTGCGCTTTAACAGTCACACTGGTTACGTGTGCACATAGGGGTCTTGTGCAGAGATGCGCTCTTCTCCCAGTCAGACGCCAAAAGACAAAATGACTAACGCCTTGCTAATAAGCATGGTCATAAGCTAGCCAGGTTAGGCATAAAGTAGGTTGTGTGTAAACACAGCCTAGTCCATCCATCCATGAGTGGAATTCACACATGTATAGTCTAGGAAGGAGAGGGTAAATGTCCGCCACAATAGGCACCAGTGCACAGTCCAGATGATAGGCTGTCCCTGTTAATCCCTACTTGGCCTGCTTGACCCTCAAAGCCTCCTAACATGGAGTCCTAGCCCCGCAAGGGGTGGCCCCGTCCTGAACATGACCCTACACTGGAATCCCTAGGGATCCCTACATGGAGTGTCAGTTGGGACTATGAAGAGTGCTTACTACAATGAGGTGAGGTGAAAAAATGTAGTGACCTATATTTATTAACACTTGTCCCTATAATGAGTGTGTACTAGGGTGAAGTGAACTAAACAACTAGTGTATATTCACTTGTCCCTATGCGTTTCTTCTACTGAATATACTATATGAATTGGTCTTTGTCAGAAATAAGGTGAAAGCCTTAAGAGTCATCAGGGGACACAAATGCTATCTGGTGAGCTACCTCCTACTAAATATCAGTGACAAATAAGTTTAGGGAGCGTAAGGTGAGCTTAAACCGCATAATGTGGTGGTGTTGCGCTGTCCGCAGCAAGCTTATGGCATTGGATCCAGACCTGGGCATAAGGCGCCAAACCACCACTGTTGCAGCAATGTAACATAGAGGTATAGATATCCTAGGGTGAGCGTATGGCCTAAATCCTGGATCAGGGCATCGGATAAGAGCAGATCCATGCGTCTGTTGGCGTGTGGCCAGTAGGGCTTCTGTGAACCCATGGTGACATGCTCCTTGCTACACTACGACAGTTTCCATCGCATTAATGTCAAGAAGTCGGTCCCATATGGACCATTCATAAGGCTTAGGAGAATCAACTGTGAGAAAGAAGGTTATTGGAGACAGGCAAAAGAATTAAAAGAACAGCTCTTGGATAGGGGTTACCCTGAGGATCTGTTAGATACGGCAATTGAATGACCAGGCAATTTCACCCAGTATGATTTATTAACTGGTAAAAATAAGCAACAAGTGAAAATAACTATCACAAAAGTCGAGATACGAACTAATACGAGATTTGTTCTCTCTTTTAAATTTAGCCCTATGGCTAATACTATATGTAGCGTCATTTATAGAAATTGGGAGATTCTGAAGAAGGACAGCTGCTTATCAGAATATGTGAGTGACAAGCCCCTCATAACCTTTAGAATGAGTCACACGGTTAAAGACAGAGTTGTCAGGAGTCGGTTTGTGTGGGAGTGTAAGGGGAACTGGCTGCAAAATAGTAGACCCAAGGGGAACTACAAGCAAGTACAATGCACAAAAGAAGGTCCTTGATTTTGGAGGTATTCACCATGGGGTCTATGATTTAAATACCAGCAGAAGCACATTCGTAATTTACCTATTAATGTGCCCCTGCGGCTGGTATTACATAGGGAAAACCATTAGGTGCCTCTTTAAAAGAATTGCGGAACATATGAACTCGGTGAGATCAGGAAAAGGTTGCCCCAGGTGGATCGAACATATGAGGGAGGAACATGGGGGCAGTTCCGAGTCCCTAAGATTTGCGGGCATCGAGGTGGTCCCAGCTCCACCCCAGAGCAAGGACAGACATCGTTGTCTTTTACAGAAAGAGGTGAGGTGGATTCTGCATACAGTCGCCTTAGGGCACCT
Organism: Bufotes viridis; assembly: GCA_033119425.1. Taxonomy (NCBI): domain Eukaryota; kingdom Metazoa; phylum Chordata; class Amphibia; order Anura; family Bufonidae; genus Bufotes; species Bufotes viridis. Next base: position 39,237,491 of record CM065589.1, read on the forward strand.
TGGTTTGAAAGACAAAAATGATTTGAGTATTTTCTTGTGAAAAGTATTCCTTACTTATTACAAACCGGATTCCAAAAAAGTTGGGACACTAAACAAATTGTGAATAAAAACTGAATGCAATGATGTGGAGATGGCAAATGTCAATATTTTATTTGTAATAGAACGTAGATGACAGATCAAACGTTTAATCTGAGTAAATGTATCATTTTAAAGGAAAAATATGTTGATTCAAAATTTCACGGTGTCAACAAATCCCAAAAAGTTGGGACAAATAGCAATAAGAGGCTGGAAAAAGTAAATTTGAGCATTACGAAGAGCTGGAAGACCAATTAACACTACTTAGGTCAATTGGCAACATGATTGGGTATAAAAAGAGCTTCTCAGAGTGGCAGTGTCTCTCAGAAGCCAAGATGGGTAGAGGATCACCAATTCCCACAATGTTGCGTAGAAAGATAGTGGAGCAATATTAGAAAGGTGTTACCCAGCGAAAAATTGCAAAGACTTTGCATCTATCATCATCAACTGTGCATAACATCATCCGAAGATTCAGAGAATCTGGAACAATCTCTGTGCGTAAGGGTCAAGGCCGTAAAACCATACTGGATGCCCGTGATCTCCGGGCCCTTAAACGACACTGCACCACAAACAGGAATGCTACTGTAAAGGAAATCACAGAATGGGCTCAGGAATACTTCCAGAAACCATTGTCAGTGAACACAATCCACAGTGCCATCCGCCGTTGCCAGATGAAACTCTACAGTGCAAAGAAGAAGCCATTTCTAAGCAAGATCCACAAGCTCAGGCGTTTTCACTGGGCCAGGGATTATTTAAAATGGAGTGTGGCAAAATGGAAGACTGTTCTGTGGTCAGACGAGTCACGTTCGAAGTTCTTTTTGGAAATCTGGGACGCCATGTCATCCGGACCAAAGAGGACAAGGACAACCCAAGTTGTTATCAATGCTCAGTTCAGAAGCCTGCATCTCTGATGGTATGGGGTTGCATGAGTGCATGTGGCATGGGCAGCTTGCATGTCTGGAAAGGCACCATCAATGCAGAAAAATATATTCAGGTTCTAGAACAACACATGCTCCCAACCAGACGTCATCTCTTTCAGGGAAGACCCTGCATTTTTCAACAAGATAATGTCAGACCACATTCTGCATAAATCACAACATCATGGCTGCGTAGGAGAAGGATCCGGGTACTGAAATGGCCAGTCTGCAGTCCAGATCTTTCACCTATAGAGAACATTTGGTGCATCATAAAGGAGAAGGTGCAACAAAGAAGGCCCAAGACGATTGAACAGTTAGAGGCCTGTATTAGACAAGAATGGGAGAGCATTCCTATTTCTAAACTTGAGAAACTGGTCTCCTCGGTCCCCAGACATCTTTTGAGTGTTGTAAGAAGAAGCGGAGATGCCGCACAGTGGTGAAAATGGCCTTGTCCCAACTTTTTGGGGATTTGTTGACACCATGAAATTCTGAATCAACATATTTTTCCCTTAAAATGGTACATTTTCTCGGTTTAAACTTTTGTTCCGTGAGTTATGTTCTATTCTGAATAAAATATTAGAAGTTGGCACCTCCACATCATTGCATTCAGTTTTTATTCACGATTTGTATAGTGTCCCAACTTTTTTGGAATCCGGTTTGTACTTGTTATATGTTTTTAATATTGTATGTTATCTCTACTTATGTCTGGGCACACTAACGTCTTGGGGTTTCCATGATGACGTTTGCCGTGAGACAATAAAGAGACAGTACGGGAGTACATGCTAACGCTCAGCGGCCTGAGGAAGCGCGTCTAAGCGCAAAACGGCCGTCGCCGCTATGTTGTGATGATGTGCGCACCACCCCAGCCTGTTTATAGATAGCAATAGTTTGCTGAATAAAATATAGTATTTTGAGTGCCGCCCTTTTTCTTCCTCTACTTTTTCACTTGTTGAACTATTTGACCTTTTGGAGCTTGAGCACCACATTGCTGTTTTGTGGACGGAGAGGAGTGGTGGACGTATTAGAGTGTTTTGGTATGGGAGCTCATGCAGTGCCGCCCGAAGATTTCTTATTTGCCTTAAAAACAGCTAAAGTGCAAGCAACAGAGGAGAAATCACTGTTAGAAATCAAGTCGGGAATAATCGCCACTAAAATCAACTTTTATTTTCACTTTCAGCTGCATTCATAGCATCCCGATTTCTATCAGTGATATCTTCCCTCTACTGAACATATTGCTGTCATTCTGGTATTGTCTGAAAGCTTGGAATGCATGTTTCTGGCTGCTACCATTCAGGAGATAGCATCTAAAGCAGCCTGTAATACCCCAGAGTGCCATTACCACCTTTGTTGGGCCCCACTATCTCCTATGGTGCATCCTGTGTCATCTTAAATATGTATTGCCATGTCCTGCATTATGTTCATATGTATTTCCCTGTAAAGTTATGTTAAGGTGTAATGTGCCTGGTCTACCAGTAAATGGCGGCATTGATGGCAGAGATGGTTCCATTCCAGCCCTCTCTAGATAGGGAGCAGTTTAGCTAGTTAACGTTAGTCTAGTCGACCCTCCTCAGGAAGAGGTTGTGTGCTGGCCAGCAGAGCAATGCCTGCTCTGCTGGGCCCAGAGGCTCTGAATCTGAAATCTACATGGTTGCTTGTCCCCTCCTGGGCTTGCATTGCTTTAAAGCCAAGCCAAGTAAGCTTGATGCCAGGAAGAAGTTCATAGGATTAAAGTAAGAGACAGACTACAGACAGCTTAGTTCCAGCAGAAGAGGAAATGGTTCCTATTCACCCAGCCAGCACAGCAAAGCTGAGAAAGCTACAGCATATTAGTGCTCAGAGTGTTGCAGAAGTGTTTGCCTGCCATTTAAGCCAATACCTGCTAATGACCAAGATAAAGTTGGAAGATTGTTCCATGATAAAGTTTATACCAAGTAAAGCTGTGTTCAATGTTACTACAAAGTCTGGACTCCATTTATTCTACTTATCCATCACCCATGTTTAACAACCCCTTTTTGCACTTGCTTCGGACTACACCTCGCCTGGGATCCAAGGATATCCAGGTAGGAGCACTGTGAAACATGCGTACAACATCTACAGAAACATTGTAGGCCACTCTACACCACTCTGGCAATCCTACCCCTGGGTACCAACACTACCATCTACAAAGGGGACTCCAAGCCCTTGTTGCGTAACTGCAACTGGCGTCACGAATAGTTGCTCTAACAGAGGGACATATAATCTTAAATACCTCTTAAGGGGCACGGGATCCCCAGGCACAGCCCTCCCCCTCCAGTTAACTACTTTTCTCACTACTGGACCTGGACTGGGGCAAAACAGTTAGGGGTTTAAAAGAGCTTCAAAATATAATTTCTTTCAGAGGCAGACCAGCTGAAAGTATATTACCTAAGCAATTAGATATCTCTAAAAATAAAATATAATGTTATCGGAAAGCAGGAAAGATGCAATTCACTGTTATTATGCCGGTTTAAGTAGTCTCCATTAATCTGTGCATACAGTAAACTAAGATCGCAGCAAATACAGTAACAGGCTTGAATTTAGAGCCTTTTTCCTGTAACATTATACCCTTGTTATGTTATTTTTCCGGAAAGGCTGTAGATGTATTTTCATTACCATAAGTAGAATTTTGTATTTTCGATTAGACATTTAATCTGTTTCTACATCTCTTTGCAGCGAGGAAAGAGTCGGAACAAATTATACCGGTATTAAATTGTATTCTGCAGTCTTACAAGATGTGAACCTTGTATGCTAATACTATAACGGAGGATTAGGGCGAAATTGGAATTTTGTATCTGTTTTACAGAATTTTCAGGGAACATAGAATAATAAAGATGATGTTACATAACGGAATCAACTGCATGTAAATTAATACAAATCTAATAAAGCCTTTGGTGAGATTGTAATCATGGAAGTTTCTGAGAGACCTTTTACATCTTTCTTCTGTTCTTGTTATATTTACACTGTAAATGTAAAGTATATCTTATTGTTAAAGTGAAAATATGTGTACATAGGAGGCAGTACTATAGTACTTATACTCTTGTATATAGGAGCAGTATTATAGTAGTTATACTCTTGTACATGTGAACAGTATTATAGTAGTTATATTCTTGTACCATGGAAGCCGTATTATAGTAGGTATATTCTGGTACATAGGAGGCAGTGTTATAGTAGTTATATTCCTGTACATAGGAGTAATATTATAGTAGTTATATTCTTGTTATTCATAAGAGCAGCATTATAGTAGTTGTATTCTTGTACATAGGGGCAGTATTATAGTAGTTATATTCTTAACCAAATCTCTTTTTATTGAGAAAATAGGCATACAGATCAAGTACATTCTTCTCCAATTGTGGTGATGAGGACATGTGGCAAGTATAACAGATGAGCATGACTGTAAGGCATGGTAACATTCCGTCCTGTATGCATATAGTATTACCCATAAAAACAAAGTGAGCAATGGAAAGAAAAGATAGGGAGGAAGGGAAGGGAAGGGAAGGGGAGGGGAGGGGGTAATAACTCTACTCAATCAGCGAAACTTTCTGAAGCGCTTCCATGGAAGCCAGGTCTTGAGAAATAGGGGCCGAGAGTGGGTCTTACAGTGGGCTAATTCTTCAAACCTAGAAATCTGATCAACTTTGCCTATCCAATCCGAGATGGAGAGAGGTACAGTGCTCTTCAACATCTGAGGTATAAGTAAACGAGCTGCTGTGAGGAGCATCATAGTAGATTGGATTTGGAAGAGGAAAGTGAGTTATTGGGGCACTATAAAAGGACAAGTTTAGGGTCCAGTTTAACCTGAGAATAGTTGACCTTATTTATCAAGGTCTCTATGCTGGACCAGTATGGTGGTATCTTCCTACAGTACCACCAAATGTGGGATAGCGAGCCCGTCTCCTCCCCACATCTCCAGGATTTCTCTGAAATCTCAAGATTAAGCTTATGCAAGAATTCAGGGGTTCCATACCATCTTGTAAGCAGTTTATACAAATTCTCTTGTATTTTGATACATCGGTTAAAGCCATGGGAGTGGGATAGAATAAAGGCCTTTTCTGGGTCTGAGAGGTGGGTGAAAAGCTCCGCTTCCCAGGAACATTAAAAGAGTAGCTCAGGAGGTGAAAAGGAGAGCAATTCTCTGTACATTGTGAAGAGAGGTTTGTAAGGTGTTCGATTGTAAGATAGTTTGTTTTCTAACCAGGAGGGAGATTCAGAGCTAAGAGGTGGGAGCTTAAGGGATTTAATATCTTTTTGGAAGGCCAGGGAGTGTAGGAAAGAGGGCGCTTTAACTGCAAGTTTATCTAGAGCCGCCTTCCAATCCAAGCCACCATCCGAGCCTATTATGTCCTGTAAAGTTGAGTCAACAAGTAGGAGCCAGATTCCCAAAGGGCCACGATTGTCGGGGTGAATATAGGATTGTAGTAGAGGAAGTGGCATGTGGGGGTTGGGAAATTTAATAAGGAGGAGCCGCTAGGTGAGCAAGAGGAAATACCCCAAAGGATCTGCTTCTCCCTAATGGACATTAGAGATCGCTCTAGGTGGGCACATTGAGACACATTCTGACGAGAGATAAGAGTTACCCCTCTATGTAATTGAAAAGCCGCATAATACAAATATATTTCGGAAAGGCCAAAACCTCCGAATCTTTTCTCTCTGGTCAGGAATGAGTAAGCAATTCTGGAAGAATGGCTTCCCCAGAGGAAAAGAGAGAAAACACGTCAGATCTCATTGAAAAAGGAGTGTGGTAACCAGATCGGAGAGCCTGAGAGCGTAATTTCTTGACCTGAGAACCTAAGGTGATTAGTTCACCCCTGATTACAGCTTTATGTGTTTCCCAGAGGACAGAAGGGGAAGGGGAGAAGGTTCCACATTATTGAGTTATGGAGTCGCCATGTCCATTCTTTTTTAGGGAGGGCAGTTAGGGAGATATGGTGGAAAATTGGTGCTTGATCAGACAGTGTTATATTGCCGATCCTAGCATCAATTACCAGCCGGGTATGGGCTGAAGAAAGAAAAAGATAGTCAAGTCTATGGAAAGAGGACTTAGCATTGGAGAAAAACGTGTAATCTCTGCCCGAGGGATGAAGGGTGCACCAAATGTCTATAACATTCAGCTTTTTCAGTGCAATTTTTAAACGTCCCAAAAGCTTAGGACAGACCTTTGGGAGGAGGAATCAGGGAGAGCTTGCAAGGTAACATTAAAATCACCACCTAAAATAACCATTCCTTCTCTAAAGCAGGATAACTGAGAGAGAGTCTGAACGAGCTAAGGGACTTGGCCCCTGTTTGGGGCGTATATATTAGCTAATGTAACAGATGTATCAGCAATGGACCTCTTCACAAACAAAAAGCGTCCCTCCGGATCTGAAGACGACGCAGAGTGCTTAAAAGGTAGTCGCTTGTGGATGGCCACGCTTACACCCCTGATAGCCGAACTGTAAGAGCTTTGAAACCATTGCGGAAACCTTTTAGGTGTTAAATTTGGAATCTTACCTGTTTTAAAATGGGTTTCTTGAAAAAATGCAATTGAGACTTCATCTTTTTGTAGTAGCGACAGTATTTGAGATCTCTTACATGGCTCGTTCAGGCCTCTGATGTTAAGCAAGGAAACTACAAGAGAACAGAAACACATCACATCACATCAATCTGAGCAGATAAGTTTCGCAAGACCTTGTTAGCAATACATTGAGTAGAGGATGGGGGAAATGGAGTTGTGCGGGGGTGAGTGCGTAGTTTCTTCAGATGGGAGCCAAGAGCAATCAGTTTGCCACGTATCACAGCCTTATGTGACTCCCAAATGATGGAAGGGGATGGCGGAGAGGAGCCTGAAGTGTTAATGTGGAAAAATTTGGTTAATGCCGCTGACAGTTTGGAAACATTATCAGAAGACTGGATGAGAGTCTCATTCAGTCGCCAGAGCCATTCTTTCCCCGGGAGGTCAGAGAGGGAGATGGTCAGGGAGATCGGGGCATAATCGGAGAGGACTATGTTCCCAATTCCAGCATTGGTAACTAGATGAGCCCTAGTTGAGGAAAGGAAGAGATAATCAAGCCTATGGTATGAGGCTTTCGCGTGGGAGTAAAACGTGTAATCTCTGCTAGATGGGTTAAGAGTACGCCACATATCTATCACATCTAACTTTTTCAAAGAGACCTTGAGACATCTAAGAAGTCTATGTGTAATGGCTGACCTGCCGGAGGAAGAATCCAAGGACGGCACTGGAGCCACATTGAAGTCTCCTCCCAATATAAGCATACCTTCTTTAAATGTAAGGAGCTGGCTGAGGGTCTGAATGAGCCATTGGACCTGACCCCTGTTAGGGGCATATACATTGGCAAGTGTCACTGGGGTATCTGCGATAAGGCCCTTGAGAAACAAGAAGCATCCTTCAGGGTCAGAAGAGGTCGCAAGAAGCTTAAAGGGGAGCCCCTTATGCACTGCAATACTGACCCCACGGCTGGCTGAAGTATGAGTGCTATAATACCATTGGTTAAATTTAGCAGAGGGAAGATTTTAGTGGTTTTAAAGTGGGTCTCCTGGAAGTAAGCTATAGAAGTCTTACTTTTCAGCAGGAGGGTGATTACTTGTGATCGCTTACATGGCTCATTCAGACCCCGAGCATTAATAGAGGATACCACAATCTCAGACACAGACATATCTTACAGTGTTTGGCAGGGCATAAAACGCAATTTGTAGATACATTATGGCACTCAGAGAGTAAGACATTGTAGAAGGGGTGAAGGAAGGTGTACGGAATAGGGCACAGGGAGAGACAGGTAGGATAACAAGGTAGGGGGTGAGGCAAAAGAACTTAATGCAGATTGGAACAAACTTGAGAGATCTCACAGGGCGCCTGATGTATAACGGATCCTTTTTCATCACGACTACACGCCGGGATCCATCGGGGGGGGCCCCCGCAAGACCACTGAGAGCCTAAGGGAGGCTTCCAGTGTGGGGAGGGACATCAGAATGCGGATGAGCCAGTGTGGCCCCGTTTTAGATAAACCAAATGGGTGGTAACGAAACAGTGTAGATAACACAGCAATCAACCGGTAATATTATGAAAAGTAGGATAAAACTCCAACAACTTAGCAGCGTCATCAGCATCATAACCTGCGATGGAAGAACAGTCAATCGTTCAGCCATCGTGATGTAACAGTAATGACGAGGGCAAGGTGCTGTTTGGGGTAGAGGGTCTGGCGACCTAGATGTCAGACGCATCACTGGAACACTGTGGACAGACACACAAGTCCCGAGAGGTAGAAATACAAAGAAGTGAAGGAATACCGCTGCTCAGGTGATCTGTCGGTCTTTCCTGGCTTTCTCCTGCTTCCCTGAAGGGACGCCTTGCCAACGATCCAGCTTAGGGGGAGAGGGCAGTGGGTCTCCTTGATCCGCTGGCATCCAGGAGGGTATTTCTATGGGTGCAAGGCCAAGGGGCCCCCAGATGGACGATAGTTCTGCAGGAGTGCGGACTGAGAGTTGCCTGCCATTTTTTATTATGGCCAGGCCAAAAGGAAACAGCCACCGGAACGGTGTGGAAGACGCTTTCAGAGCATCCAGGAGAGTTTTCAGGACCCGGCCTTTTAGCTAACGTGGTTGGCGCCAAGTCCTGGAAGAATAAGATAGAAGAGTCCGCGTACCTCAAGTTGTTGGCCTCACGGCTGGCTTTTAGCAGGTCGGCAGTGTCGACAAAGCTCAGGATTCCGCAGATAACATCACGCGGTGGGTCAGTGGGTTTCGGTTTCGGGCGCAATGCGTGATGGATCCGTTCTATAACCACTGCGGCCGCCCTGTCAGGGCCTAGTAGTTGTGCAAAAATCTCAGCCGCGACTGTACGCAGGGCCTCTGCCGCGACATGTTCAGGTAGGCCTCGGATCCTGAGGTTGCGGCGTCTACTTCTATTTTCCTGGTCCTCCAGTCGTATAAGGGCATCATTAAGCAGGTCACGATGTGTCCGAAGCGCTGAGCAGGTTTGCCCTTCATGTTAAAGGATGGTTTCCTGCGAGGTCTCCAGCGCCATGACCTAATGTCCCAGGCTGCGCAGGTCATCATTGATGTCCTCTAAATCCCTCTTCAGCGGGGCCAAGGCAGTGTCGAGAAGTTCTTTGAGGACCGCTTTGGACAGGTTTGAGCATTTCCTCGGGTTCCTGTATTCCGAGGACTCAGAGATGCTGCCGGCGTCTGTGTGGTGTTCGGCGTCTGAGGGTTGTGGCGTGCGCGGCGCCATCTTGGAAGCCTCTGTGGGTCGCGACTTCGGCTGCTTTTTAAGGTATTGCTCCATGTATGGCTGATGAGAGCGAGCAGGAGTCAAATCAGGGTGATCTTTGGGTCGATCCTTGCTTATTTTCCCCATTGGTGTGCGGGATGGAAGCGGATTATAAGGGGCAATACACCAGGCTAGGTGAGGAGCTCAGGGTGCAGCAGCCATTCAGCTTCACGGCCAAGCTCCGCCCCCCTAGTGAGTAGTTATATTATTGTACATAGGAGCAGTAGTATAGTAGTTATATTCTTGTACATAGGAGCAGTAGTATAGTAGTCATATCCTTGTACATAGAAGGCTGTATTATTGTAGTTATATTCTTGTACATAGGAGGCAGTATTATAGTAGTTATATTCTTGTACATAGGAGCAGTAGCATAGTAGTTATATTCTTAACCAAATTTCTTTTTTATTAAAAGCATAAATGACATCATACAGTTTCACATCAACATAGTCACGGTATGACAGAAAAAGTACAGGTATCTCCTTGGTGTGACCAAGTATTGCATAAGGAAGCATAGAATGGTGTCCAGAAAATAAGCAATAATAGAACAATACAATAAAAGTAGGGAAGATCGGGGAGGGTAGAATAGGGGGGGGGGTACCCTTCTACTCCATTAAGTGAACTTCCTATAGCATTTCCATGGTGTCCAGATCTTGAGAAATCGAGAACGGGTGAATGTCTCCCAGTGGGCAAGTTCCTCAAATCTATAGAACTGGTCTACCCTGTCCCTCCACATCAGCACGGATGGAGGTGTAACATCTTTCCAAAGCAACGGAATAAGCATTCTCGCTGCTGTGAGTAGCATAGTGGGGAGGTCAGAGCTAGAGGGAGAAAGCGAGTCACTGGGACACCAGAGAAGGATCAGTTTGGGATCCAATTTGACCTGAGTAGCACAAATCTCATTTATCAAAGCCTCAATGTTGGACCAGAAGTCTCTGATCTTCTCGCAGTACCACCAAATATGTGAAAGTGAACCTACACCCTCTCCGCATCTCCAGCACACACTCGGGATTTCAGGGTTAAGCCTATGTAGAAATTCTGGGGTCTTGTACCATCTTGTAAGTAATTTATACGAATTCTCCTGCACTCTGATACAGCGGCTGAAACCATGGGAGTGGGAGAGGATAAATGCTTTTTCTGGGTCCGAAAGGTGGATAGAAAGCTCCTTTTCCCATGAGTGGAGGAAATGTAGTTCAGGGGCGAGGCGGAGAGCAGCTCCTTGTATATGGTAGAGAGCGGTTTTGGGAGCTTACGGGCATCTGAAATCCGGTTTTCCAACCAGGAGGGGAGGTAGAAGCCGTCAAGGGAGGAAGTTTAAGCAGTTTAATGTCCTTTTGCAAAGCGAACACCTGGAGGAAGGAGGCGTCCCTAACTCTAGAATCATTTAAGACCAGGCTCCAGTCCAGATTACCATCTGGGGTTTGGATCTCACTCAGGGAATATCAGCCAAGAGAGGCCAAATTCCTGCAGGTACCATCGCCTCTGGGTGTATGTAAAATTGCAAGGAGGAAAGCGGGGTGCATGGGTGTGGGAATGTGAGGGTCTTGGTCTTATATTGTCTAGCCCATTCCACTAATAGACCCCTCCAGAGTGGTGAGAGGGAGGAGACACTTGGTGAACACGGGGATAAGCCCCAAAGGATCCGTCTGCCTCTAATAGTAAGCAAGGAGCGCTCCAGACGTACATACAGAGCATCGTATCGGGTATTAAGAAGAGATAGGCCACGAGACAGTTGAAAAGCCTCATAATATGAGCGCATATCGGGCAAACCGAATCCACCAAATCTCCTCTCCCTGGTCAGCACTGAATATGCGATTCTGGACGGTCTATTCCCCCATAGGAAGAGTGAGAAGACCCGACGAACATCTACAAAAAGGAATGCGGCAGCCAAATAGGCAATACTTGCAATAGGTACAGAAGTTTGGGAGCTATAAAGGTTTTGAGGTAATTCCTCTTTCCGAACCAGGAGAGGAACGGAAGCTTCAGGGACTGTAGGTGTTTCCTGATAGATGAGAGCAAGGGGGCATAGTTAAGGGCGTAACAGGTCCTTCGCCTGAGCAGATACATGGACTCCCAAGAAAACTATGTCTCTAGAGGCCCATTGAAAGGGGTGGATCTTTGAAGTGTTAATTTCACCGAGTTTGGGCACGTGACGTTAAGAGCCAGGGACTTACTGTAATTGATTTTGAAGTTTGAAACAAAGCCGAATTCATCAAAAAGGGTCATTAACCTAGGAAAGGATGTCTCAGGGTTGGACGTCATTATTAGCAGGTCATCTGCGAATGCGGCCATCAAGTGGGTTTGAGAGTGGACAGTGAGGCCCTGAACAGCAGGGTCCTGCCGGATCTTACAAAGCAGAGTCTCCATAACTATAACAAAGAGAGATGGTGATAGGGGGCAACCCTGCCTCGTCCCATTGGCAATGGCAAAGGAGGGGAGAGGGTGCCATTTATCTTAAGTCTGGCAGACGGGGCTGAATACAGGGTGAAAATCGCGGCAATGAATGGGTCTGAAAGCCAAACCTTGCCAGGGCCTGCGACATATAATGCCAGCCGACCCTGTCAAAGGCCTTCTCCGCATCAGTGCTTAACAAGGCCAAAGGCACTGAGGAGTTCCTAGCCCAATCCATGAGATGGAGCAGGCGTATTGTGTTCTCGCAGCCCTGTCTGCCCCGCACAAACCCAACCTGTTCACCATTAATAAGATCCGGCAGGATCGCCTGGATCCGTTGTGCTAATATTTTGGCCCACCACTTGACATCCGCATTCAGCAGGGAGATAGGACGGTAGCTCCCACACTGGAGAGGGTCTTTGTTCTCTTTGTGGATTATGGTTATGTGGGCTTCAAGAGACTGGGGGGCAGGGAGCCACCGGATAGGAGGAAGTTGCAAAGTGTCCGGAAATGGGGGACAAAATGTCTCTAAAAGTTTTGTAATAAGATATAGGGAGACCATCAGGGCCCGGGCTTTTACCAGATGGTATGGAAGAGAGTACTTTGGCAATCTCGCGTCAGTCACTGGGGCAACCAACTGAGACGCTTGAAGGGGGCTGATAGAGGGTAGACGGAGAGTAGAGAGGAACTCCTCCGTGGCCTGTACAACGGATGGGGATCCAGGACGGTCGGTGGAGGGGAGGTTATAAAGATCAGTGTAAAATGCACAAAAAGCCTTTGCTATATCAGGGGTGGATTTGTGCTTAATGCCGTTTGCGTCTGTGATTGCAGGGATAAAGGAGTCCGAGTGCTGCTGTTTGGCCATAGCAGACATCAGCCTGTTCCCCTTGTTCCCATGGGCGTAGGCCTTAAATTTGGAGCGAAGGATAAGCTTTGCAAATTTAGCATTAAGCAAGTTTTTCAAGTCTGTCCTGGCCTCTGCCAATTCAGTGGCCACTGCCTGGGCCTGAGATTGTTTATGGGTCAGTTCCAGGTGTGAAATACGGGACAATAGAGCGTCCACCGCTTGGGAGCGCATCTTTTAACATGGGAGCCCAGGGCTATTAGTTCACCCCTGACTACCGCTTTGTGGGTTTCCCACAGGACAGAAGGAGATGGGGGGTCGCCTGCAGCATTGAGGGAGAAGAATTCAGACATAACCCGGGAGATTCTAGAGGCATTAGAAGGGTCGGCGATCAGGGTGTCATTAAGACGCCACAGCCGTTCTCTTCTGGGGAGTGCGGTCATGGAGATGCGGAGAAGGACAGGGGCATGATCGGATAGCGTAATGTTACCTATCTTCGTCTCTAACACCTGGGGCACATGGGTGGAGGAGAGGAAGATATAATCCAGTCTGTGGAAAGAGGATTTAGCATTAGAATAAAAGGTGTAATCCCGGCTGGTGGGATGCATAGTGCGCCAAACATCAACAACCTGCAATCTTTTCAACGCGGTCCGCAGACGGCGCAAAAGCTTATGGGACAATTCGGATCTCTGGGTGGATGAGTCGATGACTGGCTCAAGTGCGACATTGAAGTCGCCACCCAATATAAGCATCCCCTCAGTGAAGGTGGATAACTGTGCTAGGGTCTGAACAAGCCAAGGGATCTGACCCCTATTGGGGGCGTATATGTTGGCTAGGGTGACAGGCGTATCAGCGATGTGACCCTTCACAAACAGGAAGCGACCGTCTGTGTCCGAGAGCACAGCAGAGTGCTTAAAGGGCAACGCTTGTGAATGGCCACACTGACACCCCTGCATGCTGAGGCGTAAGAGCTATGGAACCATTGCGGGAACAGTTTAGGGGACAGTTTAGGAAGCTTTCCTGTCTTAAAATGAGTTTCTTGGAGAAAAGCGATGGAAACATCATCTTTCTGTAGCAGTGATAACACCTGAGACCTCTTACATGGCTCGTTCAGACCCTTGGCATTCAGCGAGGCAATTGCAACAGAAGCCATGACATAAACACGGAAGGGCAGTCAGCCCCCAGCATAGAAATGGCAGATCTGGAGAGGGGTGGATGGAGTAGAGAGGCGGGGGAGGGGAGGAGGGAAAGAGGGCAAGGTAAGAGAAAATCACAGGACATAACAAATAAAACACAAGCAGCAGGTAAATAACAGGGAGCACGTGGTCCCACCCAGCAGCTGACATGGTGGAGATCCTTTCTCATAGCGGCTGTCAGCCGGGATCTGTCAGGGGGGGGGCTCTTGTGGGACCATAAGAGGTTCTAAGAGAGGGAGTAGGGGAGATGGAGTAATCAGTGTCATTACCAACAGAAAGGCAAACATGTAACCCCAGCAGAAATTAGAAAGCTAACTATGCAGCATAACTGATCCAGAAACAGACCTTATATAGACAATAATCAGCTTAAACATAACAGGTATAGACTATCTCGCCTGGGACAGGAAGAAGTCTCATGGCTGTAAATTCAACAGTGAGCGAACATGAGGGGAGTCACCCTCTCCTAGTGCAAAAGTCATGTTATGGCGACATGTGGACGATTCTTTCCCCGCTTTTCTGACTTAGTAGGGGAGGCCTGGTGCCATGAGTCCACGCATGGGGGAGAGGGCAAGGGATCTCCCTGGTCGGCCGGCATCCATGAGGGCATATCAATGGGTGTAATCCCAAGAGGGCCCCATATGGCTTTAAGGTCCTCCGGGGTCCGCACCGTATACTGCTTGCCGTTTTTTAGGATGGCCAGGCCGAAGGGGTATAACCACCGGAATGGGGTGGCTGAGGCTTTGAGAGCCTCCAGGAGTGGCCGTATAACGCGCCGCTTGGCTAAGGTGGAAGGGGCCAGATCCTGAAAAAACAAGATGGGTGCCTCACCATACATGATGCGGTCGACTTCTCTACCCGCTTTGAGAAGCGCAGCCGTGTCCACATAACTGAGTATGCCACACACCACGTCCCTTAGAGGTTCAGATGGTTTGGGTTTAGGCCGTAGGGCCCGATGAATGCGCTCAATCGTGATAGTCGCAGCCCGGTCCGGGCCCAGCAGGGTGGAGAAGATCTCACGTGCTGCCGAATGTAGTGCTTCCACTGCAATCGATTCAGGTAGGCCGCGGATGCGGAGGTTTCGCCGCCGTCCCCGATTCTCCTGCTCTTCAATGCGAAGCAGGGCATCGTTGAGAAGATCTCTATGCGCTTGTAAGGCCACACAAGTCTGCCCCTCATGTTTCATAAGAGCTTCTTGCGCAAGTTCCAGGGACACCACTCGGTGTCCAATATGACGGAGGTCCTCCTTTATCTCCTCCAGGTCTTTTTTCAAAGGTGCCAGTGCAGATTGCAAGAGGTTTCTGAAGACAGCTGTGGAGAGGGGAGGGTTTCTGCTCCGTGGTCTGCAATCTGAAACATCTGAGGCACTGCCTGCCTCTGAACCCTCCTCTGCATCAGAGTGTCCTTGTGCCATCTTGGAAACATGTGAGGCAGGAGTTCTGGGCTGTTTTTTAAGAAACCGATCCATGTCAGGTTGTTTAGAGCGAGCCCCAGTCGGCTCCTGTGCTTCAGAATGGCGATCCTTGCCTGTTTTCCCCATTTGAGCAGGGTTAGCAGCTGATAATAGGGGTTATATTAGCTGCCAGGAAGAGGAGCTCAGGAAGAAGCAGCCATGCAGCTCTGTGGCCAAGCTCCGCCCCCCCATAGTAGTTATATTCTTGTACATAGGGGCAGTATTATAGCAGTTATATTCTTGTACATAGGAGCAGTAGTATAGTAGTTATATACTTGCACATAGAAGGCAATATTATAGTAGTTATATGCTTGTACATAGGAGGCAGTATTATAGTAGTTATATTTGTGTACATAGGAGCAGTAGTATAGTAGTTATAGTCTTGTACATAGGGGCAGTATTATAGTAGTTATATTCTTGTACATAGGAACAATATTATAGTAGTTATATTCTTGTACATAGGAGGCAGTATTATAGTAGTTATATTTTTGTATACAGGAGCAGTATAATAGTAGTTATATTATTGTACATATGAGGCAGTATTATAGTAGTTATATTTTTGTACATAGGAGCAGTATTATAGTAGTTATATTCTTGTACATAGGAGGCAGTATTATACTGTTTATATTCTTGTACATAGGAGCAGTAGTATAGTAGTTATATTCTTGTACATAGAAAGCAATATTATAGTAGTTATATTCTTGTACATAGGAGGCAGTATTATAGTAGTTATATTTGTGTACATAGGAGCAGTGATATAGTAGTTATAGTCTTGTACATAGGGGCAGAATTATAGTAGTTATATTCTTGTACATAGGAGGCAGTATTATAGTAGTTATACTCTTGTACATAGGAGTAGTATTATAGTATTTATATTCTTAAACAAAGGGGGCACAATTATAGTTATTCTATTCATGAAGAATGTTATTATACTAGTTATAATCTGCTGTTTAGGGAACAGTATTTTAGTGGTTACAATGTTGTCCTTGAGAAGGGAGAATACTGTGAGGCATAGTAATACTTTAAATGGTATAATGGTAATTACAGTAAACTCTTACCTATACCACTTCAGCTATACAAATTTGCTTACTGGAATACCTTAGACAAATTTTATTAATTCTTGATATCCTGTGGATTTGCATTGCAGACTCCAGTACAATAACAGCATACAATGCAATATAAATATATGGGATTTTCCAATCTCTTTCTACATAGTGCAGATTTTTGACCTGCAGATTTGCGGACACAGACCGGACTTTCAAATCCAAAGCATGCTCATTCTCTTGCAGCTTGTTTGTAGATTATTCACAAATTTCTAGCAATACGATAAATGGATTTTTTTTTATCCACTACAAATCTGCAATGTGTGAACTTTTCCTTATATACTTCCTATGGGTTCAGTTTTGTGACCAGTGTTTTGATTCAGAATTTCTTATTATGTCTGCCTGAGAAATGTTTCATGCCATGTTTCTGTGTCTGACTTGAAATCCTGGACAAGAGCCCAACTGTGTACAAGTGAGAGGTCCACGCCAAGCTTATCATCCATGGCCCTACACCTCTGTGTACTTCTCTGGGCTCAGATATACCAGCTACCGTATGTCTTGCCTATCTTTTTATGCCTGAGCTAGAAACACCTGATGACCTTACTGTGTACTTTGTGTCCCATCTGTGCACTATAGGTGGACATACCTGGCCAGGAAAAACTGTCCATTTACAATTTTTCTATCCAAAGTTAGAAGATGTCTGGCATCACAACTCATGCAATAGATAAATGCATATTATGAATTAAATTTCTCACTGGCATTTCTGTATCACATGGAGTGAAACAAAACCGGAACACCAACCCTATGTAGAGGGAGCCTTACAGAAACCTACATGTTCAGTGGGTACATAAATGGCGATGTCAGCTTTCCCTGGATAAATTCCCTAAAAAAATCTCTATAGCAGCTTCAGTATAAAGCATTACTTTAAATAAATGTATAGTATACATGACGCCAATGCAGATTCCACTGTAAAGATCTTCAGTCTGTATCACAAGCTGTTATCCTCTGCAACGTATTTTAGGCAAACAGTTTCTACTGTCGATAATTCCTTGTAAATACTCTTGACGGGAGCAGAAATAATTGCTGTCAATCTTGACATTATACAATTAATCCATATAATCTGCAGACAATCAGTAAATCCACCTGTAGTTATTGCTCGCTAATTGTAAGACTAGGAAGCACTATATCATTTTTATCGCCACACATTCCCTTTGTTCCCCAGGGGGAACTGTATTACATGATGGCAATTTGGGTATAGGTCAGTCCATGTAATACACAGATGGTTTGTGTCTGCCAGAATGGGAGTCGTTCTTACCACTTGGGTTCATAGAGAGGGTTATAACCATATGGATAGAGGCAAATCATGAGGTTCATCGATACAAGGAAAGGCCACTTGTAGAAGTCAAAATACATTTGTTTCTTACCTCACCAATTATTTCTTGGTTTAGTTATTTTATACGTTTATATGGCACTTATATATTCTGCAGCATCAGTCCCTGTCCTCATTGGGGCTCACAGTCTACATTCCAAATGATCCTGTAACAGGGAGCCGGCGACACGCTCTCCCTCTGCAGCACCGCCGGTGTCCCACTCAAGAGGAGGAGCTAAGACACATCTCCATGGTGACAAGAGGGCGGGGAGGACCGGGACGCGCACATCTCAGTGTGGCTGGGGTCCTCCATATCCTAGACAACGAGCAGGTGGGGAACTGAGCGCCGGGGTTAATGAGTCGGTGCTTAGGTGTACTGAGGTGCCATGTCCCGTGACCCATCAAGAGGACCTATTTAAACAGGTAACCTGCTGGCCACAGGTTATCTGTGATTGGTCTTACTTCCTCACAAGTGTATCCTGTATGTGCGACTTCTACCTTTTGTACTCGGCTTGTATTGACTCTGACCTGGTGTACCCCTTGTATTAACGCGATCTCTTGGCTTTTGACCTCGGCTTGTACTTAATTGTTATTATAGTACCTGTGTGTTTGTGTTACCTCCTTACCCTTGACCTCAGTCCCATTGCTTCTATTGCTATTCTGTGCCGGCCTGGGAAGCTTTTGCTTCTGTGTGATCTGTCTTATTTATTGTGTTCTCCCTGTGTTGTTTCCTTTCTTTAGGCCCCTGCACGTACGTAAGCTAGGGACTGCTGCTCAGTTGTACACCGTCGGTTAGGACGGACCGTGCAAGTAGGTAGGGATAGTTGTATGGGTGGAGTTAAGACTGCACTTATCCCTACCTATTCGTGACAGATCCTCTCTTTAAGTTTTTGGAGGGTGGAAGGAAACCCACAAAGACAATGTGAGAACAACTGAAACAAAAGACGAGTGACTCCAGCTCTGTAGTTTCAAAAAGTGTCGTTCTTTGTCTTTATTGAAGTGCTTCCAATAAAATTACACAGGATGCACTTGCCTCATCCATTTGCTCACGATGGGCCATCTGCCTCCATCTTGCTTGAAGATCTCACACAAAATGCCATGCGCGATGATGTATAGCATCACCACAACGACTTTATCTCAAGTCGTGCGGGATTTCACGCCAGATCTTCAAGCAAGATGGTGGCGGCCAGCACGTCGTGAGCAAATAGAGGTGATAAGTATGATTTGATTTTTATTTCTGTTAATTTTACACTGTTTTTACACTCATATGCTGCGATCAGGTATGACTGCGGCATCTGAGGGGTAAAATGACGGTGGGGGGGCACAATCACCGATCCCTGTTAGAGATGAGTGAATTTCTTAAAAGTTAGATTTGGCTGATTCGCTAAATTTCCCCAAAAAATTCGCTTTGAGATGAATTAATTACGCGAAGCGCAATTTTTTTATAAGTAGTGGGTGCAACGACAGGGAGCTGCGATAGCGCCGCCCTCATCATTGCACCCCTCAGATGCCGCATTCATACATGATCGCGGTATCTGAGTGCAAAATTAACAATAAAAAAATTAAATCAAACTTACCGCCTCCATTTGCTCGGCTGGCGTGATGACGTAGTCTCGCGCCACACAGGATTTCCGCCGAGAGCTTCAAGCTAGATGGAGGCTGGCGGCCCATCGCGAGCAAATGGAGGAGGTAAGTTTGAATTTTATCGTTTTTTTCTACTATTTCAGGTTAAATCAATTTGCTGACACGAAACACAAGGAAATTTGGGAGGAAATTTGGCTTCTAGGCGAACCGAATTTATCCTGAAATTCGGATCAGATTCCACTTTGTGGGATTCAAGTCGCTTATCTCTACTCCCTTTCATTGCACCCACTATTTGTAAAGAAATGCGCCTCGTAACTAAGTAATTAGTCACAAAGCTAATTTCTTTTGTACAATTCAGCGAAGCAGCCGAATGGAATTTTTGAATAATTCGCTCATCTCTAATTGCAAAGTATAACTTTACATAATACAGTGAATAACCTCCATTCACTGAAATAGTAAGGACAGCGTTAAATTCTTGTCACTGCTTTTTTACATCAATGGCAGGAAGACAACATGGCGGAAATCAAAAGACATAAATGTACAGAAAACTCTTAGAACGTCACAAGCCTGTAAGTCAAACGACGTCTCATCCGAAGAGTATGAAAGAAATACATTTTCTGGCAATGTCAGAATTCTTAATCGTCCATCGCTGCCAAAGGGCATAGCAAAGATATTTTCTATATTACTGTGACATTTTGTGTCCTCTTGTTCTCATGTTAAATTCCAAGCCACTCACTCTGTACCTTCGGTGTTAGTCGATGATCATTAAATTCATCACTGGCAGATATCCATGTTAAAGTGACACTTAGAAGAGAAAGGAGACTCTGGACTTGAGCATTAAATCATAAAGTATTATAGACTGTGAAGCAGAGATCCAATAAACGCCGCCCTAGTTGTGGGGGAAGACAGTCATTTTCTGAAATCTTGTTTATGTCCTTATCCAAGTCATTATGTAGCCTTACAATGACAGTTCAATCACAATCGGCTCTAAATTACAAAGTGTTCTTTGATATTTGGGTTTTATGACAGAGGTAATTGGAACTGGAAGAAGCTTGAGGTTGGAAATTCAGCAGCTTTCCATTTTACAGGTTTCGACTAATGTTGATTACTGTGCGATTACTTCAGTGCGCTGACTGCTACGTACTTTAGATGGTCGAAATCGTGGCACAAATCTTCGAAATAATTGCGATAGAAAGATCAGCAAATCACATTGTGTAAATACAGTCGCTCGATGCACTTATCATTAAAATCACCACCATTTTGACTTTTCTCCATGCCTCTTTGCCATGTGACTACTGCAAGTGCCTCAACCTGGGGGTATCTGAAAATGTTTATTGTGTATTGTCATGTTATTTTGTTGTTGTTTTGGCCGTTTATTCCAGCAGAGAATGTAATAGTTGCCAGTAACAGGACTCCCCACCCTGTTGCTCCTCTCTTGGTAGGAGTGGGCTGGTCCTGCTTCATGCCAAGAGAGTTCCAGTCCATATAGTGAAGGAAGAGGAAGGATATGTTAGAGCTCCTATTTCTAAGAACCAATTCTCCTGTGAGATGATCACTCCTGGAAGATCATCAGTATCCAGAACACTGCTTCCAGAAAGCATCAGTTTGTCAAGACAGCATCACTATCAGTAAAAAATACAACTTTACAGACCCTGTTGTAGGTGAGGGTTTATGGTTCAGACACCCATCAACTAGAACAACCACTAGGACAGACTAGAATCCTTTCTGTACCTCAGTGGACACCTATATCAAGAAGTGCCTGCCACTGCCAATTAATTGCCACTCAGCCAGCCACCATACCTCCTCATCTAGTGTCAGAAACTGCACTTTGTACTTAATAAAGCTTGGTGTGCTTTTTCTATTTTGCACTTTTATATGTTAACTTATGGCCTTCAAACTGCCTTTCCACTGCAATGATTCTCAGGTAGCATTGACCTTAAGGGAGTGCACTGTGACACAGCACTTCATCAGGGGCACTACCATTCCCATCCTCCACACTGGCCCCTCACTTCACTACCATTTCAACTTAATCACAACAATATCAAATATTTGTACTATGTACTATACATATTGTAGGACGACTATCTCTCTTTTTCTCTGTATCATACAAAATTAGAATTTATTAGAATCAGATATTTTTGAAAAATTCATGTTGAATTTCCAAATTTTGGAACCAATTTGCTCATCTGTACAGGTAGCAAATGACCTTCATGATCTGAAGCCATAGTCGAACAAGTGACCGATTTGCTGAGACAATAATTTTGTATTAATCTGGTCATAATAATGAGTATCAATATTAATGTTAGTAATAAATATATGGTAATACTATTGATAGTAATTTCAGTAAGGCCTCCAGACCACCGCTTAATTATTGCAATATTCTTTGGTGCATGGAGCTCTAAGAAAGCACTAGAGGCTTATACTGAACCTCTGTATGATTTCTGGGGAAACCAGAATAATGCCAGGTTGTCATCACGGAGGAGCTTCTATTTCCTATTAGGCAATATTGTCTTTGCCAAGTGACAGCCTCACCTAGAGCCATGGAGCTTCAGAGAAAGAAAACAGAACTATAGATGATGTTGCAAAGTGGCGTGCCTTGGGGGTGGTGGTCCACCCCGGTGTCAGGCTGTCAGCTATCAGGGGGTGTTGTCGGTGTCAGGCTCTACTGTATACTGTGGGGTGCTGTATACTGTGGGGTGCTGTATACTGCTCTACTGTATACTGTGGGGTGCTGTATACTGCTCAACTGTATACTGTGGGGTGTGTATACTGTGGGGTGCTGTATACTGTGGGGTGCTATATTGCTCTACTGTATAGTGTGGGGTGCTGTATACTGCTCTACTGTATACTGTGGGGTGCTATACTGCTCTACTGTATAGTGTGGGGTGCTGTATACTGTCAGGTGCTATACTGCTCTACTGTATACTGTGGGGTGCTGTGTACTGTGGGGTGCTGTATACTGTGGGGTGCTGTATATTGCTCTACTGTATACTGTGGGGTGCTGTATACTGCTCTACTGTATACTGTGGTGTGCTGTATACTGCTCTACTGTATAGTGTGGGTGTGCTGTATGCTGTCGGGTGCTATACTGCTCTACTGTATACTGTGGGGTGCTGTATACTGTGGGGTGATGTATACTGTCGGGTGCTATACTGCTCTACTGTATACTGTGGGGTGCTGTATACTATAGGGTGCTATACTGAATGCTGTATACTATGTATTGCATATTGTGGGGTACTGTATACTGGGTGGTGTTAAATACTGTATACTGTGGGGTATTACACTGTATACTGTGGAGTGTTGTACGCTATACACTATGAGGGGCTGGGGGTGTTACACGATAGACGTCAATGCAACAAATCTGACCTAGATAAATGAAGGGTATTAGGTTATCCTAAATAAAAACGGCCCCCCTTACGGCTAATAGCCCCCAATTTACATTTACCCTATTATCTGTAATAATAATTCCACTTTATTTATATCCCTGGCATCATCAGGGGTAAGGGGCAATTACACTATATACCAAAAAAAATGAAACATGGGGCACAACGCAAAAGAGGGGACAGTCAGGGCAAATGGACAGAGGAGGCACAAGATGGGTAAACAGCCCCCAGCCTATGATATACTGTAGCCCCCTGTATGCGAGCTCTCATAAGCCAGGGAGCATGCTCATGCCTATTTCACTTGTATGCTCACCGCCGTTGGTCGCTCACCTTCCAGGCGGAAAACCTCCCATCTTCCTTGTAGTCGCTTGCTCCAGTGCTCCTGAGCAAGGAAAATGGCTGTGCTGTGCGGCCTGTGCCTTCTAGTGAAGTGACCACCTCACCAGTGTTGTGTGTGTCACAGTGTGTGTCTGCAGATACACTGCCACCGAGCTGAGCACACTGTAGTGTGTGGCAGTTAGGAGTGGTGCAGACAGTCACAGTGGCACTGTGGTGTGTGGCAGTTAGGAGTGGTGCAGTCACAGTGGCACTGTGGTGTGTGGCAGTTGGGAGTGGTGCAGACAGTCACAGTGGCACTGTGGTGTGTGGCAGTTAGGAGTGGTGCAGTCACAGTCACAGTGGCACTGTGGTGTGTGGCAGTTAGAAGTGGTGCAGTCATAGTCACAGTGGCACTGTGGTGTGTGGCAGTTAGAAGTGGTGCAGTCATAGTCACAGTGGCACTGTGGTGTGTGGCAGTTAGGAGTGGTGCAGACAGTCACAGTGGCACTGGGGTGTGTGGCAGTTAGGAGTGGTGCAGTCATAGTCACAGTGGCACTGGGGTGTGTGGCAGTTAGGAGTGGTGCAGTCTCAGTGGCACTGGGGTGTGTGGCAGTTAGGAGTGGTGCAGTCACAGTGGCACTGTGGTGTGTGGCAGTTAGAGTGGTGCAGTCGCAGTCACAGTGGCACTGTGGTGTGTGGCAGTTAGGAGTGGTGCAGACACAGTGGCACTGTGGTGTGTGGCAGTTAGGAGTGGTGCAGTCACAGTCACAGTGGCACTGTGGTGTGTGGCAGTTATAAGTGGTGCAGTCATAGTCACAGTGGCACTGTGGTATGTGGCAGTTAGGAGTGGTGCAGTCACAGTGGCACTGTGGCAGAACAGTGTGCAGGCAAGAGACTGCAGACTAGAAAGACTAGAGAGGAATTTTTGCAGTCAAGGGCCTTGCTACCTCAAATTTTCACTGGGGGGGGGGGGGGACTGTTGGGGTGTTGAGGAGTCACAAGGCTGCTGCCAGCCAGTGCAGGACATGACTTGAGTACCAGCGCTGTATAGGTATGGCGGACTGATCGGGCAGGTGCAGGAGCTGTGCCCGTCCGATCAGCGGCACGGGTCTGGCTGTCACTGACAGGTGAGCCCCTGCTATCAGGGCAGGGTGCACCGGCCTCAGTGAAAAC
Organism: Bufotes viridis; assembly: GCA_033119425.1. Lineage (NCBI taxonomy): Eukaryota > Metazoa > Chordata > Amphibia > Anura > Bufonidae > Bufotes > Bufotes viridis. Next base: position 39,261,512 of record CM065589.1, read on the forward strand.
TCGAGCCCAATCTATAAAAATATAACAATGTAACGTGATCTGCCCCTTCAGGTGAACCTGGGAAAAAAAATATATAAAAGCTGTGCAAAAACAGCCATTTTTTCTTCACCTTCCCTCACAAAATGTGTAATACCAAGCTTACATTGTATTTTCATGGTGACAGATTCCCTTTAAATTTTCATTTACCAGCAATTTTCTGTGTACTAGCGATAAAAAATGTTATTTTAAACAAAATAAATATTTTATTATATTTAAATGTAAAAATAAAGTTTCTTATGGTTTTGGCGGGGGGAAGGGGGGCGCCAGAGAAAGTACCCGCCCCTGGTGCCAAATACCCTAGGCACGCCACTGGTGCTATATTCCAGGATGACCCCGATATGGGAATAACGAAGAAAAGTTTTATCATTGTCTCTTCAATACATTTCAGGGCCACACCGGTTCCTTCATCAGGTTCTTTTTATTATAAACTGCCTGATGAAGGCACTGATGAGGTCCCAAAATGCATTGTTGAGACAATAAAAATAATTTTCACTATTCCAACATCGGGTCATCCTAGAAGATAGCACCACCATCTATAGTCCTCTTTTCATTCCCTGAAGCTCCATTGTTCATCTTCTGGTCCCAGCATGGAAACCGACAAGAACTGAGTGCTGCAATCAGCGGAAATCCCTATCAAGAGAAAAAAGGTTGTTGTGCCTTGAGCACATCACATCCATGTAGCGGCACTCGCTAAATAACTTCATTACTTAAAGGGGTTGTCCCACAAAAAATATTCTACAGTTTTCAAACCCGCACCTGCATCTGAATACTTTTGTAATTTCATGTAAATACAAATTTAGCGTAGTCACTGAGTTATTTAAAAAATTGTATCTGCTGTTTGTTTTTTTCTTATTTCTTTGTCCTGCTCACTGGGAAGATCGCACATGCTCAGTTTTGTCCTTCAACTGCCTCCTGAGATGTGATAGGGAGAGCATGGACACGCCCCTGAGCTGCAGCAGAAAAGACACTCCCATGAGCTGTGAGCTTGATATAAATCTAGCAGAGCAATGAATGAGGAGATCTCTGGATCCATGTGAAGTACAGGGCTGGTCCTAGCTTTGTTAGAAAGAGATTGTCATGTCCTATAGGATGTCTGATTTTCATTTTTTACATTAGTCATGGGATATGCCCTTTAACCTAACGGTCTATGAAAAACACAGACTCCAGGGTGCTACAGCTGGCATTCCCAAACTCCCACAATGGGGCTTAAATCCCAGTTCCTACTTTATAGGAAGTTCTGTGTAAATCAGTCTCTGCTTAGGTTCAGACTTCTAGCCACAAACATTAGGGTTTTTACAAAACGTTATGCTTTGGTGTAAAATTGCATGAAGGCGGTTCTGATTGTAATTCAAAATGTGCCTGGTATTTCAAGAGAATATATGGGTACAGGGTATTATAAGAGCTTTAAACCTAATAACAATACCGCAGCTACCACCTTCCATAACCATTAACTTGGCAGAACATCAAAGCCTGGTGGTCCAGCTTAGCCACTAACACATCTTTCCAATGCTAGGTGGTTTAGCTTAAACCAGATTAACCAGTGGGCCCCTGTAAACACAACAACGACTGTTGTTCACATAACGAAAAATAAGTGGAAATTACTAGAGGGAAGTTTATAAAATGGGCAGGAGTAGGAAGCGCCAGAGGATCTGCCGGTGGACCTAGGATCTGACAAAATAATGGGCCCCAAAGGTTGAAGACTAGTTGATTTGGAGATGACTTTGGAGCAAATCATTTACCAGTAGGATCTAGTTTTTATGGGAGCCTATTGGTGATATGTCCTGTGTGTACAATTATAGCAACTAGAAATGAGCGAATAATTGAAAAGTGCGATTCAGACTGATTCGCCAAATTTGACAAAAAAATTTGCTTTGTGACTAATTACTTTTTAGTAGAGGGTGCAATGAGAGTGAGCTGCGATAGCGCCGCCCCGTCTTATTGTACCCCCCAGATGCCACGTTCATACATGATCGCGGCATCTGAGTGTAAAACCAGTGTAAAATTGATAATAATTTTTTTTTTAAATCAAACTTACCGCCTCCATTTACTCGCGACCGGCCGGCCGACGCCATCTTGGATGAAGATCTCGGCCAAAATCTTGTGCTGCGCGAGATTACATCATCACGCTGCCCGGCATAATGATGTAATCTCGCGCCAAACGGGATTTCGGCCGAGATCTTCAAGCAAGATGGAGGCTAGCGGCCCATCGCAAGCAAATGGAGGAGGTAAGTCTGAAATTCGGATCAAATTCCACTTTGTGGGATTTGATTCGCTCAGTTCAAATAGCAACAAAGTGTAAAATACAATTAAAAGTGGACGGGCAGTTCATCTATACAGATGGCAGGTGGACCTCAGAATTATTTCCTCTATTGGAGACTTTGAGGTCAAATGTGAGCAAACTGCTTGTTGGGTCCATAAAGATCCAACCCATAGGTTATGGCTTCTGCACTTACTAATGTATTGTAATTGTCCATATTGCCTCCTTTGCTGGCTTGATTCATTTTTCCACCACATTATACACTGCTCGTTTCCATGGTTATGACCACCCTACAATCCAGCAGCAGTCGTCGTGCTTGCACACTATAGGAAAAAGCACCAGCCTGTGAGCTTCTACGGTCCCGGCCATCATAGAGGCCGGTGCTTTTTCCTATAATGTGCAAGTTTGATGGATTACAGGGTGGACTTAACTATGGAAACGAGCAAGGTATATTATGATTGAAAAATGAAGCCAGCCAGCAAAGGAAGCAATATGGACAATCACAATACATTAGTAGGTGCCTTGTATTTAACTTTATTTACATCATAAATGCCACTTGCTGAAGTGAGACAACCCCTTTAACCCCTTAAGGACACGGCCCGATTTCACCTTAAGGACCAGGCCATTTTTTCTAAATCTGACCAGTGTCACTTTATGTGGTGATAACTTTAAAACGCTTTTTCTTATCCAGGCCATTCTGAGATTGTTTTTTCATCACATATTGTACTTCATGACACTGGTAAAATGAAGTCGAAAAATTTCATTTTTATTTATAAAAAAATACCAAATTTACCAAAAATTTTGAAAAATTTGCAATTTTCCAAATTTCAATTTCTCTACTTCTATAATACATAGTAATACCACCAAAAAAAGTTATTAATTTACATTCCCCATATGTCTACTTCATGTATCGATCATTTTGGGAATGCCATTTTATTTTTTGGGGACGTTACAAGGCTTAGAAGTTTAGAAGCAAATCTTGAAATTTTTCAGAAATTTTCAAAAACCCACTTTTTAGGGACCAGTTCAGGTCTGAAGTCACTTTGTGAGGCTTACATAATAAAACCACCCAAAAATTACCCCATTCTAGAAACTACACCCCTCAAGGTATTCAAAACTGATTTTACAAACGTCATTAACCCTTTAGGTTTTCCACAAGAGTTAATGGCAAATGGAGATAAAATTTCAGAATTTAAATTTTTTGTAAAATTTTCCATTTTAATCCATTTTTTCCAGTAACAAAGCAAGGGTTAATAGCCAAACAAAACTTAATATTTATTCCACTGATTCTGCAGTTTGCACGAACACCCAATATGTGGTCATAAACTGCTGTATGGCCAAACTGCAGGGCGCAGAAGGAAAGGAACGCCATATGGTTTTTGGAAGGCAGATTTTGCTGGACTGGATTTTTGACACCATGTCCCATTTGAAGCCCCCCGATGCACCCCTAGAGCAGAAACTCCATAAAAGTGACTCCATTTAAGAAACTGCACCCCTCATGGTATTCAAAACCAGTTTTACAAACTTTGTTAACCCTTTAGGTGTTCCACAAGAGTTATTGGCAAATGGAGATGAAATTTCAGAATTTCTATTTTTGTTACCTTGTCTCAAAAAGTGTAATATAGAGCAACCAAAAATCATATTTACCCTAAAATAGAACCAACAAAACTGACACCTTATCCCGTAGTTTCCAAAATGGGGTCACTTTTTTGGAGTTTCTACTGTAGGGGTGCATCAGGGGGCTTCAAATGGGACATAGTGTCAAAAACCAGTCCTGCAAAATCTGCCTTCCAAAAACCATATGGCGTTCCCTTCCTTCTGTGCCCTGCCGTTTGGCCATACAGCAGTTTACGACCACATATGGGGTGTTTGTGCAAACAAGAGAATCAGGGCAATAAATATTGAGTTTTGTTTGGCTGTTAACCCTTGCTTTGTTAATGGAAAGATGGATTAAAATGGAAAATTTGCAAAAAAATAGCTGTTTTGGGACCGTTTTTATTTTTTGTTATTTACATCGTTGAACTGACAGGTTAGATTGTGTGCTATTTCTATAGATCAGGTTGTTACGGACGCGACAATACCAAATATGACTACTTTTTGGGGTTTTTTGTTTCAGTTTTACATAATAAAGCATTTTTGAAAAAAACTATTTTTTAGTGTCTCCACATTCTGAAAGCCATAGTTTTTTTTTTTTGGGCGACTGTCTTATGTAGGGGCTCATTTTTTGCAGGATGAGATGGCGGTTCGATTGGCACTATCTTGGGGTGCATATGACATTTTGGTCGCTTGCTATTACACTTTTTGTGATGTAAGGTGACAAAAATGGCTCTTGACACCATATTTTTTATTTTTTGCTGTGTTCAGCTGAGGGGTTAGGTCATGTGTTATTTTTATAGATCAGGTTGTGACGGACGCGGCGATACATAATATGTATACTTTTATTTATTTATACAAGTTTTACACAATAGTATTTAAAAAAAAAAAAATCATGTTTTAGTGTCTCCATAGTTTGAGAGCCATATTTTTATTTTTTTGGGGCGATTGTCCTATGTAGGGGCTCATTTTTTTGCGGGATGAGATGGGTGGTTCGAATGGTACTATCTTGGGGTGCATATGACTTTTTGATAAGCTTACTATTACACTTTTGTGATGTAAGGTGACAAAAAATAGCTTTTTTGACAACGTTTTTATTTTTTATGTTTACGGCGTTCATCTGAGGGGTTAGGTCATGTTATATTTTTATAGAGCAGGTCCTTACGGACACGGAAATACCTATGTATGTTTACATATGTATACCTTTTTTTTATTAATTTTGGTTTTACACAATAATATCATTTTTGAATAAAAAAAAAAACATGTTTTAGTGTCTCCATAGTCTGAGAGCCATATATTTTTCAGTTTTTAGGTAATTGTCTCAGGTTGGGTATAATTTTTGCGGGATGAGGTGATGGTTAGATTGGCACTATTTGGGGGGGTCATATGACTTTTTGATCGCTTGCTAGTACACTTTTTGTGATGTAAGGTGACAAAAAAATGGCTTTTTGAAAAAGTTTTTATTTTTATTTTTTACATATTTACTTGAGGGGTTAGGTCATGTGATATTTTTATAGAGCAGATTCTTACGGACGTGGAGATACCCAATATGTCTACTTTTTAGTTTTTTTTTTTTACATTTAACACTAAAAAGCATTTTTGAAACAAAAAAAAAAAATCATGTTTTAGTCTAAGAGTAGAGATGAGCGAACTTCAAAAATTAGTTCGGCGTTCGGGTTGGGGTAATTGCCGCATCAATTATGGATTCCACTACCGCATATGGAATCCATAAGGGGCGGCTTCCACGAACCCGAACTTTGGAAAAGCCGAAGGACCTGGGGTGACGTCACAGTCATGTGATCAGTGCAGGGGGCGTGGCTCAGCACTGGATTTGAAAAAATGTGAATCACGCATGGACAGCATACTTATTTAGTCGATCCGCGATTGCATACCGCAAAACGGATACGGTTGTGTGCCTGAGCCCTATCACTCATACTGAGCACCCATACAGTGACATCCGCAACGCTCCCATAACAGTGACATCAACAGTGCTCCCTTTTTGCCATCCAATGCCCTAATTGTGCTATCAAGTGCCTCTATTGCCATCCTCATGCGCCATCCAGTGCCCATTGCGTGCCATCCACAATATCCCTTGTGTGCCATCCAGTGCGCCCTTTGCCAGTCAAATTGCCCTTTTGTGCCATCCAGTGCCCCCTTTGCCATCCCCAGTGCTCCTTTGCCTTCCGCAGTTCCCCTTGTGTGCCATCTAGTGCCCCCACTGCCTTACACGGTGCCCCTTATGTGCCATCCAGTGCCCCTTTGCCATCCCTAGTGCCCCTTGTGTGCCATCCAGTGCCCCCTTTGCCATCCACAGTGCCCCTCATGTGCTCATTTTCCATCCACAATGCCCCTCACGTGCCCCCTTTGCCATCCACAGTGCCCCTCACGTGCCCCCTTTGCCATCCACAGTGCCCCTCAGGCAGGGCCGGTGCAAGGATTTTTGCCACCCTAGGCAAGATAAAAAATGCCGCCCCCCCCCCCCCCCATCAGATGATCTGCCCTTACAGTACTGTAGCGGCGGCACAAAGCGCACACGTCATAGCAACCGATGACGCTGTGCACAATGTATGCTTTATGTGTATAACAAACATATTTCACATGAAAACTTAGTTACTTGGCTTGGCCCTTGGGGATCGCGGACACCACTTCACACTTTGGCTGGGGGATCGGTGTAGAGGTATACTGTATATTGTGGGGATCGGCGGAGCTGATGATATGTTTTATCCTAATGAGAAAGATTTCAGAATAAGGATTTGGAGAAGGATCGGAGGGATAGCAGAGCAGGGAGAGGCTGGTGCTGCTACTGGGGGCCATAACATGGGGAAGTAATAAGGCCCACCATAATACCCCCCCCCCCCCAGTAGTAATAATTCTCCTTATAATAGGTAGTGCAAAAAATACCCCCTTGTGAGCTAGTGTATATATAATAATAATAGTACAGAGGCAGCCTTATAACAATAATAATAGCCCCCTTAAGTGCCAGTAGTCCACTTATGTGCCAGTAGTCCCCTTATGTGCCAGTAGCCCCCTTTTGTGCCAGTAGCCCCCTCCCACTTATGTGCCAGTAGCCCCCCTTATGTGCCAGCAAGCCCCCTTATGTGCCAGCAGTCGCCCCTTATGTGCCAGTAGCCCCCCTTATGTGCCAGTACCCCCCTTATGTACCAGTAGCCCCCCCCCCCACTTATGTGCCAGTAGCCCCACTTATGTGCTCCACACTGACTCCAGTTTGTTTTGTACAACAAAAAAAAACCACAAAAAAAACACTTATACTTACCTTCATGGCAGCGATGCGATGCAGGCCTCTTACGGCCTGTGTCCCGGTCTGTAGGCTCAGGCGGCGTGATGATGTCATCGCGCCTCCTGGACCGGCCTCTGATAGGCTGCCGGCCTAGTGCTGGCAGCCTATCAGATAAACAAGGGACGGGAAACGCCTCCGGCCCTCCTCCTGCACGCTCCGCTGCTGAGACTCTGCTCGCTGCAGGCTCCCAGCATTGGCTGGGGCCATAATGCCCATTGCCCGCAATTTGGCGCCTGGGGGCGAGGCGACCACACCGAGTGTCATCCCATCAGACGGCGCAGCATGAGAGCGGGGTGCTGCGCCGGCCGCCACGTTCCCTTCCAACCAGGTTTTTTTTTTTTTTGTTACCGCAGGGTTCCGGAGGCGCCCCCTGCTAAATTGCGCCCTGGGCAGTTTCCTAGGTCGCCTTACAGTTGAAATGAAACAAAAGCACACAAGTGTAAGTCTATTAGTCCTTTATTTTCTACGTTGGAGGAAGAAGGCGGAGGCCGACACTTCTACTTGCAGATGGCGGTGACGTCATTAGTGACGATCCATCTCCAGCTAAAGAAGACAAGAAGATTAGAAGACCGACTTCAGCCGGAAGAACTGAAAAGTCGACCTGGAGGGACCACGTGACCAGGAGTCAGATCTCAAGAACGGCTGCACTGTGGAAGGTAAGTATGTGAGTAATAATCTTTCCTCCACAGGTTAGTTGTTTTTAGGTAAAAGAAGGTTAAGCCCGGAGAACCCCTTTAAGTGAATGCTGAGGCTCAAATTCAGCTTTGGGAGCATCTAGTGCACATGCGCTGCTACACTTCCGGGTAGAGGCGCATGCTCAGTAGATGCTCCCGAAGCCACATTTGAGCCTCGTCAGCAGCATAGGCAGGATATTGACATCACGCCCAGCCATTTTAAACATACGGCAAGGGGGCGCTTTGTCACCTCCACACGGGAAGAATTCAGGCTAATGAGATGAATCGAATTGTTAGAATCCTCTCGAGTCAGAATGCTCCCTCATTAAAATACGCAGTGCAATTTCAGATACAAATGGGGTGAAATAACTTGATTTTTTTAGAAAGTTGAGGAGAAAGCATTAGAAGAGTAGAGCAGAAGACCCATCAACTTTAGAGGTGCTTTTTCAAACCTGTCATATGTGATTTATGGGATACAGTTTATAGGAGTGACAACCATGTGTGATGATTTGCTGCCATCTCCTGTTTTCAGGTGGTACTAGTCTACGAATAGTGACTTCTCCGAAAAAGAAGTAGCCATAGTACATGGACAGCACACGTACAAGACATTTTAGGAAACTGCCTAGGAGGTAATAGGTCCCTATTTTTCCCTATTCACTGTTACTAAGGAGGGTTTAGGGAGAGTCCTAAATGTTAAAAAACATACTAAATGCAGGTTTTTTTTTGCAGAATTTCTAATTCTTTGGAGGAACACTACGAAAACAATGTTTTATAACATAGCATAACCTTAAGTCCCCTAAGGTCCAGTGTAAAATCTGAACCACCAGGTGCCATTTATAATAGAGTTGTCTTTGTATGTGGAGGAGGGGGGGGGGCTTTGGGCTCTTTAAGGAGGGGATGGGAAAAGCCCTCTTGGTGTCTAAGGCAGGGGTTCAGAATGTTATATCGATCATTTCCAATGCCACCAAATTTATTGAGGTGCATGTGTACTTCATAATAGATACGGAGCATCCTCTGGCAGTCCATGCACCAGAAATATCGAATTCAACTACGAGCTATGGCGAAAGTGGTGTAAAATGGGAAAAAGTTGCAAATTTCTTTGGAGAATTCTACCTGTGCAAAAATTTGCAATTTTTGCACGCCGTAAAAATGACCATACATCCAATGGTTTATTCTTCCCATTCTATGGGAGAGTGTTATGGACATGTTCTGTGATCTGAGCAAAGGTCATTGTACAGGAAGAGGTTGTAAATGAGCTGTGGCCATCACCTATTGTGGGTTGTGGATCATGTGTTATCTATGTATAGGTGTTCCTTTTCATTGTAATCCTGTCACCAAGAAAGACGGTATAGCATTGTGCAGGTATCCCCAACCTGCCTCCCTCCAGCTGCTGCAAAACTAGAACTTCCATTGTGCTGGGAGTTGTAGTTTTGCAACAGCTGGAGGGATGCAGGTTGGGCATATCTGGCTTTGTTGGATAAAAGGTAAATAATAGGGAGAACCTCTAACTTCTGCACCCTAGTCTAGTCAGCACCCCTCCTTCCTCGCTGGATCTGAGGAGGGAAGCATATTACTCTGCTCCCCTAGCTTGGTTTTGGCTCCTTGAGTTCACTGCATGTTGCTTCCCTGCTTGTAAAGTTCCTGAATAGACAGAGGTTACGCAGTCGAAGACTGACCACCATGGTGAGGTGTCATTCAAGGGGCACGTCACTGGGTCAAGTGTCTCCTAGTGGATTCATCATTGTTACAGCCATTCATTGACCAGATCGGCACACGTGACCCCCATTAAGGGACCAGAGCATGGCAAACAGAGCAATGAACCAGGCAGGTAATTATGCTTCCCCGTACAGGTCTGGTGGTGGGCCAAAACTGTTAAAAATCTGGAGAACCTACCATATGTGTATAACATCCCAATAACAATACGTTGGAATCTACCACCATTTACGATTCATAAATGATATAATAAAGGTCTCCGAGTAAGGAAAAACATCTCGAGAAGATATATTAAAACCCGCTGAAAGCCAGATGGATTATATTCCCTTATAGGTTATGTTATATGCATCAGTTATATGATTGATTGGGTGTAATATCTCTAAATACAAAACCAGAAAAGACAGAAGGTTTTCAGGTTGCACATTTTTGGTTGCTCATAGCTAATGAACCTAAGCTCGCTCCCTCGTTAGATGTAGCCTCCGTAGAGTTTCCATGGATACAGGAGCAAAAAAAAAAAACCTGCAAGGAAGATTTCTTTCCTCATAAACAAATTCTGGAAGGTACTTAAGGGAAACAAGCCGTATCATTTCAGAGGTTCTGTGAGACTAATATATAAGCACCTCTTAGGGCTAACGGAATATGTTATAAATGACTGATAGGATTTCATGGTTTTGTTTTATTATTTTGTTTCAGCGTTTCAGTCCATTGTGACCATCGCAGGCAAACAGTGAAATATCACTCCAATCAGCCGCACAGCATAGGGCAGCTTGGAAGAGCAATTAAGCTTTTACTTACGATTTGCCTGATTTCCTAATTTTTTTATATCCATAGACAAAAGGCTGTTGCTTTGTATACAGCAAAAATAAAATTAAAGGACTGTTATCGTGTGCTGCAAAACTAGGGATGAACTCACCAATGGCACCAAGGCAATTATAGCAATTACATAATTGTTTTACTTGATTGAGACATTCTCATTATATCTAAGAAATATGTAAATCGATTAACGAGGATGCATGGCATAGAATCAGGAAGAACTTCTTAGCAAGGGCATGAATGCAAGAGAAATCATGTGACACTGCGAGAGAGGGACCCACTTGGATCTCCTTTTTAAACAAGCCCAGTTCCTGTTGGTCCTATTCTATTTATAAAGTAGCCAAGTCCTAGTTTGTCCCATCCCTTTAACCAGTACAGGACCGCCTAACGCAGGGATGCGTCCTGCGGGCGGTCCTGTAGCTCTGAGATGACGCGTCGGCGCGTCATCTCGTGAGACCCGAGACTTCCTGTGAACGCGCGCGCGTTCACAGAGAAGCGCGTCTCGGCAGTTAGGCTACAGCCTGCCAGCGATGATCCATCGCTGGCAGGCTGTAGATGCGAATAAAATCGCATCAAACAGCTATATCAGACGCTGTTTTGTGAACAGCGTCTGATATAGCTGCTACCTGGTCCTCTGGTGGTCCCATTTGCTGGGATCGACCACCAGAGGACCAGGTAACACTGTAAAGTTGCACCAAACACTACACTAACCCCCCACCCCCTCACCTATTAACCCCCTTGATCACCCCATCTAGACCCCTGATCACCCCCTGTCATTGATCACACCCCTTGTAAGGCTCCATTCAGACGTCCATATGTGTTTTGCGGATCCGTGGATTCATGGATCCGCGGATCCGATCCGCAGATCCGATCCGCAGATCCTCAAAACACGGACACCGGCAATGTGCTTTCCGCATTTTGCAGATCCGCACATTGCCAGAACTATATAGAAAATGCTTTTTCTTGTCCGCAATTGCGGACAAGAATAGGACATGTTCTATATTTTTGTGGAACGGAAGTGCAGACCCGGAAGCGCAGATCCGTAATTCCGGATCCGAGCGGGACAAAGTCTGTCCCCATAGAAATGAATGGGCCCGCAATTCCGTTCCGCAAACAGAATTTCGGACGTGTGAATGGGGCATAAGGGTCCCTTATCACCGCCAGTTAGTTAGCTACTTGTTAGAGGCTAAACGGAAAAAAAAAATCTCATTACCCGTATGCTCAATATAAGGAGAATCACAGATACTCCTAATGCTGGCCATACGTGTAATTATTGCGGAGACCCTCAAATGCCAGGGCAGTACAAATACCCCACATGTGACCCCATTTTAGAAAGAAGACACCCCAAGGTATTCCGTGAGGGGTATGGCGAGTTCATGCAAAATTGTATTTTTTGTCACAAGTTAGTGGAATATGAGACTGTAAAAAAAAAAAAAAAAAAAAAATTTCCGCTAACTTGTGCCAAATTTTTTTTTTTCTGTGAACTCGCCATGCCCCTCACAGAATACCTTGGGGTGTCTTATTTCCACAATGGGGTCACATGTGGGGTATTTATACTGTCCTGGCATTTTAGGGGTCCTAAAGCGTGAGAATCCAAATGCATAAAAATGGCCTGTGAAATCCTAAAGGTACTCATTGGTTTTAGGGCGCCTTTGCATATCTTGGCTGCAAAAAAGTGTCACACATGTGGTATCGCCGTACTCAGGAGAAGTAGGGCAATGTGTTTTGGGGTGTATTTTTACATATACCCATGCTGCGTGTGAGAAATATCGCTATAAACGACAACTTTTTAAAAAATTTTATTCAAAGTTGTCAATTTACAGAGATATTTCTCTCACCCAGCATGGGTATATGTAAAAATACACCCCAAAACACATTGCCCCACTCTCCTGAGTACGGCGATACCACATGAGTGACACTTTTGCAGCTAAGATGCGAAAGGGCCCAAATTTAATGAGTACCTTTAGGAGGGCATTTTTATGCATTTTTCTCTCACGCTTTAGGCCCCTAAAATGCCAGGGCAGTATAAATACCCCACATGTGACCCCATTTTGAAAGAAGACACCCCAATGTATTCGCTGAGGGCATAATGAGTCCATGAAAATTAAACTTTTTGTCAAAAGTTAGCGGAAAGGGAGACTTTGTGAGAAAAACAATAAAAAATCAATTTCCACTAACTTGTGCCAAAAAAATCTTCTATGAACTCGCCATGCCCCTCATGGAATACCTTGGGGTGTCTTATTTCCAAAATGGGGTCACATGTGGGGTATTTCTACTGCCCTGGCATTTTAGAGACCCTAAAGCGTGAGAAGAAAATGCGTAAAAATGCCTTCCTAAAAGGTACTCATTGGAATTTGGGCCCTTTGGCATCTTGGCTGCAAAAGTGTCACTCATGTGGTATCGCTGTACTCAGGAGAAGTAGGGCAATGTGTTTTGGGGTGTATTTTTACATATACCCATGCTGGGTGAGAGAAATATCTCTGTAAATTGGCAACTTTAAATAAAAAAATGTAAAAAGTTGTCGTTTACAGCGATATTTCTCACACGCAGCATGGGTATATGTAAATATACACCCCAAAACACATTGCCCTACTTCTTCTGAGTACGGGGATACCACATGAGTGACACTTTTTTGCAGCCTGGGTGCGCAAAGGGGCCCTAAAACCAACGAGTACCTTTAGGATTTCACAGGCCATTTTTATGCATTTGGATTCTCACGCTTTAGGGGCCCCTAAAATGCCAGGTGAGTATAAATACCCCACATGTGACCCCATTTTGGAAAGAAGACACCCCAAGGTATTCCGTGTGGGGCATGGCGAGTCCACAGAATTTTTATTTTTTGGCACAAGTTAGCGGAAATTGATATCTTTTTTTTTTTTTTACAAAGTCTCATATTCCACTAACTTGTGACAAAAAATAAAATTTTACATGAACTCACCATATCCCTCATGGAATACCTTGGGGTGTCTTCTTTCCAAAATGGGGTCACATGTGGGGTATTTATACTGTCCTGGCATTTTAGGGGCCCCTAAAGCGTGAGAAGAAGTCTGGAATCCAAATGCGTAAAAATGCTGTGTGAAATACTAAAGGTACTCATTAGTTTTAGGGCCTTTTTAGCCCAGGCTGCAAAAAAGTGGCACACATGTGGTATCGCCGTACTCAGGAGAAGTAGGGCAATGTGTTTTGGGGTGTATTTTTATATATACCCATACTTTGCGTGAAAAATATCTCTGTAAACGACAACTTTTAAAAATTTTTATACAAAGTTGACAATTTACAGAGATATTTCTCTCACCCAACACGGGTATATGGAAATATACACCCCAAAACACATTGCCCTACTTCTCCTGAGTACGGCGATACCACATAAGTGACACTTTTTTGCAGCCTGGGTGCGCAAAGGGGCCCAAATTCCAACGAGTACCTTTAGGTTTTACATGGCGGCTCACAATTTAGCCCCGCCCAAAATGCCAGAACAGTAAACACACCCCAAAAATGACCCCATTTCGGAAAGTAGACACCCCAAGGTATTCACTGAGAGGCATAGTGAGTCCGTCTGAGATTTTTTTTTTTTTTGCCAGAAGTTATCAGAAATTGAAATTTTTCTTTTTTTTTTCTCAGAAAGTGTCATTTTCCGCTAACTTGTGAAAAAAAATTAAATGGTGTGATTTGGGGGGTATTTATACTATCCTGACATTCTAGCACCTGAAAAAACATGACAGGTGCTCAGAAAGTCAGAGCTGCTTCAAAATGCCGAAATTCACTTTTTTGCACCATAGTTTGTAAACGCTATAACTTTTACCCAAACCAATAAATATACACTTATTGGACTTTTTTTTTTATCAAAGACATGTAGAACAATACATTTTGAGAAAAATTTATATAGAAATGTAGTTTTTTAAAAAAAAAATTACAACAGAAAGTGAAAAATGTCATTTTTTTGCAAAAATGTCGTTAAATTTGCATTAATGGCAAAAAAAGTAAAAATGTCAGCAACAATGAAATACCACCAAATGAAAGCTCTATTAGTGAGAAGAAAAGGAGGTAAAATTCATTTGGGTGGTAAGTTGCATGACGGAGCAATAAACGGTGAAAGTAGTGTAGTGCGGAATTGTAAAAAGTGGCCTGGTCATTAAGGGTGTTTAAGCTGGGGGGGCTGAAGTGGTTAATAAAGCAGCCCTATCCTGGTTGGTTCTATCACCTCTATAAAGTGAGCCAGTTCTGGTTGGTCCTATTCCTTTAATAGAGATGTCCCGAACTATTTGCTGGCAAACAGTTTCCGGCAAACATCGCATGTTTGCGTTTGCCACGGCGGGCGAACATATGCGATGTTCGAATCGCCCCCTATACGTCATCATTGAGCAAACTTTGACCCTGTACCTTACAGTCAGCAGACACATTCCAGCCAATCAGCATACCCTCCCTCCCACCTCCTATCAAAAAGCAAGGACAGCATCCATCTTAGATTCATTCTGAAGCTGCAGTGTTAGTTAGAGCAGGGAGAGTGCTGCTGCTGCTCAATTAATAGGGAAAGCGTTAGCTAGGCCAGTGTTCTGTGTCCACTCCAGTCCTCAAAGACTCATCGGCCTCTTTCACACGAGCGTGTCCTGATTAGGCCAAATTCACACGTCCGTAGTGTGTTGCGGATCCGCAACACACCATGCCGGCACTGTCCATAGAGATGCCTATTCTTGTCCGCAGGCTGCGGACAAGAATAGGACATGCTCTATCTTTTGTGGAGCCGCGGCCGGATTTGCGGACAAAACTTGCGGATGTGTGAATGGGGCCTTAGGTCCGGATGCATTGCGGATGCGTTCAGTGAAAACTGTGCGATTTCCCAGGCAAAGCCATTCAGATTTGCCTAAGATTGCGTTCAGTTTTTTCCACATGGGTGCAATGCGTTTTGATGCGTTTTTCACGCGCGTGATAAAAAAAACTGAAGGTTTACAAACAACATCAGCGTCCTGACAGCACCCCAAAAAGCCTTTTTTAGGGCTGGTACATCAGTCTGCTTATATATATATATATATATAGATATATATATATATATTGCAGTTGCCTGCCCGTGTGTGAGAGGCT
This sequence comes from Bufotes viridis, assembly GCA_033119425.1. Lineage (NCBI taxonomy): Eukaryota > Metazoa > Chordata > Amphibia > Anura > Bufonidae > Bufotes > Bufotes viridis. Next base: position 39,276,978 of record CM065589.1, read on the forward strand.
GCAGGCCCACAGACTGTACTGTGTGCACACCACTCATATAGGGTGGCACAGTACCTTGCAGATAAAAAAAAGTCATAACATTTTTACCCTTTAATATAATTGCAGTTGCTTGCCAGTGTGTGTCAGGCCCACAGACTGTACTGTGCCCACTGCCCACCACTCATATCGGTTGGCACAGTACATTGCACGGCGCACGCGCAGTGACCTAAAATTCAAACGAAGCGGACCGGGCATGAGTCTTTTTCCATCTCCCGGTTCCAAAAATCTATTTACTACACCAGCCCTGGCCCTGATAAGGGACAAAACAGAGATTAAACTGATAGGAATAGTACTTAGTTAACACTAGTTGCGTTGGTGGCAAATTCCATTGCAAGAGCCCAAAATTAGAAGGAAGCGGACAGAGCAAGTTTTTTTCTCTATCTCCCCATGCAAGTATTTAATTCAATACACGTCCCCTGATAGGGGACTTAACAAAGATTAAAATGGTAAGAATAGTAGTTCACACTATTTGTATTGCTGGCACAGTACATTGCGCGGCGCACGCGCAGTGCCCCAAATTGGAAGTAAGAGGACCGACCAATCATCTTTTTCCATCTCCCGGTTCCTAAAATATATTAGATACACGTCCTCTGATAGGGGACGTAACAGGGATTAAACTGATTAGTGATGAGCAGCAGGGGCAATATTCGAATTCGTGATATTTCGCGAATATTTGGGCGAATATTCGCCATATATTCGAAAATTCGCAAATTCGGAATCTCCAGGCATTATTTTCTTTTGTGAAAATTCGCATAAAAAATTTGCATAAATTAGCATAAAAATTCGCATAAATGAGCATAAAAATTTGCATAAGCTGGCATTTTAAAGATACCTTTTAAATACCAGCTTATGCATTACTATGCTAATTATCTGATTCTATGCTATTCTGCAATTATACGCAGTTCTACAACAGAAAAATAATGACATTATTCTAACTCAGCGTGCGAAAATTTGCATATAAAAAATTTGCATAATAATAATATATTTTGCGATATTCTAAATATTCGCGAATTCTCGAAGTGCTGATATTCGCGATTAAAATTCGCAATTCGAAAATTCGTGATCAACAATAAAACTGATAGGAATAGTACTACTTAACACACCACTCATATAGGGGGGCACAGTACATTGCACGGCGCACGCGCAGTGACCTAAAATTGAAACGAGCGGACCGGGCATGAGTCTTTTTCCATCTCCCGGTTCCAAAAATCTATTTACTACACCAGCCCTGGCCCTGATAAGGGACAAAACAGAGATTAAACTGATAGGAATAGTACTTAGTTAACACTAGTTGCGTTGGTGGCAAATTCCATTGCAAGAGCCCAAAATTAGAAGGAAGCGGACAGAGCAAGTTTTTTTCTCTATCTCCCCATGCAAGTATTTAATTCAATACACGTCCCCTGATAGGGGACTTAAAGATTAAAATGGTAAGAATAGTAGTTCACACTATTTGTATTGCTGGCACAGTACATTGCGCGGCGCACGCGCAGTGCCCCAAATTGGAAGTAAGAGGACCGACCTATCATCTTTTTCCATCTCCCGGTTCCTAAAATATATTAGATACACGTCCTCTGATAGGGGACGTAACAGGGATTAAACTGATAGGAATAGTACTACTTAACACACCACTCATATAGGGTGGCACAGTACATTGCACGGCGCACGCGCAGTGCCCCAAATTGGAAGGAAGAGGACCGACCAACCATCTCTTTCCATCTCCCGGTTCCTAAAATCTATTCCATACACCGGCCCCTGATAGGGGACAAAACAGAATTTAAACTGGTAAGAACAGATTTTTTTAATTTAAAACAGAGGACAGCCTCTGCGGAGCTGGGTATTTTTTGGCCGCATTACTGAACGCTCATGCACAATGGCTGTAGACTCATGTGTTCTTTTGCGGAGGTGACAAACCTGGTCAGTCAAACCCAAGGCATTCTGAAGAAGAGGAGTCAGAGGAGGAAGGTGGCTTTGAGGAGGTGGAAGACTAACCACAGCAAGCGTCCCAGGGGGCTTGTTGTCACATTTTGGGGACCCTTGGTGTTGTACGTGGCTGGGTGGAGGAAGAGACTTTCAATGAAGTCAGTCAGGACAAGGAACGGGACATGGCTAGCTTGGTATCCAACCTTTGTGCAAATGGGGAGTTTGCGGTTGTGCAAATGGACTGTTTGTGGTTGTTTGCAGTTCGTTAAACGGGGAGTTTGGTCTGTCACTGTGAAGCGGGCGTAACCCTTACACTACCTGATCGATACAACATCATACCTGATCGTATGCACACACTGGATATTTTAAAGCACGTTATTCCAAACAATTTAGGAATGTTAGTTGATTTATGCCCTTTATGGATTAAAACCTGCGTCAACTACGTAATTTTACATGGGAGTTTTGCCATAGATCCCCCTCCGGCATGCCACAGTCCAGGTGTTAGACCCCTTGAAACAACTTTTCCATCACTATTGTGGCCAGAAAGAGTCCATGTGGGTTTTAAGATTTGCCTGCCTATTGTAGTCTATGGCGGTTCGCCCGTTCGTGAACATTTACGGAAGTTCGCTGTTCGCGAACGGAAAATTTTATGTTTGCGTCATCTCTACCCTTTAATAAGGCAGCCCAGTCCTGATTGGTCTTATCTGCTTTTTAAAGTGGCTTGGTGCTGGTTGGTCCTATACCATTTATTATGTGGTCAAGTCCTGAAGGGTACTATCACCTTTATAAAGCAGCACAGTCCTGGTTCATCTTTTACAAAAAAGCCCAGTCCTGGTTTGCCCTATCTCTTTAATAAAGCAGTGCCATCCTGGTCGGTCCTGTGCTCTTTATAAAGCTGCACAGTCCTGGTTCATCTTTTTCAAAAAAAGCCCAGTCCTTGGTTGTCGTATCCCTTAAAGCCGCACCATCCTGGTCGGTCCTATGCTCTTTATAAAGCAGCCTAGTCCTGGTTGGTCCTATTTACTTTATACAGTAACCCAGTCCTGGATGGTCCTATCCCTTTTATAAAGCGTCTCAGTCCTGGTTAGTCCTATCCCTTTTACAAAATGACCCAGTCATGGTTAGTCCTATATGTTTTTTTTATAAAGTGGCCCAGTCTTGGATAGTCCTTAACTTTTTATAAATAGGCTTAGTCTTGTTGGGTCCTATAATTTTTATAAAGCAGCCCAGTCCTGGTTGGTCCTCTTCCTATTATTACTGTTTGGCATGAACCTGTAAAGGACTCCCTTCTCCAGAGAAGCTGCATTGTTAATGGAATGACCAAGGGTCATTAAAGGGTGTAAATGGGAGAATAAATACCCCTTAATTTTCTGGGTGGCACAGCTTGATACCATTAGAGGGGGGCATAAGAAGGCCTATTTCTTCTATGTTTAACCTCCAGGAGTGCATGGTCATGTCTTTAAATAAGATATTTATTTTATGCACTTACTTTATATAGCGCTACTATATTCCGCAGCGCTTTACAGACATTAGCATCGCACTGTTCCCAATGGGGCTCACAATCTAAGTTCCCCATCAGTATGTCTTTGGAGTGAATAACATACTGTACTTAAAGTTTTCATGACCTTCTGGGTGCTAGTACACATTTAGGTGATGGGTTTAATCAGGTTTTGTTCAGTTTTTTTTTTTGTTAGTTTGAAAGCCAAAGCCAGATATGGTTCATAAAGCTAAAGAAAGTACATAGTGTATGACACGATTCTTTTTCTCCTATGTTTTTTTTTTTTTTTTTTATTAATGTAATTCTGGTTTTAGCTTCAACAACCAGCCGAAAAACCTAAGCAAACATTGAATGTGTCCTGGCAGCCTTAAAGGGAACCTGTCACATTCTGCAGAAAGAGCAGGAGGAGCTGAGCAGATTCATACATACATGCAGTGATCCCCTCCACAGTATGGGGAGTATATATATATATATATATACTCATACAAACAAATTGCTGCAGCGCTCACCTCCACCCTTTAGCTCTGGAAGCACGGATGAGAGACCCGAACCAGGTCCTTGCGGTATATTCATAGAAAAAAATCCAATCCAGCTTTTTTTATGCAGAAGTGTTTCTTTTCTTATGGGGCATAATTTTTTTATGTTCGATAGAAAATACTACCTTCAATTGACTGGTGTTTCTATGGGGGCGAAGCATTCGCCCTCAATAGCAAACATATATATGGCATGGTGGGAGAGGCAATTTTTGTTTTCGGAGAAAAACCCTTTTGCAAACTGCATTAAATGGTATGGGAGATATATTGATGATATGCTGTGGGTCTGGCAGGGGGAGGTGGAGATTTTGACTCAGTGCATACACTATTTAAGTGGTTGCACTGATTCTATAAAATTGACACATGTAAGTGATCAGGTCAAAATTGACTTTTTGGACCTACATCTGGAAGTGAATTCTTCTGATAATATGGTCAATACTTGTACCTACAGAAAGAAAACGTCGGGAATACCATTCTCCAGGCCTCCTCCTGCCACCCACCGCATGTCATTAAAAATATTCCCACAGGAGAAATGATGAGAGCTAGACTGAAACTGCTCCACAGAAGCATTATTTGACCAGGAAGCAGTAGACATTATGCGTAGACTCATTGTCAGAGGTTACATTAAGGATAACATACTTAAAGTATAGAATATGTTAAATCCAAGGATAGAGAGTCCCTGATTTTTCTACAGATAATAAGAATAAGAGAATGAATACAAGGAATCACAATGCAAAAAACTGAATGGAAAAATGTGTGAGACCACGTGAAGGAGGTAGCAGCACACTCGTAGACTGTGGGTGCAAATCAAGGCCTAAGGACTGGCATCAAAGTCCATAATATATAAACTGAAAGAAGGGCCAGCAGCACTCGATAAATCCGTGAACAACGTTTATTCACCCAGTGTTCGGAACAAACAGCAACGTTTCGACTGCTTGTTGCAGTCTTTCTCAAGCCATACAGTCATGTGTACATACAAAGTATATATAGAGGGTGCATGTAATTACTATCAATCACATCATTAATCAACAAAGTATAAAATTCATTACTAAAAATTACTGATATAAAAACTCAATTACCGGTTTGTGCTACCCCATACATAGTGTTCAAAGTGCAAGTGCTTCCGTGCAAAAATATATTATATTATACAAAATATGTCTCAAAGTGCTAATTATTCAATAATAAACTTACAGGTGTAATTCATAAATATAAGTGTGATTAAAAACTCACTCATCGACAATTCATTGGTGGCAGGTGACATCGGAAAACATCGCGTCCTCATAGCGTTCTATTGTTGTTACTGCGCATGCACAAGATTAACCAAATCTCACGATAACTTACTCTAGGTAATCAAGAACTGGCCTTAACCTAGTCAAAGATGGCCGCTTAGATATTTCCTGTTTCCAACTTCCTCTTAGCTCCGATCATGTGATATCTAGTACTGCCCACAGGCAAAAGTCACATGATTCTGGCTATAGAAACAGTATCGCCAAACTTATAACATATCATAGAACATTATCTTAAATTATGTACATAGTATCGTTAATCAAGGAGACTTGGAATTAGAGTTTTTCAGTAGCCAAATATATTCCAATTGTTTCAAATAGTTTTATATAGATTTCCACCACCGATGTTCCGACTGTCACTGCACATAAGTGTCGATGATTTGACTTGCAAAAAATAATCTGAAAAAACAAAAAAATCAATAAAAGAAAAAATAAAAAAGAAACGTTATAATCAAATATTAGTACACATGTCTTTCATGTCCGATATATAATGATGAATGATGGACTCGGACACAATGACAGACACCTCATCCAAACATCTCTATGTTGCCTTAAAATCCACATTCAGACCATAAGGTCTGAGTGTGTTTAATGTAAAAATCCAGAATAATTCACGTTTTTTAGTATAGCCTGTCTGTCACCCCCACGTCTACCAAGTTGTACTTGTTCAAGAAGGCGGAATCTAAGGTCCCTTTCCGTATGTCCCGCCTCCTTGAAATGCCTAGATAC